>CM038682.1:486105810-487305810 GCA_021605205.1 Aegilops longissima | reverse complement strand
TGGGTTACCCACGTCCGTATTGATGAGAATCCCGGAATAAGGGGGCACGATCTATGCTTTGATAAGACGTGCCAGGGAAACCGCCTCGCTAAATGCACTAAGGTGGAAACGGTAAAAAAACGTTTCATATAAGGGCCTGGCCGTGGTGTGATGTCACACCGCGGAATATGTTAGCAGATAAGTGCAGAAGTTATTCCCTCTACGGTGGTATGTGGAAATTGTTTTGCAGAGCCGGACACTATCCTTGTGTTCAAAACCTTGTATGAAGTGTTCGGAGGAGGAACCCGCCTTGCAATGCCGAAGACAATGTGCGCGCCGGACTCGTCGTCATTGAAGCCTGGTTCAGGGGCTACTGAGGGAGTCCCGGACTAGGGGGTGTCCGGATAGCCGGACTATCATCACGGCCGGACTCCAAGACTATGAAGATACAAGATTGAAGACTTCGTCCCGTGTCCGGATGGGACTTTCCTTGGCGTGGAAGGCAAGCTTGGTGATACGGATATGTAGATCTCCTACCATTGTAACCGACTCTGTGTAACCCTAACCTATCCGGTGTCTATATAAACCGGAGGGTTTTAGTCCGTAGGACACAACAACAACAATCATACCATAGGCTAGCTTCTAGGGTTTAGCCTCCTTGATCTCGTGGTAGATCTACTCTTGTACTACCCATATCATCAATATTAATCAAGCAGGAGTAGGGTATTACCTCCATCGAGAGGGCCCGAACCTGGGTAAAAACATCGTGTCCCTTGTCTCCTGTTACCATCCGCCTAGACGCACAGTTCGGGACCCCCTACCCGAGATCCGCCGGTTTTGACACCGACAGACGGCAAATAGGTTTGGACAGAGAGAGAGAGAGAGAGAGGGGGAGGGAGGGAGAGGGGTAGAGTGTTGGATGGGTGATGGAGTTGCTTCTCGGAGATGGTGGGAGAGGCCTACTAGATAAACTGAGGGTAGAACTGCAATATTATCAATAAGGGTGGGGATGTGTTTCTGTGTGTGCATGTGCATGATAGATGTGTCAGGACGCATGCATGGATGATGAAGGGGAACCATGTGTTCGGTAGATCAATTGTTATTTGTCGAAGGAAGGGAGAGACATAACTAATGAGGTAGATTGATCGACGTGTGGGAAAAGACGAGTTATAAGGACCTAGCTAGCTATATGTATAGCGGGAGATCGTTCGGTGTACATCCATTTGTTAGAGGCAAATAAGGCCCAGTGAGACGGATAAACAGAGAGAATGGAGCTAGGAGCTGGTGCGAGAGGCCGAGCTACTAGCTAGATAGGGGAGGAGTGTGCGATTGTGAGATCGATGAAAAGAGGGGCGAGAGTTTACACGTGTGTGGGACCGTATGAGAGACACGATGCATGGACACAGAAAGGAGGAGATGGAAGGTGTGTGTGTATGTTTTAGGCAGACATCGCTGGAGAGGTTTATCGATCGGTGTGTGTCGGAAAGGAGTTGTGGAGACTGTGGGAGAATGACCTAAAGAAAAAAATTAATATGCGCGATGGATAGAATGTTGAGGGAGGGGGAGGGCGAGGAGGGCGTGTGCATGCACGAGAGAAAGTTAGTGCTAGCTACAAAGGTTAGAGGATTGTGTGGGTGTAAGAGACTAACAAAGATCATATTTTGATATGAAAGTGGATTCATATATTTGAATAGGAGATCATAGTGTTATAAACATATGCATGCATGAATATAGCGGTGATACGCGTGCTGTGGTTTTGCACATGTTATACCATAATATGATAATGCATGGCGTTTGCAACTCACACCTAAATGTCGAACAATCTAAACCATACTATACATCGAACAATCTCACATTTTATTTGAATTTGTGATAATGTGTGGTGTTTGCAGCTTACAACTAAATATCAAACAATCTAAACAATACTATATATCGAACAATCTCACATTTTATTTGAATTTGTGGTAATGTGTGGCGTTTGCAACTCACATCTAAATACTTGTAGGCATAGGGGGTGGGGCACCATACATTATGTGATAAACACATTATACATATGAGACATGGTTTAGATTATGAAGATCTAGCTAGAGCTTGAAATCTACTGTGATTTGAAAACAACATAAAGTGGATTCAAAAAATCGTTCGAGTTCATAAAGTACACATAGTTCATATCTAACTCGACAGTAATCATGTGGTGTGCTGTGAAGATAATACACAAACAATGGTTTAACTTGACAATAATGATGATTGTAGATCTTATTAAAATAGAGAAACAAATTCAAATGGTTTGACTTCACAACAATCATTAGTGTAGATCTTATTCAAATAGAGAAACGAATTCAAATTTAGTTCATATTGAAGCGGTAGTATATACGTTTGGAATGCACTAAACGTTCATTTGAGTAGCAGGTTGCATGCATTATACACGTAGCGAAATATTTTAATTGAACATAACATGAATTCAAAGTTTTGAATGGCATTTGTAGTGCAAATTGATTTGGTACAGTACACGGGACTAGACTCTCTTGTGTGGTGCAAATTGATTTCTTTTTGTTTTTTCGTTAACGAAAGTGCGAATTGATTTGGCACAGTACACGTTAGGCTTGTCCGGAAATTTCAACCCGCGGATTGTTACCCAAAAATATTTAAGATATATCTTTGTCTCGTTGTGCTCCGAAAACTCCCTCCATCTCAACCCGCGCCTTGCTATTCCAAAATTACAACACGCGCGAAAACTCCCACCTCCTGTGAAATCCCGACACGTGAAATGCCCGTGATACCCCTGAACCGAAAGAACCTCCTAGCTCAAATTGGTGCGGGTACTTCCGTAACTTACCCCACATTTCGGACAAGCGCGTCCCTAAGCCATGGTTCCCCACTCCCATCCCATCCGCCCACCCATTCATACACCAAGGCCATGAAAACCTGTGAAGCCCCACACCCTCCTCCGCCCGCCACCCAGCCGGAGCCTCTTCCTCGACGACGTCGTCCACAGCAACACCTCGACGTCCCTCATCCACCATACCGGATGAGGATCCGTCGTTGATCTTGTCGTCCCGCCAGTTCAGCCACCCCGTCCTCCACCTCCAAGGAGCTGCCCCGATGTTCCCCTCGTCTTTTGTGCCACCTCCATTCCCACACCGCTGTCTTCACCTGCACCACCGCAAGAGCATCATCATCACCGTTTCCTTGGATGAAGCTGAGGCCTAATCGGCGCCACCAAAGAGGTTGTACACTAATCACCGCATTTTCTTCTTGATTCGATCTCACGGTGTTGCCGGCGCTCGGTCCCGAGCCGACATGGTGCGACTCCATCCACGGCAGCGTCGCCGGCCACTTCCTCCACGGCGTCGCTCCCTCGGTGGCGACATCCACATCAGTCGGAGTTGCTGCTGCTTTAGCTCTCGCTTGCGCTGCTGCTCTGCTCTTGCTCTCGGTCCCCTGCCTGATCTGCTCTTGCTATTGCTATTGCTATTGCTCACTCTGTTGCTCTCGCTCTTGCTCTTGCTTGCGATGCTGCTCCAATTTGGCTACACTTCAGTCGACTGAATCGACTTTTGGGTCAGTCGATTTTCAGGCGGTGGGCGGGGGCTCGTCGGAGTTAAGGAAGAACCAGCCACAGCAGGGATGGGGGCTCACCGGAGTTAAGGAAGTACCAGCTGGAGTAGGGAGGGGGCTCGCTGGAGAGGTACCCACTATCTATCTTAGGGTTCAGGGTGGGGGTGGCGGTCGCCGGCGGTGGTGGGGCGCTGGCATGGGGATTGCTGGAGAAAAAGCTCGGCATGGGGGGCTAGAGGGATGGTCGGGGCGACGGTGGACCGACGGTGGGGAGTGGTTTTGGGGGCGGGGCGGCGGCCGCCACAAGGGCGTGTGGGCGGCGGTTTGGCTGGTGGTGGCTGGCGGCTCAGGGAAGATGAACCGCGGGCCCTTGATTTTGTATCCAACGGCTGGAAATCGACTGACCAAAGATGAAAAAGTCAGTCAACTGATGTGTAGCCTCACCCTGATGCTGCTACATGACCAGCTGCCCCGCCTCTCGCATGCGCTGCTGCTACTACTTTTCTGCTACTAGTGCGTTCAGTTTCGACAGTAAAATTCAGTTTCGACAGCAAAATTCGTTTTTGATAGTTAAGTTCAGTTTCGACAATTAAGTTCATAGATGAGTGACTGATGTATTTTACATCAAGCACTTTGTGGTTATATATTTTACGTCATCTATTGGAGATGCTATTAGAATTCCACTCAGGTTAACGTTGTCTCTCTTGTCCTGCTTCTGCCTTGGCGCCGTACAACTCACAGAGTTGCTCCAACGACGAAACCCTCCATCACAGCGGAGCAGTACCCCGGGCTCCATCTCAAGATGCCTAAGATCTTCTTCCCCTCCTCTGATAGCCAAGTCAGCCGGATCATCCTCACCGACCAACCAAATCACGCTGAGATCGACATGGCTTCGCCAAAGAGGTTGTACACTTGTTGCATCTCTTTTTTACTCTACATGTTATATGTATTGTCCACTGAGCACACGTAGTAACGTGAAATACGATTAGTTTCTCGTACTATATGACAAGCAGTGAGGTACCAGGCAACTTAGCTATCCGTGATGGACTCTCTTGAACGCCATCACTATTTATCTCTGCGCGTTTGAGCTATGCATTTGTCGATGGGCCTGGGAGTTGAGCTAGTAGGGCAGTGGCTTGGGTCCAAAGTAGTAGAAGTAGCACAAAACCATTTTTTAAGTGTAGGCTTTTCCTTGGCCAAGCCTGCCTACTAGAATCGCCAGTGCTTGAAAGGAAAAGTGAAGGAAAAACATAAGAATTGGAAAGTTTCCTATGGTACTACTATTCATGCATTTGGTTCAAAGGAATGGAGCAAAGGATAACTATAGGATTTTTTCCTTTAGTGTCTCCTTGAAACAAAAACCATAGGGATTTTAATATCCACTTGTCCTCCTTTTCCAATTCCTATTCATGAAGCACAAGACTAAGAGATAGTAGCATAATAGCATTATAACCGTACATTCTCTTGTGGGTTGACTTAATCTCACCATGCTTCTTTGCATCCTGTGATCTTCCAATTCTTGTGAACCAAACACCTAGATTGGCAGAAATCCTGTGTGTTTAAATTCTCTATTTTGCACGTGCATTCCCATCCTACTACTGTGTATTTCCTATCCCTGCGTTGTTAGAATCCTCCAATTCAAACGAGCCCTTAGAGAATTACTTCTCTTACAAATAGTTGTCAAAGAAAACCTTGTGTGGTTTGCTCCGCTCCTGCTGCGTCGTCGTCCACCCCAGCTTAGCTGCTCCAACGATAAAAGGGTCCAGCACAGCACGGATCCGGCCTCCAAACTGTCTTTCGCCACCTCAGATCTTCTTCCCCAGCGCTGGCAGCCATGACAACTGCATTACCATCATCAATCAAGCAGATGACCTCGAGGACTATACGGGTCCGCAAGAGAGGTCACACTCTTTCGTGTCTGCTTACGTTATGCATCGCTTAATATTACATGCTACTTTATCGTCCTGTTCACCGATTAGACTCTGAGTCAGCTCCAAACTAATGGTCAAACTTGAGTTTATAAATGGTTGTGGGGTACATATCGGGGCCGCAATCAATATTATCTATCTACTCTCTGGTTAATCTCTGGTGTCTACTATGAGTTTCATGCTGGGTGGGAAACAAACAGTAAAGAAGCCATTATCTGTATTTTTTAACTGAAGCCATTATCTGCCTGCTATCATTGGTTTTGGGTATATCCACAGGTAGCTACCATCACTCTAGATTTCAGCATGCACTCCTTACATAATCTCACTATGTTCTATTCCTATGCATGTCAGTTATTGTACACAATGGAACTGAACATGTAGAGCAAAAGAGACGAGTCTTGTGTGGCAATAAAATTTCATGCAGACGTCGCTCCATGGTAGGCGTAAAGGCAGCCCCCTCCACCCATTTCGGATTGTAATCAAGAGGAAGATATCTGTTCTGAGGGGGATTCAGAAGGAGAAGACAACTCCTATTTACCCCCTGAGGTCTTCGCTCTAACTTGGCATGCTGATGTTGGTTATATCATGCATATGGTGCCTTGCATTGCTTACTTTATACATCAAATATGTCATCTGCTTAGTTTAGACATGCTTTGTGTGAATGCCATCTGTTTAGTTTATTCATCATTATGTGAATTATGCAACGCCATCTTGTTTAGCCAGGCTTCATATATGTGAATTTTGCAATGCTGTCCTGCTTAGCCAGTTATCTTATATGTGAATTATATCAGGCCATCCTTTTATTCATTACGTATTACATTTTTTTAACAATGTTAGTACATTCAACTACTCTTCGTGTGCATCAGCCATTTGACGCGGTGATGGAAAATTCTGGAGTGAAAACAAGGTCTTCAGAGCAGACTATGCTATATGACGAAGCGCATATCTTGCAGGTTATGGGTAGCTCCTCAGAGGAGGATTCGGAGACAGATGACCAGTCCTATTCCCCCCTCCCCGAGGTGTATGCTCTAACTTGGCAGGGTTATGTTGCTCATATCGTGCATATGGTGTCTTGCATTCCTATGTCATTTGATTAGTTTAGACATGCTTTGTGTGAATGCCACCTGTTTAGTGTCTAATTACCATATATGTGAATTATGCATTGCCATCTTGTTGCAAGACATTATATATGTGAATTATGCAATGCTATCTTGTTGCAAAGGCATTATATATGTGAATTATGCAATGCCATGTTGTTTAGCCAATCATCATGTATGTGAATTATATCATGCTATCATTTTTTTGTATTACATGTTCCATTTGTCAACAGTGTTTGTATATTCAACTACTCTTCCTATGCATCAGCCATTTGAAGCGGTGATGGAAGTATCTGGAGTGAAAACAAGGTATTCAAAGCAGACAACGCTACCTGCTGAAGCAGACATCTTGCTGGTTACAGAGAGCTCCTCAGATGTGGATTCAGAGACTGATGACCAGTCCTATTTCCCCCCTGAGGTCTATGCTCAAACTTGGCAGGGTTATATAACTCATGTCATGCATGTTGTCTTGCATTGCTTAGTTTTTACATCATATATGGACTGCCATCTGCTTACTTGCTTACTGTATAAATCATATATTTGAATTATATCATGCCATCATGTTTACATACATAGCATCTATCTGAATTATGGCATTGCAACCCATTTAATAAAGACATCATATAGTTATATCATCTCATCATGTTTAGTGTTTACAGTCATCATATTTGGAATTATGTCATTCTATCCGTGAATTATATCATGCTATCATTTTTCCATAGGCATCATGTATGTGAATTATGGCATGCCAACCTATTTAATAAACACATTATATAGTTATATCATGTCATCCTATTTACATAGTCATCATATTTTGAACTATGTCTTTCCATCTTTTTTAGTTAGCCATCATAATGTGAAATTGTGCCATGCTATCCTATTTAGTTAGCCATCATATATGTGAAATTGTGTCATGCTATCCTGTTTGGTTAGACAACATATATGTGAATTATTTCATGCCTTCTTTTATTCCCCACTATCCATTGCACCTGTCTATCATACAATTTCTATACATTCAATTACTTTTCTTGTTCATTGGCCATTTGAATTGGAGAAGGTGATGGCAGTATCTAAGGGAGTAACAACACGGTCTTCGGAAAAGATAGTTCTACCAGTTGATGCAGATAGAACCACAACTGTACTTGCCCAAGAACCAGCCCCACCACACATAACCCAGACTCTCGCAGATTGTACCCCTACCTAGTTGGACAGAGAACTAGCTACACCCCTTCTAACCCCAACCCCAGCAGATAGTAACCCAGTTCCAGTTGACACATCACCGTCTCCACCACAGAGGACCCAAACATGAGCAGTTAGTAAGGGAACTGCAGTGCCCAAAGCACGAGGACCACCACTCCGAATCCCTACTCAATGCTTAAGGAGAAGAAGAATTGTTCTCAGGTCAGGTTCTATAGCTATGCTTCATACTCCTTTGCTCTTGCATCACTGTATTTAGTCATACCAACTATTTTCAAATTTGAAGGATGGAATTGAAACTCCAATGGCGCAACAGGTATGTTTTAAAACCGTTTCTTTAACTGGTTTGCTGTTGTAACTTGCTCTATGTTGATTTCAATTTCAGTTGAAGGCAGTTATGTTCTCATGTCATGCACATTACAAGTGTTGTTATTGCTCTATAGTTTCCAACACTTATATTCTGTCTATTCTGCTTTGTCTTGAACAAATATTATTTGAACTGTGTCTCTATCTTGATTTGGCAACAAAAACTAGAATGATATAGACCATAAAGTGACCATGGTACATAGATATATGTTTGTTTCATGTTGTTATCCTGTCCACTTTACTACTAAACTGATTTACCAAAATGAGTTTCATATACAACATGGTAAACCTGTGATGTGTCTGCTTGTTTCTGTTTTAGAATGCAGACAAAATATTGGAGAATAGTACCCCGTTATGCAATGGTAAAGGAAGTAATGCAGATAAGGTTCAAGATAGTGAGACATCCTTGTTGGTCTCCAAGAAAGCTGATAAAACTATCTTGACGATAGTGAGAGAACCCAAAAGTCATGTCTTGATGTAGTGTTCGAGTTACTGGCCACTACTGCTGGCACAAGCTCTTCGAACTTGCTGCCTGAATCGGTTCATCTTCTTGAGTCTCAACTTCAAGTTGAAAGACGTCGATCAGATGTGCTGCGACAGGAAGCTGAAGGACTAAGGAAGTCCCTGCAGAATTCAGATGCATACTTTCTCGTGCAACAGCAAGCGCTGGAGGATTTAAGCGCCAAACAAGAGAAAGTAAATAAGCTAGCTAAACATCTTTCCAGCATTATGGGTACCCAGGATATTGTTTCTTGAGCTCTTCTGAAGTGGTTTCAGTTCTGGACTTGTTTTGCTGCGGCGTTTATTTGCACTGGTCGCCAACTTTAACAACCAGTGTATATGATATGCGGCTTTGTTCCCTATATTTGCACTGGTGCCGAACTTTGATGCCCAGTGGATGTAATATGTGTAATAGCCGTGATAGCCTAGCATAAGTTGCTTGCTTATTTATTTCCTTGTTGTCTTATTTATTTGTTTTCTTGTAGTCAATGAAGTTCTTTTTCCGCGGTTTGCTAGTGGCCGCAATAACCTATTTTTTTAAACTAGGCCACAATAACCATGGGCTAAATATTTACTATAGTTACCATGGGCCTTCTATGGACCATAGAAACAATGGGCCTTCTACGGGACATAGCATCAATAGGCCTTCTACGGGTTGTATGATCGATTGGCCAAACATGGGCCAATAACAGACCGCATTATGGGCCGTAAACGGGCTAGATTTTGAATCGTCCATTCATGGGCCGACCATAATGGCCCGTCGTTAATCGGCCGTATTTGATGACGCTATGAAAACGGCCCAACGGATTAACGGGCCACAAACGGGCCGATTGTAACCACGGGCTGAATTTGGCCCACAAGCAGAAAAGGCCAGTAACGGGCCGTAAGTAACCAAATGCTAGAAATAAGCCCAAGAATAAATGGGCCCTGAGAAGGACGGAAGATAACACGGGTTGGAAACGGCCCAATGGAATAATGGGCCGTTAATGGGTATAAAGCGATGCACTGTTCATTGTGGGCCAGATTCACCATGGGTCGTTAATGGGCCAAGAGTTACAAATGGCCTCGTATGGGCCGAAAGACATCATGGGCCATACATGGGCCGGAAGTTACAATGGGCTGGAATAATATTGGATGGCCCAGCTGAAGCTACTGAGCTTAATTCCGATAGGCTGTAACTGGCCGTGAGTTAGCGGGTTGTAAATGGGCTATATACGAACAGGCTGTTAACAGGCTTTCCATGGGCCGGCCCGTTACCTTTTGACCAAGTCAAATGGGCCGGCCTTTTCACCGGAATGGGCCTCTGTTGGGCCGTGCCACGTGTCAACCTATCATAGGCGCCTCCTGTCCAATGAATGGATGACATCTGTCCCAACGGTGAGCCAACACGTGTTTCCTCCAGCCAATGAAAATTTTACACGTGGAAAATCCTCATTGGTCCCGACTGTTAATGGGTTATCGGATCCAAAACCGGACCCGATAGCTTATCAGTGAATCGTTACGGTGGATGCCACGTGTCGGTCACCCTTGACGAAAGCACTTCTATGATGCGCGATTTATCATCATGGAAGTGGACACTTCCGTGATGATAATTTTGGTAATGGCATGGAACACTTTTATGACAGTACAGGTATGCCTATCTTGATTCTGTCATAAAATCGTCATGGATGTACATGCATGACAGAAAACGTGACCTACTGTGACAAACACGTATCATCACGGAAGTGTATTTTTTTGTAGTGAAATCCTATGGTTATGTTCTCCCAATCCATGAAACCTGAGTAAGTTTCATTAGATCCATGTAGTGTATTGATTGTTTGAATGGTACAAGTGATAAGTGACTAGTTGTTTCATCTATGCAAATGATTTCTGCTAGTAATCCGACTAGGGTTAGTGTTCATGGTAATAATTCCTAGCCAGGACTTGACAATTGTTTTTGAATGACCTACATGTGTTTGTGCCATTATTTTCTTCAAGATTGGTCTTTACATAGACGACTGTGCTTAAAAATCAAACCATAATCTCTGGATATGTATAAATAAATAGCCATAAATTCCTAATCCTACTTCACGACATGTAAACATTGAATTGATGCCAAATTTGTTTTACTATTTGTATAGGTGTTGTCTGATGATGTGGATAGCAAGGATGAAGATGGCCAGAGGAGGTACAAGAGGCAAATCCTGAGGGAGCTTTATGCGGGAAAGCATAATAGGCGTCTTACGATTTGTAATGGTGGCTATCGATGCCCATTTTGCAACCACAAGCTTCATGACGCGTATCTAAGTGTTCTGGCGCATGCAAGAGGACGGGTCGTTGGCTCCTTCAAGCAGAAGTATTCTCACAGGGTGGCGCACGGCGCGTACACTGAGTACCTGGAGAAGCTTCAGGATCATGTCGGCATGTGAGATGAGATGTGGGATCGAACCATGTACGCTTGAGTATGCTTAATGACGGTTGAACTATGTACTTATGGTTGAACTATGCTTGTGTACGCGTACGCTTATTATCTATGTCTGGGTATGTTTAATCTATGTTTACTTATGTCTAACCCTGGGATATGGATGCAATCAGTTCGGTTGACGGAATCTACCTCCGTCTTGGATTATTGGTCCCCTTTGTAATTTGTGTTAAATTTTGACCAAAGGTTTAACTGACAAAATGTTAGTGCAGGTCAACAAAAATTATATCGTTGGATGGGTATTTGAGCATAGTATTCAATGATTTAATTTTTGGTGACATGCATAAACATTTCTTAGTTTCAAAATTTGGTAAAAATTACAAAGGGGACCAATAAACCAGGATGGAGGTAGTACGTCAATTACACACGGTTCCCAAAATTTGAACCATGTGCAATGACTTTCATTTTTCCCGTTGCGTCAATCACACACGGTTGGCTCTAGCAAACCGTCGCCTCCGAAATTCTTTGTGGGATAGAAAACCCTCACCACCCAATTCAAAAAAGAAAAAAGAAAACCCTCACCATCCCCACGTCACAACAACCCTCACGCCGCCCGCCACCCCCTTCGGTCCCCATTCACACATGCACAAGCTCCTCCGCGTCTATGCATGTCACCGCCTATCGCGGCGGTAACCACTTAGCTCGATGCATGCCGCTACCGCCAGGCTGCCAGCAAAGCCCACCGCATTTCACCACTTCCACTTGCCGCCGCCTATCACCATTGATTTTCTCGACGCTGCTCGCGGTCGTCCCAGTTCCGCTCGGTTGGGGAATCTGCCGTACTGAGGGTTCTTTCTCATGGACAACAAGGTAACTAATTTAATGAGATATTATCTCATCTCTTATCCCAGTCCATCTGCCTCCTTTAATCACCCAGCCAAAATTGTCGTGAATTCATTTTTATTCGAGCTGATTTGAGGGTTTTCTTCCATTCATAGAGTGTACAGTGCACGGACATATTAGGACTTTGCGGCCTCTGCCAGACATTCCATCTCACCGTACCAGATGACTTGAGGATGCGTGGTATGTTCAATCTCACCCTAAATCGGTTGGCATGGCCTACTTTCCTGAACATATTCTAAATATTGCTACATTTGGATAAAAGGTGCAACATGCACCATATACGTCAAAGGGGATTTTCCCCCTCTTCTTTCTATATTGGGCAAATTAATGATGTATTGTTCTTTCGATTACTCTCATATTTCCATGACATCATGTTTACCCTATCTGTTTAATTATAGATTTTGGTCCTTCGATTTCAACTGCTGTATAGTTCTTTCAATTTGGGCCCATATTTGCATATTACCATATTTTCTTTAACAATCCTACCATTTTCCACAACGCGTCCCTTGCTATGCAATAGAATCTATATTGCACAATCTTTCCCTTTACATAAATCAAGACTGCAGGGATGTCATACTAAAAACAAACCATGGATTTACAATCATTGCTACTATAAGACTTGATGAACGTGGTGACTCCTATTTTGGCACTAGCCTTTGGAAAGAAATTTCTAAGTTTTATGTACTGAAAGTTGACACTATAATTGCACTGCACATAAAAGGGCATGGTCATGAGATATATGCTAACTTCCCCGACGATATCATCCGTCTAGACTTTATTCGAAGTATGTTTTCTTTTCAAGTATCTGCATGTTGACTTACCCAGCAATATCCATCAAGTTTTCTTTTTAAGCAACCAATTATTATTCCATTTTCTTACTATATTCCTACCTAATAACTTCTAGTTACCAATACACTTCTCTATTGCCCTGTTTTAACTAAATATTCCCTGTACTCCCACTTCTATCAGAAAGCGCCGCTGACAAGGAGACTCCGGAGGTGGAGAACGGGGTTTCCAACAAGCGGAGGCGGGGTGAGCAGGAACATAGCGACTCCAAAGAGGCCTAGACTTCATCAAGAACCTCCCGATGATATGTTGACAGTCATCATCTCCCTCCTCCCAATCAAATATGGGGGGCGGAAAACCGTCCTTTCCCGGCGGTGGCGCCCCCTATGGAACTCCATCCCTCTCGACCTCATCGACACCCACGAGCTCTGCCATGGCAATCGCAAAAGCTTGGATGCGTTCTCCAAGATCCTCGGCAGTCACCTTGGCCCAACTAGAGTCCTTAGAATGGGCAAGT
Organism: Aegilops longissima; assembly: GCA_021605205.1. Lineage (NCBI taxonomy): Eukaryota > Viridiplantae > Streptophyta > Magnoliopsida > Poales > Poaceae > Aegilops > Aegilops longissima. The sequence continues at coordinate 487,292,577 of CM038682.1, read as the reverse complement.
TCCGTTCCAACGGCAAGGACCGAGCCAAGCTTTGACGACTGGTTCCGATCCCCCGCCCTAGATCAGCTCGAGGAGCTCACTTTAGATGATGGGCATTGATACGTCTCGAACGTATATACAATTTTTGATTGTTCCATGCTGTTATATTATCAATCTTGGATGTTTTATAATCAATTTATAGTCATTTTATATCATTTTTTGGTACTAACCTATTGACATAGTGCCAAGTGCCAGTTGCTGTTTTCTGCATGTTTTTTACATCGCAGGATATCAATACCAAATGGAGTCCAAATGCAACGAAACATCACCGAGATTTTTTATGGACCAGAAGACACCCAATGCGCCAAGGCAGCGCCTGGGGGTGCTCCGAGGGGAGCACAACCCACCAGGGCGCGCCAGGAGTCCCAGGCGCGCCCTGGTGGGTTGTGCCTACCTCGGGTGCCCCCCGAACCGCCTCTTTGCTCTATAAATACACCAATATTCCAGAAACTCTAGGGGAGTCGACGAAAATCAATCCTAGCCGTCGCAGAGTCCAGAACCACCAGATCCAATCTAGACACCATCACAAAGGGGTTCACCACTTTGACTGGTGCCTCTCCGATGATGCGTGAGTAGTTCTTTGTAGACCTTCGGGTCCGTAGTTAGTAGCTAGATGGCTTCCTCCCTCTCATTTGATTCTCAATACAATGGTCTCTTGGAGATCCATATGATGTAACTCTTTTTGCGGTGTGTTTGTTGGGATCGAATGAACTTTGAGTTTATGATCATATCTAACTTTTTATATCCATTAATATTATTTGAGTTTCTTTGATCTCTTATATGCATGATTGCTTATAGCCTCATATTTCTTCTCTGATATTTGGGTTTTGTTTGGCCAACTTAATCTATTTATCTTGCAATGGGAAAAGGTGCTTTGTAGTGGGTTCGATCTTACGGTGCTTGATCCCAGTGACAGAAGAGGAACCGACACGTATGTATCGTTGCTATAAGGATAAAATGATGGGGTCTATCTCTACATAGATAGATCTTGTCTACATCATGTGATCATTCTTATTGCATTACTCTGTTTCTCCATGAACTTAATACACTAGATGCATGCTGGATAGCGGTCGACGTGTGGATTAATAGTAGTAGATGCAGGCAGGAGCCGGTCTACTAATCTTGGATGTGATGCCTATATAATAATCATTGCCTGGATATCATCATAATTATTTGAAGCTCTATCAATTGCCCAACAGTAATTTTTTACCCACCGTTTGCTATTTTTCTCAAGAGAAGCCACTAGTGAAACCTACGGCCCCCGGGTCTCTTCCTCATATTATTTGCCTTTGCGATCTACTTTTCATTTGCCTTTATTTTCAGATCTATTAAACCAAAAATACAAAAATACCTTGCTGTGTTTTATTCTTATTTATTTTATGTGGCATTCGATCTATCAATCTACTACAATTTATTTCACGTCCGTTTGCCTATCTTGAGGCGCCGCTATCCGAAAGGGATTGACAACCCCTTTTACACGTCGGATTGCGAGTATTTGTTGTTTGTGTGCAGGGGCTATTTATGTTGTGTTGCTTGGTTCTCCTACTGGTTTGATAACCTTGGTCTCATAACTGAGGGAAATACCTACCGCCGCGGTGCTGCATCATCCCTTCCTCTTTGGGGAAATACCAACGTAGCTTCAAGCCGCATCAAAAGGAATTTCTGGCGCCGTTGCCGGGGAGGATCTTCAACATATACCAGGTTCCTAATCACGAATATCATCTCCTCGCAATTTACATTATTTCCATTTGCCTCTCATTTTCCTCTCCCCCACTTCACAAAAATTTGTCGTTTTTATTCGCCCCTCTTTTTCGTTCGCCGTTTTCTCATCAGATCTATCCTTTGCTTGCAATCATGAGTGATTTCGGTATGGCATCAATAGATGATGGCCTAACTCCTAAGATGGGATGTACGGGCAATCTGGATGCTAAAATTTTTATCTTGGGGCAAGGGAATGTTATGGGAAAATAACGTATCCAAGAATTTTTCAATTGTGTTGGAAATTTAAGTCTTGATGATGCTCCTATACTTAGGACTACTAGATCTTATGCGGATGCTATTTTAGCGCTAGTTCTGAAACTTGAAAGCAAATTTATCCATACTCATCCTACTTTGCAAAGGTTGTTTTTTAAGCTTCCCGTTATAAAGAATCCTAAAGCTAAAAAGTAGCCACTCTCGTTCTTATGAATGAATTTGACTACATAATACGGGAAGCTAGGGAAATCTTTGATTTTTATGGTATGACTTGTGAAAAGCCCATGATAGATGAAATTCTTTACAATAGCGATTATGCATTAAGACATTTTCTTGGGGATAATATAATCTTTGATGAGAATCTTAAAAAGGAAGTCCCCATTTTAGATATAATCCAACAAGATTCAATAATGTTAATCAACATCACTCTTGGATTGTTGCAGGAAATCAAAGGGGATATGATGAAAACCAACTTAGGAATTCTAAGGTTTCTATGGATAATATGTTTTATGTTGTCTTTACAAAACTTCATGACAAGAACACCCCTGAGGAAATTAAGAACAAAGATGACAAAACTTAGATCCTTGCTTTATGCCTAGGTAAGGGCGTAAAACTATAGCGCTTGCTGGGAGGAAACCCAATGAATAAAATTTATTTTTGCTTTTTGCTTTATGTTCTTGAGTGTTTGCACAATTATGCTAATGTTATGATTGTGTTTTTTGTGTTTTAATGATTGTTTGTGCCAAGTAAAGCCTTTAGGATCTTCTTGGGTGATAGTTGTTTGATCTTACTGAAAATCAGAAACTTTTGCGCTCACGAAAACAATTCTCATTTTTTACCAGAGTGCGATAAAATGCCAATTCTTTTTGGAGAAGATTAATATACAAATTGCTCAGGTCGTCCTAATTTTTCAAAACTTTTGGAGTATCAGAAGTCTTCGAAATACCCAGATTGCTACATATTGTTCTGTTTTTGACAAATTCTGTTTTCTTTGCGTTGTGTGCTTGTTTTGATGGCTCTATGGTTTTCTTTGATGAGTTTTTGCCATATAAAAGTTGGAATACAGTAGATATAATGCAAGAACAAAATATGAATTGGTTTGCTACAGTACTTATAGTAGTGATTTGCTTTCTTATACTAACGGATCTCACGAAGGTTTTGTTGAGTTTTGTGTGATTGAAGTTTTCAAGTTTTGGGTTATCTTACGATGGATGAAGGAATAAGGAGTAGGAAGAGCCTAATCTTGGCGATGCCCTGGCACCCCAAGATATTATCCAAAAGAGAGCAAGCAACTAAGCTTGGGGATGCCCCGAGTGGCATCCCCTCTTTCTTCTAACGACCATCAGTATTTTACTCGAAGCTATATTTTTATTCGTCACATACTATGTGTTTTGCTTGGAGTGTCTTGTATGATATGTGTCTTTGCTTGTTTTATTTTGTGTTTGAAGTCTTGATTCCTTGCTGGACACACCTATTTGAGAGAGCCAAAATTATGTCATGACTTGTTAGAATTGCTCTGTATGCTTCACTTAAATTTGTATGAGTTATGGACTTTCTCTAGTGCTTCACTTATATCTTTTTTAGCACGGTGTGCTTTAGTATTTTTTAAGAAATGCTCTCTTGCTTCACTTAGATTTATTTGAGAGTTAGTAAGGTTTTCAAGAAATTCTCTCTTGCTCCACTTAAATTAATTTGAGAGAAAGAAATTTTATGCTCATGATCTTCACTTATATTTGTTTGAGCTTATCAAAATAAACATATGAAAAATAGTTCCAAAGTGATAGATATCCAAGAAGAATATAATAAAAACTTTCATGAAGATCATTGGACAAAATAAACTTGATTCTTAGTAATAGTTTTGAGATATGATGATGTGGTATGTGAGTCATGTTGATGAGTAATTATGCTTTAGTAAGAATATTGGTGTTAAGGTTTGTGATTGCCTATGCAAGCACGAAAGTCAATAATTATGCAATGAAATTATATCCTACTTGTGTTGCATTATTCGGTGTTAATTATGCTTAATGCTCGCTTATGAGATCATTTGTTTCTTGGTTGGTCGCTTCTCAATCTTTTTCTAGCCTTCATTTTGCACTAAGTATGATCACTACATGTGCATCAAAAATCCTTTAAACCAATTTTGCCACACGAGTCCACTATATCTACCTATATGTGGTATTCTTTTGCCGCTCTAAGCAGACTTGTATGTGCCATCTCTAATTTTCAAAATAAACTTCTTTTTTGTGTGTTCGTACCGCTCGTGGAGCAGTGAGGGGTAGCTAATATTTTCCATGCTAGATGTGTTATTCTCACGATGAGTGTTTATTCACTTGTGATTGCATGAGAGTAAGGCAAAGGTATTAGGGATGCCCAGTCCCGAAATGAAAAATGAATTTAATTTATGTTGTCAAATAATAATTCCTTGGAAAGTGTTGGTATGGAGGACACCCGTGGATACGGTTAGCCATGGAAAGTGAAAGGGAACCGCCTATGATATATCTAGCATGGAAAGTGTTGGGAACTCTAAGTCGTTTTCATTGGTGGGGAAGGCACACCTCCCAAAATGTTTTTATCATTAAGTTTTTCGCTTTGAGCTCTGGCACATGTACAAATCCCTACTTCCCTCTGTGAAGGGCCTTTCTTTTACATTATGCAATTTTTATTCTGAATTTGAGTCTCCATCTTCTCTTATAAAAGCACCAACAAGGAGGCAATATGATCGTACTTGAGTATTGGGTGTAGCTAATATGCGAGTGCGTTTCATGAATGGATCAATGATTCAGCATGATGGGCTAGGGATAGCTTGTTTTAGCGTTGAATTTTGAAAGACATGGTTGCTTGTTGATATGCTTGAGTATTTAAGTTATCATGTCAAAACTAGAATATTGCTTTGAACAATATAAAAGTCCAAATGTCCGTGCTATAAATAAAATAAATATGAGATGACATGTTAGGCAACATTCCGCATCAAAAATTCTGTTTCTATCACTTACCTACTCGTGGACGAGCAGGAGTTAAGCTTGGGGATGTTGATACGTCTCCAACGTATCTATAAATTTTTTGATTGTTCCATGCTGTTATATTATCAATCTTGGATGTTTTATAGTCATTTTATATCTTTTTGGTACTAACCTATTGACATAGTGCCAAGTGCTAGTTGTTGTTTTCTGCATGTTTTTTACATCGCAGGAAATCAATACCAACCGGAGTCCAAATGCAACGAAACTTCACGGAGATTTTGTATGGACCAGAAGACACCCAATGGGTAAAGGCAGTGCCTGGGGGGATGCTCCGAGGGGAGCACAACCCACCAGGGCACGCCAGGAGGCCCAGGAGCGCCCTGGTGGGTTGTGCCCACCTCTGGTGCCCCCGGACCGCCTCTTTGCTCTATAAATACCCCAACATTCCAGAAACCCTAGGGGAGTCGACGAAAATCAATTCTAGCCGCCGCAGAGTCCAGAACCACCAGATCCAATCTAGACACCAACATGGAGGGGTTCACCACTTCCATTGGTGCCTCTCCGATGATGCATGAGTAGTTCTTTGTAGGCCTTCGAGTCCATAGTTAGTAGCTAGATGGCTTCCTCTCTCTCATTTGATTCTCAATACAATGGTCTCTTGGAGATCCATATGATGTAACTCTTTTTGCGGTGTGTTTGTTGGGATCCGATGAACTTTGAGTTTACGATCTATTCTATCTTTTTATATCCATGAAAGTTATTTGAGTTTCTTTGATCTCTTATATGCATGATTGCTTATAGCCCCGTATATCTTCTCCGATATTTAGGTTTTGTTTGGCCAACTTGATCTATTTATCTTGCAATGGGAAGAGGTGCTGTGTAGTGGGTTTGATCTTACGGTGCTTGATCCAGGTGGTAGAAGGGGAACCGACACGTATGTATCGTTGCTACTAAGGATAAAACGATGGGGTCTATCTCTACATAGATAGATCTTGTCTACATCATGTGATCGTTCTTATTGCATTACTCCGTTTCTCCATGAACTTAATACACTAGATGCATGCTGGATAGCGGTCGATGTGTGGAGTAATAGTAGTTGATGCAGGAAGGAGTCGGTCTACTAATCTTGGACATGATGCCTATATAATGATCATTGCCTGGATAGCGTCATGATTATTTGAAGTTCTATCAATTGCCCAACATTAATTTGTTTACCCACCGTTTGCTATTTTTTCTCGAAAGAAGCTACTAGTGAAACCTACGCCCCCTGGGTCTCTTTCTCATATTATTTGCCTTTGCGATCTATTTTTCCTTTGCCTTTATTTTCAGATCTATTAAACCAAAAATACAAAAATACCTTGCTGCATTTTATTCTTATTTATTTTATTTGGCGTTCGATCTATCAATCTACTACAATTTATTTCACATTCGGTTGCCTATCTTGAGGTGCCGCTACCTGAAAGGGATTGACAACCCGTTTTACACGTCGGGTTGTGAGTATTTGTTGTTTGTGTGCAGGAGCTGCTTTTGTTGTATTGCTTGGTTCTCTTACTGGTTTGATTACCTTGGTCTCATAACTGAGGGAAATACCTACCGCCGCTGTGCTGCATCATCCCTTCCTCTTTGGGGAAATACCGACGTAGCTTCAAGCCGCATCAGGCATATGTGCTCGTTGCCAACGTCCTCCCTCCGCCTCGCGCCTACGCTGCACGTCATCAAGTTCAGCAACTACCATCCCCCCTCTAATGACGCCCATGCTCTTTCTACCACGACTGAAGCACCTCGAGCTCATCACCGTCTGCCTCCCAAACGGTGACATGGAGCGCCTGCTTCGTGGTGTACTGCACTCGAGTACCTTCGGCTTCAATCGATCAATGGGTTGGGTAGCTTCCACATCACCTCCATGACTCTCCAGACTATTTATGTGTGTTGCTGGTGTGGCAGGAAGACATCAAAAGATGGGTATGACGGTATGGTCATTGAGGACACACCTGCACTTGAGAGATTACTTGTAGTTGATCAAGAAGGTCCAACAAGAATCAATGTCATTTCTGCACCGAAATTGACAGTGGTGGGCTACTCGTCTGACAAATGCTCCGAACTTGTTATTGGATCCACACCTGTTCAGGTACAACAGCCGCCTTCTACCTCTCCTTCTTAAAATTAACATTATTTCTAATTTTGAAGATGTGTGTTCGTCTGTCATCCAGAAAATGATTCTGACAAGCTTGACCCTGAAACTGCGCTCAGTGGAGGTCTTGGCACTAGAATCTATCGGCCCCAACCTGGAGCAAGTTGTCAGTTTCCTGAGATGCTTTCCTTGCCTGGAGAAGTAATATATCGAGGTGATGTTACTTTCCTGTTAAATGTTAACCATAAGGGAGTTAAATTTGTGACACCTTTTTCCAAGTTTACAATGACAATGTAATGCGATTTCTGAAGGATTCTTTTGGAGGATTTCAGTACATACATGTCCCCCCCCCCCATATTGGTTGCTTGATCCATATGGTTACAATCTATAAGCATTTCTCCTTTTGGATTCATCTGTACTAGTTTTCTTAGGGAACTTTTCATCCACTCCAACCTCTTGTTAAGAAGGATACATTTTTCTAGAATGTAATCAAATGCCCATGTTAATCATGTCAGATCGAAGATGGCATGTTAGTGCATTTTACAAATCCTGCAAACCAAATAGGCCTGTAGTAGTGTTCAAAACTGCATGTAGGCACTAACACATTTTCTACTTTTGCAGATAAGATTAGGCCCAGTGGTGGATAATGTGATACAATATAACAATCACGTCGAATGCCTAGATCTGCATCTTTGAGAAATTACTTTGAACTCCTACCGAGGGACCTTACCGGAGATTATATTCGCCAGGTTCTTTGTTTTGAGAGCAAAGGTGCTGAAGGTAATGAGGTTTGCCCTACATTTATTTCGCAAAAATAAATTGTTTGTTGATCAGCGCTGGCGCCTGCGGCGGAATGGAATAGGCTCCGAAAATGCTGAATTTTATTTTGGAACTTCAAATGACAGAGTAATCGGAAGTTATCGTGTCAACCCCATACATGACTTCTCAGTGGCTGACCCCTTTGCAAACCAGACTTAGAAGTGGTAATTAGTTTGAACCTCTCTGATATCCATGTTCAGCGGATCAGCGCGAGCGTTTGCAGCTGATGAGCTGAATTTCATTTCTAATATCAGCTTGAACCTTGTAATCTTCAAATTTGAGCCATATAACTCTGAAATTTGAACCTTGTAATATTTCGAGCTTTTGTGGTACAATCGTTGAAATGGCATCGTATGAGACTCGTATATTGGTAGCACTATTTTGACCTTAGTATGCAACGGTCTTAGATTTTATTTACCATTCTCAAATCCATTTACCTTGTCGGTCTCACAACAGACGATCTGTATAGCTAACTCGACTGCGATCTTCGACATTATTGCACACAGTTGGTTTCTTCAACCGTTTGCCTTGTAGAGCGCAGAATCAATTATCACACTCGAGTGTCCATCATCACCCTTCTGTGTAACTTTGAACTCATCACCCACGGGTAAAATTATGGCCGAAGTCATTCCACACACTTCGTTTTTACAAAGCTTTTTGCCAATAAACGCCCATGATTTGTCCCTCTTCTAGCCGAGGCGTGGCCAAACTATCCGGGCGGGAAGCTAGCACGGTAAACTGCGCGATAGCGCGGGAACAAGCTCACCGACGATACATTTGGCGCCTCTTCGAGCCCACGCATGGTCAAACGAAACGTTTGCGGTGCGGTGTTGTCAAGCGTGCACTGGAATCCTCCGCTATGAACGTCGTGACAAGACATGACGATTACGGGCCGGCCGACCCCCATTTATTACAGCGGCCATCTAACCCTTGTGTCTCTTCAACCTTTCGATCACGCCCCACCATTGCAAGAAGCACACCCACCACGAGAAATTCTTAGAGGGTATCCTGCGTGGCTCCAATGGCACTCCGAGCGGCTGCCGACGACGAGCAACAGTTCACCATGCATATCGTGGTGGACACCCACAGAAGGATCACGGACCTCTCGGTGGTGTACACCAACGACCCGGTCTGGGTGGAGCACTCTATCCACATCATGGAGCTGTTGCTTGCCGAGGAGAAGTACAAGGTGGTCGGGTTCGACCTCAAGTACACCCGCGCTCGTGCCGGGTCTCGTCCCAAGGTCGCCGTCGCCCAGATGTGCGTGCGCCACCATGTGCTCGTCTACCACTATTACCTCGCCACAAGGCCTTGCAAGCGTTTCACCAGGTTTGTCAACAGCCCCCACTACATGTTCGATACGGTGGACATCACCAACGATGTAAAGGCGCTCGAGAATTCGGGCATCGCCTGCCAGAATCCTGTCGACATCCAGGGCCAATACAAGATCTGGGGGAGCAAGGAGCATGTGAAGGACTCACTAGTTCACCTCGCCGAGGCCATCATCGACCCCTACTACAGAGACATGAAGGATTCCTGCAACAAGGACAAGCGTGCCTGGCACTCGGCCTGGATGGAGATACTCCAAAAAGCTCACGTCGTGTACGCGGCCAAGGAGGCGTACACGAGCTACGATATGTACAGGCGGATCGTTAACATGAGGAAGTGCCTCCTTTCCCAAAACGGCCAGGGATCCAGCCGGAAGTAGAGCAATGGCAAGCGTCGTCGCAACAATAAGTAGATGATTAGATCCTCATTTCTCCTAGCTTAGAATGCATGTAATTGCTTACTTTGGTGTGTGGAAAAGTTATGTGTGTACTCACTTGTGTAATTGTATGCTTAATTTGGTTATGCAATGCTGTCTTTTTAAGTATATATGTTGATACTCTGTAGACAGAGCGTAGATGTTGTGCGGATAAACAAAATCACATCACACACGGACTAAACAATGGAACCCGTCGGTGATGTTTTCATTAATCCCTCACAATTGTATACCAGCAATCGTTTTCTCACAACACACACAGCTTGTTAACAGGAATCGTCTATGTTGTTATAGGTCTTCCCACATATTTCCGATTATAGACCTGTTTGCTGCGTATCACACACATCTTGTTATATTGAACCATTTATGTTCTCTTGGCTCAAAGAAAACAGTTCATCCGAGTGAACAGTTTTTCATATATCGCACACACCTTGATCTGAATGACCGTTTCTTTTGTGTTGCCTAATCACAAACAGTTCATCCGAGTTAACCGTATGTTGTATATCGCACACACCTTCATCTGGCTGCCCGTTTCTTTTGTTCCTCCTCATCGCATACAGTTAATTGAACTGAACCATATGCCCTGCATCGCACACGCAAATAAAATCTAAACCGTGTTTGATGCATCCGCCATCGCAAACGTTTTGCACCTTTTTTGATGGGTTTTTTACACCACCATTTGCGATTATTGTATCGTACACAGTTTTGTCGAAGGGTCTCTGATCGTAGTGTCGCGTTAGAGCATCCTGCAGTAGTGTTAGGCCAACTAGATCGATTTTTCTCGCCATGGGAAGAGGTGCTTTGTGATGGGTTCGATCTTATGGTGCTTGATCCCAGTGACAGAAGGAGAACCGACACGTATGTATTGTTGCTATTAAGGATAACAAGATAGGGTCTATTTCTACATAAATAGATCTTGTCTACATCATATCATCATTCTTATTGCATTACTCCGTTTCTCCATGAACTTAATACACTAGATGCATGCTGGATAGCGGTCGATGTGTGGAGTAATAGTAGTAGATGCAAGCAGGAGTCGGTCTACTAATCTTGGACATGATGCCTATATAATGATCATTGCCTGGATATCGTCATGATTATTTGAAGTTCTATCAATTTCCAATTTTTCACGGGCTCTGAGTTATTAAACACTCAAAGGCACCGATAACTGAACCGAGTCCGCTCTACGGTTCAACAACTCTTCAGTAAGCTTCTATAAGTATGAGTTTGTACCCGATCACGCCATTCCTAGCCTGTTTGGCTATATCATTGTCGTGATGATTCTAACTGTGCTACCTGGTCCTTATTCTCGGAGCACCAATTTGCGATTTATTGCTGCTTTACGCCGATCTCCCTCGTCATATCATTTCACCTTGAACAACAAGCTAGATTTCGAGTTTGTGTTGTACCCGTGGTTCCAATAACCTTTCGCTTCATCATTCCTATTGACTTGATGTCATCGCCGACCGATTACATCTTCATGAAATCTCTCGACAACTGTGTCGTGATCCTCATCAACATTCTGAGCTCTTCCAAGAGATCTATTGAATTCATGATGAGAAATACCACCCTTTTGCTCTCGATGATTTGTGTTATCATCGACCACTTTAATGCCTTTCGTCAACATAAACTTGTTCGTGTTCTGTGTTATATCTTGAGTTCCTTGCTATCCAGCAATTGTTCTTCTTTACCTTGGAGTATTACCATCTTTTGTGTCAAGAATGTCGTGATAACTTCACCACCTCTTAAGAACTCTTGGTATAGTGATACTTCTCACCCTCACCATTCTGTCTTGGTACCCATGTTCTTTCTAACCGGAATACCGACAATTGAACTATGTTGTGAGAATTCAAAACTTCTAGCAACCCTATTGCTTTGAAGTTAATGGTCGAGTTTCATTCTAATACTTTGGTTATTGAAACACCATTCCGACGTTGGTCGTGCAACCCAGCCCATATTCGGGTGCACCTTTCAACCCATGTTTAATTGTGTATGTTTTCCTCGAGCATACCTCATTATGTCATCTGATCTGACAAATGTTATCTCCTTATTCACATATTTGGGGAATTCCATCCTTTTGGAAATCTCGAGGAATTGTCGCTGAGTCCATCAGCCACCACCTCGTCCTCTCCTTGGTTAAATGATGAACTCTTGTTTTGGAACTCGCTTCCATAGTTCATATCCCGAGAATCTTACATGATCATCTCGTCAATTTGTGTTGCATCTTTTCTTCTCAGGTATCTTAAGTCTGAATTATCCTGACACCAATCAGATCCGAATCTCGGTCAGTTATGATGGTTAGAGCACATTTTCAAGAGTTATAACATTGGTCTTTATATGACCCGGTAAGGTGATGTCATGCCTAGCACACTTGACCGGAGGACCTATTGTTATAGTTTCCATTTTAGCAAGGTTAACCATTCTTCCATGAGGAAATTGTAAGACTTATTCTATAGTTGTTCCTGATGAATCCTTTGTATATCCAAGTCCGACCGTTGCTTGAAGACCATGTCAATGCTATCTCGAAGCATGTCTGTGGTACTCCGATTTTCAACAAGAACATTTAAAGCCCAATGCTAAATGTTTTTTGATCAATTATCCAAACACCGTTGTATGGGTAATGTCATGAAAATTCCTCTCCCCATTACCTAAATGGTTTTCTACGTTATATCCTGTCATGGATATCATGCTATGCTTGTCCTTGGGAAGGATATACCCCCTCAAATATGTGTTTAAACACATTTTCCTTTGCGTTCTTCTGTTTAATCTGATGATCACATTTCCTTTCCATGGTTTTATTTAACCTTTCTTGTGATCTATATGATCTAAGCAGTAATATTCTCTGCTTATGTAAACACCTTAGTGTACAACCGTGTCAAGAAGACTGTGTTACTATTGTTGATGACATTTGGTAACCATCGATGGATTTATAACTTTGCCTATTGGTCCGCTTTGTTTCAACGAGTAGGAAAATGGTTCTCTTCGTCCCTCGCCCTTGGTACCGATGTTGTTGCCGACATAACCGACGGACTATCTTCGACATGCCCGCTTACATGATCGCACAAGATATCATCGACCTTCCTACCTTTAACACATGGTGGGCCCATAACCCACAGCTTCTACAGATCGAAACCCGACTCTCCTGTACACCACATGTTCCCAAGGTTGCTCCTCGCGCTTGACTTCGTATGTAATTCACGGACCACCTGTCTAGTTATCTATTCTGGTATGATATGCAATACCTATTCTCGTTGCCCTGAAAACCCTTTCACCTTTTGATTAGGCATCGAACGATTGCCCATCCATTTGAAACTTCTCATGGTACCTTCTTACCTTGCTCTCGATATCTTCTTAAGTTTCAAATCGAGAGATACTTATGCTTCTTCCCTGAGTTAACCGTCTGATGCTCGATCTTGTTAGAATCCATCCTTATAGAGTTTTCCCTTCTTACCCTTTCGTAAGTACGGTGAAGATCCTGAAGGGAGGACGACAACTTCATCATGATGACTCAAGCGGAGAAATGAAGACATTAGCGCTATGGATCGACCACTTGAGAAGAGCAACCAAGACCGAGAAGATTCGTTAGGATTTCGTATCTGCACCTTTTCCCTTACTCCCTCTTAAATCTCGGGACGAGATTTCTTGTAGTGGAGGAGAATTGTGACGCCTGGATAATTCAGTTCTGATAATTCCCTGCTAATGATGCCACATCACCTCAATTCTTGTTGCTAACCTCGCATTGGTTCAAAACCCGTCCAAATTCAAATTTAAAATAAAGTCAAATTATTATTTCGTCAAGCGGTAGAACAAAAATGTTCATTGGGTTGCAAAAATTCACTAACTAATTCTTATGAATAATCCAACATTATTTGAGTTTTAAAATGCCCTTAAATATTTTAAACTGGTCCGACAGCCCCAAAATAAATCGTTTCTATTTCAACAAAACTCAAATGAGATCAATTAATCTTTGAACTTTTTGAGGCAAGTGCAGAATATTGCATAATAATTATTTTGGCAATTTATACATTTTACTAAATTCATTTAGTGCCCAAAAGGAATGCAAACTGTGAGGGAAATCAAAACAGAAAAAGAAAAGTTAGAAGAGGTAGAACCTCATCGCACTTAGGCTTTAATTCTACAAGATAAGGCCCAGCCCACCCTCGCACCTTCTCCTATCTCTGTTCACGAGGCGTCTGGACGAGCAGCGCCGTCCCATGGCTCGGATGGCCGCGTGTCGAGCATCCGACGCCTCCCAGCGTGGTTAAGGTCGTCCATGCACCTCTCTCGAACCCTAGCACCATTTCCCCCTTTCCCCGCGCCGCTTTCCTTCTCCCCTATGCTCACGGGACGCCGTTGTCGCCATGGCCCTCGTCGCAGCGTGTCCACCGCCACCGCCCTCCGTCCCAGGCTGTCCAGAGCTCCGTCACGTTCTTCTCCTTCGACTACTTCACCGGATCGAGCTCGGGAACCACGCCGACGCCGCCCTCATCAGTTTCTCCATCACGGCCACCGCGGCCTCGCCGTCGATGCCGCCGCTCCGTCCACCCAGTCCTCCCGAGCACGCCAACGGACTCAAGGTGAGCTCCTCCCTCGAGATCCCCCTTTCCCCTCGATTTATGCGCCGTGAGGCCGCCGTCACCGTCGTGCACGAGCTTGCGTGCGATATGCGTGTGTGCGTCTCGCCGCTGCTCTGCCTCTTCTCCTTGCGAACTGCTGCTGCTTCTTCACCGCTGCTTGCCATTGCTGCTACTCTCATGTGCTAGCTGTCGCTATTTTGCTCTGCTGCTTGCCGCGGATGTTCGCTTGCCGCCAAGGCTGCTGTCCGCCGCCGCTTCGCTCCTGCCGTTGCCTACTACGCTGCTAGTGCTGCTGTTGCTGCCACTCCAGAGTGCCACTCCTGCACGCAGCCACTCTTGGCTAGCCATGGCCGCCGTGGCCTCTGTGTCATGCGTGCTAGCTAGCATGGCTTGAGCCACTGCCAAACGGCCGGCCATTAGATTAGGATTTAATCCTACTTAGCTAACCTCAAACCGGTATTAGTACTAACCTTAGATACTAATAAGTGTATGACTTATGGCCCCCACCACTAATTAGGCTAATTAAACAATCATCAAACAAATGGCCCTATGACACATGAGCCCCATTGTCCGGTTTGACCACCAACCCAGAAATGTTGAATGTTCACCTGTTGACTCAAAGACGCCCCCCCCATCGTCACCTCTAATGCACTGCTGGGTTCATTTGGACGGGTGCATCTAGTATTTTAGGTGTATTTTCGAATTAATATTAGATCCAGAAATTTCAAAAAATGTTTAAAACTTTGAAAATTAATATAAAATAAACCGTAACTTTCGGATGAAAATACTTTATATATGAAAGTTGCTCAAAACAGACGAGACGAATCAGGATCGCAGCCCGTTAAATCGCCACACACCCCTAACATATCAAACTCGCAACTTTCCCCTCCGTCTCCTCTGCTCAAAACGCGAAACACCGGGATACTTTCCTGACGTTTCCCCCGCCAGTATCACCTCCCATCGCGTTAGGTCACCTCTAGCACCGCGTATTGCCATGTTACGCTTTGTGATGCTTTGATTGCTCTGTTATTTATTGTGTTCCCCCCACATTACTTCTTTCCGTGAACACCGAGACCGACGCCGCTTCTTGGTGCCCCGATCGACTCTGGAGTTGATTTACCCCTCTCTCTGCCCGAGCAACCGGGCAAGCCCCCCCCTTGATCACGGATATCGCCTACTCTCCTCTATCTGCTTGCACTAGAGTAGTATAGCATTTTATTGCTTTCTGTTATACCTATCCCGATGCATAGCCTTTCCTTGCTACTACATGTTGTTACCTTTACCGCAATCCTACATGCTTAGTATAGGATGCTAGTATTCCATCTGTGGCCCTACATTCTTGTCCGTCTCACATGCTATACTATCGGGCCGTGATCACTCGGGAGGTGATCACGGGTATATACTTATACTTATACATGATACATGTGGTGACTAAAGTCGGGTCGGACATGGAGCACCCATGAGTGGATCTTTGTGGCGGAGCGGCAGGGCAGGTTGAGACCGCCTAGGAGAGAGGTGGGCTGGCCCTATTCGGCGTTCGGATACTTAACACGCTTAACGAGATCTTGGTGTTTGATCTGAGTCCGCCATTTGGTCTATACGCACTAACCAACTCGTGGGAAAGATATGGGCACTCGGCGTCGTGGTATCGGCCGAAGCCTTCGTGACGCCAATGACGAGTGGTGCGCGCGGATTGGAACATAAGCCTGCTCTTGTATTAAGGGGCTAGTTCGCTTCCGCCGCGTTATAGCGTGCAGGTGTGCTAATGGCGATGGGCCCGGACCCACGTGCGCTTAGGTTTAGACCGAGTCTTGGCCTCTGTTGTGCCTAGGTGGGGCTGCGGCGTGTTGATCTTCAGCGGCGGGCATGACCCAGAAAGTGTGTCCGGCCAAATGGGATCAAGCGTGTTGGGTTATGTGGTGCACCCTGCAGGAAGTTAATATATTGAATAGCTGTGATCTTGATAACAGGGCGACTTGGAGTTGTACCTTGACCTTATGACAACTAGAACCGGATACTTAATAAAACACACCTTCCAAGTGCGGATACAACCCGGTGGTCGCTCTCTCTCGGGGTTACGAGGAGGGATCACGGGTAGGATTATTGCTATGTGATGCTACTTGGAGGACTTGATCTACTCTCTGCTGCATGTTTGCAAGGCGGAGGCTGCCGAGCGTAGTCTTGACGGGATTAGCTATCCCCTCTTATTCGGCATTCGCAATTCAGTCCACCGATATGGCCCTTTACACATATATCCATGCATATGTAGTGTAGCTCCTTGCTTGCGAGTACTTTGGATGAGTACTCACGGTTGCCTTGTTCCCCCTTTCCCCCCTCTCTTTACCCGATTGCTGCAACGAGACGATGGAGCCCAGGAGCCAGACGCCACCATCGATGACGACTACTACCCCGGAGGTGCCTACTACTACGTGCAGCCCGCTGACAACGACCAGGAGTAGTTAGGAGGATCCTGGCGCAGAGGCCTGCGCCTCTTCGATCTGTATCCCGGTTTGTGCTAGCCATCTTATGGCAACTTGTTTAACTTATGTATGTACTCAGATATTGTTGCTTCCATCGACTGCGTCTATGATCGAGCACTTGTATTCGAGCCCTCGAGGCCCCTGGCTTGTATTATGATGCTTGTATGACTTATTTATGTTTTAGAGTTGTGTTGTGATATCTTCCCGTGAGTCCCTGATCTTGATCGTACACATTTGCGTGCATGATTAGTGTACGATTGAATCGGGGGCGTCACAATCATCCCTTCCACTTTGGGGAAATACCGATGTAGTTCAAGCCGCATCAGACACCATCACGGAGGGGTTCATCATCCTCATTGGTGCCTCTCCGATGATGTGTGAGTAGTTCATTGTAGACCTACGGCTCTGTAGTTAGTAGCTAGATGGCTTCCTCTCTCTCTTTTGATTCTCAATACAATGATATCTTGGAGATCTATTTGATGTGTAACACTTTTTTGCGGTGTGTTTGTTGGGATCCGATGAACTTTGAGTTTATGATCAGATCTATGTTTTTATCCATGAAAGTTATTTGGGTGTTTTGATCTCTTATATGCATGATTACTTATAGCCTCGTATTTCTTCTTCGAATCTTTGGTTTGGTTGGGCCGATTAGATTGATTTTTCTTGCCATGGGAAGAGGTGCTTTGTGATGGGTTCGATCTTACCGTGCTCAGTTCCGGTGACAGAAAGGGAAATGACACGTACATATCGTTGCTATTAAGGATAACAAAATGGGGTCTATTCCTATATGAGTAGATCTTGTCTACATCATGTCATTGTTCTTATTGCATTACTCCATTTCTCCATGAACTTAATACACTAGATGTATGCTGGATAGCGATCGATGTGTGGAGTAATAGTAGTAGATGCAGGAAGGAGTCGCTCTACTAATCTTGGATGTGATGCCTTGCTACCTCTTGAGCTTGCGTTGTTTTTCCCTTGAAGAGGAAAGGGTGATGCAGCAGGTAGAGTAAGTATTTCCCTCAGTTTTGAGAACCAAGGTATCAATCCAGTAGGAGACAACGAACAAGTCACCGAATACCTGCACAAACAATCAACAACTTGCACCCAACGCTATAAAGGGGTTGTCAATCCCTTCACGGTTACTTGCAAAAGTGAGATCTGATAGAGATAGATAAATTGTTAAGTAAATATTTTTGGTATTTTTTGTTTATAGACCGGAAAGTAAAAGATTGCAAAGGAAGTAAATTGGAAACTAAAATTGTAGATCGGAAACTTATATGATGGAAAATGGACCCGGGGGCCATAGGTTTCTCTAGAGGCTTCTCTCAAGATAGAAAATATTACAGTGGGTGAACAAATTGCTGCCGAGCAATCGATAGAAAAGAGCAAAGTTATGACGATATCTCAGGCAATGATCATGAATATAGGCATCACGTCTGTGTCAAGTAGACCGACTCCTGCCTGCATCTACTACTATTACTCCACACATCGACCGCTATCCAATATGCATCTAAAGTATTAAGTTCATAAAGAACATAGTAACGCTTTAAGAAAGATGACATGATGTAGAGGAATTAACTCAAGAAATATGATGAAAACCCCATCTTTTTTTATCCTCGATGGCAACAATACAATACGTGCCTTGCTGCTCCTACTGTCACTAGGAAAGGACACCGCAAGATTAAACCCAAAGCTAAGCACTTCTCCCATTGCAAGAAAAACCAATCTAGTTCGCCAAACCAAATCAATAGTTCGAAGAGACTTGCAAAGATATCAAATCATGCATATAAGAATTCATAGAAGATTCAAATAATATTCATAGATAAGCTGGTCATAAATCCACAAATCATCGGATCTCGGCAAACACACCGCAAAAAGTTATTACATCGAATAGATCTCCAAGAACATCGAGGAGAACATGGTATTGAGAATCAAAGAGAGATAAAAAAAGCCATCTAGCTACTAGCTATGGACTCGTAGGTCTGTGGTAAACTACTCACGCTTCATCAGAAGGGCAATGGTGTTGATGTAGAAGCCCTCAATGATCGAATCCCCCTCCATCAGGACGCTGGAAAAGGCCCCTAGATGGGATCTCACGAGTACAGAAGGTTGCCACGGTGGAAAAGTGTTTTCGTGGCTCTCTTTTTTGGTTTTGGGATATATGAGAATATATAGGTGAAGAAACTAGGTCCGTGGAGTCACGAGGGGCCCACAAGGGTGGGGGGTGCGCCCTCCGTCCTTGTGGCCGCCTCGTGGCTTCTCTGACTTCCACTCCAAGTCCTCTGGATGTCTTCTGGTCCAAGAAAAATCATTTCTAAAGTTTTATTCCGTTTGGACTCCGTTTGGTATGCCTTTTCTACGAAACTCTAAAAGAAGGAAAAACAGAAACTGGCACTGGGCTCTAGGTTAATAGGTTAGTCCCAAAAATAATATGTAGCGACCAGACCTCAAACAGTCTGATCTCTATGCTCAGGTTTCATCCTGGATCGAGAATCTTTGGATCCACACAAGATTTGAAGGATTTATAACAGAGTAGCAATCACACACTTATTACATCGAAAGTCTCAAAGAGAACTTATTACAATAAATGTGGCTTAAGGCCATCTAATAACGATAACAGCGGAAGACTTGGAAGATAAGTGAGTCCATCAACTCCAACGACATCACTGAGTATAGAACCACGACCTAAAAGCACCTTACTCGTCGTCTGAAAAATCTGCAACATGAAACGTTGCAGCCAGTAACAGTCGACACATGGAATATCTTTGGCAATGTAACACATAGAGTGATGAAAGAATAAGCCTATACTACATGCATATATGGCTGGTGGAAAGCTCTATGGTTACAGCTTTTGCATAAAGCCGCTTTTTCCCTCTTGCAAAGGAATAAATTTTATTTAACTATCATGGTGGTTGTTAAACATTGAGAATGGTTGACAGCATCCTCAATCCCAATTAAAGTAATCATCATTAAAACCCAACAATATTAATTAAAGTAACATGATGAGATTCACATGATAATCCAAGTACTAGATGCTCAAAACGTCCATAACCGGGGACACGACTAATCATGATTAGTTTATACACTCTGCAGAGGTTTGCGCACTTTTTTCCACAAGACTCGATCGCCTCCGTTGTATTTCTCTCACTACATGGTGTTTGAGAAACGGATGACCGAGACACAGTCTTTCAGAAGCGCTAGCACCTTACGATGGATAGACCGTTACACTTACTTTCCCCTACATCTGCTAGTCTACCCTGTAAGAGTTCGCACGACTTAATCAACTATGCTAGAGCCCATAATAGCTTGTGGCTGCACACGGAAGTTTCTAGTATGAAAAATCTCATGATCCCTTTGGGCCTGGGTGGCGGTCCATAAAGAAAAACAACAGGCAATCCTGGAATACCCAGGTACCTCAATCCACCCAGATGTGTGTTTAAGTTGCCACCTTAGATAAACCATTAATTAACAAACTCACATCTGTCATGGATATTTCTCACCCAATCCACGTCTACTTGCATAGCAAGGCATAATAAGCAAACGTAGAAGTAACTCCCAAAGGTTTGATAACACAACAGGTAATAGGTACTACCTCAACTACTTCCCATCCCACAATTTAGTTAGATCCTAATCATGCAATGTTTGAGGATTGATCTAATGCAATAAAACTGGGTAGTAAAGAGGTATGATCAAAGTGTTACTTGCCTTGCAGATGATCCGCGAAACCTAGAGATTCGAAGTAACAGGCGGCGCACTCCGGGTATTCTATCGCAGACAAACAAACAAGCATATAATAAGTATTCATTTAATGCACAGGTAAAACTCAAATAAGAGATCTAACCAGAAAGTTCAACTTAAGAACTCCGGTTTGCAAAAAGAATCAAATAAAACGAAGCAACGAAAGTCAAACGGCGAAACAAACAAACTTCGTTCTACTAATCTGGATCTAAGTCAAATTTTACAAAAGCAAAAACTTGTTTAAGTTGGTTAAACGGATAGAGGGTTTCGAGACAAAACTCCAGGCGCTTGAATCGCCTGATTCCGATAAACGAGTGAAAAGTTATACTAAAACGAAAATCGGATCAGAAATCGCGATCAGAATAATCGCGGAAAAATCCGAGAAAAAGAAAACGACGAACAGATTAACGAACGAACGTTCATTATCTGGATCTAAACGATGAATACGTTCGTTAAACGAACGAAGGAGCGAGCGCTCGCTAAATAAATAAACCGGAAAAAACCGATCTATAAAAAAAGAAACTAATAAAAGATAACCGCGGTTTTTAAAAAAAAAACGGGCGGCGAAAACGAGGTTGACCTCGGCGGCGGTCAATTTGGCGGTGGCGGCTGGCGGCGGCGAGGGCGGCGGCGGCGGCTAGCTAGGTTAGGTTAGAGTTTGAAATGGGGCTGAAGGCGCTGATGGGCTGGGGCGGCTCGGTTGGGCGCTATTTAAAGGTTGCCCCGGGCGGAGTCCCGCTCGGATACGGCCCGAAGTCGGTTCGCGTTTTTTTAAATAGTAACGCGCAGAAAAACAAATAAAAGAAATACTAAACGGACTCCAAAAATCCCGAAATAAATTTTTCCCGACTTCTAAAATCAAGCCGGACAAAGTGAACATTTATTTGGGGCCTAAATGCAATTTTGAAAAACGCATATTTTTCCTAAATTCAACTTAAATATCGAAAAACTCCGAAATAAAAATATTATTTAATTTTATTATTAAATCCTCAATATTTCTTTATTTTGGGGAAGTCATATTATTCCCTCTCTCATGTTTTCGTAATAGAAATAATTGATGATAAAATAATTAAAATCAAATGATCCTATTCTCAAAATTTGAGAAAACTAAAATATGAAAGTACCGCAATCCCTAACTCTCTCCGTGGGTCCTTGAGTTGCATAGAATTTCTATGATCAAAACCAAAAGCAAATAAAATATGATATGCATAGATGATCTAATGTATAACATTCCAAATTGAAAATTTGGGATGTTACAAACCTACCCCCCTTAAGATGAATCTCGCCCTCGAGATTCGGGTTGGCTAGAAAATAGGTGAGGGTGGTCCTTTAGCAAATCTTCCTCTCGCTCCCAGGTGGCTTCATCCTCGGTGTGGTGGCTCCACTGAACTTTGCAAAACTTGATAACTTTGCTGTGGGTAACTCGGCTGGCAAACTCGAGAATCTTAACTGGTTTCTCCTCATAGGTCAAATCTCTATCCAACTGAATCGCTTCCAATGGCATTGTATCTCTTAGTGGTATATCAGCCATCTCCGCATGGCACTTCTTCAACTGGGAAACGTGGAATACATCATGAACTCGACAATCCTTGGGCAATTCCAACTTGTAGGCCACTTCTCCCATACGTTCCAAAACACGATATGGTCCTACAAAACATGGCGCTAACTTTCCCTTAACTCCAAAACGCTTAATTCCTCGTAGTGGAGATACTCGAAGATAAACTCGGTCTCCGACTTCGTAAACTGTCTCCTTGCGTTTAGAATCTGCGTAGCTTTTCTGCCTGGACTGGGCTACCTTAAGCCTATCGCGAATCAACTTCACCTTCTGTTCAGACTCTTTAATAAAATCAGGTCCAAACAACTGGCGGTCTCCAACTTCATCCCACGACAACGGTGTCCTGCACCTCCTTCCGTACAAGGCTTCGAAAGGGGCCATCTTTAAACTGGATTGATAGCTGTTGTTGTAAGAGAATTCTGCATATGGCCAATTGTCGTCCCAACTAGATCCATAATCTAGTGCACAAGCTCTCAGCATATCCTCCAAAATCTGATTGACTCTCTCGGTCATCCATCATGCGGATGGAAAGCTGTGCTAAACTCTAGCTGGTACCCAAAGTTTCATGCAATCGATTCCGAAACCTTGAGGTAAACTGTGTTCCTCTATCTGATACGATACTCCTCGGAACTCCATGTAAGCATACGATTCTGGTCATGTATATCTTTGCCAGATTAGCACTGGTGTAAGTGGTCTTTACCGGGATGAAATGAGCCACTTTCATCAACCGATCAACTACAACCCAAATCGAGTCATAGCCTGAACGAGTCCTGGGTAATCCCGTGATAAAATCCATGCCTAGCTTATCCCACTTCCATTCGGGTATCGGCAATGGCTGTAACAATTCTGCTGGCTTCTGATGCTCTGCCTTTACTCTCTGACATACATCACAAACTGCTACATACTCTGCAATATCTTTCTTCATTCTGGTCCACCAGAAAGTATCCTTCAAATCCAAATACATCTTGGTATTTCCTGGGTGAATCGAATATGGTGAATCGTGTGCCTCTTGCAGAATCAACTTCCTGATCTCCGGGTCATTGGGCAAATAAACACGGTCTTCAAACCATAGGGTGTCATGCTCATCCTCACGAAATCCTTTATCCTTTCTGTCGGTGTCAAAACCGGCGGATCTCGGGTAGGGGGTCCCGAACTGTGCGTCTAGGCGGATGGTAACAGGAGACAAGGGACACGATGTTTTTACCCAGGTTCGGGCCCTCTCGATGGAGGTAATACCCTACTCCTGCTTGATTAATATTGATGATATGGGTAGTACAAGAGTAGATCTACCACGAGATCAGAGAGGCTAAACCCTAGAAGCTAGCCTATGGTATGATTGTTGTTCGTCCTACGGACTAAAACCCTCCGGTTTATATAGACACCGGATAGGGTTAGGGTTACACAGAGTCGGTTACAATGGTAGGAGATCTACATATCCGTGTCGCCAAGCTTGCCTTCCACGCCAAGGAAAGTCCCATCCGGACACGGGACGAAGTCTTCAATCTTGTATCTTCATAGTCTAGGAGTCCGGCCAAAGATGATAGTTCGGCTATCCGGACACCCCCTAGTCCAGGACTCCCTCAGTAGCCCCTAAACCAGGCTTCAATGACGATTTAGTCCGGCGCATATTGTCTTCGCATTGCAAGGCGGGTTCCTCTTCCGAATACTTCATAGAAGGTTTTGAACACAAGGATAGTGTCCGGCTCTGCAAAACAAGTTCCACATACCACCGTAGAGAGAATAATTTTTGCACAGATCTGCTGACGTATTCCGCGGCGTGACATCACACCACGGCCAGCCTTTATATGAATCATTTTACTGTTCCACCTCGGTGCGTTTAGCGGGCGGTTTCCTTGGCACGCCTTATCAAAGCATAGATCGTGCCCCTTATTCCGGATTCTCATCAATACGGACGTGGGTAACCCATCCGCGCCTTGATTACGGCGCTTGGGAGATAAGCGAGTTTTACCAGTCAAGGGGACGATAGCTTCGTCCGTCCATATAAGGGATAAGGATCCACCTTTTCACCAACGCCTTCTTCCTCCTTTGCTCATCCATTTCACAAGACTTCGAGCTCCAGCGCCCAAGTCCGCACAGCCCACCTCAACCTTCTCCAACTATGTCCGGAGCGGGAGGCGGGTGGATGGCCTCCTCCGTCACGGAGGGGCACATCACAAAGCTGCGAGAGGCGGATACTTGTCCAGCAACATCACAAGCACCGGCTGCCCGATGCGGGGCAGCTCATTCCAACCCCAGGCCCCATGAGAGGGTGGTGTTTCTCCCCACTTCCTCCATGGACTAGGTTTTCCACTTCGCCCATTTGTCCCAGGGCTCATGTTCTGCTACGGCCTGGATTTCCACGATCTGGCCCCGAACTTTATCCTCAACATCTCGGCGTTTATCGTCGTGTGCGAGGCCTTCCTCTGCATCCAGCCCCACTTCGGCTTATGGCTGAAGATCTTCAACGTCGGGCTGAAGGTAGTGGGCGGCCGCCAAGCGGAGTGCGGAGGTGCCATGGTTGGCAAGATGGCCAAAGTCCTATGGCTCGAGGGCTCCTTTGTGGAGACCATAAAGGGGTGGCAATTGGGGTGGTTCTACATCACCGAGCCGCGCGACTCTAAATGGGCGGCGACCCTCGAATTCCGATCTGGCTTCCCCACACGGCTCTCATCATGGAAAGAGACGGGCCTGACGTGGGGGAATTCGGACGAGCTGTCCGGACTCCAAACTTGCGTCCGAAACCTGGTGGACAAGAATCTCAGGCTTGTCAACGTAATCCAGGTGATGCTCATCCGCCGGATTCTCCCATGCCAACAACGGGCCTTCAAATTGTGGGAGTTTGATCCGGCACAGCATCCAACTCTGAAAAGGCTCTTGACACTACGCATTTAAGATGCCTAGAAGGTGCTGTTCAAGGCACCGAGGCTCCCTCATCCGCCATCAAGATCGTGGATTCAGCTCGCAGCGTCAAGCCAGCGAGGTAAGTTATTTTACCCTTTATGGGACTCTTGTTTTCATAGATTGACTCTATGTGGGATCTAAAACTCCCTAACCTTTGACAGATCTGGTGAAGACGTCCGGACAAATTAATCGTCTCCTTTGCGGAAGACCAGTGGACGCCCGATTGACAGGGCTGCTGGCTCCAGTACCTCATGTGGTGCCGGAGAAGAAGGCCAAGAAGGAGGCCACAGGAACTCGAAGGAGCTCCCGGCGCCAAGCGCTGTCAGATTCTGAAGCAGAACCCTCTCCTGAGAACGAGGAGGAGGAAAGAGAAGCCTCTCCCCCAGCGGGGGAAGAGAGGAAAAGGAAGGACGCCCCAACTGGGGAGGCCGGAGGGTCCAAGAAGGGAAGAACCCTTCCTCCGGACTTCTCCACCAACACCGACAACGACGAGGAGGAGTGGCCAACAAGGGCCAAGCCCCTGGCGAGATCGTAAGTGTCCGGATTCCAGAATACTCATGGATTTTCATTTGTCGCATAGTGTCTTCTAACGCCGAATATAACCATGTAGCCCGCCCAAGGACGACCTTGCCGCTTCGTCGAGCGGCTCCCTGGATACGTCGGATGTGAATAGCACTTCACTTCCGACCGCCTCCTCTCCTTGCAACGCAGATGACACCGCGGTGGAGTCCCAAAAGGGGCCCAACCAAGAGGAGGTGGTCCTGGGGGCGCCGCAAGGCGACCTCCCGGACGCTGGGCGCAAAAGGGGGCAAAACCCCAGAGGTCTCTAAGTCCGGCACTGTGTCGGACTCCGTGCCGGAACCAGCAGTGGTTCCGAAGACCGGCAGGCGGCTCCTTCGTAAGAAGGGCAAGACTGCGACACCGGTGACCTCCGTCCAATCGGAGGCACCGGATAACTTGTTGGAGGCGCTTAACGGCGCCTCCGTCGATGAGGAGCACCGCACTATCATGAGTGCGGTGATCCGAAAAGTTCATCCGCCAAGAGCGGGCTGATGAAGCTTATACCAGCCTTCTAACAAAGCTTTGAGGTAAGTTTAGAATATGTAAAAATATTACCACATAGACGGTAACCCTCGATGCTTAGTTGATGTTCGGAAAGAAAAGCGGACTAAGGATCTAAAAGATATACGCAAGAGTCTAACATAAGTATGTCAATATGGGAGTGCAGGCTACTGCTGCGACCTCTGCCAAGACCGATCGCTGGAGGTCAATGCATTGAAGCGAGCCTCGGCGGTCCGTGAACGAGCTCGGCCTTGCCAAGAAGCAGCTCGAGGACAAGGAAGGTAAGTAATACCTTATTAAAGAAATACCTTATAGAAAGGTTTCAGTTGCAAAAATAACAGAATAACATGGGTACTGCAGGGCCACGAGCGAGGTGGCGACCACGAAGGAAGCGGTGTCCATGGCCAAAGCAAAGCGGCCGTGGGCGCACCGAGCGAGAGAAGGGGAGGCGCAGCTGGCGGAGGTGCGGCAAGAGCTCCGTGCTCTCGTGAAAAACACAAGGGTTTGGGCGTGACTCGAAGACACGAGAGTCCGAGCTTGCCTCGGCTCTTGAGAGTGCCAAAGCTGCTAAGGCCGAGGCCCAAAAGCCCTCCAAGAAATTGAATCATTAAAGAAGATAGCGGCGGGTAAGGCATTCTTTATGCAAAGCAAGCATGTGAAAGTGAATTACCTATTACTTACCCGGATTCGAGCTCTCCAGAGCATTCGCAGATCTGCCCGTAGGTGTGTCCGATCTTGCCGCATTCTACCGCGCCAAGGAGGGAGCTCGGCGGAGAAGGTGTTCGGTCTCAGATGTCGAGGCCGGACATCCGTGCCCCTAAGCGACCAGTGAAGAAGCTGGTCGAGCTCACAAGGTTGCCGAACAGGCCGTGAAGGGCCTCATAGTTCGATTGTGGCCATTGGAAGCCATGCACAGGAGCTACTTTGGGCTAGTCTGGGCGGCTGGTGGGCGCTTTGTCCATGGATTGAAGTCATCAAGCGCTCCGTCTACATTGAAGGTGCCCGTCGGGCCTTTGCCCGTGCTAAAGTGCACTGGGGCGAGCTGAATGCGGAGAAGCTTGTGACGGACGGGCCACCGAAGGGCAAGGAGCATCGCACGCCCGAAATGTACTATGAGGGCGTCCTAAAGGGTGCCCGCCGTATAGCGGATGAGTGCTCCAAAGATGTAATTTTGAATAGACTCGCATTTGTTATCCCAGTCGCTGAAAAGTTGTTCATATCGCTAAGCAACGCTTGTTAATTTAAAATATTACCTTCATGCGGCCGTTTATCAAATTTGAGAGATGGCAAGTCGTTGGCTTCAGCCCCCATGCCACGAAAGTCTTTGGGTGTTCTGGATAAACTTGAGCGCTCTTTTTCCCATTCTTGGGTCCATCGAGGGAGGCGTTCAACGCAACGAACAAGGAAACCGGACTTATAATGCTTGAACACTCTCACTTAGCCATAGAATTCTATAATTTTAAATTTCGGCGAAGCCCCTAGTATTCGGAAGACCGAGTTCGGGGCGCTATCCACGCCTTGGCCGGACAATTCCGGTTCCTCGCTCTAAGCGGCATAAGTCTTTAGGGACCTGAAAAAACCTCTCGAACAGCGACCTGCTCTCGCCCTATCATGACGGTCAGTTTTAGCTTTCTCCATTGAGGTGCTCAACCCATCTCAACCGGGGCACAATCGCAGTGGTTCTCCCAGTGCTACCTTAGCCGATATAACGGAACGTAAGGTACCAAAACATGGGAGCCGGGCAAACCCAACTATTGACCCAAGACATGATTTGGAGCCGATGCATATAATGCTACAAGTTTGGGGTGCCGCACTTGTGAAAGTGTTCAGACTTATCACACCATACTTTGGGGGTACTTAAGCCCCTGGTGTATTGGCCGTACCAAATTGTACGGTTGCGCAATGTCATAAATGAACATATATAATGGGAAATAATGCAATAATAGGCAAGAACTATATATTGGTTATTAAAAAGAAACTGCAAATAAAAGCAGAACGATACAAATTGTGCGATAAGCAAGGGATGGGACTATTTAACATGTCCCCCTCCAGGGGTAAGCTGCGGGATGGTATGTAAAACAGGTATAATGCTCGTAATAGAGACCACCTGGACACTCGATGCAGTTTTCTGCTTCCCTGGCTATTGCATCGTGTATTCGGCGCGAATGCCGGACAGGGCTTCTGGAGAACAGAGTCGTGAAAGTAGGAAAAAACAAAAAAGAAAAAGAATGACACAATCGGGAGCCCCTGGTGCGGTTGAGCCGCATTCTAGGCGTGCCGTGGTCGTGCCCCTCCCTTATGCCCATGGTATCTCCAGGCGTAGTTATGTACGCTGAATATCGCTTCGCAATTTCGCGAGGGCTGGGGTTGAGGCTCGATTGCTCTGCGCGGCTTGAATCGTGCCAGCGGTCTTGTTGTAGGTTACTCGGCACGCTTGCGGTGTCCGGACGCTTAGTGGCCGGACTCGAGAATTGCTGTGAGAGGCTGCTTTGCACCTCCGCCACGAGGGCCGCCGTGTGCTCCTCCGTTCGGAGAGAGCGTTCGGTGTTTCCATTGACCGTGATTACTCCTCGAGGGCCTGGCATCTTGAGCTTGAGGTATGCGTAGTGCGGCACCGCGTTGAACTTTGCAAATGCGGTTCGTCCGAGCAGTGCTTGATAGCCGTTGTGGAACGGGACTATGTCGAAGATTAACTCTTCACTTCGGAAGTTATCCGGGGATCTGAAGACCACTTCGAGTGTAACTGAGCCTGTACAATTGGCCTCTACACCTGGTATTACGCCTTTAAAGGTCGTCTTAGTGGGTTTAATCCTTGAGGGGTCTATGCCCATTTTGCGCACTGTATCCTGATAAAGCAGGTTCGGGCTGCTGCCGCCGTCCATCAGGACTCTAGTGAGGTGAAATCCGTCAATAATTGGGTCAAGAACCAATGCGGCGAAACCGCCGTGACGGATGCTAGTGGGGTGGTCCCTTCGATCGAAGGTGATCGGGCAGGAAGACCATGGGTTGAACTTGGGCGATGGCTCCATCGCATATCGTCCCTTAGCGCACGCTTCCGCTCCCTTTGGGTATATGGGTTGCGTATATCATGTTCATCGTCCGCACTTGTGGGGGAACCCTTCATCCTCTATTGTTCGACAGTCGGGGCTCTTCCTCGTCATCGCTATGCAGCCCCTTGTCATTGAGTTCGGCACTTAACTTGCCTGCTTGCTTGAACACCCAACAATCCCTGTTGGTGTGGTTGGCTGGTTTTTTGGGGGTGCCATGTATCTGGCACAAGCGATCGAGTATCCGGTCCAAGTTGGGCGGGCCTGGGTATTTCTTTTGAATGGCTTCTTCCACGACGGGTTTAGAGCCTCTGAATCCGGCATTAACTGCCGTATCTTCATGATTATCGCCGTTAATCGGCGCTTGTTCTTGCTATGACGCGACCTGCCATTGTTGTCCTTGGTATCCGAACTATCGTGGTGTTTGGCCAAGTTGTTGCTTGAGCTAGCCAGCTGTCCTCTCCTGCAAAAGCGGGTCATGAGTGTGGTGAGGGCTGCCATGGATTTCGGCTTTTCCTGTCCTAGGTGCCGGGCTAGCCACTCGTCGCGGATGTTATGTTTGAAGGCTGCAAGGGCCTCTGCATCCGGACAGTCAACGATTTGATTTTTCTTGGTTAGGAACCGTGTCCAGAATTGTCTGGCCGATTCTTATGGCTGCTGAATTATATGGCTAAGGTCATCGGCGTCTGGTGGTCGCACATATGTGCCCTGGAAGTTATCAAGGAATGCGGCTTCCAGGTCCTCCCAACAACCAATTGATTATGCTGGCAAGCTGTTGAGCCAATGCCGAGCTGGTCCTTTAAGCTTGAGTGGGAGGTATTTGATGGCATGTAGATCATCACCGCGGGCCATGTGGATATGGAGGAGATAGTCCTCGATCCAGACCGCAGGATCTGTGGTACCATCGTATGATTCGATGTTTACGGGTTTGAGGCCCTCAGGGATTTGATGA
This sequence comes from Aegilops longissima, assembly GCA_021605205.1. Classification (NCBI taxonomy): domain Eukaryota; kingdom Viridiplantae; phylum Streptophyta; class Magnoliopsida; order Poales; family Poaceae; genus Aegilops; species Aegilops longissima. Next base: position 487,262,577 of record CM038682.1, on the reverse strand, counting down.
TCCATTACTTCATCTGTGAAGCATAGTGGGTGTGTGGCGCCTCAGATAATATATCACGGCGTAGCTCATATGAGCTTTGTCTACTGTGTTCGGCCCGGCCGGAGTTACTGTATCCGGCGTGACGGTTATCATCACGTGTCGTGGGGTGCCCACGCGATCCGTAGATCGATCTTGTTTGCCTTGCCTTGTCCTCCAATATGTCTCGCAGGTCCGGCGCGTTTCCCCGTGCCTTGGTACTTTTCGAGCGACGCCGGAGTGCGGCTTGAATGGAGGGTCTAGAGGCCTCTCTGTCGTGACCGCGGGGTGGCCGGTCGGCCGCTTCATGCGCTGGTGATGTAGGCTTGGGTGCTGCTTCCTCTAATTGGGGTAGCAGCCTGCGTTTGGGGTATCTCTTGGAGGGGGTTCGAGTTCATACTCTTCGGCCGCAAGGACTTCAGTCCATTTGTCAGCTAGCAAGTCTTGGTCAGCTCTAAGCTGCTACTGCTTTTTCTTGAGGCTACTAGCCGTGGCCATAAGCCTGCGTTTGAAACGCTCTTGTTCGGCGGGATCCTCAGGCACGACAAATTCGTTGTCGTCGAGGCTTGCCTCATCTTCGGAGGGAGGCGCATAATTATCGTCCTCTACCTCTCTTTCTGCCGCACTGTCGTGCGGTCTTGCTTCTCCCTCCTCCTGCGCTGAGTCCTGCTGGAGGGGGTCGTCTTCGGCACTTTCCGGGGTGTTATTGTCTCCCGTGCCGGAATCACTGTTTTTACTGTGGCGGGATTTAGAACGGCGCCGCTGACGTCGGCGTTTGGGTTGTCTCTTGGAGGGATCATCCTCCGCCGTTCCCTCGCCATTCCCATCTTTTGGGATGTCCACCATGTATATGTCATATGACGAGGTGGCCTTCCGGTGCCTTGTAGGCGCTGGTTCTTGGTCGCTCTCAAAGATCGCCGTCCATACCGTCGATGTCTTGGTCAAGTCGAGCATGTTGGTTAAATCATCGACAGTGGCTACAAAGTGGGTGGTGGGTGGGCGTTGAATTTCTTCGTCGTCCGCATCCCAACCTTCCTGACCGTAGTCCGGCCAGGGCTCTCCGGATAAAGAGAGAGACTTTGGTGAATTCAGGATGTCGCCAAAGGGCGAGTGCTGAAAGATGTCTGCGGCAGTGAACTCCATGACCGGCGCCCAATCGGATTTGATTGGCCGGGGCGCGGAGGGTTCGCAGTCCGGCAAGGAGTCCGACACCTGGGAGTCACGAGCTTCGCAAAGGACAGGGATGGTGTTCGTCTCGATCGCCGTAGAGATTTCAGCCCCCGAGGCGGTGTCCAACCAACCGTCCTCGATCGGCGAATCCGGCTCCGAATTAAGGGTCGGAGCGAATGCTGGTGCGGCCTCCAGGGCACTGTTCGGCGGCAGAGCTAGATCATACCCATCGAGACAAGGCGGCACGCTGGTACAGGCTCGAATCCGTCGAAGATCAAGTCTCCGCGGCATCGGCCGTATAGTTCAAACTTCAAATCTGACCGATGGCGGGGCGTAGCTTCGATCTGCTCCGGATGGCCAAGTGAATTGGCCCGCATGCAAAGCCGCCGAATCGAAGATCTGTCCGGGAGAAAAGTCTCACCTGGACCGCGTCGTTGTTGATGATCGAAGGAGCCATCGGGCCTATAGGTGACGCACACGAGGAACTCTCAATGAAAGCACCAATGTCGGTGTCAAACCGGCGGATCTCGGGTAGGGGTCCCGAACTGTGCGTCTAGGCGGATGGTAACAGGAGACAAGGGACACGATGTTTTTACCTGGTTCGGGCCCTCTCGATGGAGGTAATACCCTACTCTGCTTGATTAATATTGATGATATGGGTAGTACAAGAGTAGATCTACCACGATATCGAGAGGCTAAACCCTAGAAGCTATCCTATGGTATGATTGTTGTTAGTCCCACGGACTAAAACCCTCCGGTTTATATAGACACCGGATAGGGTTAGGGTTACACAGAGTCGGTTACAATGGTAGGAGATCTACATATCCGTATCGCCAAGCTTGCCTTCCACGCCAAGGAAAGTCCCATCCGGACACGGGACGAAGTCTTCAATCTTGTATCTTTATAGTCTAGGAGTCCGGCCAAAGATGATAGTTCGGCTATCCGGACACCCCCTAGTCCAGGACTCCCTCACTTTCCTTCGCTCATTTTCTACTTTATAGAGGCAATCTCCTTGTCAGTCTTCTGAGCTTCTCTGATTCTATCCATCAAAGTTGACTGAATCTCCAATGCTGCTACATAGCCTCTCGGAACTATTTCCAAACATAGCTCACGAAGATCCTCGGCTAACTCCTTTGGTATTTCTCCCATCATTAGTGTATTGACATGGCTCTTACGGCTCAATGCGTCAGCTACTACATTAGCCTTTCCGGGATGGTAATGCAATCTCATATCATAATCCTTGATGAGCTCCAACCATCTCCTTTGTCCGAGGTTTAACTCCTTCTGCGTGAAAATGTATTTCAAACTCTTGTGATCCGTGTGCACCTCACAATGATTCCCAATGAGGAAATGTCTCCATGTTTTCAAAGCATGCACTACAGCGGCTAATTCCAAATCATGCGTGGCATAGTTCAATTCGTGAGGTTTCAATTGTCGTGAAGCATACGAAACAACTCTTCCCTCCTGCATGAGCACTGCTCCAAGTCCTCGACGTGAAGCGTCGCAATACACCTCATAATCCTTGGTCTGATCTGGCAGAATTAACACTGGTGAGGTAACCAAACGTTTCTTCAACTCCTGGAAACTAGCCTCACACTCCTCAGTCCATATGAACTTGGTATCCTTCTTCAACAACTCCGTCATCGGTTTTGCAATCTTGGAGAAATTCTCAATAAATCTCCGGTAGTATCCTGCGAGTCCAAGGAAACTCCGGATCTCTCCAACTGTTGTCGGTGCTTCCCAATTGGTCACAGTGATAACCTTTGTGGGATCAACTGCTATTCCTTCTCCGGATATAACGTGTCCGAGGAATCCTACTTCCTTCAACCAAAACTCACATTTGCTGAACTTGGCATATAACTGATGTTCTCTGAGCTTCTCAAGTACCAATCGCAAATGTTCCTTATGTTCCTCTTCATTCTTCGAGTAAACCAGAATATCATCAGTGAACACCATGATGAAATTATCCAAAACTCCATAAACACTTTGTTCATCATGTTCATAAAATAGGAAGGTGCGTTAGTCAGACCAAATGGCATAACAGTGTACTCATACAGCCCATATCTCGTGGTGAAAGCTGTCTTAGGTATGTCCTGCTCTCGAATCTTCAGCTGATGGTACCCTGATCGCAAATTGATCTTGGAAAACACTTTAGCTCCTTGCAATCGATCGAACAGATCATTGATCATTGGCAGTGGGTACTTGTTCTTGACCGTTACTTCATTCAACCCACGATAATCAACAACCATCCTTAACGATCCATCCTTTTTCTCCACTAGAAGTACTGGTGATCCCCAAGGCGACGAACTTGGGCGAATGTAACCTTTATCCGGTAACTCCTTAATCTGCTTTTTAATCTCCTCCAAATCCTTTGCGGGCATCCTGTATGGTCGCCGATATTGGCCCCATGCTCGCAAAAGCTCAATCAAAACTCAATATCTCTATCCGAAGGCATGCACGCAACTCTTACGAAATACGTCAGGGAAATCCTTTACCACTGGTACTTCCTCCTGCACAACTCCTGAGAAGGAATTTACTTGCGTCCTATTTGGCGCATGCCGGGGTACATACTTGATCCTTCTTCCTTCTGGCGTCGTAAGCAAAATTGTCTTACTAGCGCAATCGATGTTTCCCCCATACATCGACAGCCAATCCATACCGAGAATTACATCCAAACCTTGGGATTCCAGAATAATTAAATCTGTTGGGAAAATATGCCTTCCTATACTTAATGGCACTTGGAAACATCCTTGACTGGCCATATACTCCGCTCCTGGTGAGCTTACTAGCATAGGTGTTCTAAGAACCTTAGTGGGCAGGTTATACTTATCCACAAATCCCTTGATATGTATGAATGCGATGCACCAAGATCAAAAAGAACGAGTGCGATAAATGACTTAACCAAAACTTACCTATTCTCGCATCAGTGGGCTTCAACCTCCTCCACATTAACGTGGTTCACTTGTCCCCGCTGAAAGGGTTCGGCTTCTTCCCGAGCTTCCATTGCCATTCGGCCTTCGGACATTCATTGGCATAATGTCCGTCTTCGACACTTAAAGCAGGTGACTTGACTCAGGTCTCTCTTGGCTGGGGTTGATGGGGTGGTACGGTTCTGGCCGTTGCTTCCTCCATTCCCATTACCATTCTTGGGGCCATTATGGTTGTGCGAGCTACCTCCTCCATGGGTATGCTGAAAATGAAGTCCCGGTTTAGGGGTAAGACGGGGCTTCTGCTGAGCTCCAGAATTGTACTTCCCCTGTCCATACTTCCTCTTGCGGGTTTCAATCTGCTGCTGCTTCCCCTCAATCATAAGAGCACGATCTACCAACTCCTGGTAGTTGTTGAAGCTTGCTACCATCAACTGCATACTCAGCTCGTCATTCAGTCCTTCGAAACTTCTCTGTTTAGTCGCATCCGTAGTAACGTCATCCGGGACATAACGTGCCGCTTACTAAAGTCATCCACATCTTGCCAACCGTCCGTCCTCCTTGGCGCAAGTTGCGAAACTCACGCTTCTTCATGGCCATAGATCCTGCTGAAACATGGGCGACGGAAAGCTTGTTAAACTGATCCCATGTGGCGGTGTCTCAGGTAAGTGGTCTGTAAAATTCTCCCACCATGCTTTGCTGCGGGTCCTTCAAGCTGATGTGCGACAAATTTCACCTTTTCCCCATCCAGTACATCCTGCGGTGGTCAACTCCCTCCCTGTCTTATGGAGCCAATCATACGCCACTATGGGCTCGGTGCTCTTGGAAAACACCGGCGATTCAGCCTAAGAAAACGGGTTAAGTGATCAGCGGTGGTGGTGGTGGTGGGTTGTTGTTGTTGTTGTTGTTGTTGTTGTTGTTGTTGTTGTTGTTGTTGTTGTTGTTGTTGTTGTTGTTGTTGTTGTTGTTGTTGTTGTTGTTGTTGTTGTTGTTGTTGTTGTTGTTGTTGTTGTTGTTGTTGTTGTTGTTGTTGTTGTTGTTGTTGTTGTTGTTGTTGTTGCAGTTCGGACTAGCAAGCTGCATCAACGCGATTCTCGCCTTTGGATCAACTGAGTGAGCTCCGGTGGGAAAGCAAATCCATTGTCACGTCTCGGAGGCATATGAGGGTTTTAGAAAAGACGAGAGTTAAGAATAGAATGAGGTCTAAAGATAAAACACTACCCAAATGCACATGAGACAAAAGCACACAGAATCACTTCATTCAATCAAACAAGGGCATACAAGCGGTCTAGAACTATCGCAAAAGTGTGTGGACTATACTATGTACATGGTGGAACACTACTACTGTTATGGTAGTCTACTAGAAAAACTGCTCCGATGAAGACTCCATGATATCTGCTCCAGCTTCGTCTTCAAAATCATCATCACTAGGATCGGAATCGGTGTCGTCGATGATGATGATGTAGTTCTCTGGACAGGTGCAATCTTCATCTTCTCCTCCGGGTGCTGAATTCCCCATGAGTTCTTCAATCTTCTCCTTAAGATTGCCGTTTTGTCTCACTAGAGCTACAATCTCCTCCATGTAGTCCTTGCGAGTGGCCTTCAGTTCTCCTTCTAGTTCGATAATCTTGGCTTTTGCTTTCTTCAACTCCATAATATCTGCGCACATCTGGTTCTCCTGGCGTCGAATGTGCTGATTTAACTCTTGGATGAAAGCTGCAATGGATCGATCCTTCTTAGTGCTAACTATCTCCCATTGTTCATCTCGGCGTCTGCAAATCTGGTAGATAGTATCCTTGAGGTCATCTTGGTAAACTTCTCCAATGCATCCCATGGTTATGTGAGTTGCCATGCTCTTTCCCAGACTCCAGGTTGGTGCATTAAAAACACACTCTATGGGCTCCGTGACTGGCGCGAACGCCCTTCCGGGAACTTGAGCTTGAATCTTCCAGCGCTCCTCTTCGGGTAAAGTGGAATTGTAGGTCCCGGTGAAGCTTGGTATTCCGATGTTCAGTACTTAGTGACTTCCTTCGGTGTCGTCCAAAGGGTGTATCTTCATCCGTTGGGTGAACTTGATCCTCGCTCATCATCCTAAAAGAGTAGAAAAGATGAGGAGTCGAAATGAGAAGAGAGTAGTGATCTAGGGCTTTAGCTTAGTGGTCGTGTCCTACGATCGTGTGGTGCGATACCATCTTTGTAGCGACCGGACCTCAAACAGTCGATCTCGTGCTCGGTGTCATCCTGGATCGATAATCTTGACACCACACATTACTTGAAGGATTTATAAAGAGTAGCAATCACACACTTATTACATCGAAAGTCTCAAAGAGAACTTATTACAATAAATGTGGCTTAAGGCCATCTAACAACGATAACAACGGAAGACTTGGAAGATAAGTGAGTCCATCAACTCCAACGGCATCACTGAGTATAGAACCACGACCTAAAAGCACCTTACTGTCGTTCGAAAAATCTGCAACATGAAGCGTTGCAGCCGAAACAATTGACACATGGAATATCTTGGCAATGTAACACATAAGTGATGAAATAATAAGCCTATACTACATGCATATATGGCTGGTGGAAAGCTCTAGGGTTATAGTTTTTCCGTAAAGCCAGTTTTTCCCTACTGCAAAGGAATAAATTTTATTTAACTATCATGGTGGTTGTTAAACATTGAGAATGGTTGACAGCATCCTCAATTCCGATTAAAGTAATCATCATTAAAACCCAACAATATTAATTAAAGTAACATGATGAGATTCACATGATAATCCAAGTACTAGATACTCAAAACGTCCATAACCGGGGACACGACTAATCATGATTAGTTTATACACTCTGCAGAGGTTTGCGCACTTCTCCCCACAAGACTCGATCGCCTCCGTTGGATTTCTCGCACTACATGGTGTTTGAGAAACGGATGACCGAAACACAGTCTTTCAGAAACGCTAGCACCTTACGATGGATAGACCGTTACACCTACTTTCCCCTACATCTGCTAGTCTACCCTGTAAGAGTTTACACGACTTAATCAACTATGCTAGAGCCCATAATAGCTTGTGGCTGCACATGGAAGTTTCTAGAATGAAAAATCTCATGATCCCTTTGGGCCTGGGTGGCGGTCCATAAAGAAAAACAACAGGCAATCCTGGAACACCCAGGTACCTCAATCCACCTAGATGTGTGTTTAAGTTGCCACCTTAGATAAACCATTAATTAACAAACTCACATCTGTCATGGATATTTCTCACCCAATCCACGTCTACTTGCATAGCAAGGCATAATAAGCAAACGTAGAAGTAACTCCCAAAGGTTTGATAATACAACAGGTAATAGGTACTACCTCAACTACTTCCCATCCCACAATTTAATTAGATCCTAATCATGCAATGTTTGAGGATTGATCTAATGCAATAAAACTAGGTAGTAAAGAGGTAAGATCAAAGTGTTACTTGCCTTGCTGATGATCCGCGAAACCTAGAGATTCGAAGTAACAGGCTGCGCACTCCGGGTATTCTATCGCAGACAAACAAACAAGCAAACAATAAGTATTCATCTAATGCACAGGTAAAACTCAAATAAGATATCTAACCAGAAAGTTCAACTTAAGAACTCCGGTTTGCAAAAAGAATCAAATCAAACGAAGCAACAAAAGTCAAACGGCGAAAGAAACAAACTTCGTTCTACTAATCTGGATCTAAGTCAAATTTTACAAAAGCAAAAACTTGTTTAAGTTGGTTAAACGGATAGAAGGTTTCGAGACAAAACTCCAGGCGCTTGAATCGCCTGATTCCGACAAACGAGCAAAAAGTTATACTAAAACGAAAATCGGATCAGAAATCGCGATCAGAAATAATCGCGGAAAAATCCAAGAAAAAGAAAAACGACGAACAGATTAACGAACGTTCGTTATCTGGATCAAAACGACGAATACGTTCGTTAAACGAACGAACGAGCGAACGCTCGCTAAATAAATAAACCAGAAAAAAACCGATCTATAAAAAAACGAAACTAAAAAAAATAACCGTGGTTATTAAAAAAAACGGGCGGCGAAAACGAGGTTGACCTCGGGCGGCGGGTGGGCTGGCGGCGGCGGGCGGCGCGCGGCTAGGGTTAGGGTTTCGGGCGCGGGTGGGCTGGCGGCGACGCTGATGGGCTGGGGCGGCTCGGGTAGGCGCTATTTAAAGGCTGCCCCCGGGCGGAGTCCCGCTCGGGTACGGCCCGTAGTCGGTTCGCATTTATTTTAAATAGTAACAAGCAGAAAAGCAAATAAAAGAAATACTAAACGGACTCCAAAAATCCCGAAATAAATTTTCCCCGACTTCTAAAATCAAGCCGGACAAAGTGAACATTTATTTGGGGCCTAAATGCAATTTTGAAAAACGCATATTTTTCCTAAATTCAACTTAAATATCAAAAAACTCCGAAATAAAAATCTTATTTGATTTTATTATTAAATCCTCAATATTTCTTTATTTTGGGAAAGTCAGTTTATTCCATCTCTCATATTTTCTAATAGAAATGATTGATGATAAAATAATTAAAATCAAATGATCCTATTCTCAAAATTTGAGAAAACTCAAATATGAAAATAACGAAATCCCCAACTCTCTCCGTGGGTCCTTGAGTTACGTAGAATTTCTAGGATCAAAACCAAAAGAAAATAAAATATGATATGCATAGATGATCTAATGTATAACATTCCAAATTGAAAATTTGGGATGTTACATAATATAAAATATCATATTAATGCATATAAAACATCCAAAACAGATAATATAATAGCATGGAAATTATAGATACGTTGGAGATGTATCAAGCATCCCCAAGCTTAATTCCTGCTCGTCCTCGAGTAGGTAAATGATAAAAACAGAATTTTTGATGTGGAATGCTACCTAACATATTTATCCATGTCTTTTATTGTGGCATGAATGTTCAGATCCGTATGATTCAAAATAGAAGTTTAATATTGACATAAAAACAATAATACTTCAAGCATACTAACAAGGCAATTATGTCTTCTCAAAATAACATGGCGAAAGAAAGCTTATCCCTACAATATCATATAGTCTGGCTGTACTCCATCTTCATCACACAAAATATTTAAATCATGCACAACCCCGATGACAAGCCAAGCAATTGTTTCATACTTTTGATGTTCTCAAACTTTTTTAACTTTCACGCAATACATGAGCGTGAGCCATGGACAAAGCACTATAGGTGGAATAGACGGTGGTTGTGGAGAAGACAAAAAGAAGGAGATAGTCTCACATCAACTAGGCATATCAACGGGCTATGGAGATGCCCATTAATAGATATCAATGTGAGTGAGTAGGGATTGCCATACAACGGATGCACTAGAGCTATAAGTTTATGAAAGCTCAAAAAGAAACTAAGTGGGTGTGCATTCAACTTGCTTGCTCACGAAGACCTAGGGCAATTTGAGGAAGCCCATCACTGGAATATAAAAGCCAAGTTCTATAACGAAAAATTCCCAGTAGTATATGAAAGTGACAATATAGGAGACTCTCTATCATGAAGATCATGGTGCTACTTTGAAGCACAAGTGTGGTAAAAGGATAGTAGCATTGCCCCTTCTGTCTTTTCTCTCATTTTTTATTTGGGCCTTCTCTCATTTTTTTGGCCTCTTTTTTTCGGCCGGAGTCTCATCCCGACTTGTGGGGGAATCATAGTCTCCCTTATCCTTTCCTCACATGGGACAATGCTCTAATAAAGATCAACACACTTTTATTTACTTACAACTCAAGATTACAACTCGATACTTAGAACAAAATATGATTGTACGAATGCCTTCGGCGGTGTACCAGGATGTGCAATGAATCAAGATTGACATGTATGAAGAATTATGAATGGTGGCTTTGCCACAAATAAGATGTCAACTACATGATCATGCAAAGCAATATGACATTGATGGAGCATGTCATAATAAACGGAACAGTGGAAAGTTGCATGGAAATATATCTCGGAATGGCTATGGAAATGCCATAATAGGTAAGTATGGTGGTTGTTTTGAGGAAGGTGTATGGTGGGTTTATGGTACCGACGGAAGTTGTGCGGCACTAGATGTTGGGGAACGTAGTATTTCAAAAAATTTCCTACGATCACGCAAGATCTATCTAGGAGAAGCATAGCAACGAGCGGGGAGGGTGTGTCCACGTACCCTCATAGACTGAAATCGGAAGCGTTTAATAACGCGATTGATGAAGTTGAACGTCTTCGCGATCCAACCGGTCCAAGCACCGAACATACGTCACCTTCGCGTTCAGCACATGTTCAGCTCGATGACGTTCCTCGAGCTCTTGATCCAGTTGAGGACGAGGGAGAGTTCCGTCAGCACGACGGCGTGGCGACGGTGATGATGAAGTCACCGAGGTCTTTCGTTGAAAAATTCTTATTCAAGTATCCTTTTATGCTATTCAGAAATTCAGTATCATTTCCGATCAACAATATGTCATCCACATACAATATCAGAAATGCTACAGAGCTCCCACTCACTTTCTTGTAAATACAGACTTCTCCAAAAGTTTGTATAAAACCATATGCTTTGATCACACTATCAAAGTGTACATTCCAACTCCGAGAGGCTTGCACCAGTCCATAAATGGATCGCTGGAGCTTGCACACATTGTTAGCACCTTTTGGATCGACAAAACCTTCTGGTTGCATCATATACAACTCTTCTTTAAGATATCCATTAAGGAATGCAGTTTTGACAGCCATTTTCCAAATTACATAATCATAAAATGCGGCAATTGCTAACATGATTTGGACAGACTTAAGCACCGCTACGGGTGAGAAGGTCTCATCGTAGTTAACTCCTTGAACTTGTCGAAAACCTTTCGCAACAAGTCGAGCTTTGTAGACAGTAACATTACCATCAGCGTCGGTCTTCTTCTTGAAGATCAATTTATTGTCTATGGCTTGCCGATCATCGGGCAAGTCAACCAAATTCCATACTTTGTTCTCATACCTGGATCCCATCTCAGATTTCATGGCCTCAAGCCATTTCGCGGAACCTGGGCTCATCATCGCTTCCTCGTAGTTCGTAGGTTCGTCATGTTCAAGTAACATGACCTCCAGAACAGGATTACCGTACCACTCTAGTGCGGACCTTACTCTGGTTGACCTACGAGGTTCGGTAGTAACTTGATCTGAAGTTTCATGATCATCATCATTAGCTTCCTCACTAATTGGTGTAGGAATCACTGGAACTGATTTCTGTGATGAACTACTTTCCAATTCGGGAGAAGGTACAATTACCTCATCAAGTTCTACTTTCCTCCCACTCACTTCTTTCGAGAGAAACTCCTTCTCTAGAAAGGATCCATTCTTAACAACGAATATCTTGCCTTTGGATCTGTGATAGAAGGTGTACCCAACAGTCTCCTTTGGGTATCCTATGAAGACACATTTCTCCAATTTGGGTTCGAGCTTATCAGGTTGAAGCTTTTTCACATAAGCATCGCAGCCCCAAACTTTAAGAAACGACAACTTCAATTTCTTGCCAAACCACAATTCATATGGTGTCGTCTCAGCGGATTTAGATGGTGCCCTATTTAACATGAATGCATCCATCTCTAAAGCATAACCCCAAAACGATAGCGGTAAATCAGTAAGAGACATCATAGATCGTACCATATCCAATAAAGTACGGTTACGATGTTCAGACACACCATTACGTTGTGGTGTTCCAGGTGGCGTGAGTTGCGAAACCATTCCGCACTATTTCAAATGAAGACCAAACTCATAACTCAAATATTCACCTCCACGATCAGATCGTAGAAACTTTATTTTCTTGTTATGATGATTTTCCACTTCACTCTGAAATTCTTTGAACTTTTCAAATGTTTCAGACTTATGTTTCATCAAGTAGATATACCCATATCTTCTCAAATCATCTGTGAAGTCAGAAAATAACAAACCCGCCGCGAGCCTCAACACTCATCGGACCGCATACATTAGTACGTATTATTTCCAACAAGTATGTTGCTCGCTCCATTGTTCCGGAGAACGGAGTCTTAGTCATCTTGCCCCATGAGGCATGGTTCGCAAGCATCAAGTGATTCCAAAAGCCCATCAGCATGGAGTTTGTTTATGCGCTTTACACCAATATGACCTAAACGGCAGTGCCACAAATAATCCGCACTATCATTATTAACGTTTCATCTTTTGGCTTCAATATTATGAACATCTGTATCACTACAATCGAGATTCAACAAAAATAGACCACTCATCAAGGGTGACCATAAAAGATATTACTCATATAAATAGAACAACCATTATTCTCCGGTTTAAATGAATAACTGTCTCGTATCAAACAATATCCAGATATAATGTTCATGCTTAACGCTGGCACCAAATAAAAATTATTCAGGTCTAAAACTAATCTCGACGGTAGATGTAGAGGTAGCGTGCCGACGACGATCACGTCGACTTTGGAACCATTTCCCACGCGCATTGTCACCTCATCCTTAGCCAATCTTCGTTTAATCCTTAGCCCCTGTTCCGAGTTGCAAATATGAGCAACAGAACCAGTATCAAATACCTAGGCGCTACTACGAGCATTAGTAAGGTATACATCAATAACATGTATATCAAATATACCTTTCACTTTTCCATCCTTCTTATCCGCCAAATACTTGGGGCAGTTCCGCTTCCAGTGACCAGTCCCTTTGTAGTAGAAGCACTCAGTCTCAGGCTTAGGTCCAGCCATGGCCTTCTTCACTTGAGCAGCAACTTGCTTGCTGTTCTTCTTGAAGTTCCCCTTCTTTCCTTTGCCCTTTTTCTTGAAACTAGTGGTCTTGTTAACCATCAACAATTGATGGTCCTTCTTGATTTCTACCTCCGGAGCTTTTAGCATCGCGAAGAGCTCGAGAATGGTCTTATCCATCCCTTGCATATTATAGTTCATCACGAAGCTTTTGTAGCTTGGTGGCAGTGATTGAAGAACTCTGTCAATGACACTATCATCAGGAAGATTAACTCCCAGTTGAGTCAAGTGGTTGTGGTACCCAGACATTTTGAGTATATGTTCACTGACAGAACTATTCTCCTCCATCTTGTAGTTGTAGAACTTATTGGAGACTTCACATCTCTCAATCCGGGCATTTGCTTGAAATATTAACCTCAACTCCTGGAACATCTCATATGCTCCATGACTTTCAAAACGTAGTTGAAGTCCCGATTCTAAGCCGTAAAGCATGGCACACTGAACTATCGAGTAGTCATCAGCTTTGCTCTGCCAGACGTTCATAACGTCCGCAGTTGCTCCTGTAGCGGGTCTTGCACCTAGCAGTGCTTCCAGGACGTAATTCTTCTTTGCAGCAATGAGGATAATCCTCAAGTTACAGACCCAGTCCGTGTAATTGCTACCATCATCTTTCAACTTAAATTTCTCTAGGAACGCATTAAAATTCAAGGGAACGGTAGCACGGGCCATTGATCTACAACAACATAGACATGCAAAATACTATCAGGTACTAAGTTCATGACAAATTAAAGTTCAATTAATCATATTACTTAAGAACTCCCACTTCGATAGACATCCCTCTAGTCATCTAAATGATCACGTGATCCATATCAACTAAACCATGTCCGATCATCACGTGAGATGGAGTAGTTTTCAATGGTGAACATCACTATGTTGATCATATCTACTATATGATTCACGTTCGACCTTTCGGTCTCAGTGTTCCGAGGCCATATCTGCATATGCTAGGCTTGTCAAGTTTAACCCGAGTATTATGCATGTGCAAAACTGGCTTGCACCCGTTGTATGTGAACGTAGAGCTTATCACACCCGATCATCACATGGTGTCTCGGCACGACGAACTGTAGCAACGGTGCATACTCAGGGAGAACACTTATACCTTGAAATTTAGTGAGGGATCATCTTATAATGCTACCGCCGTACTAAGCAAAATAAGATGCATAAAAGATAAACATCACATGTAATCAAAATATGTGACATGATATGGCCATCATCATCTTGTGCCTTTGATCTCCATCTTAGCATCGTTGTCGTCTCGCCAACTATTGCTTCTACGACTATCGCTACTGCTTAGTGATAAAGTAAAGCAACTACATGGCGATTGCATTTCATACAATAAAGCGACAACCAAAAGGCTCGTGTCAGTTGCCGATAATGGTTACAAAACATGATCATCTCATACAACAATTTATATCTCATCGCGTCTTGACCATATCACATTACAACATGCCCTGCAGAAACAAGTTAGACGTCCTCTACTTTGTTGTTGCAAGTTTTACGTGGCTGCTATGGGCTTCTAGCAAGAACCGTTCTTACCTACGCATGAAAACCACAATGATTTTTCGTCAAGTGTGTTGTTTTAACCTTCAACAAGGACCAGGCGTAGTCAAACTCGATTCAAGTAAAGTTCGATAAACAGACACCCACCAGCCACCTGTGTGCGAAGCACGTTGGTAATACATGTCTCATGAAAGCAGTCATGTAATGTTGGTCCGGGCCGCTTCATCCAACAATACCGCCGAATCAAAGTAAGACGTTGCTGGTAAGCAGTATGACTATTATCGCCCTCATCTCTATGTGTTCTACTCGTGCATATAACATCTATGCATAAACCTGGCTCTGATACCACTGTTGGGGAACGTAGTATTTCAAAAAAAAATCTACAATCACACAAGATCTATCTAGGAGAAACATAGCAACGAACGGGGAGAGTGTGTCCATGTACCCTCATAGACCGAAAGCGGAAGCGTTTAATAACGCGGTTGATGTAGTCCAACGTCTTCGCGATCCAACCGATCCAAGCACCGAACATACGGCACCTCCACGTTCAGCACATGTTCAACTCGATGACGTCCCTCGAGCTCTTGATCCAGTTGAGTACGAGGGAGAGTTCCATCAGCACGACGGCGTGGCGATGGTGATGATGAAGTTACCGGCGTAGGGCTTCGCCTAAGAACTATGACGATATGACCGAGGTGTGTAACTATGGAGGGGGCACCGCACACGGCTAAGAGAAGACTTGGTGTGCCTTTGGGGTGCCCCCTCCCATTTATATAAAGGAGGGGGGAAGAGGAGGCCGGCCCTAGAGGGGGCGCAGCAAGGGGGCGAGTCCTACTTGGACTCCCGGTCCAAGTAGGAGCCCCCCCCCCCTTTCCTATTCCAACTAGGAGAAGGAAGGAAGGATGAAGAGGGGGCGCCGCCCCCTCCTAGTCCAATTTGGACCAGCCCATGGGGGGTGCACGGGCACCCTTTGAGGCCCTTCTCTCCTTTCCCCTAAAGCCCATTAAGGCCCATTACTCTCCCGGGGGGTTATGGTAACCTCCCGGTACTCCGGAAAATACCCGAAACACTTCGGAACCATTCCGGTGTCCGAATATAACCTTCCAATATATCGATCTTTACCTCTCGACCATGTCGAGACTCCTAGTCATGTTTGTGATCTCATCTGAGACTCCGAACAAACTTCGGTCATCAAAATCATATAACTCATAATACAAATCGTCATCGAATGTTAAGCGTGCGGACCCTACGGGTTCGAGAACTATGTAGACATGACCGAGACACATCTCCGGTCAATAACCAATAGCGGAACCTGGATGCTCATATTGGCTCCTACATATTCTACGAAGATCTTTATCGGTCAAACCGCATAACAACATACGTTGTTCCCTTTGTCATTTGTATGTTACTTGCCTGAGATTCGATTGTCGGTATCATCATACCTAGTTCAATCTCGTTACCGGCAAGTCTCTTTACTCGTTTCGTAATGCATCATCCCACAACTAACTCATTAGTCACATTGCTTGCAAGGCTTATAGTGATGTGCATTACCGAGAGGGCCCAGAGATACCTCTCCGATACACGGAGTGACAAATCCTAATCTCAATCTATGCCAACTCAACAAACACCATCGGAGACACCTGTAGAGCATCTTTATAATCACCCAGTTACATTGTGACGTTTGATAGCACACAAGGTGTTCCTTCGGTATTCGGGAGTTGCATAATCTCATAGTCAGAGGAACATGTATAAGTTATGAAGAAAGCAATAGCAACAAAACTAAACGATCATTATGCTAAGCTAACGGATGGGTCTTGTCCATCACATCATTCTCTAATGATGTGATCCCGTTCATCAAATGACAACACAAGTCTATGGTTAGGAAACTTAACCATCTTTGATTAACGAGCTAGTCAAGTAGAGGCATACTAGGGACACTCCGTTTGTCTATGTATTCACACATGTACTAAGTTTCCTGTTAATACAATTCTAGCATGAATAATAAACATTTATCATGACATAAGGAAATATAAATAACAACTTTATTATTGCCTCTAGGGCATATTTCCTTCACTAGAGAGGCTAGCAATGGTGGAAGGGTGAGAGTGCGTATAATCCATGGACTCAACATTAGTCATAAAGACTCATATACTTATTGCAAAAATCTATTAGTTATCGAAACAAAGTACTACACGCATGCTCCTAGGGGGATACATTGGTAGGAAAAGACCATCGCTCATCCCCGACCGCCCCTCATAAGGAAGACAATCAATAGATAAATCATGCTCTGACTTCATCACATAACGGTTCACCATACGTGCATGCTACGAGAATCACAAACTTTAACACAAGTATTTCTCAAAATCACAATTACTTACTAGCATGACTCTAATATCACCATCTTCATATCTCAAAACAATCATAAGGAATCAAACTTCTCATATTATTCAATGCACTTTATATGAAAGTTTTTATTATATCCCTCTTGGATGTCTATCATATTAGGACTAAATTTATAACCAAAGCAAATTACCATGCTGTTTAGAGACTCTCAAAATAATATAAGTGAAGCACGAGGGTTCATCAATTTCTATGTATTGATCATTGCCTTGGATATCTTCATAATTATTCGATCTTCTATCAATTTCCCAACAGTAATTTGTTTACCCACCGTGTGCTATTTCTTGACAGAAACCACTAGAGAAATCAATGGCCCCCGGGTCTATTCTTTATCATATTTGCTTTGAGATCTATTTTTATTTTCTTTTATTTTCAAATCTATTATTCCAAAAACCCAAAAATACCTTGCTGCACTTTTTTGTTACTTATTTTATTTTACATTTTATCGAGATCTATTTATCCAGTCTACACAATTTATATCTCGTCAACTTGACAATTTCTGGCGCCATTGCCCGAAAAAGATATTGACAACCCCTTATAAGCGTTGGCTTGCAAGTACTTGTTCTTTGTGTGCAGGCACTGTTACATAGTGTTGCTTGGTTCTCCTACTAGATTGATCCCTTGGTTTCATAACTGAGGGAAATACCTACCGTAGCTGTGCTGCATCATCCCTTCCTCTTTGGGGAAATACCGATGTAGCTTCAAGCGACATCAAAAGGAATTTCTGGCGTCGTTGTCGGGGAGACATCATCAACATCTATCAGGTTCCTAATCACAAATCTCGTCTCCTTGCAATTTACATTATTTGCCATTTGCCTCTCGTTTTCATCTCCCCCACTTCACAAAAAATTGTCGTTTTATTCGCTCTCTTTTTCCTCCGCCCTTTTTCTCATCAGATCTCTTATTTGCTTGAACTTGTCATCATGAGTGACTTTGATATGGCAGAAACAAATGGTGGTCTAACTCCTAAAATCGGACGATCTGGCAATTTGGATGCTAAAACTTATGTTTTGGGGCAAGGGAACGTTATGGGAAAGGAACATATACAAGAATTTTTCAATTGTGTTGGAAATTTGACTCTTGATGATGCTCTCCTATACTTAAAAGAACTAAATCTTATGTGGAAGCTATTTCAGCACTAATTCTAAACTTGAAAATAGATTTATCCGTACCCATCCTACCTTGCAGAGATTGTTTTATGAGCTACCCGTTATAAAGGATCCTAAAGCTAAAAAGTTAGCTACCCTTGTTCTTATGAATGAATTTGATGACATAGTACGGGAAGCTGGGGAATTTTTTTATTTTTATGGTATGAGGCATGAAAATCAATGATAAGTGAGATCCTTTATAATAGTGCTTATATGTTGAGACATTTGCTTGGAAATAATCAATTTTTTATGAGAATCTTAAAAAGGAAATACCTGTTTTAGATATAATCCAACAAGTTTTCAATGATGTTAATCAACAATATTCTTGGATTGTTGCCGGAAATCAAGGGGATACGTAGATGGGCAACTTGATAATGCTAAAATTTATATGGATAATGTGTTTCAAGTTATTTTTGCAAAACTTCCTAACAAGAACACATCTACGGAAAATAGGAAGAAAAATGAAAATACTTGAATCTATGCATTATGCCTAGCTAGGGGCATAAAATGATAGCGCTTGTTGGGAGGTAACCTAATGAATAAATTTTACTTGTTGCCTTTTTCCTTCTGTTCTTGATTGTTTGCACAATTATGCTACTGTTATGATTGTGTTTTTTATGCTTTAATTGGTTTTGTGCCAAGTAAAGCCTTTGAGATTATGTTGGGTGGTAGTTGATTTGATCTTGTTGAAAAACAAAAACTTTTGCACCCAGTAACAGAATTTTGTAAAATCACAGAACCGCCATAAAATCCTGATTTTTGTACACAAGATTGATATACAAATTGCCTACGTTGTTCTAAGTTTTCAAAAAAGTTGGAGATACATAAGTATTTGAAGTTTTCAGATTACTACAAACTGTTCTGTTTTTTACAGATTCTGTTTTCTTTGCGCTCTGTGCTTATTTTGATGAATCTATGGATTGTATTGGAGGATATAAGCCATGGTAAAGTTGGAATACAGTAGATATAATGCAAAAATAAAATATGAATGGGTTTGCAACAATACTTAGAGTAGTGATTTGCTTTGTTATACTAACGGATGTCACGAAGGTTTTGTTGAGTTTTGTGTGATTGAAGTTCTCAAGTTTTGGGTGAGATCACGATGGATGAAGGAATAAGGAGTGAAAAGAGCCCAAGCTTGGGGATACCCATGGCACCCCAAGTAAATATTCAAGGAGAATGAATCAACTAAGCTTCGGGATGCCACGGAAGGCATCCCCTCTTTCTTCTAACGACCATCGATATTTTACTTAGAGCTATATTTTTATTCATCACATATCATGAGTTTTGCTTGGAGCGTCTTGTATTATATGAGTCTTTGCTTGTTTTTCTTTTTATTTTGTGTCAAGTATCCTTGCTGAACACACCTATCTGAGAAAGCCAAAATTATGCTATGATTTGTTAGAATTGCTCTTCATGCTTCACTTTTTTTAGCTATGGAATTGCTCTAGTCCTTCACTTATATCTTTTTGAGCATGGTGTGCTTTAATATTTTTGAAGAAATTTCTCTTATGCTTCACTTAGATTTATTTGAGATTTAGTAAATTTTTGAAGAAATTCTCTCATGCTTCACTTACATTATTTTGAGAGACAGAAAATTTTATGCTCATATTCCTCACTTAGATTTGTTTGAGCTTGTCAAAAGCAAATGCAATATATGAAACTAGTCCCAAAGTGATAGATATTCAAGAGGGATATAATAAAAAAATTCATGAAGATCATTGGAGAAAACAAACTTGATTCTTTGTGATAGTTTTGAGATATGATGATAGTGATATGTGAGTCTTGTTGGTGAGTAATTATGCTTTATTAAGAATATTGGTGTTAAGGTTTGTGATTCCCTAAGCAAGCATGAACGTCAATAGTTATGCAATGAAATTACATCCTACTTATGGTGCATTATTCGGTGTTAGTTATGCTTAATGCTCGCTTATGTGATTCGTCGTTTCTTGGTTGGTTGCTTCTCAATCTTTTTGCTAGCCTCTACTTGTACTAAGTAGAAATACTACTCGTGCATCCAAAATCTTTAAAAACCAGTTTTGCCATATGAGTCCACCATACCTACCTATATGCACTATTTTCGTGCCGTTCTAAGCAAATTTGTATGTGCCATCTCTAATTTTCAAAATGAATTTCCTTTTTGTGTGCCCGTACCGCTCATGAAGTGGCACGGGGTGGCCAATATTTTCCATGCTAGATGTGTTATTATCAAGATGAGTGTTTATTCACTTGTCATTGCATGAGAGTATGGCGGTAATAGGGATGCCCAGTCCCAAAATGAAAAAGAAATATACTTTAAGTTGTCAAATAATAAATTCCTTTGAAAGTGTTGGTATGGAAGGCACCCGTGGATACGGCTAGCCATGGATTGTGAAAGAATGGTGGAAAAAGGAAAAAACATCACTTTCTGTTTGGGAACCGCCTATGATATATCTAGCATGGAAAGTGTTGGGAATTACTCGGTCGTTTTCGTTGACGGTAAAAGCATGCCTCTCAAAATAGTTTATCTCTCAATTTTGCTTTGAGCTCTAGAACCTCTACAAATCCCTACTTCCCTCTGCGAAGGGCCTATCTATTTACTTTATGCAGTTTTTATTTTTCTTGAGTCTCCATCTTTTCTTATAAAGCACCAACTAAGGGGCACTATGATCGTACTTGAGCATTGGATGTAGCTAACATGCGAGTGTGTTTCATGATGGATCAATGATTGAGCATGATGGGCTAGGGATAACTTTCTTTAGTGTTGATATTTTGAAAGACATGGTTGCTTGTTGATATGCTTGAGTATTGAAATCTTCATGACAAAACCAGACTATTGCTTTGAACCATATAAAAGTCCAAATGTCCATGCTACAAAAGAAAAGAATATGTGATGAACATGTTATGCAACATTCCACATCAAAAATTATGTTTTTATCATTTACCTACTCGAGGACGAGTAGGAATTAAGCTTGGGGATGTTGATACATCTCTAACGCATCTACAATTTTTGCTTGTTCCATGTTGTTATATTATCATTTTGGACGTTTTACAATCATTTTATAGCAACTTTATATCATTTTTTGGGACTAACCTATTGACATAGTGCCTGGTGCCAGTTGTTGTTTTTTGCTTGTTTTTCTTACTTCGCGGAATATCAGTACCAAACGGAGTCCAAACGCAGCAAAACTTTTTTGAGAATTTTTTGCATCAGAAGACACAACATGGGCCAAAGAAGTACTAGAGGGGAGGCCCGAGGTGGGCACAACCCACATGGGCGCGCCTAGGAGCCCAGGCGCGCCCAGGGGGTTGTGCCCCCTCGGTGGTCCTCCCTCACCGCCTCTTCGCCCTATAAATCCCCAAATGTTTCAGAAACTCTAGGGGAGTCGACGAAACATAATTCCAGCCGCCGCAAGTTTCAGAACCACGAGATCCAATCTAGACACCATCACGGAGGGGTTCATGATCCTCATTGGTGCCTCTCAGATGATGCGTGAGTAGTTCATCATAGACCTACGGGTCCATAGTCAGTAGCTAGATGGCTTCCTCTGTCTCTCTTTTGATTCTCAATACAATGGTCTCTTGGAGATCTATTTGATGTAACTCTTTTTTGCGGTGTGTTTGTTGGCATCCGATGAACTTTGAGTTTATCATCAGATCTATATCCACGAATATTATTTGAGTCTTCTTATGATCTCTTATATGCATGATTATTTATAGCCTTGTATTCCTTCTTTGAATATTTGGTTTAGTTAGGCCAACTAGATCGATTTTTCTTCCCATGCGAAGAGGTGCTTTGTGATGGGTTCGATCGTGCCGTGTTCTTTTCCGATGACAGAAGGGGCAACAAGACACACATGTATCGTTGCTATTAAGGATAACAAGATGGGGGCTATTCTTACATGAATAGATCTCGTTTACATCATGTCATCGTTCTTATTGCATTACTCCGTTTATTCATGAACTTAATACACTAGATGCATGCTGGACGGGTCAATGTGTGGAGTAATAGTAGTAGATGCAGGTAGGAGTCGGTCTACTAATTTTGGACGTGATGCCTATGTATTGATCATTGCCTTGGATATCATCATAATTATTCGATCTTCTATCAATTGACCAATAGTAATTTGTTTACCCACCGTGTGCTATTTCTTGAGAGAAGCCACTAGTGAAATCTACGGCCCTCGGGTCTATTCTTTATCATATTTGCTTTGAGATCTATTTTTATTTGTTTTTATTTTCAGATCTATTATTCCAAAAACCCAAAAATACCTTGCTGCACTTTTTTGTTACTTATTTTATTTTGTGTTTTATCAAGATCTATTTATCCAATCTACACAATTTTTATCCGTCAACTTGACAATTTCTCGCGTCGTTACCCGAAAAAGGGATTGACAACCCCTTATAAGCGTCGGGTTGTAAGTATTTGTTCTTTGTGTGCAGATACTGTTTACATAGTGTTGCTTGGTTCTCCTACTGGATTGATAGCTTGGTTTCATAACTAAGGGAAATACCTACTGTAGTTGTGCATCATCCCTTCCTCTTTGGGGAAATACCGGCGTAGCTTCAAGCGACATCAATCCTCTAGGTGCTTGAGGTGGGAGGTATATTGATTCGGTCCGTGCTGGAGTCGTGGCCGTGCGATGGAAGATCTTAGCGTTGGTCATGACGGATTCTAGATGCCTTGTACCTCGTCTCTTCGCCTTCTTGGCTGGAGTTCGAGCTAGCAGAGTGGTGTGATCTGTTGTACGATCCCTCTCTACTCTTCCCACACCTTATGTGGTGCCCTCCCTTTTCTCTCGTAAGCGAATGTTGTTTCTCTCCTACCTGGCAATGAAATGATGTGCAAGCTTTGCGTATTTATGAAAAAAAGAGATTGTCGAAAGTAGACACCAGGGGCAGCTCCGGATCTGTACCGTCACCGCTCCCACGCCGGTGCAGCACGGACACCGAAGCTACCCACGCGCAACTTCGCCAGGGCAGCGCAGTCTGCTCCGGCCCGGCGCCGTCCCCTTCCCGACCGACCGCTGCTCCCCGCGTGTAGCGGTGGGTGCTAGTGCCCGCTCCATCGGCTCGCATGCGCACTCCGGAATCGGAGGCGCGCGACGCCAGCTGTGAAAGGCTGCAGGCAGGGAGAGTGAAGCGATGGAGCACTCCGTGCGGCGTCGACGTGGGATGTCGGCGCAGCCCGACGAAGACAAGCGGCTCCTTGTTTGGGTCAACCGCCGGTCGATGACGATGGCAGAGACGGACGCTCGCCCCCTACGGCAGAAGAACGCGAAGGCGCTCCATCTTGCCATTGAGCAGTCGGAGCGCGAGGCTATTTCTTTTGCCAGATTTTCCACTAGTGGAATTTTTTTTGTGTGAAACATTTGCCAATATAAGCTATTAAAACATTTTTTGTTTGAAACATTGGCAAATTATTTTTCATTCTTCTTTATTTTACTATTCATCCAAGCTCACATCACATGAGCTCGGGATAAGAACATCACTTTCAACCAAAGAATGTTTAGAGAAACAATTCCTTAGTTAACACTATTTCGAATTTTATTTTCTTATTTGACACTGAAAAACTTTTTCTTCTATAGTATCTAACAAGGAGTCTAAATTTTATGCCCTTTATGACATTTTCGTCTATTTTGTATCTAAATAACACCTGGAAAAACCCTTTCACCCCTCAGGTGGTACGCGTATGTAGGGCAGTAGCACACACAACATCAGTGCAGGCCAATAGCACACACACGCAGCGGCAGTACACACAACATCAGTGCAGGCCAATAGCACACACACACAGCGGCAGTACACACACGCGTGCACAAACTACCATATGAGAGACAAAAGAGTCTTTTCAGGTGTCATCTAGGGTCATAAAATGCATAAAATTTAGAGTCATTGTTAGATAGGGAAGAAATTATTTGTCGATGTCAAATAGGGCATAAAATTTAAACACGGTGTTAAATAAGGAATTCTCTTATGTTTAGATGACCTTGAAACAATGCTGTAATCAGTTCTGATGTAGCTTTTCATCGCACTCCGGGTTCCACGAGGGATTTGGAGCAAGTTTTTACCAGCGTCACAGCCAGATAGAGAATGCAATGCAACATCTCAATTTCTCGGGCTAAAAGGTAAATTTAGTTAATATGTACAGAAAGATGTTGTTTTCTCTTGACCACTATGTATCATTTTTACAGCAGGGCCCGGGACTATGATAATCCACAACTACCTGAAGCCGTCGTCCATCGTCATAAAAACAAATTCAACTTTTACACATCGCCTGAACTGGCATATTATCCTCAACCAATGAAGGCATCCTTTTGATGGGAGGTGTATACATCTCCTCTAGTATGGGATTCAGGGATATCTGCAAAAGAGAAGACCATTATTCGGTATTTTTTGCGTGATAAAGCTTCGTTCAACATCAGAAACATTTTCAGATACATCCTACAACTATAACATAGGTTGCAATTTGACTACAGTAGAATGATCCTATTATAATTTTATTTATTTATCTGTTAATGTAAAAATATTCTAACAAAAGCAGTGGCTAATTAGCACATCGAGTCTGCTGCACTTGCCAATTATCGCTGTTACCAGCATCTTCTTTGTGAAAGTTTCCATTAGTGTTTTCTGAGCTAGGCGACGGCTGCATTGAGTTGCCTGGGTTCTGTAGCAGTTGGGAAAAACTCCGCCATAATCTTGAAGGCAGAACTGGAGCAATTTCCTGCTGCTCTTCAGATGGCACTTCGTACACACCAGCTGATCCCGGACTCAACTCAGAGAACCTTACAGCTCCAAGAAGTCTCTCGGGGAGCTCTGATTCAGCTTGACTCTCAATAACAAATGCTAAATCTATAGTCAGTGTCGCCACGTAACCAAATGCCAGATGAACAATTGCATTTGCAACTATGGAAGACCCAATATCCACATCAACTCCGATGAAGTTTGATCCCTCGACATACTTGCACGAAAGTGCTCTGCCAAGTATGCAGATGGCTTGTTCACCCACAGCTTTTCGGACAATCCAGGGCCCCTTAACTATGTTTGCTATCAGTTTAAGCCTGGATTTACGGAGAGCATCATCCCCTTTAAGGAATTGATCCATCAACGAGCCCTCGGGTGCAGGTTCCAGTGAGACAAAGTAAAATATCGCGCTGTAGTTCTCCTTGCTGGGCAGTTGCAAGTTGAAGGCCCAGACAAAAGGTTTATTGCCGTGAGAAACCTCCTCATCGATGGCTTTCCTCACACGATGGTTCCTGTTTTTCAGGACCTCACAGATTTTTACTGGGCCTTTGATCCAATCAACTCCAAGAGGCTTCAGAAGATACTCCCCACCAGGTATTTTTGCCTTGGTTGCAAAATATTCTGGGCCTCTGACCATAAAAGTGTCACCAGGAGGAGTAGCCCAACCATTAGGACAGTTTTCGGGCGGTAGACAAGGAACTGCTCCTCCTGACTTGACATTCTGTATCCATTGGTGCTCAGCCTCACCATCAGAACAAGCCATCTACAAGGAATGCTAATCTTAGTCCGCGGAGGAATAGAACAGGCTTTAACATAAATAAAGGTATAAAGAGTCCTTCATATATAATGTAACCACCAAGCAGAGAAATGTTAATGTTTACTTTAGTAGCTCTGCAAAAGGTGAAAACAACAAATGACTTAACTTTTCGGAAAGTTATAAGCATCTATCGCCTAAACATGACATTAGTATTTGCAAATAATCATTCACTATTTATGTGTCATCAAATCCTTCGCAGCCGTGATCTATTTTATAAGAATCAAATGAAGCAGGGAGTGAAAAGTGATCAAATGGTTAACAGTCACATATCTGAGACCCATGCATTGATGCCAGATGCACTTCAAGAAGAGAGCGGCACCGCAGTTACAGATTGTGGATTTTAGCAACAACACAGAAACAAACTACACATATATACAATTCAAACTTGAAACTGTAGAAAATAAGGGTATCCAGTAGCAATTGCAGAAGACGCAGCAGCTCTCACAATGGTTGCATTTTGGTAAAGAAGGAACTGCATTATGATATATACTACACCAGCCCTGGTACTCCTGTAGCATTCTACTACTCTTATGCAATCCAAGCCTGAAGTATTAAGACAACCAGATAAGAGATATCCAAATCGACAACTTGCATTGCATCAATTAGGTTGTATCAATATCCACCCCTAACTAGCTAAAATTTTATATCTTTCTCAATTAACACTTCCATTGCTGCAATCTACCAAAGTACAAACCCTGCGAGCCTTGGTTCTCCAATTGTAGCAAAGAGAATCGCCTGTGTGGCGCAATCGAATCAGATCAACATCTAGAAATAGCAGGTAAAGAATCTTCTTCTTTTTCTTCGTGTAGTTACACAAACAAAGCTCTCCCGGTGCTAAACAGCTAAAGAATCCAAGCCCAGCTCAGCTTCTCCATCAGCAAGAACGACTTCACACTCCACAGTCAACTCGAGACCAAAAGGGGGTTAGCCCTTCTTCTGTCTTATCAGGTTCCTGAATTCAGACGGATTCATCTCCGCCGATCCACAAGCATCACTACTCCCCACCAAATTTCTCGGATTTTCTAGAATTAGGGTGCTAAAGCCAACGAAAAAGCAAAAGGATCGGAGGGGCAATAAGCTCACCGAGAGGATCTTGTACTTGCTTAGTCCCTAGAACCGGGACCACGGAAGATGCAGCAGCAGCAGCTCCCTGTTCCTTTGGGATGGGATGGATGGATCGTGCTCGGAAGGGAAAGCGAGGATTCGCGTGTGGCAATTTGGAATTTCTTGCGTGGGGGTTTGGAATTTGTTGGGCTTGCTTGGCTTGTCGTCCGGGAAAATAAAGATGGGAAAGGCACCGATGATGGATCCGGCTTGCCTGCTCCCTTCCCATGCTCCCATCCCACTTCATCCTACAGCTGTCATTTTCTTTTTTTCTTTTCTAATCTAATTATCTCCCCCCTGATTTTAAGGGGTGGGGCCGGGCCTTATTTTCTTCCAATCAAATCAAGCCACGTAAGCGGGAGCATGAATGGGAGCACGGGGAGGGAGCAGGCAAGTCTCGTCCACCGATGATGTGACCACTGAATATACCTGATCATTATGGTTCAGCTTCAGGTTATAATTGGAAATTTAAAATACTGAATATTCGTTAGTGGATTACTGCCCCGGCACTCTACAAGCACTAGCTAAATGTCCGTGAGTTGCCGCCGACTAAAAAAATTGCATAACTCTACTCTGTTACTATCGAAAGGGAAAATTGCGATTGTGATTCAATATTCATTACTACAGTGATGTGAACCCATTTATATTTCTTTACGAGGGAGTATTAAATAAAAGAGTTCAGACAAAAACATTGTATGTTAACTAGTACATATTCATCAACGGACCGGACTGTCCAATGTTACATCACATCAAATTCACATATTTAATAATTAATTTTAATCATCTCTACAACACTTTAATAGCAATCATTGCATCTTAATTCGAAAACAAATTCTCACATCAGTCATAATTTCCACAACAATTTAATTATGAATCATTGCATCTTAATTACAGCTTCATTAGAAAACAAATCGTCAAAATCGTATATCACATAACTAGAAAACATAGCCAAAAATCACGTGTCACACACGTCACACCATTGTACCTCCTTGTCGGTGTAAAAAAGCGGCAGACCATGGGTAGGGGGACCCGAGCTATGAGATCGGATCGATGGGTAACAAGAGACAAGGGACATGATGTTTTACCCAGGTTCGGGCCCTCTTAATGAGGTAAAACCCTACATCCTGCTCTTGTTTATATTGTGGATGTATTAAAGTACAGAGTTGATCTACCTTGAGATCGTAAGTTGTGGACTAAACACTAAGAGTAATGGTGATGGTGATCAATATATCTCTACGGATTAAACCCTCCGGTTTTATATAGGCATCGGGTGTATCTAGGGTTACACATGGTCGGTTGTCGTCTAGGGGTCCCATGTCGATCCTAATAGATATACTTGGAGTACTCGCCAAGTCCTCGGTGAAGTCCGATATGCCTACGCCACAGGTTAGAGGCCTCCGGAGTCCTTTCTCATCAGCGGGCTGTCAGTCCGGTCCATGGACTAGATCGGCTAGGCCGGACCCCCTAGTCCAGGACACCGTCAATAGTCCCCGAACTTGTCTTCAAAGCCGAGGATGACAATCTTCTTCGGATAAATGTCTTAGGCTTGAAAGTATTCGGCTTAGCAGGTAAGTTCCTCTCAACACCCCGGGCTAAGCATCCATACAGAGCTTGTAGATCCCCTACGGTCGATAGTGCCCTTCTAACAGGGGATAAGGCTAGCCGACCATGTGCCACCGAAACGCATTTTCATTTGTCCGAAGTGCGTGGTTTGCTAAGTCTCGAAGACTAGAAGCGCGGGTGTGTTCGGCAGTCAATTACTGACAACTTTTCCTAAGTGTCACCGCTCATGACATCATATATGTCAGTTATTGCTTATTCGAATCTCGGTTTGAGGTAACCCTCTTATTGGCACGTCTTATCAAAACATTGATCGTGCCCCGCATTTTAGGGGATATCATCAATCAACTGTTCCACCCAATGCGGCCATAATGGCATGATCAGCCAAAACGTGGCAATTTTTACGGCGCAGCGGAGGGACGCCTCGTCTTTTTACTGACTTATAAAGATCAAGATCGACGAATCTTCTCTCACACACCCTCCTTTTGCTCCAGCGCCCAAATCTCCAAAGCTCTCACAGCCCCAATCCCATTTCCAAGCCTAAAGCCTTCTCCAAGCTTCCGCATCTCGTGCCCATGGCTGATGCGGATCTGAAGGGGAGGTGGGTGGCCTCCAAGGTCACCGACGCCACCACCGACGAGCTCCGGGCGGCGGGATACATCCCCGCTGACACCGTCTGCAGGGATGCAGAGCCCGGCCAATGCGTCTCCACTCCCAAGCCTGGGGAGCGGGTTACTTCATCCCCCACCTCGTCCAAGGTTTGGAGTTCCCCCTCCACCCTTTCGTGTGGGGGATTCATGTCTTCTACGGGCTAGATTTCCACAATCTAGCCCCAAATTCCATTATGCACCTCACCACCTTCTTCATCGTATGTGAGGCATTCCTGCACGTGGAACTGCACTTTGGCCTGTGGTTGAAGACCTTCTGCGTCAAGCCTAAGAGTAGCGGCGCTGGGTTCGCCGAGTGTGGGGGCACCATGATCAGCAAACTCCAAAAGGCAGACTGGCTGGAGGGCACCTTCGTCGAGACCGTGAAGATCTGGCAACACGAGTGGTTCTACATCACAGAGCCCCTGGCCGTGCCCTGTTGCCTTGTGGGAAAATGGTGGAACCCCTCTGGTACTTCTTTGCTCCAGTATTTTTTATATAGTCCATAAAAATTCTCCGTGAAATTTCAGGTCATTTGAAGCTCTGCAGAATAGGTATCCCTCATGTAGTTTTTCCAGGTCCAGAATTCCAGCTGCCGGCAATCTCCCTCTTCATGTAAATCTTGCAAATTCAGGGAGAAAAGGTATTATAATTGCATAACAGTGTGTTATAATGATAAAAATATATAAATATTAGTAGGAAAACATGATGCAAAATGGACGTATCAGTTACCTTGATAATTAAGATAATAAAATCAGATAAGAGCTTTGGGCATTTAATGACTACACCTCATGAATCCCCAAGGATTGGATCCATGTTACTATACTAAACCCTTATGTCACTGGTGTTCAGAATAACACTTCACGTTCTCCCTGCACTTAGCCTCACCATTGCTTGATCTCCATGATCCTGGGTACTCGCTGCTACTTGTGAGTTGCGTTGGGATTTCCTCGAAGAGGAGAGGATGATGTCGTACAGTAGAGATAAGTATTTCTCTCAGTTAAGAACCAAGGTTATCTATCCAATAGGAGAACCACGCGAAATTTCGTTAGTAGCACCAACACACAAAAGAGCAAAAACTTGCACCCAACGCGATCAAGGGGGTTGTCAATCCCCTTGGCGGTTTCTTGCAAGGATCAAATCTGATAGTGATAGATAGATGAAATAAAACACAAAATAAAGTAAAGGTAAATAAATTGCAGCAAGGTATTTTTGGATTTTATATATGATAAAAGTAGACCCGGGGCCATAGTTTTCACTAGAGGCTTCTCTCCCGAACAAAAAGCATATGGTGGGTAAACAAATTATTGTTGGTCAATTGATAGAAAAACGCATAGTTATGATGATATTCAAGGAAATGATCATGTATATAGGGATCATGTCCAAGACAAGTAGACCGACTCCTTCCTGCATCTACTACTATTACTCCACCTATCGACCGCTATCTAGCATGCATCTAGGTTATTAAGTTAATGAAAACGGAGTAACGCCTTAAAGAAGATGACATGATGTAGACAAAGTAAACCCAATCAATATGAATAAAACCCCGTCGTTTTCCCCTTAATGGAAGCAATACAAATACATTTCATGTCCCCTTCTGTCACTGGGATTGAGCACCACAAGATTTAACCCATTACAAAGCACCTCTCCCATTGCAAGATAAATCAATCTAGTTGGCATAACCAAACGGATAGATCGGAGAGAGATGCAAAGATATACTAATCATGCATAAAAGAATTCAGAGAAGACTCAATTAATATTCATGAATAATCTAATCATAAACCCACAATTCATTGGATCCCAACAAATACACCGAAAACAAGATTACATCGAATAGATCTTCAAGAACATCGAGGAGAACATTGTATTAAATATCAAAGAGAGAGAGAAGAATCCATCTAGCTACTAGCTATGGACCCGTAGGTCTATGGTAAACTACTCACACATCATCAGAAGGGCAGAATGGTTGATATAGAAGCCCTCCGTGATCGATTCCCCCTCCGACAGGGTGCCGGAAAAGGCCTCCAGATGGGATCACGGAAGAACAGAGACTTGCGACAGCGAAAAAGGTATTTTGGGTGGCTCTTTGATGTATTGGGAATATTTGGGAATTTATAGAGGTGGAATTATGTAAAGAGGTGCCACGAGGGGCCCATAATCCTGGAGGGAACACCCTCCCGAGCTCGTCGCTCCCTCGTGGCTCGTCTAGTCTTCTCCCAAACCTTCTAGGGTCCAGAAAAAAATTAATCCAAAGTCTTTTCTTCGTTTGGACTCCGTTTGATATTGATTTTCTGAAAAACCAAAAACAACCAAAAAACAGCAACTAGCACTGGGCACTAGGTTAATAGGTTTGTCACAAAAAATGATATGTAATTGCATATTAAACATCCAGGATTGGTACTATATTAATAGCATGGAACAATCAAAATTAGTACATACGTTGGAGACGTATCACCTGCAGGGATGAAGATCGTGGACAAGACAAGAGACATCTATATGGAACAATCTTATTTCAGACATACGGGATGTTAATTCAAATCTCTTCCATTGATCCCCACAAAAAATACAAAGGGGTGCAAGGCCTATGCCTCAACCCACACCTTACCGAACTACTCACACATGGAGATTGATACGTCTCCAATGTATATATAATTTTTTATTGTTCCATGCTATTATAGTATCAATCTTGGATGTTTTATAAGCAATTATATGCTATTTTATATCATTTTCTGGGACTAACCTATTAATCCAATGCCAAGTGCTAGTTGTTGCACTGGTGCAGAGACGTGCTATACAAATGGTTTTTACCCCTTTCCACGACGGAGTTTTAAACCGTCGCCTAGTGAGTGTGTGCGATAGGGGGGGTCCTTCCCACACGACCCAGAAACCGTCGGGGATAGGCCCTCTGGTTGCACACGCGGGGCAAAATGAGCTCGTGCGCGATCGGGAGAGGCATTGGAGACAATTATACAGGGCCAATCATTTCTGTTCATATGTACATCCCACACAGTGAATCCTAGAAAAACGTTTCCGTTCGTAGGTATATCACACACAATTTTTTATGTGGAAACGTTTGTGCAAGGTGGCCTAACGCAAATAGTTCTCTGGTGGAAGCCGTGTGTGATTGTTAATTGATCCAACACAGCTACTTTCTTGAAACCATGTGGGTTGTATGAGTTCATCGCCCACGGTGTTGTCAGAGAAACCGTCTGCAATAGAAAACCCCAATAAGCACGGTAATTGGCCTATTATTGATAATCCATGTAGTAATCAAATTGACATTTCTTATAAAACACACCATATATTTCATATCCGTATGACGACAACCAGGATTTCATAATTGAATTACATCAGATAGCTTCAGCACTCAGTTACACCATATAGGAATATAAGTAGCTACGCCATTACACAACAACACCAAGTTTCGCATGCAACATCGAAAACCTTTGGAAATATCATCATGCATGGGAAATAAACATATGAATCTCATCTTGGAAACTGCAGAAGCGGAAGGCGAATATTGAGCCTTCAGTTATGTTGAATGTCCTTGCAACTTTAGGCCAATGGCCATGGATAATTTCCCTCTGATGACCCACAAGTATATGAGATCAATCGCAGTCCTTTCGATAATTAAGAGTGTCGAACCCAACGAGGAGCAGAAGGAAATGACAAGTGGTTTTCAGCAAGGTATTCTCTGCAAGCACTGAAATTATAAGTAACGAGTAGTTTGATAGCAAGATAATTTGTAACGAGCAAGTAACGGCAACGGTAAAAAAAGTGCAGCAAGGTAGCCCAATCATTTTGAGGCAAAGGACATGCCAAAACGGTCTCTTATGATAAGCAAAGCATTCTTGAGGGTACACGGGAATTTCATCTAGTCACTTTCACCATGTTGGCTTGATTTGTGTTCACTACTTTGATAATTTGATATGTGGGTGGACCGGTGCTTAGGTGTTGTTCTTACTTGAACAAACCTCCTTGATTAACCCCCTCGCAAGCATCCGCCACTATGAGAAAATGAAAGTGCAACTATCCCTAGGTGGTTTTGGTAATTCCTAACAACATATAGCTCATTGGGCTAACATTATTCCAAGATAAATATTTCAGGAAAAGCTCAATGAATGGCATGGCATGGATGAGAAAAGTGGACCCCTCAAAACACTAAGGATAAAAGGATTGGCTCAAGCTCAAAGCTCAAGACTCTACATTTTATATTTTAGTGATCCAAGATCACATTGAGTCTATAGGAAAAGCCAATACTATCAAGGAGGGATGAGGTGTTGCTTAATGAGGTTCTTGCTTCATAGTGCTTAGTGATATGCTCCAAAACCCTCAACTACTTTCCCACATCCACATATGACCTAAACCAAAAGTCAAACTCGGCCCTACTGATTCTTTCTATCCGGCGCCACCGAGTTCAGATGTCATAGCCACTGCCACAAACCCTAGGCAAATCGGTCTCACCGATAGGGATCTCGGTCTCACCGAGATGGGATTGTAATCTCTCTGTTTCCCTTCGTAACGTTTCGGTCCTACCGAGATGAGCGATCGGTCCCACCGAGATTGCAATGTAAACTCTCTGTTTCCCTTTTGTAACATTTCGGTCTCACCGAAATGAGCGAATCGGTCCCACCGAGTTTAACTGACCAACTCTCTGGTTAGCTTATTACCAAAATCGGTCCCACCGAGTTTGTGTAATCGGTCTCACCGTTATGCCCTAATCCTAACCATATCGGTCCTACCGAGTTGCATGTCGGTCCCACCGAAAATCCTAACGGTCACTAAATTTGCTGGATCGGTCCGACCGAGTTTATCAATTTGGTCCCACCGAGTTTGGCAGGTTGTGTGTAACGGTTAGATTTTGTGTGGAGGCTATATATACCCCTCCAAATCCTCTTCATTCATGGAGAGAGCCATCAGAACGAACCTACACTTCCAATACACATTTTCTGAGAGAGAACCACCTACACTTGTGTTGAGACCAAGATATTCCATTCCTACCATATGAATCTTGATCTCTAGCCTTTCCCAAGTTGCTTTCCACTCAAATCTTCTTTCCACCAAATCCAAATCCCGTGAGAGAGAGTCGAGTGTTGGGGAGACTATCATTTGAAGCACAAGAGCAAGGAGTTCATCATCAACACACCATTTGTTACTTCTTGGAGAGTGGTGTCTCCTAGATTGGCTAGGTGTCAGTTGGGAGCCTCCGACAAGATTGTGGAGTTGAACCAAGGAGTTTGTAAGGGCAAGGAGATCGCCTACTTCGTGAAGATCTACCGCTAGTGAGGCAAGTCCTTCGTGTGCAACGGCCATGGTGGGATAGACAAGGTTGCTTCTTCGTGGACCCTTCGTGGGTGGAGCCCTCCGTGGACTCGCACAACCGTTACCCTTCGTGGGTTGAAGTCTCCATCAACGTGGATGTACGATAGCACCACCTATCGGAACCACGACAAAAACATCGGTGTCTCCAATTGCGTTTGAATTCTCCAAACCCTTCCCTTTACATTCTTGCAAGTTGCATGCTTTACTTTCCGCTGCTCATATACTCTTTGCATGCTTGCTTGAATTGCGTTAAGTTCTCTTGACTTGTGCTAAGATAGCTAAAATCTGCCAAAGACTAAAATTGGGAAAAGGATAAGTTTTTATTTGGTCAAGTAGTCTAATCACCTCTAGACATACTTTCGATCCTACAGAAAAGTATTAAGAATAAATTCTAACCATAGCATTTTGGATCCAATTCAGTCCCTTACGGAATAGCGCATAAACTAGGGTTTAAGCTTCTGTCACTCTCACAACCCATCATCTAATTACTACTCCACAATGCATTCCCTTAGGCCCAAATATGGTGAAGTGTCATGTAGTCGACGTTCACATGACACCACTAAGGGAATCACAACATACACATTATCAAAATATCGAACACATATCAAGTTCACATGATTACTTGCAACATGATTTCTCCCGTGACCTCAAGAACAAAAGTAACTACTCACAAGTGATAAACATGTTCATGATCAGAGGGGTATTAAATAGCATAATGGATCTGAACATATAATCTTCCACCAAATAAATCATATCGTGATCAACTACAAGATGCAATCAACACTACTAGTCACCCACAGGTACCAATCTGAGGTTCCGGTACAAAGATTGAACACAAGAGACGAACTAGGGTTTGAGAGGAGATGGTGATGTTGAAGATGTTGATGAAGATTGGCCTCCCCAAGATGAGAGGGTTGTTGGTGATGATGATGACGATGATTTCCACCTCCGGGAGGGAAGTTCCCCCGGCGGAATCGCTCCGTCGGAGGGCAAAAGTGCTCTTGCCCAAGTTCCGCCTAGAGACGGCCGCGCTCCGTCCCGAAAGTCCTGCCATTATTTTATCTAGGTCAAAATGACTTATATACTAGAAGATGGGCACCAGAGGTGGGCCGAGGAGGGCACAACCCACCAGGGCACTCCTGGGCTCCCTAGCGCGCCCAGGTGGGTTGTGCCCACCTGGTGGCCCCCCTCTGGTAGTTAGTTGCTCCAATAATTCTTATATATTCCATAAAAGTTCCTCGTGAAGTTTCAGCTCATTTGGAGTTGTGCAGAATAGGTAGCCTGACGTAGCTTTTTTAGGTCTAGATTTCCAGCTCCTGGAATTCTCCCTCTTTGTGTGAACCTTGCATATTATGAGAGAAAAGGCATTAGAAAAAAATTACTCCAAAAAGCATTATTATGCATAAAACATTATAAATAATAATAGGTAAACATGATGCAAAATGGACGTATCAACTCCCCCAAGCTTAGACCTCGCTTGTCCTCAAGCGAAAACTGAAGCCGAAAAACATGTCCACATGCTTAGAGAGAGAGGTGTTGATAAAAACAAAATGCGGACATAGAAGCATCATGTAAATTATTGTAACAACAACAAAATTTAACATAAAACTTTTATCATAGACTTCTCATGAATAATAACTCATGCTACCCACATACTCAACCAACATATAGTCTTCTATGATTGCTAACATTCACGGCATACACATGAGCAAAACGTTTCAACCGGACACATAGAAAGATAGGGGCTTATAATTTCGCCTCCCAATGATTCACCTCAAGGGTGATGTCAACAATAATAACTCATGCTACCCATATCCAACTGTATATATGTGCCTAGATCTTTCCTCACCACATGATGCTTGCGAAAAGAAAAAAATAAAAAGGAATAGAGAGAAACACTTTGACTCTTGCATGAAAGTAAATACATAAAAGTAAAAGATAGGCCCTTCGCAGAGGGAAGCAGAGGTTGCCATGTGCTTTTTGTTTGTATGCTCAATCCCTTAGTGCAAAAGGACGTCACGTTATATTGCCCCTTATGATAGCAACCTTTATTATGTAGTCTGTCGCTTTTATTCTTTGCCATCATAAGCTCGTACAACGCACAATTTTCTCTTACACTAAATAATCTAACACTTTTAGAAGCAATTTTTATTGCCTTAATATTGCACCGATGAAAACTTACTTGAAGGATCTTACTCAATCCTTAGGTAGGTATGGTGGACTCTTGAAAATAAGATTTGGGTTTAAGGGTTTTTGGATGCACAAGTAGTATCTCTACTTGGTGCGGATTTTTTTGCTGGCAAAGATGAGGGGCAAGAACCACATGTTGAAGAATCTATGACAATATAACTTCTATGTGAATATGAACAAACATAAATTATTACATTGTCTTCCTTGTCCAACGTCAACAATTTTGGCATATAATATTTTGATGGGGGCTCACAATCACAAAAGATTTCCAAGATAGTGTATTTGCATGTGAATCTTCTCTTCCTTTATTAATTCTTTCATGAATTGCATCATTGACCAATGCTATGTTTTTCAATCTCCAATAAAATTTTCTACTTATACTTTTCCTTATGTGATGTCATTACTTACCATAAGATTAGCATATGATCTTTTCATTTATTTCCTTTCTTTTTTGTTGAACATGAAAGTAAAGAAAACAAAACTCCAACTAAACTTCATTATATATCTCGCATACGATTACAAAGATACATCACTAAGCAAACTCTTGAAAAGAAAGGATCGAACTAAACTTTTATTCATCTAAAGCAAAAGATAACTATGGATCGAACTAAGGTAAATAAAGGCAAAAGATAGTGGAGGTGATACGATACCAGGGCACCTCCCCCAAGCTTGGCGCAAGCCAAGGGGAGTGCCCATACCCAATACTCAATTTTATTTTGGTGATGAAGAAGGAGGTGGTGGTGATGAATTAGAGGGTTTGCCTTCTTCCTTAGCTTACGCTTGAGGATGGAATTCTCCTCCTTCAATTCACCGATCTCCTGCTCAAGCTCCAATACCTTTTTGCATAAATCTTTCTTGTTTTCCTGCAAAATACGAAAGGGGATAAACTGGATCTTAGGCTTCTTTGCTTTATTGGGGAGACTCGACTTCTTAAATTCCACGTGCATGTCCCCAGGTTGAGGCAATGGGGCTTCATCCTTGTCTGAGCTCGTCTCCTCCTCCCTTTTAGGATCATAGTCTTCTTCTTCCTCCGAAGTCTAGCTATAGTGCTCCACATCCCCATAAACCTTAGGGTTTACGATATAATCAGCAACATAGCTCTCACCCTCCGAGTCTTGGGATGACATATTTTCAGATCTGTCAGGAAAACAGCGAGAAAAGAAAACAGAAGATTTCTCCTTGATGCGGTGGTCAATAGGTTCGGGGGTATATAAAGATTTTGGTTATCTTGGGAAAAAAGCAAACGAAATAAAAATGGAGTACTGCATTAACAACCTTCTGGTTAGTACCTTAGCCATTATTTATTTTGATAGCTCCAGATCGATAAAACTCCTCGATAACATAGGCTCCTTCCCATTTGGAGAGGAGTTTTCCTGCAAAGAATCTGAAACGAGTTGTACAAAAGAACATATTCTCCAACTTTGAACTCACGCTTTTGGATTCTTTTATCATGCCATCTTTTAACTTTTTCTTTAAATAACTTGGCATTTTCATAAGCTTGGGTTCTCCATTCATCTAATGAGCTAATATCAAATAACTTCTTCTCACCAGCAAGTTTGAAATCATAGTTGAGTTCTTTAATTGCCCAATAAGCTTTATGTTCTAACTCAAGAGGCAAATGACAAGCTTTTCCATAAACCATTTTATAAGGAGACATACCCATAGGATTTTTATATGCTGTTCTATAAGCCCAAAGTGCAACATCTAATTTCTTAGACCAATTCCTCCGGGACCTATTGACAGTCTTTTGTAAAATTAATTTTATTTCTCTATTGCTAAGTTCAACTTGACCACTAGACTGATACAATTCTATGGTTAACATCATACTTGGCAAGCATTTTATAGAAAGCACCATGAATAAAGTGTGAACCACCATCAGTCATTAAATATCTAGGGACTCCAAAACTTGGGAAAATAACTTCCTTAAGCATTTTAATAGAGGTGTTGTGATCAACAATACTAGTTGGAATAGCTTCTACCCACTTAGTAACATAATCAACAACAACCAAAATATGAGTATACCATTAGAGGAAGGAAAAGGTCCGATGTAATCAAATCCCCAAACATCAAATGGTTCAACAGCAAGTGAATAATTCATAGGAATTTCTTGACGCTTACCGATATTACCTATTCTTTGACATTTATCACAAGATAAGACAAGCTTACGAGCATCCTTGAAGAGAGTAGGCCAATAAAACCCAGATTGCAATACCTTGTGAGCAGTTCTGTCTCCCGCATGATGTCCTCCATAAGCTTCGGAGTGACATTTCCGTAGGATTTGTTCCTGTTCATGCTCAGGTACACAACGTCTAATAATACCATCTACTCCTTCTTTATAAAGATGTGGGTCATCCCAAAATTAATGTCTTAAATCATAGAAGAATTTTTTCTTTTGTTGGTATGTAAAGCTAGGGGGTATGCATTTGGCAACAATATAATTAGCATAGTCATCATACCAAGGTGTACTGTTAGAAACATTTATTGCAGCTAACTGCTCATCAGGAAAGCTATCATTAATAGGTTGTGGGTTATCAAGAATATTTTCAAGCCTAGGCAAGTTATTAGCCACGGGGTTCTCCGCTCCTTTTCTATCAGTGATATGCAAATCAAATTCTTGTAGCAAGAGAACCCATCGAATAAGCCTGGGTTTGGCATCTTTTTTTCCATAAGATACTTTATTGCAGCATGATCAGTGTGAACAATTACTTTTAAATCTACAATATAGGATCTAAATTTATCACAAGCAAACACCACCGCTAGAAATTCTTTTTCAGTGGTAGCATAATTTCTTTGTGCACTGTCTAGAGTTTTACTTGCGTAGTGAATAACATTCAGTTTCTTATCAACTCTTTTTCCTAGAACAGCACCAACAGAAAATCACTAGCATCCCACATAATTTCAAAAGGCGAGTTCCAATCAGGTGGTTGAACAATAGGTGCAGAAATTAAGGCTTTCTTGAGTGTTTCGAAGGCTTCTAAACAATCATCATAAGTACAAAAGCAATATCCTTTTGCAAAAGATTTTTAAGAGGCGTGGAAATTTTAGAAAAGTCTTTGATAAATCTCCTATAGAAACCAGCATGACCAAGGAAACTACGAATACCTTTGATATCTTTAGGACATGGCATTTTCTCAATTGCATCAACCTTAGCTTTGTTCACCTTATACCTCTTTCAGAAATTTTATGGCCCAAAACAATACCATCGTTAACCATAAAGTGGCACTTCTCCCAATCTTTTCACAAAAATCAGATAATATAGCAGTCATACATCTTTGAAAGGTAGCAGGTGCATTGCATAAACCAAAAGGCCTACGTCTATAAGCATAAGTTCCAAAGGGACAAGTGAAAGTGGTCTTTTCTTGATCATGTTGAGAAACAATTATTTGTGAAAACCCAGAATATCCATCAAGGAAGCAGAAATGTGTGTGCTTTGATAATCTTTCTAGCATTTGATCGATAAAAGGCAGAGGGTAATGATCTTTTCTTCTTGCTTTGTTTAATTTTCTAAAATCAATTACCATTCTATAGCATGTAACAATTCTTTGTGGAATAAGTTCGTTCTTATCATTAGGAACAACAGTAATACCTCCCTTCTTAGGGACACAATGAACAGGACTTACCCATCTACTATCAGCTATAGGATAGATTATACCTGCTTCCAGAAGTTTCAAGATTTTCGTTCTTACCACTTCCTTCATTTTTGGATTTAACTGACGTTGGTGACCAACAACGGGTTTAGCATCAGGTTCATATTAATCTTGTGCTGACATAGAGTGGGACTAATGTCCTTTAAATCATCAAGAGTATATCCAATGGCGGCTCAGTGCTTCCTTAGAACTTTCAATAATCTTTCTTCTTCATGTTCTGAAAGGTTAGCACTAATAATAACAGGATATATCTTCTTTTCATCTAGAGAAGCATATTTCAAAGTGTTTGGCAATTGTTTTAATTCAAACACAGGATCACCTTTAGGTGGAGGAGGACCTCCTAGAGTTTCAATAGGGAAATTGTGTTTAAGCAGAGGACGTTGTTCAAAGAAAATCTTATCTATTTCATTTCTTTCATACATATGTAAATCATTTTCATGGTCTAGCAAATA
Source organism: Aegilops longissima (assembly GCA_021605205.1). Classification (NCBI taxonomy): domain Eukaryota; kingdom Viridiplantae; phylum Streptophyta; class Magnoliopsida; order Poales; family Poaceae; genus Aegilops; species Aegilops longissima. Next base: position 487,222,164 of record CM038682.1, on the reverse strand, counting down.
TTGTTCTAGAGGATCAGTAGGAGGCACAGCAATAGAAGAAAGACCAATTATTTCATCCTTACTAGGCAATTCTTTTTCATGAAGCTTTCTACTAAACTTGGAAAAATTAAACTCATGACCAAAACTAACACCAACAGTTTGTTTCTCACAATCTATTTTAGCATTAAAGGTGTTCAAGAAAGGTCTACCAAAGATAATGGGACAAAAGTCATCTTGTGGGGAACCAAGAACAAGAAAATCAGTTGGGTATTTTATTTTCCCACACAAGACTTCAACATCTCTAACAATCCCAAGTGGTGTGATGGTGTCTCTGTTAGCAAGTTTAACAGTGGCATCTATTTCTTCTATTTCAGCGGGTGCTATGCCATTCATAATTTCTTGATATAAAGTAAAGGGAATAACACTCACTCTAGCACCTATGTCACATAAACCATGATAACAGTGATCTCCTATTTTAACTGAGACAACGGGCATGCCAACAACGGGTCTATGATTATCCGTTCTATTGTGTTTGGCAATTCTAGTAGCTTCATTACAGAAGTAAATAACATGCCCATCTATATTTTCTTCTAAGAGATCCTTAACCATAGCGACACTAGGCTCTACTTTAATTTGTTCATCAGGTTTAGGTGTTCTAATATAACTTTTGTTGACCGCAGTTGAAACTTTAGCATGTTCCTTTATCCTAACAGGAAAAGGTGGTTTCTCAAAATAAGCAGTAGGAACAACTGGATCAACATTATAGAGTATAGTTTCCTCTTTAGCTAGTTCCGGTTCTTTAGTTTCTTCTTTAATAGGTGGGTGATATTTAAACCACTTCTCTTTAGGGAGATCAACATGAGTAGCAAATGATTCACGAAAGGAGGCTACTATCTCAGAGTCAAGCCCATATTTAGTGCTAAACTTTTGAAAAGCATCGGTATTTATAAAAGATTTAACACAATCATACTTAAGATTAATACCTGACTCTTTACCTTAGTCGAGTTCCCATTCTTCAGAGTTGCGTCTAATTCTTTCCAAAAGATCCCACCGGAATTCAATAGTCTTCTTTATAAAAGAACCAACACAAGAAGTATCAAGCATGGATCGATCATTATGAGAAAGCCGAGCATAAACAATCTGGATAATAATTTCTCTTGAGAGCTCATGATTGGGGCATGAATATAACATTGACTTGAGCCTCCCCCAAGCTAGAGCTATACTTTCTCCTTCACGAGGCCAAAAATTATATATGTAACTCCGATCACGATGAACTAGATGCATGGGATAAATGTTTTTGTGGAACTCCAATTTCAATCGATTCCAATTCCAAGATCCAATATCATCGCATAGCCTGTACGATGCCAATGCTTTTCCCTTCAAAGATAAAGGAAAACCCTTCTTCTTAAATTCATATCTGGGTAGACCTACAAGCTTAAACAATCCACAAATTTGTTTCACATATATCATGTGTATATCAGGATGTTCAGTTCCATCTCCTGCATAAGGATTAGCTAGCAGTTGTTCTATCATACTCGAAGGAATTTCATATTCAATATTTTCAGTAGGCGCAGTGGGTTGAGGGGTAGATGATTGTGGTTCCGGTCGAGGTGAAGATACCCTGAACAAACCCCTCAAAGGATTGTTTTCCATAGTAACAACTGACAGTAAATTTTAGCACACTATATAAATGTTTCCTTACCAAATTCCACTTACCAAAGGCGCTTCACTCCCCGACAATGGTGCCATAAAATAGCCTTTATGACCCACAAGTATATGGGATCAATCGTAGCTCTTTTCTATAAGTAAGAGTGTCGAACCCAACGAGGAGCAGAAGCAAATGACAAGTGGTTTTCAGCTAGGTAACGTCTGCAAGTGCTGAAATTGTAGGTAACATCGTAGTTTGATAGCAAGATAATTTGTAACAAGAAAGTAATGATAATAGTAAAAAAAGTGCAGCAATATAGTCCAATCCTTTTGAGGCAAATACATGCCAAAACGGTCTCTTATAGTAAGCAAAGCGTTGAGGGTACACGGGAATTTCATCTAGTCACTTTCATCATGTTGATTCGATTCGTGTTCGCAACTTTGAATTTGATATGTGGGTGGACCGGTGCTTAGGTGCTGTTCTTACTTGAACAAACCTCCTACTTATGATCAACCCCCTCGCAAGCATCCGCAACTACAAGAAAATTATTAAGAATAAATTCTAACCATAGCATTAAACTTTTGGATCCAATCGGTCCCTTACGGAATAGCGCATAAACTAGGGTTTAAACTTCTGTCACTCTCGCAACTCATCATCTAATAACTACTCCATAATGCATTCCCTTAGGCCCAAATATGGTGAAGTGTCATGTAGTCGATGTTCACATGACACCACTAAGGGAATCACAACATACATACTATCAAAAGATCGAACACATATCAAGTTCACATGATTAATTGCAACACGATTTCTCCCATGACCTCAAGAACAAAAGTAACTACTCACAAATGACAATCATGCTCAAGATCAGAGGGGTATTAAATAGCATATTGGATCTGAACATATAATCTTCCACCAAATAAACCATATAGTAATCAACTACAAGATGTAATCAACACTACTAGTCACCCACAAGTACCAATCTATAGTTCCGGTACAAAGATTGAACACAAGAGTTGAACGAGGGTTTGAGATGAGATGGTGTTGTTGAAGGTGTTGATGGAGATTGACCTCCCCAAGATGGGAGAGTTGTTGGTGATGATGATGATTTCCCCCTCCGGGAGGGAAGTTCCCCCGGCGGAATCGCTCCGCTGGAGGGCAAAAGTGCTCCTGCCCAAGTTTCGCCTCGAGACGGCGGCGCTCCATCCCGAAAGTCCTCTCCTTATTTTTTTTCTAGGTCAAAATGACTTATATACCAGAAGATGGGCACCGGAGGTGGGCCGAGGGGAGCACAACCCACCAAGGCACGCCTGGGCTCCCTGGCGCGCCTAGGTGGGTTGTGCCCACCTGGTGGGTCCCCTCTTGTACTTATTGGCTCCAATATTCCTCATATATTCCATAAAAAATCGCAAAGTTTCAGCTTGTCTGGAGTTGTGCAGAATAGGTAGCCTGACGTAGCTTTTCCAGGTCCAGATTTCCAGCTGCCGGAATTCTCCCTCTTTGTGTGTACCTTGCATATTATGAGAGAAAAGGCATTAGAATTACTCCAAAAATCATTATTATGCACAAAAACATCATAAATAACAGTAGGAAAACATGATGCAAAATGGATGTATCAGCAACCATCACTCCTGAATCCGCTTCTCCCTTCAACATAGGCACCAGTGAGAGGCCGCATCCGCTCTGCCCAAGCATGAATGCGGCACCGATTCCCTGGAGCGGCGCTGACTGTTTTGGGCCGGAAGCGCGCGCGGGCGATGAAGGGGCTTTGGGTGGGCCAGGCTGGTCAGGAGCGGGCGTGGCAGCTGCCCCGACCAGACGCCAGGAAACGAGAGGATGCACCAACTCTCACGGCTAAATCATGCACTACACAACATCTCTCTACAGGAGTAGGTCGATGTGTCGCTCTCTCTAACACACCCACGCTATTAACACACACACACACACAGGTTCATAGAATAGGAATATCGTGCGACTGGGAAGCCACAGGAAGTGAGATAAATGGAGTACGTACAAGAAAAGAAAAGGTGATGAATATTCCATCAAACCTGGACTGAGGAGTAGTACTCCCTTCGTCTAGGTGTTAAGTCATCTTATGAAAATCAGATATTCCCAAAATGTTTAGGCATCGTCCATTAACTTCGCATCTCAATTGAGTGTTAATTGTGAGTTGACTCCTTTGAGCGTTAAATTTTCTTCATGTATTAGCATTGCCCCTAGTATTTTTCTTCACTACTTTAAATAAAGAGTTCCATTTCGTGCACAATTTAAAACAATTTTTATGGAGAGAAAAGGGAAAACAATGACAAACGCAGTACGCACATCTGTAACAAATTGATCTTTCTGTTGGTGGGGGACAAGGCTGTAGAGTTTGAGTAGGACTAGATTTGTTGCCCTCACATAGGGAAAGGTGTCTAAAGATAACAAAACTGGGACCAACACAAATATGCTCCTTGGTTGCTTGTTCTTTGTTGCAACAGACAGTGCATCACCCCTTTATACATTGGTAGATGCACATGGTGCTGGTGCTTCTACTGTCCCATACAACTCTTTAGCTGTTGCTAATCTAATAATGCCGCTAGAAAATTGAAGCAATGCCATAGTTAATAGAAAATTGCATGTTTAACGAATTTTATTGTTAATATAATCTCTCTGTTAATATGAATCAATGCCACTGTTTTAGAAATGATACAATCTTGCTTTCTTTCCCATTTAGATAAGTTAGATGCTTCTTTTTGTGGGCTTCTATGTCATCCACCATTATTGACAAGTAGTTGTTTCCTTTGCACCTCTGTGTAAACAGGGTCATCTACTTCACCTCGTTGCTATTGCGACCTTTTGTTGCACTGCACAAAACACTTTTGTTTTAAGTGTGTTTTGTGCAGTTCAACCAAAATGTCACACCGACAACGTTGCTTGATTGCTTGATGTTAGTGGAACTGCACAAGAGGAGATATGACTTCCTATCCGTGTTGGCAAATTTGTTTCAGATCTTCTTCTTGTGAGTTTTTTGAATTCCGCGTCATGAGAGGTCAGTACTAGCCTTCTTTCACATGATTGTGCAGTGCGCTTTCATATGTTGTGCTACTTATATGGTAATGTTGCTTGATTTTAGTGAACTGCACAAATGGAGACATGACTTCCAATCTGTATGTGCACCGTAATATCCCATTGAGGTAGTATAATGATATTTCACAACTGTTGGCCTCTATTTTGCTACTGTCATCAGAAAATTAATGTCGTTGTTCAGTGCTATACTTGTGCTCCCTAATTGACATGCCAAATCTTACATTGAAGGCGAAGCTTGTCTTTATTGAACCAAGTGATGAAGGGGAAGAACAAGCGGAAGAAGAACAAAAATCAACTCCCAGTGCTATAATGAAGCACCGAAACTGTGATGACACAAGTAATGATATAGTTTTGCACCTTAATTTATTGCTATGGCTGGAACGAGCAATTGTTTTGCCACTGTGATTTGATGCCACTCCTTATGTAATATGTAATTATCTCTACTTGTGCAAATAGGGATCTTGTTGAAGATAAGATATATTTTAGTGGAACTGCACAAGAAGATGTTGGAAGCATTAAACTAATCGAGGAGTTTATAGTAAGCATGGCAACCACAGTAGATAATAACGGATGGTTCCCAAGAAGTGCTTCATCAGTTCATCTGCTAGCTCTACACAATAAGCCTCCTGACAAAGGTTGGTACCGGCCCACGGATTTCATCCATATGATTGAGCTTTGTCATATCTATTGGTGTTGTGCTACTGTTTAGCTACTCTCATGAGAAAGTGGTATTGTTTCGCATGTTAATCTAAGGCTGCTAATAAATTGATCCACCGGTTTGCCACCGTTATAGCCACTGATAAAATTAAGTAATAATACATTTCAAGTTGAGCTGCTGTGTTTGGTATCATATCATTTCCTATGAGGATAATGAGGAGATGCATCTCTTTGAGACTATACATTTCATCAGTTACTCCCTTTGTTAATGTAATGGCTGTTTTAAGTATTTCCTTTCCATTTTTTCGAGCAAACGGATGCTAGCATTCAGGTGTTCTCTTGTCTTTGCACAATAGGATCATCCTCCTGTGAAGAAGAATATGGAGTACGTGAAGTGACTAGTTCTGATTATGCCAGGATGAAGAAGCCCAGTCTATCTTCTCATCAGAAGGAGAAGTTGAAGGATGGTTACGTTACTCCCCACAAGACCAAACTAACTTTAGCTCAGAAGGACTCACCGATTTCCATCTTTTTTGTTGTGATGGGCAAGTACAATGTTTTTCTAGGATTCTTTCTGGTGAGTTCCATTTTTTAAAAGTGTGCTCTGCATGTACCATGTAGGTGCCTGTTTAAACTGTAAATTCATAATACTGTTTGCTTTACTAATCATTTTTTGTATTTACGCAAGCAGGGGTGCTCAGCTTGATTTCAATGGGAACTGCACAAAATGTTCTGATGGTTCGTGCCCATTATACTTCATCATGCACAATACATCGAATGTTCTCGAATCATTCGTTTGCACCTCCAGCCACAAAATTAGCTACAAGAAAGGAGGTTCCTATATGGTCAAGGCGTTGCAACATATAAAGGCGAAATCATACAAGCTACACGTGAAATTTGGTTGATTTTGGTGGAACTGCACAAAAAGAATAGCAGGTTTATTTAGCACGAGGTGCCATGTCAATGTCTGAACTGATGGCAAACCCTGCCCATTCCACAATTGTAGGCATATGATATTTTGGAATGGGAAAACCTTGTCAAAGTTTGCTCATTGATGTATGCAAAAAGACACGCATTTGATATTTTGGAATGGGACAACCTTGTTAAATTTTGCTCATTGATGTTATTAGCAAGAAGACATGCGTTTGATATTTTCGAATGGGACGCCCTTTGCTGTCAGTAGCATCGATCGATTTTTCTTTGCTCTTTAGTTGTGAAGTAAATGTTGGCTCTGACATGTGAATCACTGAGATGCATAATCATCGATTGTTTTGAATGTCTCTATCTCTATCTCTATCTCTATCTATCTATCTATCTACTCTTACTAGCAATATGCTCATGCGTTGCATGGAACATCAAGATGCATTTGTATGAGTAGTTTATCTTGTGAGAGAAAAGGATGAACGAGGGAAGGCCTTATTTTTATGTGTGAAACTGCTGCAAACGAGGTGATTACCGTGCGTCCTGGGAATAATGCTAGTACGTATTGTTTTGCAGCAATGCTAGTGATACAAGAATTCAAACTAAATTCATTCATCCACGACCGGATTTCATATAAACATGCTGGATTTCATTACATTTCATACATTCTTCAACTAAAAAGGGGTGCACTTGATGTATAATTAATTAACCTAATCTATGATCTCCGGCGCCCATTTCCCGTGTCCGGCTGAGCCGAACGGAAGCTTATTCTCTACCAGAGCTCTCCGACTCCACGTCGCCGCCAAGAAGCTAATCGGTCGTCACTGTTCAACCCGCCAAGCTTGGCTTCAACCCGAGGGTAGCAGCGGTGGCCTTACTTGGACCCGAGCGGCGGCGACCTACCATGTTCTATTCTTCCTTGTTTTCTGTGTGGCGCGGCCTCGTTGGCAGCGGGGCGGGGCCTCGATGGAGTAGGTGATGTCCTCTTTGTCGTTGCCGGCAGGGTGGCGCCTCGGCGAAGTGGGGGAAATCCTCCCCTTCGCTGCCGGCAGGGTGGGACCTCGACGAAGCTGGCGATGTCCTCTGCCTCGTTGTTGGTGGGGCGGGGCCTCGGCGGAGCAGGGCCTTGCCGAAGCCGGCGAAGTCCTCCGCCTCGGTGCCGGCGGGGCGGCGCCTTGGCGGAGTTGGCCGTGTCCTCTGCCTCGTTGTTGGAGCAGCGGGGACTCAGCGGAGCAGGGCCTCGTCGACGCCAGCGGAGCAGGGACTTGGCGGAGCCGGCATTGTCCTTCGCCTTGTCGTCGGTCTCGCCAAACAACGCCTCTCCCGCTTCATCGCCCTCTTTGTAGGCGTCTGCAACCTCCGCCACCTACATGCGGTACCACCAGCGCGTGAGGCGGATCTCGCGGGCGGAGCGGTATGACTCGAGCAACGCCTCCTACTCGCCCGCTCCGTGGTGATCTGCTCCTCCGCCTGCAGGTGCTCCTGGAGGAGATGGTGGTTGTAGGCGGCCTCGGCATGCGCCTCCCGGAACTGCTCCTCACGCTTCTGCCTCACCATGCCCATGTATTGGGCACGGTCCTTGCCGATGGTCATGGTGCAATGCATCGGCAAGGATGGCGCGGAGGAGGGGCTTGGCACAGGATCGTCGACTACCACGTTCTCCATTGGGACGTCGTCGTCCTCCGACTGCCTGCTGGCTAGCCAATCGACAGCAATGGCTGCCATCTCCTTCTTGTCCATCGTCTGCCTGTCCCGAAGAGCGCTGGAGCACAAGGAAGCCATGGTGGGAGTGGTGTGGACAGGATAAAGGGAACGGAGGCGGATGACTGTGGCTATGGCCGGCGCAACAGTTTATATAGCAATGGTGGGCGGCGGAGTGACGGACGGGTGGCGTCGGAGTAGTCGCCTCGGCAACCATGTATCATTATTGTGGGCAGCAGACGGATGGACGACACTTGTGTCATTTGAGTGCGGAGCAATCGCTTGCACCGGGAAGCGGCACGGGCGGCGCTGACCGTTTTTGGCGAAAAGCGCGCGCAGGCGAGGGAGGCGGTCTGGGTGGGCCAGGGTGGTCAGACTTGTGCTTGGCAGCGGGTCGGTCCAGCAGCCAGACATGCTAGCTCGCTAGCGAGCTCGCCACACTGAGCGACGACAATCCAAGCCGGTTCATGCCGTGTTCACCATAGAGCTGGTGCGTCCGCACTTCGATGCCCTAATGGCGGAAGAGCTACCAGCGTCGGAGGACATGTGCTGCAACCTCCGTCTCCTCAACGAGCACCGGTGAACAAGCGAACGACAATGCCGTCGCGGACATGTGGCCCTATGATCCTGGCTTCTTGAATGAGCAGCGGACGCTGTATCAGACCATTCATAGGGCCCGCGAGGCCATCTTCGTCGTCCTTCAAGTTGTTGTGCTCGCCGTGGCGTCGCCGTCTCGTGTTGTCAACATGGTCAACGGACATGAGGAATGAGAAGATGACTTTACTTGGAGAGGATGACAGTGGGGACCAACCAGGGCCATAGCTGTACGTATGCAAGTGCCTCCTTATTATATACAACTATAAGTTTTTTGCTTCCTCCTAGTTTCCTGACATCACGGTCCCACACCATTTTCAACCTATGTAGTCAATAAATGAGAGAATTGCACAAGGAGCGGCCGACAGCTGGGACCAAGCAGCTCAAGCAGTATTTGTGTTTTTGAGGTGTGAGCAGTGTTTTTCTTGAGTGATGTCTTTGTTGTTGTTCAGAAGAGAGCAGGGTATCAACTGGGTGGGCTGTGGCCCGTCTAGCCCAGGCCAGATATCCAGCCCAGATATTAATTTATTTCAAGCTGAAAATGGCTGGCCCAGCTATACCTTTTTTTGAGGAATACCCGGGCAAGGTCAACTTGTTATTCTCCGCCCCGCTAGGCTGCAAATCTTTCCTAGGAGGGATGCATTAGGCTTAACAAGAAAATGGGCTTTAAGAAATAATAAATGGGATGTAATTATAGAAACTGGGCAGTAACTATAAAAATGCACCAAACATGTAATTAGTTTAGAAAAATATTATTATTGGATTTTGAAGATTTTAATTTCATTACTTGTTGCACGCGCAATATTTCGTTGGATTTTTACGTAATACCAATTTATTTTGAAATTTTATTTAATCTGACTAGACATTTCGGGATAATAATATTTCAGATCCCTTCAAAATGTGGCAAGTTTTATTGAATTCTGTTTTCAGCAGTTGGTTGAAATTATTAATTATTGTCCTAGCTATAAAATGGGTTGTACTTTTAACAAACTGTAAATGGGCTGTTGTAAATTCCATTAGAATTCTAAAATTGGTTGCATATTCTTACAAATCGCAAATGGGCTATATGTTCTCTGCCACACACTTGTGGGCCTACTAAGTTGATGCGTACGCAAGGCTTTGTCAACTTATAGTCAACACACGGTTGAAGCAGCAGTGGTCGTTGGATGTCCATCCAATGGATGTCGTGCTTCTTCTTCAATCTCGGATATTGTTGCTTCAGCTGCCCAAAAAATGATTCCTCCCCTTGACATCTGGGGCGCACCGTTTCGGAAGCTGACCCGTGGGCCTACTAAGTTGACGCGTACCCAGGGCTTTGTCAACTTAGTCAATAGAAACGATACTAGCTGCAGTGATCGTACGATGTCCATCCAACGGTCGTCGTGCTTCTTCAACCTCTGGTCTTCTTGCTCCAGCCGCCCAAACCAGCGCCGGTCGTGCCGCCTGCTCCTGCCTCCCGTGTCCGACTGTGCTGCCACTGCTAGCCATGCCATCCCTCTATAATCACCCACACCTCCTGTTATTCTCCTATGATGGCAGCCTCACACCGCAACCGAAGTAGTCAAACCACGTACTCCCCTCCACGTGGGCATCCACTGTCGTGTCCTCCCCGGCTCCGTGTCATTCCCTTCCTAGGCCCCGCCATCATCCACCGCCTTGGTGCTCTCAGTGCTGCGTGGTCAATGTGGTCATTGAAGGACAACCATCGGAAGAGGACTTTAGGCGGTGATGCTGACAGCTGGACCCACCAGCTACATATTCGAACACAAGGAAGTGCCTCCTTATTACTCGCAAAATAAAAATGATTCCTCCCCCTGAAAGCTGGGACCGACCAGCTATATCTTCGCACGCAAGGAAGTGTTTCCTTATCCTCCCTGACCGCTGGGACCCACCGGATCAAAGCGTATGTAGCGTTGTCTATCTAGTCGCGAACGTGTACGTACATACTGGTCGATCGGTCTCTCTGTAAGTATGAGCTGTGGCCGAGTAAGTAGTGGCACGTGTCGTTGTAGAGCAACCAACATAGCAGTTCACGCAATCCTGTCTAAGTCCTGTACACGTACGTACGGCCCCGACCACCCACCGTAACCGAGAACTCCACGATATTTTCCTCACCCTCGCTTCTACCATGATTTTTTCCATCATGGACGGCCCAAAGAATGTCATGGAGCTGAGTCTCCGGCCCGCCCAGGACGAAAAGCCCATTTTCTGTCATGATTTTTGTCATAGAAGTAGGAGCCCACCACATATATGATGATCCCCGGTTTTGTTTAATTATCATCATAGAAGTGTCATAAGCATGACAGAAAAAAAATCGTTCAGGCCAAAATGTCATGGATGTGTATTTTTTTTGTAGTGCTTGGGTGCGCCCCAAGGTGGCTCGCCGCCCCCCTTGGGCACCTGCCCTTTGGCGCCCCCTTCCTTGTTTGCCTGCGGGGGGAAGGCAGGAGGGGGTGGTGCCCCCCTTCCTTCCTCTTAGGTGGAGGGAAGGAAAGAGGGGCTAGCCCTCCCCCCTTTCCATCCATAGGGCCGATGGCCAAGACGAGGGGTGCGCCAGCCCCTTGTGGGCTGGTGTGTTCCCCTCTCTTTCCGGTGACCAAATAGCATCGTCCTATATATCAATATTTACCTCCGGACCATTCCGGAGCTCCTCGTCATGTCCATGATCTCATCCAGGACTCCGAACAACATTCGGTCACCAAATCACATAATTCACATAATATTATATCATCAACAAACATTAAGCGTGCGGACCCTACGGGTTTGAGAATGATGTAGACATGACCGAGACGCCTCTCCGGTCAATAACCAATAGCGGGACCTAGATGCCCATATTGGTTCCTACATATTCTACGAAGATCTTTATCGGTCGAACCTTTATGACAACATACGTAATTCCCTTTGTCTGTCGGTATGTTACTTGCCCAAGATTCGATCGTCGGTATCTTCATACCTATTTCAATCTTGTTACCGGAAAGTCTCTTTACTTGTTCCGTAATACATCATCTCATAACTAACTTCTTAGTCACTTTGCTTGCAAGCTTCTTGTGATGTGTATTACCGAGAGGGCTCAGAGATACCTCTCCGATACACGGAGTGACAAATCCTAATCTCGATCCATGCCAACTCAACAGACACCTTCGGAGATACCTATAGAGCATCTTTATGATCACCTAGTTACGTTGTGATGTTTGATAGCACACAAGGTATTCCTCTGGTATCCGGGAGTTGCATGATCAAATGGTCAAAGGAATATGTATTTGACATTAAGAAAGCAGTAGCAATAAACTGAACAATCATATGCTAAGCTAACGGATGGGTCTTGTCCATCACATCATTCTCCTATTGATGTGATCCCTTTATCAAGTGACAAAACATGTCCATGGTTAGGAAACCTTAACCATCTTTGATCAACGAGCTAGTCTAGGAGAGGCTCACAAGGGACACGGTATTTGTTTATGTATCCACACATGTATTTAAGTTTCCGATCAGTACAATTCTAGCATGAATAATAAATCTTTATCATGAATAAGGAAATATAATAATAACAACTTTATTATCGCCTCTAGGGCATTATTTCCATCAAGTTTCACTAGAGGCTTCTCTCTCGAGCACATAGCATACCATGGCTGAACAAATTACTGTTGGGTAATTGATAGAAAAACACATAGTTATGACGATATTCAAGGCAATGATCATGTATATAGGCATCACACCCGAGACAAGTAGACCGATTCCTGCCTGCATCTACTACTATTACTCCACCAATCGACCGTTATCCAACATGCATCTAGGGTATTAAGTACAAAATAGAGTAAGACCTTAAGCAAGGTGACATGATGTTGACAAAGTAAACCCAATCAATATAAATAAACCCCTGTCGGATCACGGGTTTCGGCAAAACCCTCAAGGTTCGAACACTGGGGTGCGCACGAAGATCTCCTCCCTACCGATCCATACCCTAGCTCTCTAAGAGCTCGAGGTCGAACTCGACGAACTCACAAGACAAAGACACAGGATTTATACTGGTTCGGGCCACCGTTGTGGTGTAATACCCTACTCCAGTGTGGTGGTGGTGGATTGCCTCTTGGGCTGATGATGAACAGTACAAGGGGAAGAACAACCTCCTGAGGTTGAGGTGTTCTTGTGCTTGACGAACTTGTGTGGGTGAGGATTGCTCAAGAAGAGATCGATCCCTCCTACTGTGGTGGCTAGTCCTATTTATAGGGGCCCCGGTCATCTTCCCAAATATTGAGCGGGAAGGAAGCCAACAACGGCCAATTTGAAAGGGGACAGCTAGTACAGCTTATCCTGACAAAAGCGGTCTTCGCCTGCGAAAGGCTTTGGTGGTGACGCCGTCTTTGGCTCCATGGTGACCTCCGTCTTGCCGTCCCACTAGTCTTGGTCTCATTGCACCGATATGGAAACCTTTGCTCGATGCCTCGGTACTCTGCGCCTGCGCTTGCCCCCTTGGCACCAAAGAGGAAACAAGGACGCTGCACGCGCTGGCGCCCGCCTGGTCTCGATCGTCATGGCTCACGTCATGAGGACCTCGCGAGGTTGGCCTTGCCTTGATCTCTCCGCCCCTCGTGAGTCTGCCTGGCGAGGCCGCTCCTGAGGAGGTCTTACGTCGTCCGCCTCGCAAGGCTTGGCCCCTCGCGAGGGTCTTGGATGCCTTGTCGATGAAGACGGGCCGCACAGGCCTGCTAGCTCAGCCACGCCGTGGGCCGCAGGCAGGGAAGTCTGGGGACCCCCGTTCCCAGAACGCCGACAGTAGCCCACGGGCCCAAGGCGCGCTCGGGCTTGGCCGGACGGCTAAAGGTCAGCAGGAGTGCCGCTGAGCCCCAAAGCTCTGCGGCCTCGGTTGACGCATGGCGGTTGATTGGACATGGGCGTCTTCGCTTCCCCATGCTGCCTCGGCAACTGCCCGACTTGACAAGTCCCTGCGACATGCAAGGAAAACCATCATTACCTGTGATCATGGGGGGTGCTGGTTGGCCTTCTCCTGCTATAAATGAGGAAGAGGGCGGAGCCCCCATCGCCCATCTCTTCCTTGTTCGCTTGCTTCTTCCTCCTTGCTCTACTGCTAGTAGCAACTTCAATGGTGCCGATTCGAAGGTTCCCAGCTGACGAGAAGGGAAAGATTCCCCTCGATGCACCGGCGCTGCTTCCGCCGAAGAAGAGGTCGGTCCACCATCGCGATGCTACGGCGATGCAGGTGGTGATGAGGCCTTGGTGCGAGCGGCCTCCTCCTGGGTACCCACTGCCCTTGTACGCCCAAGCCGAGGGCTCGGGAGGCAGGAGCAACGAGCGTTGGCGCGCGCACCGCGGCCAAGGTTGACGCGCTGCGGCGACGAGCGCCGTTGCTCCCAGAGTCCATGCCGCGGACTCCTCACACGAGCTTGTGATGTGGGCGGCGATGCCCCCAAGCTCCTGGATCCGCTTCCCGCGCTTCTTCTCTGACGTGATGCCGTCAAGGGGGCCTCTCGAGCTCTGGTTGCAGCATGCCGACTGCGACGCTCCGGCGACCGGAGCAGAGGTTGAAGCAGTCTCCACCGGGAAGATCTTCATGACCCGTGGCTGGGGCGAGGTCGCGCAGGTTTGCCGTGCGGAGGGCGCCCTCGCAATCCACTTCGAGTACGACGGCGACTCCACGCTGTTCTTCAAGGTCTTCGACGCGGAGGGTCGCCGCTTGGAGTGTTGCCCCGAAGGGAAGCGCCAGGATGAGGCGCGCCCCGCTCGCGGCTGCTCCAGCAGCAGTGACTCTTGGGAGTCCAGCGGTTCTCCCGAGCTCTATGAGACTCCGGAGACGAGCGACGATAGCTACGTGCCCCCGAGCTCTCGCCGCGCCCGGAGCAGGGCCACAAAGTCCGGCCGCCGTCGTCGCTGATCTGGATGGGGTTGGCGCCGGCCTCCCGCGGCCCACTATTGATGATGGCGTCGGCCGCGGGGGTGTGTAGATAGGATTCTCCTAGGTTCTCGTCTTTTGTTCCCTGCGAGGAATCGAGAAGTACCCCGTGGGGGCGTGTAAAGAGTCTGCAATGTCTTTTGTTGATATTATCCTAATTATGGAGGCCTTGTGAGTGCAAGTCCTGTTTAGGCTCGGTTTTCCCTTTCCAATCTCGCAACAGCTTGTTGCTCTACGCTGATAGGTCCCGGTCCCCAGGCAAGCTTCAGCCGTCGCTGGTATTCCAGGTCGCGTGCCGTGGTCAAGGCCAGGAGGTGAGGCGCCCGAGGTCCAGTAAGAGCTCCTGAGGCGCGATTCTCAAGGGGTCCCCTTTAGCGCCCAAGCAGCCGTGGTAAGATAAGAAAGGGAGGCGACGTTGCCGCAACAGAGCTGCGGCGAGCGTGTCCCCTAGTTTCCAATGATTAGTTGATATGAGATCGTGACTTATCTTGGCAGTCCGGGGTCGATTCTTCGTGATGCGCCAGACTTGTGCGCAAATCCACAGCGTAGCTAGGTCAGGCACATACGAGTCCTCCCCCTTCAAATGCTCTCCTTTGTGCTCTACGTCCTCAGATCCCGGCCCTCGAGCAAGCTCAGCCGCCGCTGGTATGCCAGGTCGCGTGCCGTGGTCAAGGCCAGGGGTGAGGGTGGAGAGCCAGTAAGATCTCCTGAGTCGCGATGCTCAGGAGCCCCCCTTTTAACGTGCAAGCGGATTACTTGGAAGAGGTGGGAGCTCGTGGTGCCGCCTGGTTTTATCCTCATGAGATTCATGCGAGCCAGCACAAGGAAGAACATGGTCTGCCGTTATGGTTGCCAGCCTGCCGCTTGTTGCTCCGCGAGGGGGTGAAGGAACTAAGGGCCCGGTGAGGTGACATGGGCGGGGCGTGCCGTGAGCCAGAGCTTGACCGCTCAGGTTTTTTGACGTGGCAGGGACAGACCCGTGCACCAGCGCCGTGCCGGCGTGAGGAGGCCCCGTGGGAGGCGACAATCGAGCAGGTAGTAAACATAGCTAGATTAAACGTGAAAGCAGCATGCTTAAGTAAATGCATGGGAGATACATGCCACTGGGTCAGGCCCGAGCGGCTTGGGGATGATGCAGCCCGAGGGGCGCTCCCAACAAGGTAAGCTAAAGACATAAAAAGGGATACATGCCATAGGGACGGACCCACGCGGCCTGGGAATGATGCAGCCCGAGGGGCGCTCCCAGCTAAGTGAACTTGGAAAATGTCACCTGGTTCTGTTGACGAAGGAGAGTTGGGGCAGCTGAACATGCGCAGTGAAGGGGTTGCTCCTCACGAGCCACCGGGGGCCTGAGCCTCAGGAGGCTCTGGGGGCTCAGGTGGTTCCTTGAGGACCGTCTCCATCTCCGCCAGGACGGTGTGGTGCCTGGCCTCCTGAGCCGCTAGGATGCGCTGCAAGTTGCGGTGGTAGGCGGATGACATGCTCGGCAGGCCGAAGGGCATGCGAACGTAGCTGTGTGGTGGGCCCTCGCAGCATCCCACACGTGAAGGCCAGAAAAGCTCCTAAGAAGCGGCCCTGTTGATCCTGGAACGTCGATGCAGACACCCAGTCCGGCATCCTTGCCTGGATGGGAAGTTGCGCCTCGTGAGCGGCGGTCGCCGCGCATGGCCCTTGCGTCTTGCAATTCCTGGGTGGTCTTGGTGATGAACTCCTAAACGGTGGGCGATCCTTACTCTGTGCCCTCCTGAGGGAAACGTGTCGCGAAGCACGCCTCCAAGTGGTGCCCAAGTGCCTCCCTCATGATGTGGGCAATGTTTGAGGCCTTCCAGAAGAAAGCCCCCGAGCCCTGCCCGAGAAGGGCACCGGGCGCGCCTTCCTATGCGATGGAGGGAGGCGCCCCTGGAGCGGGCACTGATCCTGACGAGGCTCCGGCTGTGACGCCACCCTCCTGAGGTCCTGCACAGCGCAGCTGCTTCTTCTTCTTGGGGATGACCTCAGGAGGGCCCTCGCCCTTGATATCGGGGTCGTCGATTGCTGCAGCTTGGAAGGCATGCTCGAGGGAGCACACCACATCTCTTTCTTCACATGGGACCGTGATGGTCCCGCCGCTTCCCGGCATCTTGAGGACATTGTAGCCGTGATGGGTCACCACCATGAACTTGGCCAGGGTTGGATACCCGAGGATGGCATTGTACGGCAGACGGATGTGCGCGACGTCAAAGTCGATGAGCTCAGTGCGGTAGTTCTTGCGTTCCTCGAAGGTGACAGAGGGGCGGACCTGCCCTATCAGTGTAGTGGAACCATCGGTTACTCCTGAGAAAGGCTTGGTAGGATGAAGCTGGTCATATGGCACTTGGAGGTTGTCGAATGTGTCGACGGACAGGCCGTTGAGCCCCGCGCCACCGTTGATGAGGGTCTTGGTAACTTGCACGTAGCTCATGACTGGGGAACAAAGCATCGGGAGGGCGCCAAAGGCAGCTGCGCACTTGAGCTGATCTACCGAGTTGAACATGATGGGGCACTGGGACCATCTGAGCGGGCGTGTGGCTTCGATCTTGGGGAGGACTGCATTCACTTCACGAGAAAACTGCTTGAAGATACGCTGCGTGGCTGGGGCCTGGGCTCCGCCCAAGATGCAAGCGATAGCACGCGGTTCTTGGAAGTCCCCAGCCCCCTCGTCTTGCTGGTGTTCGTCATTCCTTCTTGGCGGTGGCAGCAGCGGAGGGAGTCCGGCGTTGCCTTGAGGACGATCCTCACGAGGATGATCCCTCCAGGTGCCCTCGCGAGGCTGATCCTGCCAGCGGTCCTCACGAGGCCGGTCGCGCCACTCCTGGCACGGGCCACGGTCGTCCCAGCGTCCGCCACCATGTCGTCCTCCTCGGCCGTAGCATCGGTCGCCACGCTCGGAGCGTCGACCGAAGCGTCCTTCGCGAATGACCCTGAGCTCTTGACAGTCGCTGGTGTTGTGGGTGTCCAGGTTGTGGAAGGCGCAGAACGGACGGCTGCTCTTGGACGACTCCGGTTGGTCTCTGCCATGCTTGGTGTCAGGTTCCAGTGCGAGCACGGCTGCTCCCTTGCGCTTCACGTCCTTGGCCTTGGCTTTCTTCTCCTCCGGGTCTGCGGTTGGGAGCTCGAGGAGGGAGAGGCACTCCTCCTCAGCTCTTGCACACTTGGTCGGTAGGTTGAACAACTCCAGGGACATGCACAGCTCCTCGTGGATGGCGAGCTCTTCCTTCATATTGACGTCGCGGATGCCATCAGAGAACGCAGAGATGATGGCCTCGTCCGTCACCTTGGGGATCTTGAGGCGGACGTTGTTGAAGCGCTGGATGTACTTACGAGGGTCTCTCCGGTTCTTTGCTCGACGCAGCGCATAGGTCACCCGCAGCCGGCGGGTGGTCGCGAGTGCCCTGGAAGTTGGGGACGAAGCGGTTGCGCATTTCGTCCTAGGAGGAGATCGAGCCCGGTGGCAGGTTCAGGAGCCAGGAGCGGGCACCATCCTTGAGAGCCATGGGAAACCAGTTCGCCATGACTTTCTCGTCGCTGTTGGCCACTTCGATGCTCAGCTCGTAGAGTTGCAAGAACTCCGCAGGGTCGGGGTGCCGTCGTAGCGAGGAGGCAGATTAGGCTTGAACTTGCCCGGCCATGCGACGTTACGCAGCTCGGGGGTGAAAGCGTGGTAGCCGGCGGTGGTCACCGGGGCCCGCCTTGGGGGTGGAGCTTGGTCTTGATGGGGTCCGTGCCCTGCCGCTATAGGTGGCGCGCGATCTTGCCACAGCAGCCGGTCCTGGCGCGGTGGTGCGAGGAGCGGTGGAGCGTTTTCTTGTGGTCGAGGGACTTCTTGACAGCTTCTTTCTTCACGCGCGGGCGCGGGACACGGCGGGTCGCGTCGTGGAGCCGCGCGCCTTGGCGCCAGGGCGCCGTCTTGGGGCAGAGGCGGAGAGGCGCTCCATGAGCTACGTCGCCCGTAGCTGGCGGAGGGTGAGGCGGAAAGAGGGACGGCGCAGGGGAGCCCCCTGCGGCGCGGACAAGCTCGACGATGCGGTCAAGCCAGTTCTCGTAGAGGTCGTCGACCGGTCGGTAGCGCAGGAGCTCGTGCGCCATGAGGAGCGCGGCCCGTGCGTCCATGAGAGGGCAATGTGCATGGGAAGAAGAACCGGCCGGGGTCAGCGATGGAGTGGCGGTGCAGCTGTCCCTCGCACCGAGGGGTGCAGCGAGGATGCTTGCTGCTTGTTCCCCGCCTGGCCGGTGGTGGCATTGGCGATAGGCGACGGGGAACGACGAGGTGGCCCACCGACGGGAGCCGTCTGAGCGACGCGGGCGGCGAGGGCAGCCCGGTGCTCTGCACAAGCACGGTGAGCGTCCGCCATGGAGACGACGGAGCAACGGGGCACGGAGCGACGGAAGGAAGCTTCGGCGCGCCCCTACCTGGCCCACCAAATGTCGGATCACGGGTTCCGGCAAAACCCTCAGGTTTGAACACTGGGGTGCGCGCGAAGATCTCCTCCCTACCGATCCACGCCCTAGCTGTCTAAGATCTCGCGGACGAACTCGACGAACTCACAAGACAAAGACACAAGATTTACACTGGTTCGGGCCACCGTTGTGGTGTAATACCCTACTCCAGTGTGGTGGTGGTGGATTGCCTCTTGGGCTAATGATGAACAGTACAAGGGGAAGAACAACCTCCTGAGGTTGAGGTGTTCTTGTGCTTGACGAACTTGTGTGGGTGAGGATTGCTCAAGATGAGACCGATCCCTCCTACTGTGGTGGCTAGTCCTATTTATAGAGGCCCTGGTCCTCTTCCCAAATATTGAGCGGGAAGGGAGCCAACAATGGCCAATTTGAAAGGGGACAACTAGTACAGCTTATCCAGACAAAAGCGGTCTTCGCCTGCGAAAGGCTCTGGTGGTGACGCCGTCTTGGGCTCCATGGTGACCTCCATCTTGCCGTCCCGCTGGTCTTGGTCTCATTGCACCAATATGGAAACCTTTGCTTGATGCCTCGGTACTCTGCGCCTGCGCTTGCCCCCTTGGCACCAAAGAGGAAACAAGGACACTGCATGCGCTGGTGCCCACCTGGCGCCCGCCTGGTCTCGATCGTCATGGCTCACGTCACGAGGACCTCGCAAGGTTTGCCTTGCCTAGATCTCTCCGCCCCTCGTGAGCCTGCCTGGCGAGGCCGCTCCTGAGGAGGTCTTGCGTCGTCCGCCTCGCGAGGCTTGGCCCCTCGCGAGGGTCTTGGATGCCTTGTCGATGAAGACGGGCCGCACAGGCTTGCTAGCTCAGCCACGCAGTGGGCTGTAGGCAGGCAAGTCTGGGGACCCCCGTTCCCAGAACACCGACAACCCCGTCGTTTTGTCCTTAAGAGATTGCTTATTACATTTAACTAATAACCTCTTGAGCTCATATCCATCTTTAAGAGATTGCTTATTCCATTTAACTAATAACCTCTTGAGCTCATATCTATCTTTGCAAGCTAAAATAGCTGCAGAAGCATCCATATCAAAAACATAACCCTCAGGAATAACAGGCATATCTTCATCATCACTTTCATCAATATAATCAGTTTCAATAATTTCTTTCTCTCTAGCCCTAGCAATTTGTTCATCAAGAAATTCACTAAGGGGCACAGTAGTATCAAGCATAGAAGTAGTTTCATCATAATTATCATGCATAGCGTAAGTGGCATCATCAATAACATCGACATATCGAATCGAATAGCGAAGCAGGTTTAAGTGTCGCAAGCTTACTCAAAACAGAAGGTGAATCAAGTGCAGAGCTAGATGGCAGTTCCTTACCTCCCCTCGTAGTTGAGGGATAAATTGTTGTCTTAGCATCTTTCAAGTTCTTCATAGTGATCAGCAGATATAAATCCCAAGTGACTCAAAGAATAGAGCTATGCTCCCCGACAACGGCGCTAGAAAATAGTCTTGATAACCCACAAGTATAGGGGATCGCAATAGTTTTCGAGGGTAGAGTATTCAACCCAAATTTATTGATTCGACACAAGGGGAGCCAAAGAATATTCTCAAGTATTATCAGGTGAGTTGTCAATTCAACCACACCTGGATAACTTAATATCTGCGGCAAAGTGTTTAGTAGCAAAGTAATATGATAGTAGTGGTAACGGTAACAAAAGTAACAGAAGCAAAAGTAATATTTTTGGTGTTTTGTAGTGATTGTAACAGTAACAACGGAAAAGTAAATAAGCGAGAACCAATATAGGAAAAGCTCATAGGGCATTGGATCGGTGATGGATAATTATGCCGGATGCGGTTCATCATGTAACAGTCATAACATAGGGTGACACAGAACTAGCTCCAATTCATCAATGTAATGTAGGCGTGTATTCCGAATATAGTCATACGTGCTTATGGAAAAGAACTGGCATGACATCTTTTGTCCTACCCTCCCGTGGCAGCGGGGTCCTAACGGAAACTAAGGGATATTAAGGCCTCCTTTTAATAGAGAACCGGAACAAAGCATTAGCACATAGTGAATACATGAACTCCTCAAACTACGGTCATCACCGAGAGTGGTCCCAATTATTGTCACTTCGGGGTTGCCGGATCATAACACATAGTAGGTGACTATAGACTTGCAAGATAGGATCAAGAACACACATATATTCATGAAAACATAATAGGTTCAGATCTGAAATCATGGCACTCGGGCCCTAGTGACAAGCATTAAGCATAGCAAAGTCATAGCAACATCAATCTCAGAACATAGTGGATACTAGGGATCAAACCCTAACAAAACTAACTCGATTACATGATAGATCGCATCCAACCCATCACCATCCAGCAAGCCTACGATTGAATTACTCACACACGACGGTGAGCATCATGAAATTGGTGATGGAGGATGGTTGATGATGACGACGGCGACGAATCCCCCTCTCCGGACCCCGAGCGGACTCGGATCAGCCCTCCGAGAGGTTTTAGGGCTTGGCGGCGTCCGTGTCGTAAAACGCGATGATTTCTTCTCCTTGATTTTTCTCTCTCCGAAAGCAAATATATATAGTTGGAGTTGGCGTCGGAGGAGCTCTAGGGGACCCACGAGGTAGGGGGGCGCGCCCTAGGGGGGAGGGCGCGCCCCCACCCTCGTGGACAGGGTGTGGGCCCCCTAGTCTTCATCTTTGGCAAGGATTTTTTATTATTTCTGAAAAGTTGTTCCATGGAGTTTCAGATCATTCCGGGAACATTTGTTTCTGCACATAAATAACACCATGGCAATTCTGCTGAAAACAGCGTCAGTCTGGGTTAGTTTCATTCAAATCATGCAAGTTAGAGTCCAAAACAAGGGCAAAAGTGTTTGGAAAAGTAGATACGACGGAGACGTATCAGCCTCCAGATGGGATCATGGAAGATCGGAAACTTGTGGCATCGAAAAAAGTGTTTTGGGTGGCTCTCTGTTGCTCTCCTGATTTTAGAGAATTTATGGAGGTGGAATGAGGTCATACGGAGCCACGTGGGGCCCATAAGGCATCAATGCGTGCCCTATTGCCTTGCCATCTTCTTGCTTCTTGTCTGGTCTCCTCCCGAAGCCTCCAGGGTCTGTCTTGTCGAGAAAAAAATCATCAAAAAGTTCTGTAGCATTTGGACTCCGTTGGTACCGATTTCCAGGAAAACCAAAAACAAGTAAAAAAACATTATTGCAGGATGCTGCTAACGCGACACTACAATCAGAGACCCTTCGACGAAACTGTGTGCGATGCATTAATCACAAATGGTGATGTAATAAAACCGTAAAAAATGATGCAAAAGGTTTGCGATGGCTGAGACATCAAACACAGTTTAGATTATAGTTGCGTGTGCGATGCGTGGCATACGGTTCACTCGAATGAACTGTTTGCGATGAGCTTAACAACAGAAATGGACAACCAGATGAAGGTGTGTGCGATGTACGGAATACCATTCACTCGGATGAACTGTTTGTGATTAGGCAACACAATGGAAATGGTCGGGTAGATCAAGGTGTGTGTGCGATTGATGGCATACAGTTTAGTTGGATGAATTGTATGCGATTAGGCAACACAACAGAAACGGTCAGCCAGATCAAGGTGTCTACAATTGGCGGCATACACTTCACACGAATGAACTGTTTGCGATTAGCCACAAAAAACAGAAATAGTTAGACAGATCAAGGTGTGTGCGCTAGACGGGCACACATTCTAATTAAAAGAAGCGTGCACGATGGTAATAACGAGCGCGCATGGTTGATGGAACAACACGTGTGCTAACATCACCTATTGCGGTGCACCCTATGGTGCAAACGCCACATACACGGCCGAGAACGCGTGCCCATGTTACGCCATCCGGGAATAGTGCTGCACTTCGAAACTAGAACCGTCAATAAATTTTGAGCTTGCGTCCGGTCACATTCCAAATTACTACCATGCTATATTTAATAGCAAACCTGTTCACACCATCAAAACCTAAACGGTTTCCCACTTAGGAGCATATTAGTACTCAGTTATAAATACTGCCTACTCCAGGATCGTTGCTGTAAGTGCATCTAGTGCCCCTTAGTGATTTTTGTGTATTGAAGACTTACAAATGTGTTTGTGAGTGTACACAGGTCTATAAGTCTATGAGGAGTTTGATATTTTTACAAAGAAAGTCGACCCCTAAAAATGAATGTCTTCACCTGAAGACTTTGTCTTTCTGAAGACTTTGGAAGTGAAGAAATTGGTGTGACCGTGAAGACTTGATATTCATGCGAGGACCATGAAGCGTGAAGACTTTTGTTTTCGTAGTTTCATTTCCTCTTTCTTGAGTCATAGGAAACACCATACTATTAAAGGGGGTCGAGGAAAAACTAAGGAAAAGTTTCCAAGTGATGCTCAACTCAAAATCCTACACCTACCAATCCTTTCTAGTGAAGCCATTGGAAATCTCATACAGTTCAGTCAAATTTCTTCAATGACAGAGAAGAAGTTCTTCTGGTCTTTGAGGAATTTGTTCTGACTGAGGAGTTAGGAATTCGCCAGTGTGGATTGCCTACAAGTGAGGAACATGATAGCCTTGAGGAATTTGATAGATCAAATATTCGACTGTTGCTGTGCTACACGCCAGTTGTCCCAAAATATCTACCCACCTAACGGTCATATCACTGAAGGGCATTTATGTCATATCATGTCGGGCTGCTCCCTAGGCTATAAATAGCCGCCCCTACAAGACCACTAGCTGGTTGGCTGCTCCGAGAGAAACTGACACTTGTCATTGAGAGTATCCCATCCTCCGAGGACTTTGATGGAAAGTCATCAAGTGAGGAAAACCCAAACCCAAACACCTACAAACCCAAAGTGATTGAGCATCCCTGAAGAGATTGTTCCTGTGTGGATCCGACGCTTGTTAACTTTGAAGACTGTGAATCTTCCAGACGGTTAGGCGTCATGGTCTAGAGAATCCAAGAGGAAATTGTGGATCGCCGAGTGACCGAATTTGTGAAGGTTTGGAAGTCACCTGAAGACTTACCACGAGTGATTGGGCGAGGTCTGTGTGATCTTAGCTCAAGGAGAATACGGTGAGGACTGTGTGTCCGGGACTGTGTGTCCTCAGGTTTAAATACCTAGCCGCTCCAACCAGACGTACAACTATCACAGTAGTTGGAACTGGTCTACCAAATCATTGTCTTCACCGAGCTAACTGGTTCTATTTCCTCAACCCTACCATTTCCTCATTACTGTGTTGTGTACTTCATCGCTACTGTTTGAAGACTTTGACTGAAGACTTTCTCAATTTCCTTAGTTCAATTTATTTAGTCATTTTGTCTTCAGCCTGCTTATCATGTGTTTACGCTTTCTGTACGCTGTGCTTGTTTTCATTTCATCATGATGACTGTGCTTCTGCTCTGTTATGTGTGCATCTGAGTACTTATTCCGCTGCTAGTTGTTCACGACTTAGGAATTTCCTCACTGTGAAATTCCCCAGTGATGAATTTGTAAAAAAAATTCGCCTATTCACCCCCTCCAGTCGACTTAACGCACTTTCAGTTGGTATCAGAGCTAGGTACTCCCTTGTTCTGTGTGATTTTGGTTTAACCGCGTGGAGTTTTAGTTATGTTGACCGCAGGTATGATCAAGGTCTCTGCTGGGTGTCCTACCTTCGATGGGACAGACTACCCCTACTGGAAGAATAAGATGAGAATGCATCTTGAGGCAATTGGTAATGATCTCTGGTACGTTGTGGAAAATGGCGTTCCCTATGTCACTCCTACCATCAACGCTGCTGACGTGAAGAGATTCAAGCAACTCGACTCTCAAGCGAAGAACATCATATGTGGCCATCTGAGCAAAGGACAGTATGGCAGAGTGAGTGCTTTGGAGACAACAAAGCTTATCTGGGATAGGCTGTCCAAGGTCAATGAAGGAGTCTCACAGCGTGACTCTCGAGTTGACGTTCTTCGCAATCTCTTCAACCGCTTCAAACGACTCGACAATGAAAATGTTCAGCAAACCTTCGATCGCCTCACTAACATCTCAAATGAGCTTCAAGCACTTGGTGCCACTGACATCACCGACCATGAGGTGGTGAAGAAATTACTGAGATCGCTGGATTTCTCATTTGACACCCTCACACAGATGATACAAGAACGTGGAGACTACAAGTCACTTGATCCCGCTGATATCCTCGAGAGGCTAAACACTCATGAGTTCCAGCTTGCTGAGAAGAGAGATCTCTATGGACCGAGCTATGGCAGATCACGCGCTCTGAAGGCCAAGGCAGTGTCTGAATCTGAAGGCGAGGATTCAGGTAGTAGCCTTGGTGATCCTGAAGAATTGAGCCAGGAGCTAGCAATGCTCGTGAGGAAATTCCAGAAGTTCTCAAGACGTGGTCGCTTTGGAAAATCCTCAAGAAATGATGACATGAGATCAGATTCCTCATCCCGTGACTACAAGAAGATAACTTGCCACAAATGCAAGAAACCTGGTCACTACATTCAGGATTGTCCTCAGTGGGAAAAGGAACCAAAGAATAAGAAATATAAGGATTACAGTTCTGACGACTCAAAGAAGAAGAAGAAATCTTCAAAGTCCTCATCATCAAAATCCTCGAAGTCTTCATCTCACAAGAAGAGCAGCTCCAAGAAGGCTCGGACATTCATTGGCAAGGAAATGGACTCTGAGGCTGAGTCTGAGGAAAATGAGGAAGAGGAGGCATCTGAGGAGTCAGAATCTGGTGTGGCGAGCCTAGCCCTCGCTACTGCGTTCGTCAGCAAGTCCATCTTCAACACTGAGGGAAAATGGCTTCCACAACAAGGCTGATGACGACGATGATGACTACGCTCCCACCTATTGCTTCATGGCAAAGGGTGCGAAGGTACTCAAATATCCCTCCTCTGAATCAAGTGAGGATGAATCTGATGAAAACCTCAAGCCTAGTTACTCTAAACTTGCTAAGATTGCTGTGAAACAACAAAAGGCTTTTGAAAAGGTTCAAAACATGTTAGACAAGAGCGATGATATGTTGGGTGAAGAAATGGATCGCACTAAAACTTTGACACAAAATCTTTAGAGACTTCAGTCCAAGTTTGATAATCTTCAGTCATCATAACACTCTCTTATCTGATCATGAGAAGCTTTCTTATGAATTTATTCAAAGAAAGCAAGATCTTGGGAAGCTAAGGGTGAGTTATGAAGATTGTCAGAAGGAGCATGATTCATTACTTTCTCAGCAAATGAGTGCTGCTCAGGAAGAATTCATTCCTCCATGTTTGAAGTGCATTGAACGCGAATCTGCTAATTCTTCACCTGAAAGTTCAAATGTTTCTATTGCTACAATTTCTTCCCCTGTCTCTACTATCACTAATTCCTCATCTGAGGATATTGCTAGTATCACTGACAATGCAGGGGTGAAGGAATTGTATATGATAGGCATGTACAAAAGCCTGAAAGGGCATCAGGCTCTTTGTGATGTGCTTAAAAAGCAGATCCTCAACAGGAACCCTAGGAAAGAGGGTATTGCTTTTGAGAGGAAACTCAATGATGATGGAACATACTGGAAGCCTGAGCAGTATCCCAAAACCTCATGGGTTGCTGCAAAGGGACCTCCAGTAGATCCATCCACTTTACCTGGCTTTACATGTGAATCTTCATATTCTTCTGATGAGTCATTTGACTCCAACTATAAATTGTTCAAAAATCAGAAGGGTGAAGTATTAGCTAGATATGTTGGCACTAACTGCAGGAACGGTCCCCTATGAAGAAAATCTGGGTTCCCCAAAGGTGCCTTGAAAGTCTTCAGGTGAATGTCATCATGACACCACCTGTGAAGAATAGGAACCCCAGATCAAATTCTTCACATGGACCGAAGTCTTCATAAGGATCCAAGTCCTCATACGGACCACATTCCTCACGTGGATCAAATTCCTCATATGGATCAAAGTCCTCATATGAACATCATCGTGCTAACACTTCTGTTTCGTAGGGAAAGACTAAGGGTTATGAATATGTGAATTATTCTTCTGTCGATGTACAAAAAGAGGGGCACGCTTTTGTACCCCCTTACCTGTGCACGGGCAGTCAGAGCCGTGCCCACGACCAAACCAAGCAGAACAGGGGAGGTGAGCCAAGGTAAGGCCGAAGCCCAAGACAATCAAGGCAACGCCAAGGCCAAGACCACAAAGAGTAGAGGGACGAAGCAGGTTCCCCCGACAAGACCCTTGCTGGGCGGCCTAAGCGGACCCGGCAAGACCCTTGCCGGGACAGCTCACCACACACCAACAGAGCGAGCCACCCTTGAGCCCTCGATCCCCAACACCATCACCCACGTGGGGCCAGGGCTCGGGAGGCACCTCCGTGGTGGCATGCAGATCTTTGTGAAGACATATTCAAGATCAGATGAGGATTAGAAGACGACGATCCTCAGCAAGATCCTTGCCGAGGAAGGCTACCAGACCCCCGGCAAGACCTTTGCCGGGGACGATAGCGCGCCACGGCAAGACCCTTGCCGGGCCACCCGGCAAGGCCCTCACCAAGGACGCCAGCGGGACCATCGCCAGGCCTGCGACCAACCAAGCTTCCACCGCCGTTCCCATGCAGCTGCCAGCCCAACCAGCTGGGCGGGCACCTGCGTGGCAACATGCAGCTCCTAGGCCAATTCATCAAGCGCCTGCGTCACGACATGCAGATCTTCGTGAAGGCTCCACCACCGTGCCACCCAGCTGCCTGCCTGCCTTCATGGCACCGCACGCATCACTGGCCGGGGCGCGTGTCGAAGCAAGGAGGAGCGGCGACCGATGGGATGGGACTTGCCCCGTCCAAGATAAAGAAAGGGGACACCTAAGCCACGCATTAAATGCATCTTGTCCTGTAATACGAGCGATAAGCTCAGGGCACTGTACGCCTTTCCACCTCCTGTGTGTCACTGTGGCAGCCCCTTTCAACTATAAAAGGAGGCCCATGGCATACTGAAAGGGGATTCGGCTCTTTCGAACCACACGCTGACCACAGCTAGTTCGAGAGCTCAAGAACTCTAAAAAATACACCCACCAAAGCAGGACTAGGGTGTTACGCATCCTCGCGGCCCGAACATGGGTAAACGATCCTTGTGTTGTCTACTAGCCCTGCTCTCCTCGCAACCCTGTGCGCCGGCAACCGTAGTAGGGATTCTTGTGATCCCATAGGTGTCGTTCCACACCGACATCTTTGGTGCACCAGGTAGGGGGCGCAATTGCGAGAATCTGGTCTAGTAGTCAGCCTAGCAGTTCTTCGTCGCCCTGGCCCCTAAGAAGAAGACGGCCACGGCGGTCGACTCATTGGGTGCCGAACGACCCGCGCCGGTGCGGATGAGCGGTGGACCGGTCGCAGACAGGACCGGGCGCGCCCGCGAGCACCAAAGATCGCCCGAGCGGTCGAACTGGCGGCGGCGTCATTCGCGCGCCAGACGACCGGCTACACATTGCCGGATCCAAAGACGGAGCTGCCCCCCCCCCCCCGCAGGCGGCGCGGGGCCCTCCAGGGGCGTCGTTGTGCCAACTTCGGGCGGCGCGGCGACCTCCAGGACGCCTACACCGGCGACCACCACGCATTCTTCCCATGGTGTGCGCGCCGAGCAGCGTCACCACGTTGGTGACCCTGGGCACCGCTATGGGAAGAGCCCTGTGCGTCATCGGCAAGATGAAGGGGTTCAACACGCTCGCCGAAGCGCTGGTGAAAATGGCACACAACCGCTTGGTCATGATGGAGCTCCTTCTAACATAGTTAGAAGTCGAAGCGCGCCGCAATCCACGCAGCTGTCGCCGCCGCCCACGCCAGCGGAAGCTTTGGCACACGCACAGCTGCTCCTCGACTTCCCTCCTGTTGCGGAGAAGCTCGACGAGTGGAGGGACACCATCCGGAGCCTCGTCACCGTCGCTAACAAAGATGATCTGCGACCGGTGGGGCCCTCGGGTCGGCGCTCCATCGGGCCACAACATGCTGGCGCTGGGAGGACCGGGGGAGCTGCGGCCACGGTGCACTCTCGTCCTCCTCGCCAGCCGCCGCGGGCGTCGGCCCGTCGCGACGACGCTTGTGATAACATCTCCATAGCGTCGTCCGACCCATGGACCCTCCGTGACCAGCGCCAGGTCCTTCGGGAGCGAGCTCACGAAGACACTCGTACCAACATCGAGCGCCGGCGCGAAACACGCCGACAGTCGGACAAGCGGGTGGGACCCGCTATGGACCACCCGGCATCGGGGGGCCCCGCGGCCTACCTTACGAGGTGGGCTGCCCGTCTTTTACCCGTGAGCTGAGGCAGTTCCAGTGGCCGTCCCACCGCACGTTCAAGCCCGACGTTAGCGAGAAGTACACTGGGAAGACCCATGCGTCCGAGTTCCTCAGCATCTACAGCATCGTGATGCAGGCCGCTGGGGCTCGCGACGACAAGGTGCTTGCCAACTATTTCCCGCTGGCGCTCAAGCCCAATGTGATGTCTTGGTTGATGCACTTGCCGGTGGATTCCATTTCTTCTTGGCCAGATCTGTGCCATGAGTTCGTTGGCGCCTTCACAAGAGGCCACCAAGCTCATGGCCAGGCCAGTGATCTGCATATCATTCCCGAAGGAAGGGAGACCTGCGCAAGTACATCCGAGATTCAGCCGGTGCGCACAACATCCCGGCGTTCATCCCGCTGCTGTGATTAGTCGTTCCACGGAACATGCGCAATCACAAGATCTTGCGAGGAGTTAGCGATGACCAAGGTTAAGGATGTGGCGAGCTCTACGTTCGGCCGATAGGTGCGCCGGGCTGAAGAGGAAGGAAGTACCGGCGAAGACGCCGCGCGAAACCGACTCTACCGATGAAGATGCCGCCACCCCAAGAAGAAGAGCCGGCGTCGCAACAGGAAACGCAAAGGCAAGGCCGTGCTTGCCGTTGAGGGATCTGACGATACCGGTGCCGGCAAGAAGGTCAAGGCAGACGCCCCCGGAAAGGAGATTGTCGGGTGCGCCGCCTGCCAAGCCCTAGCGGCTACCAACAAGCCAGGAAGCTCCGGCAAGCAATACTGCAAGATCCACCGCACCAAGGGCCACGACCTCCAGAACTGCCGACAAGTCGAGCTGCTTGCTGAGAAGCAAAAGGCTGAGTACGAAAGGCGGGACAAGGAGAAGGACTAGGACGGTGCTGAGGGATCCGGCAAGAAGCGTGGCGGCCAAGGAGGCAGCCCCGGCAAGGACAACCAGCAAGAGAAGCCCGCCCGGGGCCGCGACAAGAAACAAGAAGACGACGATCACGACGAGGACGACGAGTCTGGTGAGGAAGGGTTCCAGAAGGCTACGGAGGCCATGTGAGTCGATGGCGGCTGAGGGAGTCCTGGATTAGGGGGTATCCGGACAGCCGGACTATATCCTTTGGCCGGACTGTTGGACTATGAAGATGCAAGATTGAAGACTTCGTCCCGTGTCCGTATGGGACTCTCCTTGGCGTGGAAGGCAAGCTTGGCGATACGGATATGTAGATCTCCTCCCTTGTAACCGACTCTGTGTAACCCTAGCCCCCCTCGGTGTCTATATAAACTGGAGGGTTTAGTCCGTAGGACGACAACAATCATACCATAGGCTAGCTTCTAGGGTTTAGCCTCTACGATCTCGTGGTAGATCAACTCTTGTACTACTCATATCATCAAGATCAATCAAGAAGGAAGTAGGGTATTACCTCCATCGAGAGGGCTCGAACCTGGGTAAACATTGTGTCCCTCGCCTCCTGTTACCATCCGCCTTAGACGCATAGTTCGGGACCCCCTACCTGAGATCCGCTGGTTTTGACACCGACATTGGTGCTTTCATTGAGAGTTCCAATGTGCCGTCACCGTAAGAAAGGATGCCTCGTCTCGTTGTCAAGGACAGCGTTACCGCTGGGAGAGCCCTGGCTGTCGGCCAAACTCTCCGTCTAGGCGGCTTCGTCATGACCGCCTGTTCGGCTGTTGCACGACGATGACTTCTCGGGTCATCGAAAACAGCCTCCACATTGGCTCGGAACTTGCCAAGCAGATGGATCCGATGGAGCTCTCTTCCCTAAACGAGCTCTTGGATCGCATCGCCGCTTTGGGAGTCGCTATGGACTATGATCGGATTGGGCTTAAACCCGACCAAAGAGAGATTAACTCTCCGCCGGTTGCCCATCAGATAGTGGTGGAGGAACAATGCGGCAATTCTTCCTCTATCTTGAGGACAAACTATGTCCGGATTCCAGAGCTCTCCGAGCCGGATACCCGTTTACGGAAGGACATCGCCCAAGCCTTGAACCTAGAATCAGGCAGTGGGCTAGACCCATCGGGCGGCATCCCGGAGCCCGAACTTCCAAGATCGGAAACTCCCCTGCCCCTGGGTCTTAGATCGGGTTAGGGTTCGGACTCAAATCCGCCCACCCACCCAGATACAAGCGATCTCTCCCACATTAGACAAGAGCCCCAGGAAACAGTACATCACTACTGGGCCAGATTCCTCCTTGTAATGAACAAGGTCAAGGACTGTCACGAGTACTGTTTCAATTACCTTGGAGACGCAATCTCATTCTTCTGCAATAATTGCACGGACAAGGGAGTCCTTAACGCCATAAGTCGCCGTGACATAGCACACTTTGCTGACTTGGCAGCCATAGTACGGAAGTACTGTGTGATGGAAAGTGCCTGGAAAAACGAAACAAAATTTTGGGATAATCCGGCTCTGACTAAACACCCAGTCCGAATTAAAAGGGTGCATCCTCATAAGTCGCCTGATTCAATTACCAAAAAGTAAAAGCCCACTACATGGCGTGGAACCGTATTGGAGGGATGGCTTAATGGACCCTGCAAAATTAACAGTACAACGGATACCATACCAACAAATAGCCTTAGAGCATGTTGGGTACTCCAGCAGGTGGCCAAGAGCAGTGAGGATCTCCTCATTCAAAATACCGCAGAGCACCATCCCATGGATTAAAATACAGTATTAACAGTCTTCGAGACATTCGCCTCAAATAATAGGCGCAAGCGAACACTCCGTAGCCTTGCCGAAATCTGCCAGGTGGCAACAATAAACCCATGGAGCGACACGACCATCACCTTTAATGCTTGTGATGAACCTAAATTCCGAACAACCCGAGCACCAGCCGCATTGGTCCTTAGTCCAATTGTAGACGGCTTTCGGCTCACTAAAGTGCTCATGGACGGCGGCATCAGATTAAACCTCATTTATGAGGAAACTCTTCAAAAAATGGAAATAGACAAGAACCGCATTGAGCAAATCAGCACAACCTTTAGAGGAATCATCCCCAGTCGGGAAGCACGTTGCGCTGGGAAAATCACACTAGATGTGGTATTCGGCACGCCGGAGAATTATAGGTCCGAAAAAATCACATTCCAAGTGGCCGCGTTCAGTAGCGGATACCACACCCTTTTAGGGCGGGAGGCATTCATGATCTTCCAAGTCATACCCCATTACGGGTACATGAAACTCAAAATGCCTGGGCCCAATGGAATCATCACTCTATCTAGTGATCCGGACATAGCGCTCAGCGCCGGAAACAAAACAGCCGCACTGGCCCTTGAGGCGTTATCCGAAGCCCTCGCGACAGAGGAGTTAACTGCGCTACGCTCCACCGTGGACAGGGTTGACGTGATACTCGACAAGAGATCCAAGTCCACCTCTTTCAAACCAGCAGATGAAATAGTCAAATTCCAAGTCCACCCAACGGACCCTACAAAAACAGCCTCCATAGGGGCACAGTTAAACCCCGCTGTGGACGCCGCACTACGGGAGTTCCTGCACGAGAATTGGGACATATTTTCCTGGCATCCCTCAGATATGCCAGGAATCCCACGCAGGTTGGCCGAGCATAGCCTTAACATTTTAAAAGGATTCAAGCCGATCAAACAGACTCTTCGGTGTTTCTCTGAACCTAAGAGACAAGCTATGGGAGAGGAACTAGCCAAGTTATTGGAGGCCGGATTCATAAGAGAAATAAAACACCCGGACTGGCTAGCAAACCTGGTGATGGTACCAAAGAAGGACAAATCCTGGCGCCTGTGCGTCGATTTCAAGGACCTCAGCAAGGCTTGCCCAAAGGATCCATTCCCCCTCCCCCGCATCGATGAAATTATCGACGCTACCGCAGGACACGACTCATTGTGCTTCCTCGACGCATACTCCGGCTACCACCAAATAAAAATGGCGGAGTCCGACCAAGCCGCAATGACATTCATCACGCCGTACGACCCCTTCTGTTTCAATACAATGCCTTTTGGTCTTAAAATAGCCGGTGCAACGTATCAGCGCATGATTCAAACATGTCTGGAAAAGCAGATCGGCAAAATTGTGGAGGCATATGTTGACGATGTGGTCGTTAAAACCAGACACGTCGACTCTTTAATAAACGACTTGGGGCTCACGTTCGACAATCTCCGAACATACGACATTAAGCTCAACCCGGAAAAATGCGTCTTTGGCGTACCGCGGGAAAGCTCACAGGTTTTATCGTCTCGATAGAGGTTGAAGCAAATCCGGCTAAAATCCGAGCCACATCACGATTGGCCATCCCAACTGTCCTCAAGCAAATCCAGAAATTAACTTTCGATGCGTGGCGGCCTAAGCGCTTTATCTCCAACTTAGGAGAAAAGGCATTACCGCATTATCGCCTCCTTGGTACACCGAACACTTCGAGTGGGCGGGACGCGCCACGGCGGATGGAAGACATAAAGGCCATTCTGGCCACCAACCCAATCCTGGCCGCGCCAAGCATCGGCGAACCAATGCTGCTATATGTAGCGGCAACTCATCAAGTTGTAAGCGCAATGCTTGTCGTCAAACGAGAAACGGACAGACACAAAATTCCCCTCCAAAAGTCGGTATATTATGTATCCACTGTCGTCACTCCATGCAAATCACGGTACCTGCATTATCAAAAGATATCATATGCGGTATTCATGGCATCCCAGAAACTACGACACTACTTTCAAGAGTGTTCAATTACAGTGGCCTCGGAAGTGCCACTGAATGACATAATAAACAACCGCGACGCCACGGGCCGGATTGCCAAATGGGCCATTGAGCTCCTCCCGTTCGACATAACATATAAACCTCGGCGAGCAATTAAATCGCAGGTATTGGCGATTTTATCGCGAATGGATGGAAGCGAACTCCCTAAAAGTGCGGCGCATACTCAATTGGATTATGCACTTGACGGCTCTAAAATGCTGGCTGGTCTGGGGGCTGGCGTCGTCCTGACGTCCCCTACCGGCGATACAGTCCAATATGTACTCCAAATACTGTCTACAGACTCCAACAATGCAACCGAATATGAGGCCCTGTTACATGGTCTCTGGATGGCAGTCTCCATGGGTATTCGACGCCTAGAGTTGATAATCCCCAAGTGCAAGGAATCATCGTAGCACTTTCCAAAGCTGGAAGTGATAAGTATGGAGTGTCTAACCCACAAGGAGCTAAAGGTAAGATCAATATTCTCTCAAGCCCTATCTGCCACTGATACGACTCTACGTGCACCGGACGTTTGCTTCCAACTAGCAACAAGAAATAAAACTTCGTTGTGGGTATGAAGAGGATAACTTTGCATCGTGTCAGAGAGCTAAAACATAAAAGTAGGTGCTGTTATCATAAAGTTAGAATATATTACTAAATATTATAAATAGCGAGTGTGGAATAATGGTGGATCGGTGTACGGAATTGTCCTAGGCAATTGTTAACAAGACCGGTAATCACTATTGCAGTTTCATATGAGGGAGAGGCATAAGCTAACATACTTTCTCTACTTGGATCATATGCACTTATGATTGGAACTCTAGCAAGCATCCACAACTACTAAAGATCATAAAGTTAAAACCCAACCATAGCATTAAAGCATCAAGTCCTCTTTATTCACATACACAACAATCCCTCTTACTCGGGTTTGTGTTTCAGTCACTCACCGACCCACTATAAGCGAATCATGAACGTATTTCAACACCCTACAGCGGGAATCCCTCACGCTTGCGCGACACGGAGGGCACCATAGGACAGCACCAAAGTTAAACATACAACTCATACCAATCTAGATCGTCAATCAACCCAAAGACAAAAGATATCTACTCAAAACATCATAGGATGGCAACACATCATTGGATCATAATATGTGGCATAAAGCACCATGTTCAAGTAGGGATTACAGTGGGGTGCGGGAGAGTGGACCGCGTAAAAGAGATGAGGATGGTGATGATGATGGTGATGTTGATGAAGACGATCACCGTGGCGATGATTCCCCTCCCGATGGCACTCCGGAGCCACCGGAAGAGAGGAGGAGAGGTTCTCCACCTTGTGCTTCCTCCTCCATGGCCTCCACCCTCTGGTCCTTGGCCTTCATGATGATGAAGACCCCTCCGGGATACTCCTCCATGGCCACCGGTGATGATGGCCCCCTCCGGCAGGGTGTCGGAGAGGGCCCAGATTGGTTTTTCATGGCTACAGAGGCTTGCGGCGGCGGAACTTCTGATCCAGGTAAATTTTCCGAGGTTTCTGTATTTATAGGAATTTTTGGCGTTGGTCTCACGTCAAGGAGGTGCCCGAGCTGTCCACGAGGCAGGCCCACGCGGCCGTACCAGGTGGGCGCGCCCCCCACCCTCGTGGGCAGCTCGGGACTCTTCTGGCCCAACTCCGATGCTCCGTGGTCTTCTTTTGGTCCATAAAAATCATCAAAATTGGCCCGTCAATTGGACTCCGTTTGGTATTCCTTTTACGCAAAACTAAAAACAAGGAAAAAAAAAAAGCATTGGGCCCTAGGTTAATAGGTTAGTCCCAAAAATCATATAAAATATCATATAAATGCATATCAAACATCCTAGAAGGATAATATAATAGCATGAATACTTCATAAATTATAGATACGTTTGAGACGTATCAGCATCCCCAAGCTTAATTCCTCCTCGTCCTCGAGTAGGTAAATGATAAAAGAAATAATTTATGAAGTGTGAATGCTAGCAAGTGCTTAAGTTTGATCAATGATAATTCCAATCACTTTTTCTAGCATCATTATATGTCATAACAATAGCTCATCTCATAAAACTTTTCATGATCAAGTAACAATCTATTCACAATGTCAAGTATGGTTCAGAAACTTCATTGAGAACTAACAAACTATAATCTCAGTAACTGAAGCAATTGCAATTTATCATAACATCAGAAAGAGTCATCAATAGAACTTTTCAGCAAGTTCACATACTCAACTATCTTGTTGTCTTATATAATTTCTAACACTCACGAAATACTTGTGGTTATGGAGTTTCAGCCGGACACTGAGAAAGATAGGGGCTTATTGTATTGCCTCCCAACGTATTCACCTTTAGGTGATGTCAACAATAATAGCCCATGCTAACTTACATCCAATTGGATATATATATCATGATCTTTCAAACACGAAGAGCTTGCCAAAGGATAAAATGAAAAAGGGAAAGGTGAAGATCACCTTGACTCAAGCATAAAGTAAAACATAAAGTAAAAGATAGGCCCTTCGCAGAGGGAAGCAGAGGTTATCATGCGCTTTTGGGGTTGGATGCACAAAATCTTAATGCGAAAGAACGTCACTTTATATTGCCCCTTGTGATATGACCCTTTATCATGCAGTCCGTCGCTTTTATTTCTTCCACATCACAAGATCGTATAAAGCTTATTTCCTCCACACCAATCAATCATACATATTTAGAGAGCAATTTTTATTGCTTGCACCGATGACAACTTACTTGAGGGATCTTACTCAATCCATAGGTAGATATGGTGGACTCTCATGGCAAAACTGGTTTAAGGGTTTTGGGAATAACAAGTAGTATCTCTACTTGGTGCAAAGAATTTGGCTAGCATGAGGGGGAAAGGCAAGCTCAACATGTTCGGAAAGTCAATGACAGTATACTTTAACTGAGATGTGAGAAAACATAAACCATTACGTTGTCTTCCTTGTCCAACGTCAACTCTTTTAGCATGTCATACTTAATGAGTGCTCCCAATCATAAAAGGTGTCCAAGATAATATATTTATATGTGAACCTCTATTTCCTTATTACTTCCTATTAATTGCAACGATGACCAAAACTATGTTTGTCAACTCTCAACAACTTTTATGCCTCATACTCTTTATATGTGAAGTCATTACTATCCAAGTTATAAGCATATGAAACATATATAAATTCAGATTTATGGCATTCAATTCATTCAACCATTTACTCATAGGATAGACATGAAGCATGTGAGCAAATGACAAACTACTCCAAAAGATATGAGTGAAGAACACTGAGTAGTAAAATTATTAACTAGCCATGGGAGGATTCTTTTTCATTCAATATTTCAGATCCAATGATTTTATTCAAACAGCAAGCAAAACAAAATAAAATGACATTGCAAGGATAGTACAATTCATGTGAAGAAGCAAAAACTTAGGTTCAACCGATACTAACCGATAGTTGTTGAAGAGAAAAGGTGGGATGCCTACCGGGGCATCCCCAAGCTTAGATGCTTGAGACTTCTTGAAATAATGTCTTGGGGTGCCTTGGGCATACCTAAGCTTGAGCTTTTGTGCCTCCTTAATTCCTTTTATACGTCAGTTTCCTAAATCTCAAAAGCTTCATACACACCAAACTCAACAAGAACTCGCGAGATAGGTTAGTATAAACCAATGCAAAACCTTATCATTTTCTATTGTAACAAATTACTAAAATTATTATTCAACATTGCATACTAAATGCTTCTGCATATTTAACACTCCTATCCTCAAATAGAATCATTAAACAAGCAAATATATGCAAACAATGCAACCATAACAGCAATCTGCCAAAACAGTATAGTCTGTAAAGAATGCAAGATTCATCATACTTTCCTAACTCCAAAATTTTTGAAAGAAAATTCCCACTGTAGTAAATTTATCAGAGCTTATTATGCAAAAGGTTTCAACATTTTAGCACATTCTGACTTTTCTAAGAATTTTTTGCAACAGCGGTAAACTTGCTGTGTTCAAACAGCAACATGTATACTTGCAAAATAAGCATGGTAAAAGGCTATCCTTGACATTTTTATTGAAAATAAAGATGCAAAACATTATTCTACATAACAACAAGAAAATACTAGCTAAATAAATTGACGCTCCTCATGACCCACAAGTATAGGGGATCTATCGTAGTCCTTTCGATAAGTAAGAGTGTCGAACCCAACGAGGAGCAGAAGGAAATGATAAGCGGTTTTCAGCAAGGTATTCTCTGCAAGTACTGAAATAACCGGTAACAGATAGTTTTGTGATAGGATAATTCGTAACGATCAACTAGTAACAAAAGTAAATAAGGTGCAGCAAGGTGGCCCAATCCTTTTTGTAGCAAAGGACAAGCCTGGACAAACTCTTATAATAGGAAAAGCGCTCCCGAGGACACATGGGAATATCGTCAAGCTAGTTTTCATCACGTTCATATGATTCGCGTTCGGTACTTTGATAATTTGATATGTGGGTGGACCGGTGCTTGGGTGCTGTTCTTACTTGAACAAACATACCACTTATGATTAACCTCTATTGCAAGCATCCGCAACTATAAAAAGGGTATTAAGGTAAACCTAACCATAGCATGAAACATATGGATCCAAATCAGCCCCTTACGAAGCAACGCATAAACTAGGGTTTAAGCTTCTGTCACTCTACCAACACATCATCTACTTATTACTTCCCAATGCCTTCCTCTAGGCCCAAATAACGGTGAAGTGTTATGTAGTCGACGTTCACATAACACCACTAGAGGCTAGACAACATACATCTCATCAAAATATCGAACGAATACCAAATTCACATAACTACTAATAGCAAGACTTCTCCCGTGTCCTCGGGAACAAACATAACTACTCACAAAGCATATTCATGTTCATAATCAGAGGGGTAATAATATGCATAAAGGATCTGAACATATGATCTTCCACCAAGTAAACCAACTAGCATCAACTACAAGGAGTAATCAACACTACTAGCAACCTACTAGCACCAATCCCGGACTTGGAGACAAGAATTGGATACAAGAGATGAACTAGGGTTTGGAGATGAGATGGTGCTGGTGAAGATGTTGATGGAGATTTCCCTCTCCCGATGAGAGGAGCGTTGGTGATGATGATGGCGATGATTTCCCCCCCGAGGGAAGTGTCCCGGCAGAACAGCTCTGCGGAGCCCTAGATTGGTTCCGCCAAGGTTCGCCTCGTGGCGGAGAGTCTCGTCCCGAAAGGTTGCTTATGCTTTTTTTCTCATCGAAATACTTCATATGGGAGAAGATGGGCATCGGAGAGCCACCAGGGGGCCCACGAGGTAGGGGGGAGCGCCCAGGGGGGAGGGCGCGCCCCCACCCTCGTGAGCAGGGTGTGGGCCCCCTGGCCTTCATCTTTGGCGATGATTTTTCTTTATTTGTTTTAAGATATTCCGTGGAGTTTCAGGACTTTTGTAGTTGCACAGAATAGGTCTCCAATATTTGCTCCTTTTCCAGCCAGAATTCCAGCTGCCGACATTCCCCCTCTTCATGGTAAACCTTGTAAAATAAGAGAGAATAGCCATAAGTATTGTGACATAATGTAAAATAACAGCCCATAATGCGATAAATATCGATATAAAAGCATGATGCAAAATGGACGTATCAACTCCCCCAAGCTTAGACCTCGCTTGTCCTCTAGCGAAAAGCCGATAATAATAAATGTGTCCTCATGTTTAGAGGTAGAGGCGTCGATAAAAAAAAATACGGGCATGAAGGCATCACAATTATTTCGTAACAGCAACATAAATAGATTTTGTCATATGACTACTCATGTTCAAATGATGGTCTTTTCAAAGCCAAAGTATGAATCAGAAACCTTATTGAGCACCAACAAATTATACCCTTAGTCATTGAAACAACTGCAATTTATCATAACATCGGAAAGAGTCTATGTCAGAGCTTAAAAACAAGTCCACATACTCAACTATCACTTAGTCCTTCATAATTGCTAACACTCACGCAATACTTGTTGTTACGGAGTTTTAACCAGACACAGAGAAAGATATGGGCTTGTAGTTTTGCCCCACAACCTTTTACCTCAAGGGTAATGTCAACAATAATAATTCATGCTCCCCACATCCAATTATATATATATATATATATATATATATATATATATATATATATATATATATATATATATATATATATATATATATATATATATATATATATATATATGTTCTTTCCAACATGCTGAGCTTGCCAAAGGATAAAATAAAAAGGAGAAGGTGAAGATCACCGTGACTCTTGCATAAGGTAGAAGATAATAATAAAAGATAAGCCCTTCGCAGAGGGAAGCAGAGGTTTCCATGCGCTTTTATAGTTGGATGCACAAAATCTTAATGCAAAAGAAGGTCACTTTATATTGCCCCTTGTATGTGGAACTTTATTATGCAATCCGTCGCTTTTATTACTTCCACAACAAGTTGGTACAAAGCTTATTTCTCTGCACTAATAAGTCATGCATATTTAGAGATCAATTTTTATTGCTTGCACCGATGACAACTTACTTGAAGGATCTTACTCAATCCATAGGTAGATATGGTGGACTGTCATGGCTAAACTGGTTTAAGGGTATTTGGAAGCACAAGTAGTATCTCTACTTGGTGCTGAGAATTTGGCTAGCATGAGGGGGAAAGGCAAGCTCAACATATTAGAGGATCCATGACAACATACTTTATCTCAGATACAAGAAAACATAACTCATTATGTTGTATTCCTTGTCCAACATCAACTCTTTAGCATGTCATATTTTAATGAGTGCTCCCAATCATAAAAGATGTCAATGATAATATATCTATATGTGAAACCTCTCTCTCATTATTACTTCCTATTAATTGCAACGATGACCAAAACTATATTTGTCAACTCCCAACAATTTTTAATCATCATACTCTTTTTATGTGAAGTCATTACTCTCAATAAGATCAATATGAACTCTCTGTTTCTTTTTATTCTTTTTTTATTCACCCAAGATCATGGCAAAGTAATCAAGCCCTTGACTCAACACTAATCTTTATTATATATAGCTCACAGACTCGATTACATAGAGGGATCATAAAGAAAAACTTCAAAACTAGATCATGCCATGACTTTATTCTACTAAATCAAGATACTACTAATAGGATCGAACTAAGAAAAACGGTAAAGATAGGAGTTGTGATGGTGATACAATACCAGGGCACCTCCCCCAAGCTTGGCAGTTGCCAAGGGGAGTGCCCATACCCATGTGATTATATCTCCTTTGCTGGTGAAGGAAGTGGAGGTGTTGTTGATGATGCGGGCTTGTCGTCCACCTTCCATGGCATAGGCTCACCATCATAGAAGGATGATCGAGTCTCCGGAATCCTCAGATCTGCAGCCAAACTCATCCTCTTAAATCTATATTCATACTCACAGTTTTGATTTTGTAGATCATAGATTTGGGCTTGGAGGTGCTCGATCTTCTCATGTAGCTTGAAGATGGCTTCCTCGGTGTTCTTGGCATCTGGCTCGTAGTTGTTGGTGAACTCCGCGAGCACCTTGTGGCTAGCGTTAATTCCACGCTCCACCATCCCCTGGCACTTGAAAACTTGTTGCTCCATTGCTTCGAGCCTCGCCTCCACGCTTCCGGTTCCCTTTGGTCCCTCAACATCGCGGATGTGCAGCAACCCATCACGCATCTCAATGGTTTGAGGGTGTCGCAGCACCTCCGCGAGGTAAGGATTGTTCACCTTCTCGAAGAACTTATCCTTGGAAGCACTTGGGGACGTCATGATGATCTAGATCTCTCAGAAAAACAGCTCGAAACAAGGACAGGAGATATTTGCGTGATACGGGAGTCAAAACCTTCGGGAGAATATATAATGAATTTTTACTGACCAAAATACGTATCGTGCAAGAAAACGGAGTCTGGAGGGCACACGAGGTGCTCACGAGGTAGGGGGCGCGCCCAGGGGGGTAGGGCGCGCCCTCCACCCTCGTGAAGGCCTCGTGTCCTTCCCGGACTTCTACTTATTTTTCTATTTTTTTAAATATTCCAAAACGGAGAAATATTGCCTTAGATTTTTTTTGGAGTCGGTTTACTTACCGTAACACATACCTATTCCTTTTCGGAGTCTGGAACATTCTGGAAAGTGTCCCTTATGTATTCCTCCGGGGTTACGGTTTCAATAATATTAGTTTCAACATTTATAGGATTACCTGAGATATACTGTTTGATCCTTTGACCGTTTACCACATTCGGATTTGTGCCTGCGAAGTTGTTGATTTTTATGGCACCGGAACGATAGACCTCTTCGATAACGTAGGGACCTTTCCATTTGGAGAGAAGTTTTCCTGCAAAAAATCTTAAATGAGAGTTGTATAGCAATACATAATCACCTACATTAAACTCACGCTTTTGTATCCTTTTGTCATGCCATCTTTTAAATTTTTCTTTAAACAACTTGGCATTTTCATAGGCTTGGGTTCTCCATTCATCAAGTGAGCTAATATCAAATAACCTCTTCTCACCGGCAAGTTTGAAATCATAGTTGAGCTCTTTAATAGCCCAATATGCCTTATGTTCTAGCTCGAGAGGTAAGTGACATGCTTTTCCATAAACCATTTTATACGGAGACACACCCATAGGATTCTTATATGCAGTTCTATAGGCCCATAATGCATCATCATGTTTCTTGGACCAATTCTTTCTAGACCTATTAAAAGTCTTTTGCAAAATTAATTTGAGCTCTCTATTACTCAATTCTACTTGACCACTAGACTGTGGGTGATAAGGAGATGCAATTCTATGATTAACGTCATATTTAGCAAGCATTTTACGGAAAGCACCATGAATAAAGTGTGAACCACCATCAGTCATTAAATATCTAGGGATTCCAAACCTCGGAAAAATAACTTCCTTAAGCATTTTAATAGAGGTATTATGATCAACACTACTAGTTGGAATAGCTTCTACCCACTTAGTAACGTAATCAACGGCAACTAAAATATGTGTATATCCATTAGAGGCAGGAAAAGGTCCCATATAATCAAAGCCCCAAACATCAAATGGTTCAATAACAAGTGAATAATTCATAGGCATTTCTTGACGTCTACTAATATTACCAATTCTCTGACATTCATCACAAGACAAAACAAACTTACGGGCATCCTTGAAGAGAGTAGGCCAATAAAAACCAGATTGCAATACCTTATGTGCAGTTCTATCTCCAGCGTGGTGTCCTCCATAAGCTTCGGAGTGACACTTGCGTAGGATCTGTTCCTATTCATGCTCAGGTACACAATGTCTAATAACACCATCTACTCCTTTATAAAGATGTGGGTCATCCCAAAAGTAATGTCGCAAATCATAGAAGAACTTTTTCTTTTGTTGGTATGTGAAGCTAGGTGGTATAAATTTAGCAACAATATAATTAGCATAATCAGCATACCATGGAGTGCTACGAGAAGTGCTTATGACATTTAATTGTTCATCAGGAAAGCTATCATCAATAGGTAGTGGGTCATCAAGAACATTCTCTAACCTAGATAAGTTATGCGCAGGGGTTCTCAGCTCCTTTTCTATCAACAATATGCAAATCAAATTCTTGCAGCAAGAGAACCCATCTAATAAGTCTAGGTTTAGCATCTTTCTTTTCCATAAGATATTTAATAGCAGCATGATCAGTGTGAATAGTTACTTTAGAATCAACAATATAGGGTCTGAATTTATCACAAGCAAATACAACTGCTAAAAGTTCCTTTTCGGTAGTAGCATAATTTCTTTGAGCATTGTCTAGAGTCTTACTAGCATAATGGATAACATTTAACTTCTTATCGACTCTTTGCCCTAGAACAACACCTATAGCATAATCACTAGCATCACACATAATTTCAAAGGGTAAATTCCAATCAGGTGGCTGAACAACAGGTGCAGAGACTAATGCTTTCTTAAGTATTTCAAATGCTTCTACACAATCATCATCAAAGACAAATGGTACATCTTTTTTGTAATAAATTAGTTAGAGGCCGAGAGATTTTTGAGAAGTCCTTAATGAACCTCCTATAAAATCCGGCGTGACCGAGGAAACTTCTTATACCTTTGATGTCCTTGGGACATGACATCTTTTCAA
This sequence comes from Aegilops longissima, assembly GCA_021605205.1. Classification (NCBI taxonomy): domain Eukaryota; kingdom Viridiplantae; phylum Streptophyta; class Magnoliopsida; order Poales; family Poaceae; genus Aegilops; species Aegilops longissima. The sequence continues at coordinate 487,178,097 of CM038682.1, read as the reverse complement.
TAGCATCAACCTTGGCTTTATCAACTTCAATACCTCTTTCAGAAACTTTGTGCCCCAAGACAATACCTTCATTAACCATAAAGTGGCACTTTTCCCAATTCAAGACAAGATTAGTTTCTTCACATCTCTGCAAAACTCGATCAAGATTGCTCAAGCAATCGTCAAAAGAGGAACCATAGACGGAAAAGTCGTCCATGAAAACCTCACAAATCTTTTCACAAAAATCAGAGAATATAGCCATTATGCATCTTTGAAAGGTAGCAGGTGCATTACATAAACCAAAAGGCATACGTCTATAAGCAAAAGTACCAAAAGGGCATGTAAAAGTAGTCTTTGATTGATCTTTAGCCGACACAGGTATTTGAGAGAAACCAGAATAACCATCTAGAAAGCAATAATGTGTATGTTTGCATAATCTTTCTAGCATTTGATCAATAAAAGGTAAGGGGTAATGATCTTTCTTAGTAGCTTTATTTAATTTGCGGAAATCAATTACCATACTATAACCTGTGATAATTCTTTGCGGAATCAATTCATCTTTATCATTAGGGACAACAGTAATACCTCCCTTCTTAGGGACACAATGGACAGGACTTACCCACTGACTATCAGCAACGGGATAAATTATACCTGCCTCCAGAAGCTTGAGTATTTCCTATCTTACCACTTCTTTCATTTTAGGATTCAAACGTCGTTGAGGATCACAAACTGGTTTGGCATCAGCTTCCAAATTTATTTTATGTTGACATAGAGTGGGACTGATGCCCTTAAGATCATCCAGAGTATATCCAATAGCGGCATGGTGCTTCTTCAGAGTTTTCAATAATCTTTCTTCTTCATGCTCTGAAAGGTTAGCACTAATAATGACAGGATATATTTTCTTTTCATCAAGATAAGCATATTTAAGATTATCAGGCAACGGTTTAAGCTCAAACACGGGATCACCCTTGGGTGGAGGAGGATCCCCTAAGATTTCAACAGGCAAATTATGTTGCAGAATAGGTTCCTGTTTAAAGAATACTTCATCTATTTCCCTTCTTTCATTCATAAACATATCATTTTCATGGTCTAGCAAATAGTGTTCTAAAGGGTCACTAGGAGGAACGGCAATAGAAGCAAGACCAATAATTTCATCCTTACTAGGAAATTCTTCCTCACGATGTTGTTTACTAAATTTAGAGAAATTAAACTCATGAACCATATCATCCAAGCCAATAGTAACAACATTATTTTCGCAGTCTATCTTAGCATTAACAGTATTCAAGAAGGGTCTACCAAATATAATGGGACAAAAGCTATCTTGTGGAGAACCAAGAACAAGAAAATCAGCGGGATATTTAGTTTTCCCACACAAGACTTCAACATCTCTAACAATTCCCACTGGTGAGATAGTATCTCTATTGGCAAGTTTAATTGTAACATCAATATCTTCTATCTCAGCGGGTGCAATTTCATGCTTAATTTCTTCATACAAGGTAATAGGTATAACACTAGCACTAGCACCCATATCACATAAGCCATGATAGCAATGATCTCCTATTTTAAAAGAAATAACATGCACGCCTACCACAGGTCTATGTTTATCTTTAGCACAAGGTTTAGCAATTCTAGCAGTTTCACCGCAGAATTGAATAACATGCCCATCAATATTATCAGACAAGAGATCTTTAACAATAGCAATATTAGGTTCTACTTTAACTTGCTCAGGAGGTGTATAAGTTCTAGTATTGCTTTTACGAACAACAGTTGAAGCTTTAGCATGATCCTTCATTCTAACAGGGAAAGGTGGTTTCTCAACATAAGAGGTAGGAACAATAGGATCATTATAAGTGACAGTCTTTTCTTCAACTTTAATAGGTGCAGCTACTTTTACTTCTATGGGAGGATGATATTTAAACCACTTCTCCGTAGGGAGATCAACATAAGTAGCAAAAGATTCACAGAAATAAGCTACTATCTCAGAGTCAAGTCCATATTTAGTGCTAAACTTACGGAAAATACCGGTATCCATAAAAGATTTAACACAATCAAACTTAGGTGTCATACCTGACTACTTAGCTTCGTCGAGGTTCCAATCTTCAGAGTCGCGTTTAATTCTATCCAATAAATTCCATCTGAATTCAATAGTCTTCATCATAAAAGAGCCAACACAAGAAGTATCGAGCATGGTGCGATTGTTATCAGAAAGCCGAGCATAATTTTTTTGAAGAATTGTCACTTTTGAGAGCTCATGGTTGGGGCATGAATATAACATTGATTTAAGCCTCCCCCAAGCTTGAGCGATGCTTTCTCCTTCGCGAGGCCAAAAACTATATATATAATTGCGATCATGATGAACAAGATGCATAGGGTAATACTTTTGATGAAATTCCAATTTCAATCTTTTATAGTTCCATGATCTCATATCATCACATAGCCTATACCATGTCAATGCGTCTCCCTCCAAAGATAAAGGGAAAGCCTTCTTCTTAACAACATCATCAGGTATACCTGCAAGCTTAAATAGTCCACAAATATCATCCACATAGTGTAGATGCTCGTCAGGATGCTTTGTTCCATCTCCTGCAAAAGTGTTAGCTAGCAGTTTTTCCATCATACCCGAAGGAAATTCAAAAGGAGTTTCATTTTCAATAGGTTCAGAAGGTTGAGGAGCAACTCTTTTCTCTACTGGACAGGGTGAAGATACCCCGAACAAGCCCCTTAGAGAATTACTTTCCATAGTAACAAGTGACAGGAAATTTCAGCACACTATATAAATATTTCCATACCAAATTCCACTTACCAAAGGCGCTACACTCCCCGGCAACGGCGCCAGAAAAGAGTCTTGAAGACCAACAAGTATAGGGATCTATCGTAGTCCTTTCGATAAGTAAGAGTGTCGAACCCAACGAGGAGTAGAAAGAAATGATAAGCGGTTTTCAGCAAGGTATTCTCTGCAAGTACTGAAATAAGCGGTAACAGATAGTTTTGTGATAGGATAATTCGTAACGAGCAACTAGTAACAAAAGTAAATAAGGTGCAGCAAGGTGGCCCAATCCTTTTTGTAGCAAAGGACAAGCCTGGACAAACTCTTATAATAGGAAAAGCGCTCCCGAGGACACATGGGAATATCGTCAAGCTAGTTTTCATCACGTTCATATGATTCGCGTTCGGTACTTTGATAATTTGATATGTGGGTGGACCGGTGCTTGGGTGCTGTTCTTACTTGAACAAACATCCCACTTATGATTAACCTCTATTGCAAGCATCCACAACAACAACAAAAGTATTAAGGTAAACCTAACCATAGCATGAAACATATGGATCCAAATCAGCCCCTTACGAAGCAACGCATAAACTAGGGTTTAAGCTTCTGTCACTCTAGCAACCCATCATCTACTTATTACTTCCCAATGCCTTCCTCTAGGCCCAAATAATGGTGAAGTGTTATGTAGTCGACGTTCACATAAAACCACTAGAGGCTAGACTACATACATCTCATCAAAATATCGAACGAATACCAAATTCACATGACTACTAATAGCAAGACTTCTCCCGTGTCCTCAGGAACAAACGTAACTACTCACAAAGCATATTCATGTTCATAATCAGAGGGGTAATAATATGCATAAAGGATCTGAACATATGATCTTCCACCAAGTAAACCAACTAGCATCAACTACAAGGAGTAATCAACACTACTAGCAACCTACTAGCACCAATCCCGGACTTGGAGACAAGAATTGGATACAAGAGATGAACTAGGGTTTGGAGATGAGATGGTGCTGGTGAAGATGTTGATGGAGATTGCCCTCTGCCGGTGAGAGGAGCATTGGTGATGATGATGGCGATGATTTCCCCCTCCCGAAGGGAGGTGTCCCCAGCAGAACACCTCTGTCGGAGCCCTAGATTGGTTCAGCGAAGGTTCCGCCTCGTGGCGGCGGAGTCTCGTCCCAAAAGGTTGCTTATGATTTTTTTCTCATCGAAAGACTTCATATGGGAGAAGATGGGCATCAGAGAGCCACCAGGGGGCCCACGAGGTAGGGGGGCGCGCCCAGGGGGGAGGGCGCGCCCCCCACCCTCGTGAGCAGGGTGTGGGACCCCTGGCCTTCATCTTTGGCGACGATTTTTCTTTATTTGTTTTAAGATATTCCGTGGAGTTTCAGGACTTTTGGAGTTGCACATAATAGGTCTCCAATATTTGCTCCTTTTCCAGCCAGAATTCCAGCTGCCGGCATTCCCCCTCTTCATGGTAAACCTTGTAAAATAAGAGAGAATAGCCATAAGTATTGTGACATAATGTAAAATAACAGCCCATAATGCGATAAATATCGATATAAAAGCATGATGCAAAATGGACGTATCAGCTCCAAGCAAAACACATATCATGTGACGAATAAAAATATAGCTCCGAGTAAGGTATACCGATAGTTTTGAAGACGAAAGAGGGGATGCCTTCCGGGGCATCCCCAAGCTTAGGAGCTTGAGTCTTCCTTGAATATTGCCTTGGGGTGCCTTGGGCATCCCCAAGCTTAGGGTCATTCAACTCCTTATTCTCCTCATATCGATATCTCACCCAAAACTTGAAAACTTCAATCACACAAAACTTAACCAAACTTCGTGAGATAGATTAGTATGATAAAGAGCAAACCACTCACTTTGGTACTGTCAAAGACAAGGTTCATAATTGTTCTCACACAATTCCTACTGTACCATATCATTTCTACAATTTATATTGAGGAATATAAGTCATAGAAACTAGAAAACAAGCAAACTACGCAATGAAAACAGAATCTGCCAGAAACAGAACAGTCTGTAATGATCTGAACAATAACCATACTTCTGCTACTCCAAAAATTATGAAATAAATTGGTGGACGTGAGGAATTTGTCTATTAGTCTTATGCAAAATGAATCAACTCAAGAGAACACTTCTGTAAAAAATGACATCTATTCTTGTGAGCGCGAAGTTTCTGTTTTTTACAGCAAGATCACATTAACTATCACCCAAGTCTTTCCAAAGGTCTTACTTGGCACTTTATTGAGACAAAAGCTATAAAACATGATTACTACAGTAGATTAATCATGTAAACACACAAAAATAGTAAGGGTAAATATTGGGTTGTCTCCCAACAAGCGCTTTTCTTTAATGCCTTTTAGTTAGGCATGATGATTTCAATGATGCACACATAATAGACAAGAATTGAAGCACAAAGAGAGCATCTTGAAGAATATGACTAGCACATTCAAATATAACCTACTTCCTATGCCTAGGTATTTTTTGAGCACACAATTTATAAGAAAAACAATCAACTAGCATAGGAAGGCAAAACAAGTATAACTTCAAAACTTTAAACACATAGAGAGGAAACTTGATATTATTGCAACTCCTACAAGCATGTATTCCTCCTTCATAATAATTTTCAGTAGCATCATAGATATCAAATTTGTTCTCATACTCAATTGGAACCTCTTCCAAAATAGTGGAATCATTACTAGCTAAAGTTGACACTCTTCCAAATCCACTTTCATAAATATCACACCAAGCTTCAACACCCTCCAAGATAGTGGGATCACTAATTCCGAAAGTTGACACTCTTCCAAACCCACTTTAAATGATAGTATTATTCATACTCCAAAGGATATAAGTGAAGTTCATGGAGCATTCTACAATTAATATAGACTAACCAAGCTCAAAATGTATAAGTGAAGCACATGAAGCATTCTATAAAACCATACTCAAAAGATTTAAGTGAAGCACAAAGAACAATTCTATAAAATCATACTTAAGAGATATAAGTGAAGCTCATGAAGTATTCTATAAATCAATGAAGGGCTATCTCATGCTAGCATGGTTCTTGAAGAAAAAGAAAAATACAAAGGACACAAATCATGTGAACAAAACAAAAACCGAGGTATACCGATAATCGTTGAAGAAGAAAGATGGGATGCCAACCGGGGCATCCCCAAGCTTAGATGCTTGAGTACCCTTTGAAATATTTACTTGGGGTGCCTTGGGCATCCCCAAGCTTGAACTCTTGCCTCTCTTTATTCTTCTCACATCGGTAACTCCTCGTTCTTCAAACACTTCATTCACAAAAACTTAAACAAAAACTTGTGAGATCCGTTAGTGTAATAAAACAAATCACTACCTTTAGGTACTATAATGAACTCATTCTTTATTTGTATTGGTGTTAAACCTACTGTATTCCAACTTATCTATGGTTCATACCCCCTGATACTAGCCATAGATTCATCGAAATAAGCAAACAACACACGCAAAACAGAATCTGTTAAAAACAGAACAGTCGGTAGTAATCTGGAAGTTTGGTAAACTTCTGTAACTCCTAAAATTATGAACTAAATTTGAAAATTTGAAAACTTTGTACAGAAGTAATGTGCAAAAAGTTTTAGACCCATTTGACTTTCCAGTAAAAAATGCAAATTCGCTCACTACAGCCAAAGTTTCTGTTTTTGTTTTGCACATCGCAAACAAGCAATCTAATCATCCTAAAACCAAAGCTTGGCACATTTATTTTTATAATACATTGGGTATATACAAGGGGATATTTATTTACAGAGAAACTTCCATGAAAAATTCTACATTGTTTCCGTGAGCATGAACACAAGTGCTCAAGGTCGACCCTCACTTCTTCAATGCATAACTTTCCAATCACTTCTCTTTTTTGAAAAACTTCTTAGGCATGAAAGGCAAGTAATTTTTTTGTATTTTCATTCTTTTAATTTTTTTGTATGTTTCACACACAACTAAACAGAAACAAAAAGGAAAAAAACAAAATCTACTTAGTGAAGAAAGCAAACAAGCACACACGAGAATATCAACCCCACGCTATTGCTCCCCGGCAACGGCGCCAGAAAAGAGCTTGATAATCCCCAAGTGCAAGGAATCATCGCAGAACTTTCCAAAGGTGGAAGTGATAAGTATGGAGTGTCGAACCCACAAGGAGCTAAAGGTAAGATCAATATTCTCTCAAGCCCTATCTGCCACTGATACGACTCTACGTGCACCGGACATTTGCTTCCAACTAGCAACAAGAAATAAAACTTTGTTGTGGGTATGAAGAGGATAACTTTGCATCGTGTCGGAGAGCTAAAACATAAAAGTAGGTGTTGTTATCATAAAGTTAGAATATATTACTAAATATTATAAATAGCGAGTGTGGAATAATGGTGGATCGGTGTGCGGAATTGTCCTAGACAATTGTTAACAAGACCAGTAATCACTATTGCAGTTTCATATGAGGGAGAGGCATAAGCTAACATACTTTCTCTACTTGGATCATATGCACTTATGATTGGAACTCTAGCAAGCATCCACAACTACTAAAGATCATTAAGGTAAAACCCAACCATAGCATTAAAGCATCAAGTCCTCTTTATTCCCGTACGCAACAATCCCTCTTACTCGGGTTTGTGTTTCAGTCACTCACCAACCTAGTATAAGCGAATCATGAACGTATTGCAACACCCTACAACGGGAATCCCTCACGCTTTCGCGACACGGAGGGCACCATAGGACAGCACCAAAGTAAAACATACAACTCATACCAATCTAGATCGTCAATCAACCCAAAGACAAAAGATATCTACTCAAAACATCATAGGATGGCAACACATCATTGGATCATAATATGTGGCATAAAGCACCATGTTCAAGTAGGGATTACAGCGGGGTGCGGGAGAGTGGACCGTGTAAAAGAGATAAGGATGGTGATGATGATGGTGATGTTGATGAAGACGATCACCGTGGCGATGATTCCCCTCCCGATGGCACTCCGGAGCCACCGGAAGAGAGGAGGAGAGGCTCTCCCCCTTGTGCTTCCTCCTCCATGGCCTCCACCCTCTGGTCCTTGGCCTTCATGATGATGAAGACCCCTCCGGTATACTCCTCCATGGCCACCGGTGATGATGGCCCCCGCCGGCAGGGTGCCGGAGAGGGCCCCGATTGGTTTTTCGTGGCTACAGAGGCTTGCGACGGCGGAACTTCTGATCCAGGTTAATTTTCCGAGGTTTCTGTATTTATAGGAATTTTTGGCGTCGGTCTCACGTCAAGGAGGTGCCCGAGCTGTCCACGAGGCAGGCCCATGCGCCCGTACCAGGTGGGCGCGCCCCCCACCCTCGTGGGCAGCTCGGGACTCTTCTGGCCCAACTCCGATGCTCCGTGGTCTTATTTTGGTCCATAAAAAATCATCAAAAATTGGCCCGTCAATTGGACTCAGTTTGGTATTCCTTTTCTGCAAAACTCAAAAACAAGGAGAAAACAGAAACTGGCACTGGGCTCTAGGTTAATAGGTTAGTCCCAAGAATCATATAAAATATCATATAAATGCATATCAAACATCCTAGAAGGATAATATAATAGCATGAATACTTAAAAAATTATAGATACGTTGGAGACGTATCAGAGGTGCGTGGGGACTCAAACCTCACAATATCCCAAATAAAAGGGAGGCTTCGATGCCAAAGATCCGAAAATGGCGGCTTATCGCAACGCCGTCCTCAAGATGTCAGCTCGGTTCGAGGGGCTCGAATTCCACCATGTGGCTCGGGAAAACAATTAGGCGGCGGATATCCTCGCCCGTATCGACGCTAAGCGCGATACGGTCGCACCCAACATCTTCTTGGAAAGGCTGTTTAAGCCATCCGTGGTATGGGAAAGGGACACCGACAACAATTGTCCGGACCCGGCTACAACGCCAGGTACTGAACACTCTGACATAATCGGAGGCTCCTCCACCGAAATAACGACTTCAGCCCATGTAGTAATGGTCATCATCGCCCCATGGACAGAACCATTCCTGACCTACATAACTAGGCAGGAACTTCCCGAGGACCAAAATGAGGCACGCTGCATTGTACAGCGATCTAAAGCCTACAAGGTCCATGAGGGAGAGTGTCGGTGTCAAAATCGGCGGATCTCAGGTAGGGGGTCCCAAACTGTGCGTCTAGGCGGATGGTAACAGGAGAAAAAGAACACGATGTTTTTACCCAGGTTCGGGCCCTCTCGATGGAGGTAAAACCCTACTCCTGCTTGATTAATATTGATGATATGGGTAGTACAAGAGTATATCTACCACGAGATCAGAGAGGCTAAACCCTAGAAGCTAGCCTATGGTATGATTGTTGTTCGTCCTACGGACTAAAACCCTCTGGTTTATATAGACACCAGAGAGGGTTAGGGTTACATAGAGTCGGTTACAAATGGGAGGAGATCTGCATATCCGTATCGCCAAGCTTGCCTTCCACGCCAAGGAAAGTCCCATCCGGACACGGGACGAAGTCTTCAACCTTGTATCTTCATAGTCCAGGAGTCCGGCCAAAGGTTATAGTCCGTCCATCCGGACACCCCTAATCCAGGACTCCTCACAAGTAGCCCCTGAACCAGGCTTCAATGACGACGAGTCCGGCGCGCAGATTGTCTTCGGCATTGCAAGGCGGGTTCCTCCTCCGAATACTTCATAGAAGATTTTGAACACAAGGATAGTGTCCGGCTCTGCAAAATAAGTTCCACATACCACCGTAGAGAGAATAATATTTGCACAAATCCAATCTGCTGACGTATTCCGCAGCGTGACATCACACCACGGCCAAGCCTTTATTCGTTTTTACTGTCCCACCTCAGCACACTTAGCGAGGCGGTTTCCTTGGCACGCCTTGTCGAAGCAGAGATCGTGTCCCCTTATTCCGGGATTCTCATCAATACGGGCGTGGGTAACCCAACCGTGCCATTAATTACGGCGCTTGGGAGATAAGCGAGTTTTACCAGGCTGGTGGGGGCATATAGTTTCGTCCGCCCATATAAGGGGATAAGGATCCACCTTTTCCATCTACGCCTTCTTCCTCCTTTGCTTATCCATTTTCACGCACTCGAGCTCCAGTGCCCAAGTCTGCACATCCCACCTCAACCTTCTCCAGCAATGTCCGGAGCGGGAGGCAAGTGGATGGTCTCCTCCGTCACGAAGGGACACATCAAGAAGCTGAGGGAGGCCGGATACTTGTCTAACGACATCGCACACCGGCTCCCAGACAAGGGGCAGCTCATCCGCACCCCCAGGCCCCATGAGAGGGTGGTGTTCATCACCCATTTCCTCCGCGGACTAGGTTTCCCACTTCACCCATTTGTCCGGGGGCTCATGTTCTACTACGGCCTGGATTTCGACGATCTGACCCCGAACTTCGTCCTCAACATCTTGGCGTTTATCGTCGTGTGTGAGGCCTTCCTCAGCATCAAGCCCCACTTTGACTTATGGCTGAAGACCTTCAATGTCAAGCCGAAGGTAGTGGGCGGCCAGCAAGCGGAGTGCGGAGGCGCCATGGTGGGCAAGATGCCCAACGTTACATGGCTCGAGGGCTCCTTCGTGGAGACCATAAAGGGGTGGCAATCGGGGTGGTTCTACATCACCAAGCCGCGTGACCCTGAATGGGCAGCGGCCCCCGAATTCCGATCTGGCATCCCCACACGGCTCACCTCCTGGAAAGAGAAGGGCCTGTCGTGGGGTAATTTGGTAGAGCGGACCGGACTCCAAACCTGCGTCCAAGACCTGGTGGACAAAAAGGTTAAACTCGTCAACATAGTCCAGGTCATGCTCATCCGCCGGATCCTCCCGTGTCAACGATAGGCTTTTAACTTATGGGAGTTCAACCCGACCCAGCACCAAACTCTGACCAGGCTCTTGGACACAACGCACGAGGATGCCTGGAAGGTGCTATTCAAGGGCGCCGAGGTTCCCCTTCCCATCACCGAGGATCGCGGATTCCGCGTGAATCGCCAAGCCAGCGTAGTAAGCTTATTTTACCCTTTACGGGATACTTGTTTTTCATAGTTTGACTCTATGCGGGATCTAAGCTCCCGTTCCTTTGACAGGAATGGCAGAAGAAGACCGGACAGATCGACTGTCCGACTCCTTTGCCCGAAGACCAGCGGACGCCCGCTGACGGGTTGCTGGTTCCGGCACCTTACGTGGTGCCGGAGAAGAAGGCCAAGAAGAAGGCCACGGGAACTCGAAAGAGTTCCCGGCGCCCGGTGGTGTCGGATTCATCGTCCGATGACTTCGAGGCGCGCTCCTCCCACGAAGACGAGGAGGAGGAAGAAGAGGCCTCTCCCCCTCCAGCGGGGGGAGGAACGAAAAGGAAGGCCGCCCCAACTAGGGGGCCGGAGGGTCCAAGAAGGGAAGGACCCTTCTTCCGGACTATTCCACCAACACCGATGATGGCGAAGAGGAGTGCCATCCAGGGCCAAGCCCCTGGCAAAATCGTAAGTATCCGGATACCAGAATAACTCATGGCGTTCCTCTGTTGCACAGTATCTTCTGACGCCGAATATAATCATGCAGTCCGCCCAAGGCCGGGCTCGACGCTTCATCGAGCGGCTCCCTGGGTTCGTCGGATGTGAATAGCACTTCACTTCCGGCCGCCTCATCCCCTCGCCCAGCGGATGATGCCGAGGTGGAGTCCCAAAAGGGTCCAAGCCAGGAGGAGGTGGTCCTGGAGGCGCCGCAAGGCGACCTCCCGGAGTCCAGGCGCAAAGGGGATAAAACCCCCAAGGGCTCCAAGTCCGGCCTTGGGTCGGACACCGCACCAGAACCTTCAACGGTTCCGGAATCCGGCAAGCGGCCCCCTAGTAAGAAGGGCAAGCCTACGACGCCGGTGACCTCCATCTAACCGGGGGCACCGGATAATCTGCTGGAGGTGCTTAACGGTGCCTCCATCGACGAGGAGCACCGCACTATTATGAGTGTGGTGACCCAGAAGGTTCAGTCCGCCAAGAGCGGGCTGATTGAAGCCTGCACCAGCCTTCTAACAGGCTTTGAGATATGTATTTAAGATATGTAAAAATATTACCGCATAGACAGTAGCCCCTGATGCTCAGTTAGGTGTTCGGAAAGAAAAGCCGAACTGAGGATCAAAAAGATATACGCAGGAGTCTAACATAAGTATGTCAATATGGGAATGCAGGCTGCGCTGCTGACCTCTGCCGCACTGACTGCGGAGGTCGATGCATTAAAGCAGAGCCTCGAGCAGTCCGAGAACGAGCTCGGCCTTGCCAAGAAGCAGCTCGAAGACAAGGAAGGTAAGTAATACCTTATTTAAGTATATATAAAAAGATGTGGTTGCAAAAAATGACAGGACCAACGTGAGTATTACAGGGGCCACAACCGAGGTGGCGACCCTGAAGGAAGCGCTGTCCAAGGCCGAAGACAATGCGGCCATGGAGCGCACCGAGCGAGAAAAGCAGGAGGCGCGGGTGGCGGAGGTACAGCAAGAGCTCCAGGCTCTCGTGGAAAAACACGAGAGTTTGGAGCTTGACTCAAAGACTCGAGAGTCCGAGCTCGCCTCGGCGCTTGAGAGCGCCAAATCTGCCAAGGCCGAAGCCCAAAAAGCCCTCCAGGAAATTGAGGCGATGAAGAAGATAGCAGCGGGTAAGGCATTCTTTATGCAAAGCAAGCACGCGAAAGTGAATTACTTGTTACTTACCCGAGTCCAGAGCTCTCCAGGAGCATTCGCAGATCTTCCCCGGAGTGTGTCCAACGCTGCCGCATTCTACCGAGCCGAAGAGGGGAGCTTGACGGAGAAGGTGTTCTAGTCTCAGTATGCTGAGGCCGGACACCCGATGCCCTTGAGCGACCAGCTGAAGCAGTTGGTCGAGCTCCATAAGGTGACCGAACAGGCCATGAAGGGTCTCATAGTCCGGCTGTGGCCTGGGGAAGCCATGCCTGGGAGCTACTTCAGGCTGGTGAGGCGGATAGTGGATGCCTGTCCATGGCTTGAAGTCATCAAGCGCTCCGTATGCATCGAAGGTGCCCGTAGGGCCCTTGCCCGTGCTAAAGTGCACTGGGGCAAGATGGATGCTGAGAAGCTTGTGATGGACGGACCACCGCCGGGCAAGGAGCATCGCAAGCCCGAGATGTATTATGAGGGCATCCTGAAGGGTGCCCGCCTTATAGCGGATGAGTGCTCCAAAGATGTAATTTTTGAGTAAACTCGCATTTGTGATCCTGTACGCTAAAACTTGTTCATATGCGCTAAGCAACGCTTTTGAATTTAAAACATTACCTTCTGTGTGACCGTTTATTAAAATTGAGAGATGGCGAGTCGTCGGCTTCTGCCCCCATGCCACGAGTGCTGGGGTGTTCGGGATAAACTTGAGCGCTCTTTTTCCCATTCTTGGGTCCTTCGAGGGAGGCGCTCAACACAACGAACAAGGCAATCAGACTATAATGCTTGAACACTCTCACTTAGCCCTAGAATTCTATAATTTTAAATTTCGGCGAAGCCCCTAGTATTCGGAAGACCGAGTTCGGGGCGCTATCCACGCCTAGGCCGGACAAAGTCGACTCCTCGCTCTAAGCGGCATAAGTCTTTAGGGACTCGAAAACCTCTCGAACAGCGACCAGCTCTCGCCGTATCATGACGGTCAGTTTTAGCTTTCTCCACTGAGGTGCTTAGCCCAACTCAACCGGGGCACAATCGCAGTGGTTCTCCCAGCGCTACCTTAGCCGATATAATGGAACATAAGGTACCAAAACATGGGAGCCGGGCAAACCCAACTATTGACCCAAGACATGATTCGGAGCCGATGCATATAATGCTATAAGTTCGGGGTGCCGCACTTGTGGAAGTGTTCAGACTTATCACATCGTATGTTGGGGTACTTAAGCCCCTGGTGTATTTGGCCGTACCAAAGCGTACTGGTGCAACATGTCATTAATGAACATATATAGATAAAAAAGGGAATGCAATAATAGACAAAAGCTATGTATTGTTTATTCGAAAAGGTTGCGGTAAAATCAGGACGATACAAATAGTGCGATAAGCAAGAGATGGGACTATTTGACATGTCCCCCTCTAGGGGCGAGCTGCGGGATGATATGTGAAACAAGTATACTGCTCGTTATAGAGACCACCTGGACACTCGACGTAGCTTTTTGCCTCCCTGGCTGTTGCATCGTGTGTTCGACGATTGTACTGCCGGACAGGCCTTCCGTAGAGTGGAGTCCTGAAAGTAAAAAAAAGAATGACAAAATCGGGAGCCCCTAGTGCGGTTGAGCCGCATTTTGGGCATGTCGTGGTCATGCCCCTCCCCCTTTGCCCATGGTATTTCCAGAGCGTAGTTATGTATGCGTAGTACTGGTTTCGCAATTTCACGAGGGCTGGGGTTGGGGCCGCATTGCTATGCTTGCTCGGAACGTGCCAGGAGGTCTTGTTGTAGGTTACTCCGGGCGCGCTTGACGGTGTCCGGACGTTTAATAGCCGGACTGGAGAATTGCCTTGAGAGGCTGCTTTGTACTTCTGCCGCGAGGGCCGCCGTATGCTCCTCCGTTTGGAGAGAGCGTTAGTGTTTCCATTGACCCTAATGACTCCTCAAGGGCCTGGCATCTTGAGCTTGAGGTATGCGTGGTGCGGCACCACATTGAACTTTGCAAATGCGGTTCGTCCGAGCAGTGAGTGATAGCCACTGCGGAACGGGACTATGTCAAGATTAACTCCTCGCTCGAAATTATCCGGGATCCAAGACCACCTCAAGTGTAACCGAGCCTGCATAGTTGGCCTCTACACCTGGTATGACGCCTTTAAAGTTCGTCTTTGTGGGTTTAATCCTTGAGGGATCTATGCCCATTTTTCGCACTGTATCCCGATAAAGGTGTTCAGGCTGCTGCCGCGTCCATAAGGACTCTAGTGAGGTGAAATCCACAATGATTGGGTCTAGAACCAATGCGGCGAATCCGCCATGGCGGATGCTAGTGGGTGGTCCTTCGATCAAAAGTGATCGGGCAGGAGGACCATAGGTTGAACTTTGGGGCGACTCGCTCCAACGCATATACGCCCCTCGAGTGCACGCTCGCTCCCTTTTGGGGATGTGGGTTGCGATATCATGTTCACCGTCCGCACTTGTGGGGGAAGCCCTTCATCCCCTATTGTTCGGGGGGGGCTCCTCCTCGTCATCGCTATGCAGCCCCTTGTCTCTGTTTTCGCGCTTAACTTGCTCTGCTGCTTGAACACCCAACAATCCCTGTTGGTGTGATTGGCTGGTTTTTGGGGTGCCGTGTCCGCACGAGCGATCGAGTATTCGGTCCAAACCGGACGGTCCCGGAGTATTTCTTTTAAATGGATTTTTCCGCGACCGGTTAAGAGCCTCGAATCCGCATTAACTGCCGTATCCTCAGCATTGTCGCCGTTAATGCGGCGCTTGTGCTTGTTGCGACGCGACCTACCATTGCTGTCCTTGGTATCCGAATTACCAGGGCTCTTGGTCATGTTATTACTACGAGCTAGCCAGCTGTCTTCTCCCGTGCAAAAGCAGGTCATGAGTGTTGTGAGGGCTGCCATGGATTTCGGCTTTTCCTGTCCTAGGTGCCGGGCAAGCCACTCGTCACGGATGTTATGTTTGAAGGCTGCAAGGGCCTCTTCGTCCGGACAGTCGACTATTTGATTTTTCTTGGTTAGGAACCATGTCCAGAATTGTTTCGCCGATTCCTCTGGCTGCTGAATTATGTGGCTTAGGTCATTGGCGTCTGGTGGTCGCACATAGGTGCCCTGGAAATTGTCGAGGAATGCGGCTTCCAGGTCCTCCCAACAACCAATTGATTCTGTTGGCAAGCTGTTAAGCCAATGCCGAGCTGGTCCTTTAAGCTTGAGTGGGAGGTATTTGATGGCGTGTAGATCATCACCGCGGGCCATGTGGATATGAAGGAGATAATCCTCGATCCATACCGCAGGATCTGTTGTGCCATCGTATGATTCGATGTTTACGGGTTTGAAACCCTCGGGGATTTGATGATCCATTACTTCATCTGTGAAGCATAGTGGGTGTGCGGCGCCTCTGTACTGGGCTATATCACGACGTAGCTCAAACGAGCTTTGTCTACTTTGTTCGGCCCGACCGGATTTACCATATCCAGCATGACGGTTATCGTCACGTGTCGTGGGGCGCCCACGCGATCCATAGATCGATCTTGTTTGCCTTGCCTTGTCCTCCAATATATCACGTAGGTCTGGTGCATTTCCCCGTGCCTTGGTATTCTTTGAGCAATGCCCGGGTGCGGCTTGAGTGGACGGCCGAGAGGCCTCTCTGTCGCGGCCACGAGGTGGCCGGTCGGCCACATCATGCGCTGGTGATGTAGGTCTAGGTGCTTCCTCCTCTAATCGGGGTAGCAGCCTGCGTTTTGGGTAGCTCTTGGAGGGGCGTTCGAGTTCATACTCTTCGGCCGCAAGGACTTCAGTCCATCTGTCGGCTAGCAAGTCTTGGTCAGCTCTAAGTTGTTGCTGTTTTTTCTTGAGGCTGCTCGCCGTGTCCATAAGCCTGCGTTTGAAACGCTCTTGCTCGACGGGATTCTCAGGCACGACAAATTCATCGTCGTCGAGGCTTGCCTGGTCTTCGGAGGGAGGCATGTAATTATCGTCCTCTACCTCTCTGTCTGCCGCTCTCTCATGAGGGCTGGTTTCTCCATCCTCCTGTGTTGAATCCTGCTGGAGGGGGTTGTCTTCGCACCTTTCCAGGGGTGTTATTGTCTCCGTGCGGAATCACCATTTTTTCTTTGGCGGGATTTAGAGCGGCGCCGCTGACGCCGGCGCTTAGGCTGCTTCTTGGAGGGGTCATCCTCCATTGTTCCATCGCCGTTCCCTTCATTTGGGGTGTCCAACATGTATATGTCATACGACGAGGTGGCCTTCCAGTGCCCTGTAGGCGCTGGTTCTTGGTCGTCTCCTGCATCGGCGTCCATACCGTCGATGTCGTCGGAGTCGAAGTCGAGCATGTCGGTTAAATCATTGACAATGGCTACGAAGTGGGTGGTGGGTGGGCTTTGAATTTCTTCGTCGTCCGCATCCCAACCTTGCTGACCATAGTCCGGCCAGGGCTCTCCTGATAAAGAGAGAGACTTTAGTGAATTCAGAATGTCGCCGAAGGGCGAGTGCTGAAAGATGCCGCGGCGGTGAACTCCATGATCGGCGCCCAATCGGATTCGATTGGCAGGGGCGCGGAAGGTTCGGAGTCCGGAGGGGAGTCCGGCACCTTGGAGTCACAAGCTTCACAAAGGACAAGGATGGTGTTCGGCTCGATCGCCCTAGAGATTGCAGCCCCCGAGGCGGTGTCCAGCCACCCGTCCTCGATTGGCGCAGTCGGCTCCGAGCTGAGGGTCGGAGCGGACACGGGTGCGGCCTCTAAGGCACTGTTCGGTGGCAGAGCTAGATCATGCCCATCGTAACAGTGCGGCACGCTCGGCTGTGGCTCGAACCCGTCGAAGATCATGTCTCCGCGGACGTCAGCCGTGTAGTTCAAACTTCCAAATCTGACTCGATGGCGGGGCGAGCTTCGATCTACTCCAGATGGCTGCTTAATTGGCCCGCATTGCAAAGCCGCCGAATACGAAGATCTGTCCGGGGAGAAAAGTCTCACCCTGGACCGCATCGTTGTTGATGATCGGAGGAGCCATCGGGCCTAAAGATGACGACACGGAGGAACTCTCAATGAAAGCACCAATGTCGATGTCAAACCGGCGGATCTCGGTAGGGGTCCCGAATCGTGCGTCTAGGCGGATGGTAACAGGAGACAAGGGACACAATGTTTTTACCCAGGTTCGGGCCATCTCGATGGAGGTAAAACCCTACTCCTGCTTGATTAATATTGATGATATGGGTAGTACAAGAGTAGATCTACCACGAGATCAGAGAGGCTAAACCCTAGAAGCTAGCCTATGGTATGATTGTTGTTCGTCCTATGGACTAAAACCCTCTGGTTTATATAGACACCGGAGAGGGTTAGGGTTACATAGAGTCGGTTACAAATGGGAGGAGATCTGCATATCCGTATCGCCAAGCTTGCCTTCCACGCCAAGGAAAGTCCCATCCGGACACGGGACGAAGTCTTCAACCTTGTATCTTCATAGTCCAGGAGTCCGGCCAAAGGTTATAGTCCGGCCATCCGGACACCCCCTAATCCAGGACTCCCTCAGAGAGCTTTATAAGAAAAGCACCACCGGAGTCCTTCAAAGGTGCATCTCCGAAGAGGAAGGGCGGAAGCTTCTGGCAGAAATCCATGCCGGACTCGGCGGCCACCACGCCGCAGCCCGGGCCCTCGTAAGTAAGGCCTTCTGTACATGATTCTATTGGCCGACGGCCCGGGCGGATGCACATGACTTGGTCGAATGCTACGTCGGTTGCCAGCTTTTTGCAAACCAAAGCCATATGCCGCCCGTCGCTCTACAAAAAATCCCCATTACCTGACCTCTTTTGGTCTGGGGGCTTGACATGGTTGGACCCCTTAAAGGGGGAACCCATAAGAAAAAATACTTACTGGTCATGGTGGATAAATTCACCAAATGGATAGAAGCCAAACCTGTTAAAACGGCCGAATCCGGACCGGTGATAGACTTAATATCCGGGGTTGTACACCATTATGGCATCCCCCACAGCATCATCACTGACAACGGCACGAACTTCACTGTCGATGAGGTAAAACTATGGTGCAGCAACATGGGCATCAAGCTCAATTATGCTTCTGTCTATCACCCACAAACTAACGGTCAAGTCGAGCAAGCAAATGGTCTTATCATGAGCGGCATCAAACCTAGATTAGTGCGGTCCTTAAAGGAATCTAACACGCCTTTGGGTAGAGGAGACTCCGTACTCAGGGGGCTGCGAACCACGCCGAATCGCACTACCGGATACACACCATTCTTTATGGTGTACGGCACAGAGGCGGTTCTGCCCTGCGACATAATTCATGACTCACCTCGAGTGCGCATGTATGAAGAAAGAGAGGCCGAGCTCGATCGGCAGGACAGTTTGGACGCCCTTGAGGAGGAGCGTGACGTGGCAAAAGCCCGTTCCGCATTCTATCAGCAACAGGCTCGAAGATACCAAAGCAGAGAAGTACGGGCCAAAACTTATAATGTTGGCGAACTCGTTCTATGCCTACCGGAGAAGAAAAAGGACAAGCTCAAGCCCAAATGGGAAGGTCCCTTCGTTATTGACCAGGTTCTGACCGGTGGAGCGTACCGTCTGCGGGATGCATCGGACAATCGACTCGAGCCAAACCCATGGAACGCAGGTTCTACGCCTAGTGCCGGACTCTGTGTTCGTCTCCTTACCTCTGTCAATATTTTATACACTCGTTACCTGTCTTTTCTTTCTTTCTTTCTTCCCTTTTTTTCTTGAAGGCCTTAATAGGCTAAAATGTGTCTTGACTACACAATTTTGACGCGCCAGCCGCGCTCATGATACCTGGGGGCTTCTTACACAGAAGCTTAATTATTTTACCGGGCCTCATGCCCCGCACCTGTGTTATTCTTCCGCACGTACCTTTTTTCGCCTATATGCATCGATATGACTTAAGTTTTGGCCAAGCTGGGTTGCCTGGATCTTGTATTTATGCCCTACGTTCCCGTTAATTCGGCTAGGGCATATGGGGAACACCTCTGCGATTGTTACTGCCGGGTCAGCCGGATGTGTACCTCAGACTGGGTGAAGCCGAAAGCTAGCGTTCTTAAGGGAATATTCGGTCGGTGAACAAAATATGACTTTTATTTATTTTTGATACATGCCCCCAGATGTTTTTTGCCTGCGTCTCTTCTCACAGTCCGGACATGCACATTAGGGCATGCGTACCCAGGGAAAGGAACCCTTAACGGAACTATTCTCCCTGGAAGATGTTTCTTACTATCCATGTAATATAACATAACTAGTTGGGTACTTGTCTGTTCAATCACTTATGACCCGCCTAGTTTCCACACATACCCCAGTTTTTGCATAACTGAGCGGGTATTCGGATACACTCCGGACTATTGGGTCTCGAGGTTGAAGCGAAAAGGTCTGCAATGACAAATGAATTACAATCCGGCTAGAGACATTATACATGTCACTTAAATTACACAGGCACTTAGACTAACTAAGTTCTTCTTCTATCCCATCCAACAGGCTGTCTAGCCTACAATCCTGTTGGGAATACTTTGCGGCTAATTCTACTTGGTCATAAACCATACTGACGGGGATCTCCTTCCCATCGGGCCCCACAGGTCCGACCTCGGCCATGTGGTTTGGGTCAGCCTTGGTATACCGCGTCTTCACCATGGCCCAGGCTTCCCTGGCACCTTGACGGCAGGCCGATATCTTCCATAATCGGAGGCGCCGCCGCGCTCCCTTGAGCTTCTCTGCAAGCTCTCCAATGCCTTCTGGCAGGGAGACGGATGGCCACAAGGCCTGGGCAATACCCTGCATCACCTGCCGAACTTGTTCGTGCAGTCGTGAGAGCTCTGGTAGAAGATCACCCGCAGACCCGGGCATCTCCTCCGCGGGACGATCCGTCAGCACACCTGCAGACATAACTCTGTTAGCAGGCTTCTTCTCCGAACTCCTCCGAAAGTTCGTTCAAAGCACTTACTAAAAATGCCATGTCGAAGCCGCTTATTCTCCTTCACGGAGTCAGCCAGCTGGGCCCGAACATCTTTAAGTTCCTCACCCAGCTGGGTATTGGCGTCTTGGAGATTGTTTTTCTCCTGCCTAACTTTGGTGAGCACACGCTCGCCAGCCTTTAGCCGTCGTATGACATGTTTCTCATCCGGATTCACTGCGGCGTCATCTACAATTTTTATTGTTAGATTTGCAGGCATGCCGCATACTATATGGTACCTATCATTCTTTGAAACAAGTGTTAGCAGAGGGGGCCTTCTCGAACTCCTTCAATGCGGCAATTGCGGCCTGTAGCTGGGCCTTCCACTCTTCCAGCTCTTGAGACAATTGGGTATTCTTCTCTGTAAGAACCTGCACAAATAATGATCCTTAAATCAGTTGCGCCAACTGTTTCAAGTCTCAGGGGCTACTGCTATATATATAATCATCAAATTTTCTTACCCGTATATCCTTTACATACTGGTCCGTGGCTCTGGCAAGACCATTTTGAGCAGCACGGATGTATGTGTCTCCTGAGTTGAAGGCATCAAACGCCTCTTGGGTGAAACAAGCGTCACGAAGTACGGCCCGGCGACGCCGGTGATTCATGGCGCTCTCCACTTCGGAGTTTGTAGCGGAAATTTTATCCGCATCCTCTGTAGGAGGAGCATCTGGTGCGTGCTCTGCTTTAGCTTCCGCCTCTGTGTCCGGCCCTGGAGCCCGACTGGTGGAGGCGTGATCGGCAACCTCTTTGGATATAGTCCGGCGATCGTTTTTCCTTCTAGGAAACATGGGTGTTATTATGTTTTAAAAGATGATAACCATGGAGCGAGGCTTTGTCTAATACATTTGCGCCGGCGTCTCCGTCTGGACCGCCTTTCTTTTTAGCCTGCCTGGCTTCAGTGCCCCTTGTTGGCGATTCGCCACGGGTTCGGCATGGTGTCCCGAGGACCCTCCCTGTAAAACACCATACAGGTACGGTAGGTGAGGTGCATAAAAAGGGATCCTTCTCGAAAGTTGGGACTCTGGTTCCACTTACATGCGAGGCGGGGAGCAGCCCAGGATAGTCCGCTATAATGGCCACCATGGCATCATCACAGCTTAATTGATAGAATATTCTGTCGATCAGCTCCACAAATATGTCCGGATCCTCTTCTAGGCTGGGGTCGAGTGCCCGGTCGGGATCCTCCGGTTGTGGGGGCAGGCTGTTAACCTCCCTTACAGCCTTTCACAGTTCCTGCTATGAAATAGCAAGGTAAATACTTATTACAAAAACTTGGGGAGGATGGGAGTAAGAAGTGGCAGCTCACCCAGCTTGGAGGGTTGTACATGGAGAATCCATCTCGTGGCTTGATGCGGAGGAACTCCTCTTCCTCTCCCTTATACAAATCGGACAAAATTTTTGCTAGGGCAGCAACTGAGTCCGGCCCCTTACGGCCGGAGCGAGCGGCATCATCTTCCCCGTTGAAATGCCACATGGGGTGGCCTCGATATTGAAGCTGCTGCACCCCCCACATAATGCAAATTGATATAACCTCGGTTATTGTCAGTCCTGATTGAGCCAGTACCTTTATCCGGCCCATCAAGTAAAGGATGTCTCTGTCGTCTTCCTCCTGAGGGCTCCGTGGGCGCCAGCTTCGGCGTTTCTTTAAAGGGGCACTATCGAACTCAGGAAGACCGATCTGAATAGGATCCGGGAGGGGGACGTCCTCCTTATAGAACCACTCTGAAGGCCAGTCTTCGGACGTCTTCTTCGGGGTACCGGATAGGTATCCGGTCCCGGCGATGCGCCATATTTCGGCTCCGCCCACTTGATATATTGAGCCCCTCTATGTACAGGGCACAAGGCAGAATAGCTTCTGCCATAGCGTGAAATGAGCTTCGCAGCCCAGAAACAGCTCGCAAAGAGCTACGTAACCAGCGATGTGTAATATGGAAGCAGGGGTGAAGTTATGCAGCTGGAGGCCGTAAAACTCCAGGAGCCCTCGGAGGAACAGATGGATTGGAAATCCGAGTCCCCTTAATAAATAAGGGACGAGGCATACCCGCTCCCCCTTGGAGGGGTTGGGAAAGCTCTCCGCTTGCTCCCCGCCATTATAGGTGGCGAGCCCGGCTCAAACAGGGACCATGTACGCTGGGGGGAGGAATCCCTGGGTCTGTAGCTTCACTAATTGGCTGTGTGGGACGGAACACTTCATCCAATCTATAGGCGCGCTCGGATGAATGCTCGCTGAGGGAAGATGGTGTGATTTGGATATGAGAATCCTCGTCTCTTTAAATAGGCAGTTTATTCACATAGCTAGGGTGGTTAATGCAAAAATTCCCTGGCTCCTCGCATTCGCTCGACACGTGGAAGACAGCCATTATGGGGAGCGGAGGCCAAGAAGCGCACCATTTATGAGAAGCCGGACACTATTTAAACAGGTATTCGGAATTTGGAGAAGAACCCGCCTTGCAATGTCGAAGACAATCTGCGCGCCGGACTCATCGTCATTGAAGCCTGGTTCGGGGTCTACTGAGGGAGTCCTGGATTAGGGGGTATCCGGTCAGCCGGACTATATCCTTTGGCCGGACTGTTGGACTATGAAGATGCAAGATTGAAGACTTCGTCTCTTGTCCGGATGGAACTCTCCTTGGAGTGGAAGGCAAGCTTGGCGATACGGATATGTAGATCTCCTCCCTTGTAACCGACTCTATGTAACCCTAGCCCCCTCCGGTGTCTATATAAACCGGAGGGTTTAGTCCGTAGGACGACAACAATCATACCATAGGCTAGCTTTTAGGGTTTAGCCTCTACGATCTCGTGGTAGATCAACTCTTGTACTACTCATATCATCAAGATCAATCAAGCAGGAAGTTGGGTATTACCTCCATCGAGAGGGCCCGAACCTGGGTAAACATTGTGTCCCTCGCCTCCTGTTACCATCCGCCTTAGACGCACAGTTCGGGACCCCCTACCCGAGATCCGCTGGTTTTGACACCGACAGCAGTGCCTCGCTGCATACCTCTCACCGCCAGCTCAAGCAGTAGGCACGTGAGATTACAGCAACAGAGCCATCGTTCGACACTCAGAAGCTGCTAAAGTGGTCCAGCACACCCCTCATCTTTTACACCGAGGACCACCCTGACCGCACTACTGCGGTCGGATGTTTGCCATTGTTGGTCTCGCCAACGATACGCAACCTCAGGGTGAACAAGATGTTGGTTGATGGCGGGGCCGACCTGAACCTGATCTCGCCTATCGTGATCAAAAGGTTGCAAATCCCTGATGGAGACCTCGAGGAAACGGGCACGTTTCAAGGGGTCAATCCGGGGAGGAGCCAGCCGAAGGGAAAGGTCACACTACCCGTGACATTTGGAGGAGAGTTGAACTACAGGATGGAGAGGATCGTCTTCGACGTGGCTGATATCCCCTTGCCCTACAACGGGATCCTCGGCCGCCCGGCACTAGCCAAGTTCATGGTGGCGTCACACTACGCCTACAACATGCTAAAGATGCCCGGGCCGTTGACCATCATCTCCGTCCCCTCCGACAAGAAGGACGCGTTGATCTGCGCCGACCAACTCTACCGGGAAGCGGTTGCGGCAGCTGCCGTCAAGGCACCTGCTCTGTCGCTGAAGGCCCGGGAGGGAAGAAGGAGCCCGCAAGACCTCTCGCACCCTCTCGGCAAGCACACCTCCTCGGTGTTGTCCTACCGTTGAGGGCGTGCGGAGAGTTCTACCAACAAGAGCAAGAGATCGAGCCAAGCGCGCGCAGACCAAGAAGGTGCCCGTCGGGGAGGATGGCGCGGAGGGCCTTCATCATAGGCTCCACCCTCGACAGCAAATAAGAAGGCGCGCTCGTCACCTTCCCGCGGGCAAATGTCGACGTGTTTGCATGGCAAGCGTCCGACATCCCCGGTGTTCCTAGGGAGGTGATTGCGCACCAACTAGCTGTCTGCCCCCACGCGCGGCCCGTCAAGCAGAAGGTCAGAAAGCAGGCTTTGGGAAGGCAGGAGTTCATCACAGAGGAGATCAGGAAGTTGGAAGCGGCAAGTTTGGTGAGAGGGGTGCTCCACCCGACGTGGTTGGCCAATCCGGTAGTGGTGCGCAAGGCGAATAAGGCTTGTCATAAGGACCCATTCCCGTTGCCGCGCATCGACCAGATTGTTGACTCCACAGTCGGGTGTGATCTGTTATCATTCCTCGACGCCTACTCAGGCTACCACCAAATCTTCATGACAAGAGAGGATGAAGAGAAGACAACATTCATCACCCCATGTGGTACGTATTGCTTTTTACAGATGCCTTTCGGGTTGAAGAGTGCTGGCTCAACGTTGGCAAGAGCAGTCCAAATTGGTTTTGAACCTCAGCTCCATAGAAATATGGAGGCCTACATGGATGACATAGTGGTCAAAACCAAGGACGGGCCAACTCTTGTGCAAGATCTGGAAGAGACATTTGCTAACCTGCGCAAGATCAACCTCAAGATGAACCCTGAGAAGTGCGTCTTCGGCGTTTCGTCCGGCAAGCTTCTCGGGTTCTTTGTGTTGCAGCGCAGGATCGACGCAAACCCAGACAAGATCAAGGCTATTGAGCAGATCGAGGCGCCCAAGCGGATCAAGGATGTGCCTCAGCTCACCGGCTGCATTGTCGCCATGAGCCGATTCATCTCCAAGTCCGTCGAGCGCGCCCTTCCCTTCTTCAAAATCTTGAAGAAGGCAGGCCCAATAGAGTGGACCCAGAAGCCGAGGCAACACTACAGGATCTGAAGAAATACCTTTCATCCATGCCAATACTGATTGCACCTAAAACACAAGAGCCGTTGCTGCTGTATCTGGTGGCGACGAATCAAGTGGTCAGCGCCGCACTGGTGGCATAGAGGGAGGTCGACGAGGAGGCAGCAATGGCGGCAGAACCAGCAGATGGCAAGCCAAAGATTCCCCGGCAGGGTCTGGTGCAGACAAGGCGCGGCCCCCGGCAGAGTCTGGTGCCACCAAGGCAATGCCCGCGCAGTCGAGTGAAGTGGTGCCAAAGAAGAAGATGATGCAGCACCCGGTTTACTTTGTCAGCTCCCTCTTGCAGGGGGCTAGGTCGAGGTATTCCGGCGTGCAAAAATTGCTCTTCGGCCTCCTTATGGCCTCAAGGAAGCTGCATCACTACTTCCAGGCCCACGAGATCACTGTCATCACCCGCCTCCCGTTACAACGGTACTACTGTTTCTGAGCATAGCTGGAAGGATTGTGGAATGGGCCTTGGAGCTGTCAAGCTTCGGTTTAAAGTTTGAAAGTACCTCGACAATTCGGAGCAGAGTCTTGGCAGAGTTCATCGCAGAATGGACCTCGGCGCTGACGAAGAAATCCAGAGACCACTCTCCCGGCAAGGAAGCGGATCGCGTTGGATCATGTACTTTGATGGGGCTTTCTCGCTGCAAGGCGCCGGTGCCGGTGTGCTGCTCGTCGCACCCATCGGAGAACACCTCAAGTACGTGATCCATATGCACTTCCCCAGGGAGATGTCCACCAACAACACCGCTGAGTACGAGGGATTGCTTGCCGGTCTCAGGATCACGGTAGACCTTGGGGGTTAAGAAGCTCATCGTCAGGGGTGACTCGCAGCTCGTTGTCAGGCAGGTCAATAAGGATTATCAGAGCCCATTGATGGAAGCTTACGTAGATGAGGTGAGGAAGCTGGAGGAACGCTTTGAAGGTATCCAGGCGGAGCACGTCCCCTGAGCGGAGAACAACATCGCCGATTACCTGTCAAAGCGTGCCGCATTCAAGCTACCCGTGGAACCAGGTACCTTTTTGCTCCGGTTAACTCAACCATTTGTCGAACCATCAGCGGGGCAGAGCAAGCGGAGAAAATCAGCTCCCGGCAAGTACTTTCCTACCGAGCCCCCTGAGGCTGCCGGCAAGGGTGTTGCCATGACGCCGAGCTCGCGCAAGAACAACTTCGCTCCGTGAGCGTCAAGCCACGGCCGTGAGACAGCCGCTCCCATGGCGGAAGAGATGCCTTTGGTCCTTGCCATCGAGCCCCAGGCTCCGGCATGGGTGTAGCATACCGTCCAATTCCTCCAAACAGGGGAGCTTCCTAAGGAGCAGGAAGAAGCGGAGAAAGTAGCCCGTCGGTCTGCCATGTACTAGTTAAATCGATGGCGTCTGTCTTTGGAGAAGGCGAGCGGTGTGAAACTCAAGTGCATCCCCCGGGAGGAAGGACTGGAGCTGTTGGCGGAGATACATGGAGGCATATGTGGCTCCCACATAGGGTCGAGGGCCCTTGCCGGGAAGGCGTTCCGTCAAGGTTTCTACTGGCCCACCGCCCTCCAGGATGCGACGACACTAGTAACCAAGTGTGAAGTGTGCCAGTTCCATTCAAAGAAGCTTCATCAACCAGCCCAAGCCCTTCAAACAATCCCTCTCTCCTGGCCATTCTCGGTCTGGGGGCTCGATATACTGGGCCCTTTCCCCGTCTTTGTCGGGGCTTTGAGTACTTATGCGTTGCAATCGACAACTTCACAAAGTGGCGGAGGTGGAAGCGATGAGAAGGTGGCTTTCGATCAGCCGTCAAGTTCTTCAAGCGACTAGTCTGCCGTTTGATGTGCCAAACAGAGTCATCACCGACAATGACACGCAGTTCACAAGCCACACCTTCATGCAGTAAATCAAGACCTCGGCGACAAGGTCTGTTTTGCTTCGTGGCAAATCCACGAACAGCGGCCAGCGGAGAGGGCAAATGCTGAAGTGTTGCGAGGCACGAGCGAAGACCTTTGACAAGCTGCACAAGAGCGGAAGGCGCTGGGTTGATGAGTTGCCGACGGTTCTTTGGTCGATCAGACGACGCCGTCGAGCCACCGGCGGACACCTTTTTCCTGGTATACGGGGCAGAAGCAGTTCTCCCCACGGAACTCATATCTGGGTCACCTCGAGTGCTCGCTTATGATGAGCTTGAGCAAAAGCCGTTCGCCAAGATGACCACGGCGCTCCTTGAGGAAGATCGTCTTGAGCGTGTGAGAAGCGGACACGCTACCGGCAAGCCTTGTGCGCTACCATAGCCGCAAGGTTCGGCCCGAAGCTTTGAGGAAGGCGACCTTGTTCTTGGCGCGTTCGATCAGCCAAGAATTCCAACAAGTTGGCGCCAAAGTGGGAAGGCCCTTATCGGGTGTCTGAGTCACGGGCTGGCGCGATCTGCACAGAGACGAAGATGCCGTCCCAGTGAGCAACTCCTGGAACATCGAGCATCTTGAAAGTTTTACCCATAAAGGCGGCGGCTTGTCGGGCCTCCGGCAAACCACCTTTTGTACAAGCTTTGCGGCAAGGCATGTGACCCTTTGTACAAAGCCAGTAGCGCAGACCACGAGCATAAATAAATGAAGTCTTTGGCGCCTAAGTTATAGCATGCATGCTAGGTGAGTATCTTCCTTGGTTAGGGTTGATAGTGCTTAGCGGCGACTAACCCCTAGCCTAGAGGTCAAGTGCGCGTCTATCTGTTCCTTTTCTATCCTCCTTTGGTTCGCAGGGCACATGAGCACTTCTGCTGAGCTACTCGGAAAGAAGGAAACGGACCGGCGCTACGACCCGACAAACCAGAGTTGCGGGGATGCAACACTGAGGATCAACCGCGGCAAGATGAGATTGCCGGGGCTGCAGATCCAGATAAGTCTTTTATCCTCTGTCATGCATTTCGTAACCGGACTGGGGTATGTGAAACCTCGTTTTTTTCTCTAGGCTGTCGTGCTCCCCTTTTTCCTATACCTAAGTATTATTTCTTGGGTCTGGATTTGGTCGTAGCCGCGGCAGCAAGGAGGTGGGACGAGCAGCCTAAAGCCCACTTCATCCCTGCCTCCGCCAAGAGCGCGAGAACGTCGAGTGGAGTGGGGGGACGGCAAGGCCTGTTGCCGGGCGGAAAACGTTTACCTTAAACAATAACAAGGATTCGCTCCTTGATGCAGGATTTACCCGCGAACGAAAAACCCGGCAAGCATCCCTTTTTCATTAAAAACATCCCATATAGGTACAGTTCGTGCGAGATGAAAAACATGAGCAAGGGGATTAGAAGTTTTAAATTTAACAAAGGCCCGCAGGCTTACAAACTAAAAAAGAGATAAGGTGCCCGTAATCCCTTTCTTGTCCCTCTCCTCAGGAGGCAGGTCAAGGAGGCGAAAGGGCAAAAGGGGCTCCTAGGCGAGCTACGAGCAGTAGAAAGCACCAAGAGAACACCTCGGTGGCCGCCCACGGGCGGGCCGGTGATGACGGTGCCTGGAAAGGAGCTGGAAGACAAGGCGGCAGGACCAGCAATACGCGATAAAGGCGTCGGTGCCCGCGTACTCCAAGTTGACGGCCTTGCCGCCCGCCCTCTTCCTCTTCCGCAGCCTCCCGATGTCAGCCGCCCAAGTAGACGGCCTCGAGAAGTTCAAGGAGCTGGCCCCGCCCCCGACAAACCTCTGCCGGAGGAGCGGCCGGGTGCAGATGCTGCTGCTGCCACACCCGGCCGGGCGCGGGGCGTCCGACGCCTAGTCGGACTCGTCCCCGCTATCCGCTCCGCTTTCCTCCTCATCACTTTCGCTCGAGGAAGAGCTTTCACCGTCAGAATCTCCGTCGGAGGAGCTCTCCACGTAGCACTTCAGGCGAGTCCCGAACTCTTCGGAGACCTTGACTGAGAGTAGGCCGTCCTCCTTTAATTTGAAGTAGAGGACGAGCCCCGCCGTCAGGTTGTGGATGCGAGTGAACATCTTCCACCCACGACGGAGGTACATGACTCGAGGAGCCGGGAAGTCGACGTCGACCCGCGTGCCCCCGTTCCCGCAACCCCTCATGTGCAATCTGAGGGATTTGGGCCAGTCACGCTCCATCTCCCGAGAAAACGGGGTGGGAAGACGAAGACGTCGACGCGGAGGCCGGCGCAGCCTGATGAAGAACTCGCGGGGCTGTTCTCCGACATGGCCTTCCATCGGGAAAGACATCATTGGAGGGGGCGAAGCCGGCGCGCCGCACCGCCCTCCTCTTCCCCGAGCACTGCGACCTCTGCCCCGGCCTCGCCCACGGCCTCGCCCCCTCCCCCTTCCCCTCGCGGCCGGCTCCACCACCGCGGGCTCAGGAGGAGGAGGGACGCGTTGTCGGGAAGCGACCCTTGCCGCCATCGTCGAAGGACCAGGATTCCCTTTCTCCATGGCGAGTGAAAGGAAGAAGCAGAAGCAAGAGGAGATAGATGAGAGAATAGTGCGAGACCCCATCCCCCCTTCCCCCTCCTTATAAAGGAGCGGGGTCGGTGTTCGGCCGCCCCGTTCGGCCAATCCAGCCACCAGAGGCGCGCGGAATCGGGACCGACCCGCTGCCCCAACCAGCGATGGCCCGGTTTCCCGCCCCCGCCGCTTGCTACCCCAAGTGCATGGGGGACGCATGGCGGACGTGCAGAACTGAGGGGACAGGCGAAGCGACCTCTCCCCACCCTGCGATCGTGGGGAGTGGACACCTTGAAGACCGCGCCCCCGGCCCTGTTCAGTAAATGAGCCGCGCCTCCACGCCTCCCTCTTTTTACGAGGAAGGCGCGAGCCGCCTCTTTACTGTGATGTGACGCATGCGTGTGAAAACCGCCCCACACATGCCGCCCACGTCACGCACACCCCTCCACGCCGCGCCGCACGTGCGGGTCATGGGAAGCGGAGCGCGCAAAAAGTCTTACCACGGTAAAAACTGCCCCGCCTGCCCGCGCACCGTTTTGGGCCTGACCCAATAACGTGCCGCGCTTATGTGTGGCCCAGGCCCGGGGGCTCCTGTCAGTGTACAAAAAGAGGGGCACGCTTTTGTACCCCTTTACCTGTGCACGGGCAGTCAAAGCCGCGCCCATGACCACACCAAGCAGAACAGGAGAGGTGAGCCAAGGTAAGGCCGAAGCCCAAGACAATCAAGGCAACACCAAGGCCAAGACCACAAAGAGCAGAGGGACGGAGCAGGTTCCCCCGGCAAGACCCTTGTCGGGCGGCCTCAGCGGCCCCGGCATGACCCTTGCCGGGACAGCTCGCCCCACACCAACAGAGCGAGCCACCCTTGAGCCCACGATCCCCAACACCATCACCCACGTGGGGCCAGGGCTCGGGAGGCACCTCCGTGGTGGCATGCAGATCTTTGTGAAGATATATTCAATATCAGATGAGGATTAGAAGACGATGATCATCGGCAAGATCCTTGCTGAGGAAGGCTACCAGACCCCCGGCAAGACCTTTGCCGGGGACGATAGCGTGCCATGGCAAGACCCTTGCCGGGCCACCCGGCAAGGCCCTCACCAAGGACGCTAGCAGGACCGCCACTAGGTTCGCGACCAACCAAGCTTCCACCGCCGTTCCAATGCAGCTACCAGCCCAACCAGCTGGGAGGGCACCTGCGTGGCAACATGCAGCTCCCAGGCCAACTCATCAAGCGCCTGCATGGCGGCATGCAGATCTTCGTGAAGGCTCCATCACCGTGCCACCCAGCTGCCTGCCTGCCTACATGGCACCGCCGCGCATCATTGGCGGGCGGCGTGTCGAGCGAGGAGGAGCGGCGATGGGCGGGGCGGGCCTCGCCCGTCCCGATAAAGCAAGGGACACCTAAGCCACGCATTAAATGTGTCTTGTCCTGTGTCTGACGATAAGCTCGGGCAATCTGTATGCCTTTCCACCTCCCGTTTGTCCTTGTGGCAGCCCTTTCAACTATAAAGGAGGCCCATGGCATCTTGAAGGGGATTCGGCTCTTCGAACCACGCCACTGACCACAGCTAGTTCGAGAGCTCAAGAACTCTCACAAATACACCCACCAAAGCAGGACTAGGGTTTTACGCATCCTCGCGGCCCGAACCTGGGTAAACGATCCTTGTGCTGTCTACTAGCCCTGCTCTCCTCGCAACCCTGCGCCCCGGCAACCGTAGTAGGGATTCTTGTGATCCCATAGGTGTCGTTCCACACCGACATCTTCAAATCATTATGTTCATAAATCCTCGAAGAATTTCTCTACTTATTCATATGCTTACCCTAACCCCTCTTATGTGAAACGAAGTGGATTGGCATCTATGCCACCTTTCTCTTATGGAGCTCACAGAATGATGAACTCTTTGCCACCCTCCAGATGTGAAGAATAAGAACTAATCTCTTATGCAGGGTCAGGTCTCCAGACGAACTTAAACGTCTGAAGAATTTGCTGGAGACCTGAATATGCTTGAAAGGACACAACCTAATCATGAAGAAATGAATTTTCATTTCTCATGTCCTCATACTGCTTTACCTGTTCTCTTGCTTGATGAAATTGATCTGATGAATTTGATGTCATATTCTTCACTGATGAAGTATATGAGTTCGTAAGCTGCACTAATTCATCTGTAGGATGATCAACCCAAAGCCACTGAGTGGGTCCTCGATAGTGGATGTACAAATCACATGACTGGTGACAAGAACTTATTGATGGACGCTCCCTTATCTCCATTGCATCTGAAGCATATCACTTATGCTGACAAAGGCAAAAGCAAAGTATTGGGTCTAGGTAAGGTTGCGATCTCAAAGGATCGACCCATGGACAAAGTCATGCTTGTCGAGTCCTTAGGATTCAACCTCATGTCAGTCTCAATGCTTTGTGATCTTGATGTGGTTGTTATATTTTGTAAGTATCGTTGTGTTGTGATCATGGAAGCTGACCATTCTAAAGTCTTCGAAGGCTTTAGGAGAGGATATCTGTATATTGTTGATTTCTCTACAGGACCACAACCTGCCACATGTCTACATGCAAAAGCTTGAAAAGGCTGGCTATGGCATCGACGACTTGGTCATGCTGGCATGAGGAACTTGCACACCTCTCGCGAAGAAGAAGCATGTGGTTGACATTGAGGATGTCAAATTCCTCAAGGATCACCTGTGCGGAGCCTGTGAAGCCGGAAAGATGACCAAGGCCAAGCATCCCGCAAAGACTATCATGACTACCACTCGTCCATTTGAATTGCTTCACATGGATCTCTTTGGCCCTAATCATTATTCTGCATTCACCAATGAAGCATCTCTATATGGCTTTGTTATTGTTGATGATTATTCTCATTACACTTGGGTGCATATAGTCACTTACAAACGTGAAGTGCAGGAAGTCTTCAAACGACTTTCCTCGAGGGCTTCAACCAACTTTGGTGTGAAGATCAAGCACATCAGAAGTGACAATGGAACTGAGTTCAAGAACACTGGTCTTGATGACTATCTTGATGAACTTGGTATTACTCATGAGTTATCTTCTCCTTATACTCCTCAGCAGAATGGCGCCATGGAGCGCAAGAACTGGACTCTTGTTGAGATGGCTCGCACTATGCTTGACGAAAACAAGACGCCTCGTCACTTTTGGATTGAGGCAATTGATACTACGTGCCACATCATCAATAGGGTATATCTTCACAAATTCTTCAAAAAGACCTCATATGAACTCCTCACTGACAAGAAACCCAATGTGAGTTATTTCAAAGTCTTCGGTGCTAAATGTTGGATTAGAGATCCTCATCACAATTCTAAATTTGCACTGAAAGCACATGAAGGTTTTATGCTTGGTTATGGAAAGGACTCGCACACTTACAGAGTCTTCAACAGCTTTCATCACAAGGTTGTTGAAACTGTAGATGTGTGGTTCGATGAAACTAATGGCTCGCAAAGAGAGCACCTACCTCCTGTGCTAGATGAAAAGTCACCCGAGGAAACCATCAAGTTCAAGCTACCTAGGATGTCATTCCTACTGAAAAATCTGCTGAAGAAGTCATTCCAGATCAGGAAGAACATCATGCTGGTGCACCTGAAGAAAATGGTTCTGAAGAAAATGCTGAGAAAATTCCTCGTCGTCAACCAGCTCATCCTCGCGTTGCAAATGAAGTGCAGATTGAGAAAATCATCAGCGACATCAATGCACCAGGTCCTCTCACACGCTCAAAAGCCTCACATTTGTCTAACTTTTGTGGGCACTTTGCTTTTGTCTCTATCACAGAGCCCACTAAGGTAGATGAAGCATTTCTGGAGCCTGGGTGGATTCAATCTATGCAAGAGGAATTGCATCAATTCAAGCTCAACAATGTCTGGGAACTTGTCAAGCGACCAGACCCTTGCAAGCACAATATCATCGGCACAAAATGGATCTACCGCAACAAACAAGATGAAAATGGCCTTGTGGTGAGGAATAAGGCACGACTTGTAGCTCAAGGCTACACACATGTTGAAGGAATTGATTTCGATGAAACTTTTGCACCTATTGCTAGACTTGAGGCTATTCGGATATTGCTTGCTTATGCTAACCATCATAATATCATATTATATCAAATGGATGTGAAAAGTGCATTCCTCAATGGTAAGCTTGAGGAAGAAGTATATGTTGCTCAACCCCCAGGTTTTGAAGACCCAAAGCATCCTGACAAAGTCTTCAGACTCAATAAGGCCCTCTATGGCTTCAAGCAGGCCCCTCGGGCGTGGTATGATACTTTGAAGGAATTTCTCATGAAGAAAGGCTTCAAACCTGGTTCACTTGACCCAACTCTCTTCACCAAAACCTATGATGATGAATTATTCGTGTGCCAAATATATGTTG
This sequence comes from Aegilops longissima, assembly GCA_021605205.1. NCBI lineage: Eukaryota > Viridiplantae > Streptophyta > Magnoliopsida > Poales > Poaceae > Aegilops > Aegilops longissima. The sequence continues at coordinate 487,144,163 of CM038682.1, read as the reverse complement.
ATGATATCATCTTTGGTTGTACTGACCAACGTTACGGTGATGAATTTGCCTATATGATGAGTGAAGAATATCAAATGTCTATGGTGGGAGAATTGAAATTCTTCTTAGGTCTTCAGATACGTCAACAACACAACAACATCTTCATATCTTAGGAGAAATACCTCAAGGATGTATTGAGGAAATTCGGCAAGCAAGATTGCAAAGGCTTCAAAATCCCTATGCCCACAAATGTGCATTGATGAAAATGGTATTGACTTCGATCAAAAGGTATACCGCTCCATGATTGGCTCTTTATTGTATTTATGTGCATCTAGGCCAGATATTTATGCTTAGTGTTTGCATGTGTGCCCGTTTTCAAGCTACACCGAAGGAATCACACCATAAGGATGTGAAGCATATTCTTCGATATCTAGCTCACACTCCAACACTTGGATTATGGTATTCCAAGGGCTCGGCTTTTGATCTCATTGGATATTCAGACTCTGACTATGCTGGTGATCGTGTGGACCGCAAGTAAACATCAGGCACATGCCATCTCCTTGGACGATCCTTGGTATGTTGGTTCTTGAAGAAACATAACTACGTATCACTCTCTACTGCTGAAGCTGAGTACATTGCTGCTGGTTTGTGCTGTGCTCAATTTCTATGGATGAAGCAAACACTCAAGGACTATGACATCAACGTGAAGAATGTGCCTCTCTACTATGACAATGAGAGTGCCATCAAAATTTCTCATAACCCAGTTCAACACTCGAAGACAAAGCACATTCAGATTCGTCATAATTTTCTTCATGATCATGTGTTGAAGGGCGACATCTCTTTCGAGCACGTGAAGACTGAAGAACATCTAGCCGATATCTTCACAAATCCCTTGGATGAGAAGAGATTTAGCAAGTTGCGGTGTGAGCTAAATATCTTAGAATCTTCGAATGTCCTTTGATAAGGACACACATCCTAACACTTATGCAAAATTTATGACTTAGATGTGCAACACACGAAGTAACTTTTTCTTCAATCAATGAAGACTAACCCTCTAAGTGTGAAGAAATTAATGACAATTGTACGCGGTGTCTGAAATCATCATTCTTATACAGTGGGTCATGCCACCAAGAAAAGTTGAAATTCTTCAATTTGAGTTTTTCCTCAGTTTTTGAAATTCCTCATTTGTTCAATTTCTTCAACTTTGCAATGTCTTCACTCTTTCCGTCGTTGTTCTTCATTGACTATATATATGTGAGTTTTAGTCCTCTACAACATTCACTTATTGCTATTTCTTCAAGTTGCCTTTTCTGCTAAGTGAATGTGATCGGACCCTTCCCCCTCTATGCTATACTCAACCTAGTCTGTTCACAAATTCTTCATGTGCGTTCTATTTGAAACCCGTTCAAAGTCTTCACTGTGTCCTTGTTAGCTGAAGAATTTGCGAACGAAACACTAAAATTTTCTTATCTGAATTTTTGGTTTTTGCCGCTCAAACAGTTCCGCATCCCACGACAGGATTTATCTATTCACCCATGATATCACACGATCGCCACCACTCTGTACGTGGGTGACACATGTCGCTAGGATGAGAAGAGTCAGGGGCACGTTCGTCCAATTTCCTCGGGCGAACTGTTTTCACCTCGGCTATATATACCCCTTCCCTTCTCAGACTGCATTTACCTTCCTCGAACTCACTCCCCTCGCTCGAGCTTCCTGACCTAGCGCCGCCGCTACTTCCATCGTCACCGATGAGGAAGAGCCTCACTGCCTCGACCTCAAACTCATCGCCGTCGTACTCGCGCCTGCCGTGGATATCTTCCCACCGCCCTCGCCGTAGTTGTCTTCCTATGCCAAGTTAGGGCGTGGAAGATCTGGACTGACGAACTTCCCGTCTACTATTCCCAGTTCATCGTGTTCTTCGTCAAGGGTAATTAAAAGCTAATTTTACTGCCCTTGTTGATTCTTATGATTTCCACAAAATCTTCAAAAGGTGTTTATTCTTCAATCTCCACACTCTAAACACCTCACACAAGCATCTGATCTTGATCTGTTTCTCTAAGCAACATTTTTTCTTCAAGATTCCTCAATTGTGTGGATTTTCAATCTATACAATTCTGGAAACCTAAGTCAAAAAGCGCTTAGTGAAATTCCTCAAGACACCACTGGTCAAATTCCTCAAACTTGTTCCTTTTTGCAAAAACTTCAGAGAACGCATATGACCTCTCCAAATTCTTCGCACCTATACTCTATTCATAGGTACACATGTCCGCTGCTGAATCACTAGGTTCTCATCAACTTAACTCATTTGCAGCATTCCTCGAAGACAAATTGCATACCTCTTCAGAGAACTCGATTGTTCAAAATCCTCAGGTGAAGAATATGGCAGATGGCAAGAAACCTCAGAAGGGAGGCAAGAAACTGGAAGTCAACACAGCGTTTGAGATCCCTGAGGACATTTATGAAGAATATTGTACTCCTGATGAAGCCAAACATGGCAAGGAGAACAAGAATCAGCGCAAGGTGCGCATATAAAGGATTAAATGGAGATGGGCACGAGAATGGAGGGAGTACAGATATGTCACTCCAAAGTACATGAAGAAATTCGCTCTTCACCCTCCTTGGCCAAGACCTCCACTGGCACCTAGCCAAGAAGCTGATCCCACCAGCCTCAAGTGCAGTGAGGACTATCCTGATGAATGGGCTAAACGGCAAGCCAAGCTAGCCAAAATGGCTAAAGAAGCAGTGAGGAAATTCAATGAAGACTCTGCTGCTGCCGCTGCTGAGGCCTCTGCTAGCAAGCCTAAGAAGGCCATGGTCAAGAAGCCAGTGCACAAGCCCAGTTCTTCAACAATGCCCTCACGACCCAGCTCATCTATGCCCTCACGGCCAATTCCTCAAGCTACTCCAGTTCCTCCTGTTGCAAAGTCCTCAGTTGCTCCGTCAAAGTCCTTAGCACCTGTGCATCTCGCCTCTTGCCAAAGGACAACAGGCATCTCAATTGCCTCAGGAGCCTCTGCAAGTTCTTCTGCTCCTCTGCAATCCTCAACAGGCCCCACCTTGCTGAAGACCAAGGCCACCGCTAGATGAGGCACTAGACCAAGTCCTCACAAGAAGCAGGTTGACTTTCATGTACCGTCCAGTGATGACGAAGCTGATGATGAAGAACTCACTGAAATCATCAGAGACAGAAAGCAAAGGGCCGCTAGAGCCAAAGGAAGTTAAGTGCCTCTTCTGTTGGATCCCAAGCTGATCCTCGAGTACATTGATCTCTGGCACAAGGACCCCAACACTCCTATGCCTGACTTCAAGCTCACTCCTGGCCAAAGTCACGTGTTGACCGCCTTCATAGGCGAAGAAAAATGGAAGTTTGAGAAGGCCAGGCAGCTGAAGAAAGCTTAATACAAGAAGGAGCGCTTTCTGAAGAAGAACGTTGTCAAAATGACAACTGATGAACTTGTAGCTGCACAAGATGAGATCAAAGGACTCAATGATGACTTCCAAGCCTACCGTGCAGATTGGCTCGGAGCCAAAGTCAGATTTGTGAAAATGGCTGAAAGATTAATTTCAAATGTTTGTCGGGACCCCGATTCCAAGTCACATCGATCTAGCCGATAACACCTCATATCACTTTGCGGCCTCACGCACGGTATTCCCACGGGTGTCGCCTTACCATGGCCCGGGACCGTTTGCGTCTTTTGGCTCACGTATATGATAGTGTCGCTAGCATCCATATGACAAAGAACCCGGGCCGACATGGCTAGTCGTGAACCCAAAGCGGCACTAACCCATGGGGACAGGCATACATGAATCATATCAAGCATGTCGGTCATCAACGTATGAATTGGGCTGTAGCACTGGGCTAACAGGACTCGGTATTCGGGCTGTAGCAGCTAGGCAGGACTCGAATATCACCGCGTGACATTTCCCGAAGAACAGACATAAGAACGAAGTGAAACACATGCCGCCACCAAGTGTCCAAGCGGTAGTGGTGGGCTAGCGGGACTCGTGAACCGGGCAGTAGCGGACTACTATCGCTCGAAAGCACGAGACTACATTTCCCCATATGAGAGGCTGCCAAGGATAAACAACTAGATTGTCGGATCCCACACATATCAAGCATTTCAAACATACACACAATATGCTCAATATGTGTAAATACCACATGGCATCACAACATAACTCTCGACTCAAATATTTATTCATTAGGCTCCGAGGAGCGAGATATTACAAACATGGGTCTCATGACCCAACACTCGAAACATACAAGTCAAAACACAAGCGGAGCTAAACATGTGCAGATGCAGACAACTATAACATGAAAAAGGCTGCGAAGCTTGACTATCTACCAAATCTGCCGAGGCACAAGATCGTGGCTGAGGTAACAAGCTAAGCGTCAAGTCCACCCGGAACTACTAAGCGAGGCCGCGTCTCTCGCAAAACATAAAATAAGCAAACATGAGTACAAATGTACTCAGCAAGACTTACATCGAGATCTATCTACATATGCATCATTATCAAAAGGGGGTGGTGGAGTTTAAGCGCAGCAAGCCAGCTTTGACTCGGTGGCTATCTGAACTACGATTGCAAGTAACTCTTTTGAGGTGGCGCTTTACGAGTCCACATGTTCACCATATCAATACACCACTATGGACCGCTCCGTCTCCCTCACGAGAACGCCATCCATAGCACTCACGCTTATCTTGCGCATTTTAGAGTATCCACTTTCACTTGTCTATGAACTGATATAGGCAACCCAGAAGTCCTTTACCATGACACGGCTATTGAATAGATCATATTAACCTGCGGGTGTACTTCTTCACACGCTCTCACCACTTACCGCCGTTTACGACATGTACTCTGCAACCTTCAAGCGGAAGCCCAGCGTGGGTGTCGGCCACGGCCTACCTAAACACTCAAGTCCCTAGTCCAGGTTTATCGCCTATTCAGGTTCCATCCGCAGGAGTCCGGCCGAGGTTTCCCATACAACCCTGAGCGATGTGTGCGGTTCTGAGATACCAAACGGGCATTCGGTTTTGCACCGGCCACGTGTATCTACCGCATCATAGCCCACCCTAGGGTCAGCGCTACATACGGCCTCCAACACATATCCTACAAACACCAAAAACTAGTTGCAACTCCCGGACAGAGGACAAGGGTGGTTAAGAAGCCGAGAGAGTCAATTAAGGATCCCAATGTGTGGTAGTAACTGTTTCATGGATCACAAACACGAACTCAGTTCACGAGGACGGCTGCAATGAGACAACCCACCATGTACTCCTACATGGCCTCTCACCGCTACCTTTACCAAATCGTGTTCACACACTTAGCTCACACACAGTGGGACATGTTCAGACACCTCCGATTCATCCTCGATGAATCAGACCTGACTCAACTCTAAGCAGTAGCAGGCATGACAAACACGCATAATGAGTAGGCACAACAGGGCTCAAACAACTCCTACTCATGCTAGTGGGTTTCATCTAATTCTGTGGAGTGACAGTCATCTGCAGAGGATAAAGGGGTTCAGCTACCGCAGCAAGTAACACATGAGTCGTTGTTGTCCTAATGCAGTAAAAAGAGAGCAGGAGCGAGAGAGTGGGATTGTATCGGAATGAACAAGGGGGTTTTGCTTGCCCGACACTTCTGAAGATAATATAGTTCTTCATCGGTGTCATCGAACAATCATCGGGCGTCGTCTCTTGAGAGGGACAAACACCGCAACGAGAAAGAACACAATCAATGCAATGCACATTCACATGAATGACATGTCATGTTAAGGTACTGAATTCACCTAATGCAATATCTAGCCAAGTTAATTGAAGTGGAACTCAAACAAGAACAAATTCAAACTCCAAATGTTATTTCATAAATTGCCCTAATCATCATTCGTCCTATTCAGTGAGGTTAACTTGTTCAAACATGCATGATCATGGCATAAACAGATTCTTCATATTTTTCTGATCATTTTTCATATATAAATTATTTAATTTGGAGTTACGGTTGAATTTCTATGAATTTTAGAAGTTTAGGATATTTTACGGAATTTCCTGAATTATAATAAATCGAGAAAAGGTATTATCGTCGACTGACGTCGCATGTGACGTCAGCGGGTCAACGGGACACGGTCCGGTCAAACCTGACAGTGGGTCCCGTGTCGATGTAATTAGTTTAACTAAATTCAATTAAAACTAATCTGATTAGTTAACGTGGCTGGCCCCACACCGTCATTGACTCGGAGAGTCAACCAGGCCCACCATGGTCAAACGAGAGGTTAGCGGGGTCAACTCGCGGTGTTTAGCCGCCGGCGAGGCCGAACGCGGCGGTGAGAGTGGGTTTGGCCGCTCCGGCAACCAAATGAGCCGCGGAGGGCGTCTAAGTGCAGCTGGGAGCAACCCGTAGTTCTTGGTGGCATTAGTTGGGCTCGGGGTGGCGGAAGCAGCGCCGACGCCGAGCCAGAGGCGGCGGAGTTCAAGCGGGTCGGGTTTGGCCTTCGGTGCACGGAGGAGGCGGGTGGTGGCTCTGAGCTCCTGGTGATGCGATGAGCACAAAAGTGAGGTTGGATTCGAGCCATTGTGGCTCTAGCCACGACGGCGCCATGGCCGGCAGCGGGGAGTTTTCGGGTGAGGTGGAAACGGCGGCTAGGGAGGCCAAACGAGCACGGGAACTAGGGGTAGAGGAAGGGGAGCTCACAGCGGGGTCGGAGAGGGGGTCAGCGAGCTCGGGGAAACTCCTGCGACGGCGAATCGAGGCGGCGGTCTTCGGTGGCCGAACTCGAAGATGAAGAGAAGGGCGGCTGCTCGGGGCCTCCGGCCGCGTGAGCCGTCGGGGAGGACGAGGGAGGCACGGCGGGTCTCTAGGGCATGTTGGATGGGCGAGGAGGGCTGTGGCATGGGTGGTGGCGAAGCGGCGCGACGGCGTGTGTTCGGGAGAGAGCCAGGGAAGGGGAGAGGTAACCAGAGAGCGAGGGAGAAGCAGAGGGGGTCCAGGGGGTCCAGAGTGGCGCCGAGGAGGGGCTTCGAGGCGCCTTGGTGAGGCAGGCGAGCAGGGAGTAGGCGTGGCGAGCTCGGGCGCGTGCCCCGTGTCCCTCCTCTTCCTACTGGCAGAGGTAGGCGATGACTGGCAAGGTGGGTTGGTGGGCTGGGCCAACTGGGCCAGCTCCAGGTAAGTGGCTGGGCTTCTCTCTCTCTCTCTGTCCTTTTTTCTAATTATTTCATTTTTCCTATTATCTGCTTTATTTTTGCAAATAAAAACCCAACCAAAACACTTTGGTTAATTCTGTAAATTTTTGTGAGGAATATTTGAATTATTTTCAAACCACACAATAAATTTCAAAATATTTGGAGCAACCAATATTTAATGGTAACTTTTAAACTCCAACTCAAATACCATAATTATTTAATTCAATGACCAAAATGTCCTGGAAAAATATGCATTATCTCTGGTAGAGGCTTTCACCTTTTTCCATAAATCATGGACATTTTAAAAGGATATTTTGAGGTCATTGAAAATATTTTGGTTGAACCTATTTGAATTGCTTTAATGCTAGGGTTTAGGCAATCCCCATTTCAAGTTTCTTAGAAATTTAAACATGATGACATGATGAGCAAGCAAAGTCAAGCAAGGGCTGATCTGGGACTGTGACAATGTTGCTGCCTCATCGCAACATGAATCTCCTCAGGTTGAAGCCTCTGCTCAGCCTACTGAAGAACATGCCAGCGCTGCTGATGACAATCAGGCTGCTAGTGAATCTGAAAGTACCAGGGCTGATGAAGCTATTCCAGCCGCTGATGAAATTTCCAGGGCAACCACTAGTGTTGCGCCTCAAGAAATAGCCAGGCCAGCTGAAGCATCTGTCGCTGGGCCTGTAGAAACTTTACAAGCCAGGGCAACTGCATCATTTGCGCTTGAGGTAAATGAACCAATTTCTTCTGCTCCTCCTGCACCAACGTCAAGTCCTGTTCTTCCTTCTGCGTCTGAAGCAAAGAAAACCAAAGCTGCGGAGCGAGCAGCTGTGAAGAAAAGGAAAGCATCCGCCACCTTAGTGTCTTCGGCACCAAAGAAGATGAAGACTTTGACAAGCTCTTTTGAGAATCCCATTGATGCTATTCCTGTTTCAAGCATGCCATCAAAGGAAATCGTTCCCTTTGGTGAGGATTATGTGATCCCTAGCGGATCAGATGAAGAAGATCCTTCTGCTGCTTCGTCATAGCAGTTGGATGAAGAAATTGAGGTGGACAACATCACGTCCACTCCCTTGGTATCATCTCCCATGCCTCAGTTCACAGCTGAAGAGGCAGGCGTCGAGGAAATTGATGATGAAGAAGAAGACGTGGACATTGGGTGCACCACTCCAGTTCTGAATGATGACTATTGGGAAAGTCATCACCCCAATTCACCCATGTTCACCCCACTGCAACAGATTCCTCAGTCCCCAGTTCACACTAAAGAAGTTCAAATGGGATCTGATGAACCTCAAGCTTCACTACTCACCATCCCTGAAGAAATTCTAGCCACTAGTGCTGATGCTCATGCTGTTGAAGAAGCGGAGACCCAGACCGCCACTAAAAATGTTGACACTGAAATTCCTCAGCCTGTGGCTCCTGAGACTGTGATTCCTGAGGCTATGAAGGCATTGACTGATACTCCTCAGCTCAAGCCGAAGACTCCCTTCTCAAAGAAGCAGAAGTTCAAGGCTGATGACTTCTTTCACAAGCATGTATTCTTCACTGATTACAACCCATATGACTCTGCTCGTTTACGAAGGAAGCATTTCTGGACAGCTAGTCAGGCGAATTTCTATTCTTCTCTGCTTTTTGACAAAGACAAAATCTTCGACCATGAGCATATTCCTCATGTTGACATGGAGTCGCTGCCTTGCTTCACCCTAGTCCTCAGTGTTCTTCATGACACTCGGCTGCTAAACTTCTGCACCAACATCTTTGACTGGAATGAAGAGCTAATTCTTCAGTTCTTCGCTACATTGCACATCACCAGTAATGCTGAAGATGTGAATTCATGGGTGCTGGACTGGATGACAGAGAACACACACTACAAAGCACCGGCCTCTGAATTGCTTCGTGCCCTGCCTGTCAGTCCTCCCCTTGAAGGTGCGCAGCTCATCTACCATTAACCTGAGCTCTCTGATCACTACATGCAAGTGTTGATGAAGCCGCTGAAGCCTGGTCAAGCCCCCAGAACCAAATTCCTTGTGAAGGAATTGCTATATGTTCCAAGGAGTGTCTATCGAATTATGACCAAGACCCTGAGTTCTATCAAAGGCCACGATTCTAATGAAGAAGAAATCGTTGGCATCATGAAGAATTTGCTATTCAACATCATTCATGGCGTTCCAATCAACTACCATGATTTCTTCATGAGGACTCTGGCAAATGTTGCATTGTCACCATTTGAATTGAAGCCTTACGCTCCCTGGATTATGAGATTCCACATATCAAGGTCATCAATCAATTACAAGGCTGACACACTTAACCATGGCAGCTACTTGCCCCCTATTGAAGTCCTCAAGCGGACATATTCCTCAGCTGATGAGAAGGGCAAGGCGACTGCGGTCATTGATGAAGGCATTAGTCCATTGGATGGACAGTTTCGCAAAGCTACATCCTACTCCACCGATGATGACTCTGCCGCCAATGCTTCTAAGCAAAATCCTCAAGGCACAACTCCAAGGGTGATGACTGATCGTGAGCTTCTCCTTAGTCTTCACTAGAAGGTCGATCGCAACCATAAGTGGGTTAAGCGTCAGTTTGGTTCAATTCTTCAGAACATGACCATCACTTAGAATTCAATGAAGAAGAACCATTACTACCTCCATGAAGTTTTTGATCGCACCTGGGCTATTCTGTCTCATCTCTATGGTGAAGAAGATCTTAAACAGATGGGCTTCAAGTAGGACTTTGACTGGTCTCAGCCACCTTCGAAGAAATTCAAGAAGGTCAAAGTTCCTCACTTGGTGGCCATCTCTTATTCTTCATCGCGCGAGATTGACGAAAATGAAGACTTGGACGACACTGTGGCAGGCCCTACTTCAACAACCGACCCCAACAACGCTGGCACTCCTCCATCGACTCAATGATGATATTCTTCAGGGGCGTTAGTCCTCATTTTTCATCCCTTTTGGTCATTCGATGACAAAGGGGGAGAAATTTGAGTTATTCTTCAAGCGGGTCTCTATATATGGGCGTTTTAAAGTTACAACTCTCGTTCTTTTGAAAACCTTGTTGGATCGAGTTGTAATCTTAACTCCGTTGGTGGTCTGATACTTCTGCTATGTTCTTCTGCATGCTATTTCCTCATATATGTTAATGCACGCATGCTGAATTACGTCACTCACCATATTCCATCATGCATTTCAAATTCTTCATATCATATATTAAATGCGTGTATGAATTACAAGATATAGGGGGAGATCTCCATGATTCTACTCTTCAATGTGCATTGCTTCTCAAAGCAAATTCCTCACTATGCACATCTTCAGGGGGAGTTCTTCTATATCTTGCAATCAAATTCCTCAATATTAGTATTTACACTTCATATGTTTATCCCCATTGAAACTTTAACCTATATTGTCATCAATCACCAAAAAGGGGGAGACTGTAAGTGCATCTAGTGCCCCTTAGTGATTTTGGTGTATTGAATACTTATAGGTTAAGGGACTAATGTGTTTGTAAGTGTACACAGGTCTATAAGTCTATGAGGATTTTGATATTTACAAAGAAAGTCGACCCCTAAAAATGAATGTCTTCACCTGAAGACTTTGGCTTTCTGAATACTTTGAAAGTGAAGAAATCGGTATGACCGTGAAGACTTGATATTCATGCGAGGAACATGAAGCGTGAAGACTTTTGTTTTCGTAGTTTCATTTTCTCTTTCTTGAGTCATAGGAAACATCGTACTGTTAAAGGGGGTCGAGGAAAAACTAAGGAAAAGTTTCCAAGTGATGCTCAACTCAAAATCCTACACCTACCAATCCCTTCGAGTGAAGCCGTTGGAAATCTCCTGCAGTTCAGTCAAATTTCTTCAATGACAGAGACGAAGTTCTTCTAGTCTCTGAGGAATTTGTTCTAACTGAGGAGTTAGGAATTCGCCAGTGCGGATTGCCTACAAGTGAGGAACATGATAGCCCTGAGGAATTTGATAGATCGAATATCCGGCCGTTGCTGTGCTACGGGCCAGCTGTCCCAAAATATCTAGCCACCTAACGGTCATATCATTGAAGGGCATTTATGTGATATCATGTCGGGCTGCTCCCTAGGCTATAAATAGCCGCCCCCTATGATAACCCACAAGTATAGGGGATCACAACAGCTTTTGAGGGTAGAGTATTCAACCCAAATTTATTGATTCGACACAAGGGGAGCCAAAGAATATTCTCAAGTATTAGTAGTTGAGTTGTCAATTCAACCATACCTGGATAACTTAGTATCTGCAGCAAGGTATTTAGTAGCAAAGTAATATGATAATAGTGGTAACGGTAATAAAAGAGCAATGAAAGTAAAAGCAATATTTTTGGTATTTTGTAGTGATTGTAACAGTAACAACGAGAAAGTAAATAAGCGTAAACCAGTATATGGAAAGCTCGTAGGCATTGGATCGGTGATGGATAATTATGCCGGATGCGGTTCATCATGTAACAGTCATAACATAGGGTGACACAGAACTAGCTCCAATTCATCAATGTAATGTAGGCATGTATTCCGAATATAGTCATACGTGCTTATGGAAAAGAACTTGCATGACATCTTTTGTCTTACCCTCCCGTGGCAGCGGGGTCCTAATGGAAACTAAGGGATATTAAGGCCTCCTTTTAATAGAGAACCGGAACAAAGCATTAGCACATAGTGAATAAATGAACTCCTCAAACTATGGTCATCACCGGGAGTGGTCCCGATTATTGTCACCTCGGGGTTACCGGATCATAACACACAGTAGGTGACTATAGACTTGCAAGATAGGATCAAGAACACACATATATTCATGAAAACATAATAGGTTCAGATCTGAAATCATGGCATTCGGGCCCTAGTGACAAGCATTAAGCATAGCAAAGTCATAGCAACATCAATCTCAGAACATAGTGGATACTAGGGATCAAACCCTAACAAAACTAACTCGATTACATGATAGATCTCATCCAACCCATCACCGTCCAACAAGCCTACGATGGAATTACTCACGCACGACGGTGAGCATCATGAAATTGGTGATGGAGGATGGTTGATGATGACGACGGCGACGAATCGCCCTCTCCGGAGCCCAGAACGGACTCCAGATCAGCCCTCCCGAGAGGTTTTAGGGCTTGGCGGCGGCTCCGTATCGTAAAACGTGATGATTTCTTCTGCTTGATTTTTTCTCCCCGAAAGCAAATATATAGAGTTGGAGTTGGCGTCGGAAGGTCTCCAGGGGGCCCACGAGGTAGGGGGCGCGCCCTAGGGGGGGCGCCCCCACCCTCGTGGACAGGGTGTGGCCCCCCTGGTCTTCATCTTTGGCGAGGATTTTTTATTATTTTTTATAAGATGTTCCGTGGAGTTTCAGGTCATTCCGAGAACTTTTGTTTTCTGCACATAAAACAACATCATGGCAATTCTGCTGAAAACAGCGTCAGTCCGGGTTAGTTCCATTCAAATCATGTAATTGAGAGTCCAAAACAAGGGCAAAAGTGTTTGGAAAAGTAGATACGACGGAGACGTATCAACTCCCCCAAGCTTAAACCCTTGCTTGTCCTCAAGCAATTCAGTTGACAAACTGAAAGAGAAATAAAACTTTTACAAACTCTGTTTGCTCTTGTTGTTGGAAATATGTAAAGTCAGCATTCAAATTTTCAGCAAAGATTATAACTAACCACATTTGCAATAATTCTCAAGTCTCATGTTTACTCATATCAATAGCATAATCAACTAGCGAGTCATAATAATAGATCTCGGATGACAACACTTCCTCAAAACAATCATAACATGATATAACATGATGGTATATCGCTAGCCCTTTCTGAGACCGCAAAACATAAATGCAGAGCACCTTTAAAGATCAAGGACTGACTAGACATTGTAATTCATGGCAAAAGAGATCCAATCATATTCATACCCAATATAGATTAACAGTAATGAATGCAAATGACAGTTGTGCTCTCCAGCTAGTGCTTTTAATAAGAGGGTGATGACTCAACATAAAAGTAAATAGATAGGCCCTTCGCAGAGGGAAGCAGGGATTTGTAGAGGTGCCAGAGCTCGGTTTTGAAATAGAGATAAATAATATTTTGAGCGGTATACTTTCATTGTCAACATAACAACTAAGAGATGGCGATATCTTCCATGCTACACACATTATAGGCGGTTCCCAAGCAGAATGGTAAAGTTTAAACTCCCCCTCCACCAACAAGCATCAATCCATGGCTTGCTCGAAACAACGAGTGCCTCCAACAAACATCAGGTCCCAGAGGGAGTTTTGTTTGCAATTATTTGATTTAGTTTGCATAAAGCATGAGACAGGGCATCCCGGTGACCAGCCATTTTCTCGTGAGTGAGGAGCGGAGTCCACTCCTCTTGAGAATAACCCACCTAACATGGAAGATAAGGGCAGCCCTAGTTGATACATGAGCTATTCGAGCATACAAAACAGAATGTTTATTTGAAGGTTTAGAGTTTGGCACATACAAATTTACTTGGAACGGCAGGTAGATACCGCATATAGGAAGGTGTAGTGGACTCATATGGAATAACTTTGGGGTTTAAGGGATTGGATGCACAAGCAGTATTCCGCTTAGTACAAGTGAAGGCTAGCAAAAGGCGGGAAGCGACCAACTAGAGGCGACAACAGCCATGTACATGCATTAAAATTAATGAACATTGGATGCAAGCATGAGTAGGATATAATCCACCATGAACATAAATATCGTGAAGGCTATGTTGATTTGTTTCAACTACATGTGTGAACATGTGCCAAGTCAAGTCACTTAAATCATTCGAAGGAGGATACCACCCCACTATACCACATCATAACCATTTCAATAGCATGTTGGCACGCAAGGTAAACATTATAACTCATAGCTAATCAAGCATGGCACAAGCAACTATGATCTCTAATTGTCATTGCAAACATGTTTATTCATAATAAGCTGAATCAAGAACGATGAACTCATCATATTTACAAAAACAAAAGAGGCCGAGTTCATACCAGCTTTTCTCATCTCAGTCAGTCCATCATATATCATCATAATTGCCTTTCACTTGCATGACCGAATGATGTGAATAATAATAATAGTGCACGTGTATTGGACTAAGCTGGAATCTGTGAGCATTCAATAAACATGAGAAGACAAGGCAATATGGGCTCTTGGTTAAATCAACAACAATGCATATAAGAGCCACTTCAACAATTTAATCATTGTCTTCTCCTATCGAACCCCAAAGAAAAGAAAAGAAATAAAACTATTTACACGGGAAAGCTCCCAACAAGCAAAAGAAGAACGGGAAATATTTTTGGGTTTTCTGATTAATTAATACTACAGCAAGAAAAGTAAACTAGCTAAAAGCTATTACTAATTTTTTTTGGTTTTTCTTAAGGTTTAACAAACACACAAGAAGAAAGCAGGAAAAAGAAAATAAACTAGCATGGATATTACAGTGAAAGAGTATGAGCACCGACATCTAGCAATGAGTGTGTGTAAACATAAATGTAATGTCGGTGGGAAATACGTACTCCCCCAAGCTTAGGCTTTTGGCCTAAGTGGGTCTATGGCCAGGGATGGCCTGGCGGATACCCGTAGGTGTAGCCAGGGTCGTACTGCGATGAAGAATAACTGGAGTCGTACTGTGATGAAGAGGACTCTGACTGCCACTGGCTGACAGCCATCTCCGGATCCCAAGAATAAACAGACTGTCGTGGAGGCTCATCTTGTGGTTCCGGTTCCAGGGCTGGTGCAGGATTCCGGTAGGCTTGAACGGCAGCCCATGTAACGAGATAAGGTCCTTCAAAATTAAACAAAGAAGGAGCAGGCAAGGTAATAGTCTCAGGATGATGTTTATGAAAGAATAATTTATATTTGAGCTCCCCTTCCCGACTCTTAACAATAAAATCATGCGCTTGCATGCTCTTATAATCTAAATAAGCACTAGGCAGAAATTTTTCTTCTTTCTCATTAAGTTTAATAGGTATGCTAAAATATGCAGCTAGGCGCGAAGCATAAATACCTCCAAAGATGGGGACCTTAGTACGGTTCAGACTTAACCGTCTAGCAATAATTCCGCCCATACTAATAGTGTTATCGCGGTATAAACCATGGAACAAAATAATAATATCAGGAACACTAAGGTTTCCACAGTTTCCACGACCAATCAAGCAACGACTAGCAAATATGGCAAAGTAGCGTAAAACAGGAAAATGTATGCTAGTGATTCTTGCATCGGAAACCTTCCTGGTTTCTCCCACAGTGATAGTGTTAATAAATGCTTCCACCTCTTTACGGTGGGGTTCATCCAAGGTACCCTCAGAGGGTGTTTTGCAAACCATGCAAAATTCAGCTAATGGCATCTTTTTAACAACGTCATATAAATGAAACTCTACTGAAGGAGGTGATTCCTTAGGGAAAAAGTAGAAGTTTTGCACAAAAGTATTTGTGAGTAAGAGATACTGATGACGTTGGTCGCAGAGGAAGTTGGTGAGGCCGGCATTCTCAATCAATGAATAGAAATCCTCAGAAATTCCGGCTTGTCTCAAGAAGTCATCGGAAGGCCATTCACACGCCCGGACCTCCGCGGTGCGAGGCAAATTATATTTGGGCCTCTGTGCTTCTTCATTTTGTTTTTCCTTCGAGCTTCGGCTAGATGAGCCCCTCAAAAGTCTCTTCATTATTTTCTGAAATATTCTGAAATTTTTAGTAACTTCAAACAAAAGTGAACCAAGCTCAACAAAATTGATAGCAACTATTCCTACAAGTGCCTAGAGCCTATATCAAGCATTAGAACTACCTGGAACCATATAAATTTGTCATGCAAGCTCAATAACATGGTCACCTATGCAGCACAAATTTGCAATGAATAAAGCACTAGCACAAAAGCTAATTGGACCAATGGAGGAGTCACATACCAAGGAACAATCTCCCCAAGCAGTTTTGCGAGAGGTGCTTTGAGCAAGGAGATCGAAAATCGCATCAAAGTGAGCTAGAACTCGTGCTTGAGCTGGTTATTCGGGTTTGTGGGAGGAAGAAGAAGAGGATGTGTGCATGAATAAGTGGAGGAGGGCCACCATGGGCCCACGAGGCAGGGGGCACGCCCTGGGGGGTAGGGCGCGCCCTCCACCCTCATGGCCAGGTGGCAGCTCCCCCCGGTGATTTTTGCACCATAAATCCTCAAATATTCCCGAAAAAAATCATATTAAATTGGCATGGCATTTGGAGGACTTTTATTTTTGGGAAATTTTTATATTGCACGGATAAATCAGGAAACAGACAGAAAAAATAATATTTTTACTTTATTTCAACTAAATAACAAAAAGTATAAAGAGGGTACAGAAGGTTGTGCTTCTAGTTTCATCCATCTCATGCTCATCAAAAGGAATCCACTAACAAGGTTGATCAGGTCTTGTTAATAAACTCATTCCGAATAACATGGAACCGGAGAAATTTCGAATAACACTATGTTACCTCAACGGGGATATGCACATCCCCTATAATAAGTATATCATATTTCTTCTTGACAGTAGGAAGAGGAAATTCAAAACCTCCAAATATAATCGATGGGATTTTCCAATAGAGTTGATACTATGAACTTGAGGTTGTTTCCTCGGAAAGTGTGCCGTATTCTCATTACCATTAACATGAAAAGTGACATTGCCTTTGTTGCAATCAATAACAGCCCCTGCAGTATTCAAAAAAGGTCTTCCAAGAATAATAGACATACTATCGTCCTCGGGAATATCAAGAATAACAAAGTCCGTTAAAATAGTAACGTTTGCAACCTAGCAGGCACATCCTCACAAATACCGGCAATTATAGCAGTTGATTTATCAGCCATTTGCAAAGATATTTCAGTAGGTGTCAACTTATTCAAATCAAGTCTCGATATAAAGAAAGAGGCATAACACTAACACCGGCTCCAAGATCACATAAAGTAGTTTTTAACATAATTTCTTTTAATGGAGCATGGTATAGTAGATACTCCTGGATCTGCAAGTTTCTTTGGTATTCCACCCTTAAAAGTATAATTAGCAAGCATGGTGGAAATTTCAGCTTCCGGTATCTTTCTTTTATTAGTAATGATATCCTTCATGTACTTAGCATAAGGATTCATTTTGAGCATATCAGTCAATCGCATACGCAAAAAGATAGGTCTAATCATTTCAGCAAAGCGCTCAAAATCCTCATCATCCTTTTTCTTGGATGGTTTGGGAGGAAACGGCATGGGTTTCTGAACTCATGGTTCTCTTTCTTTACCATGTTTCCTAGCAACAAAGTCTCTCTTACCATAACGTTGATTCTTTGATTGTGGGTTATCAAGATCAAACGCAAGTTCAATTTCTACATCATTATCATTCCTAGGTTGAGCATTTTCATAAACATCATCATTAATATTTTCACTAGGTTCATGTTCATTACCAGATTGTGTTTCATCATCAGACATAGATATATCATTTGGATTCTCAGGTGGTTCAGCAATAGGTTCACTAGAAGTTTGCAAAGTCCTATCATTTTTCCTTTTCTTCCTTTTAGAAGAACTAGGAGCATCAATATTATTTCTCTGAGAATCTTGCTCAATTCTCTTAGGGTGGCCTTCAGGATACAAAGGTTCCTGAGTCATTCTACCAGTTCTAGTAGCCACTCTAACAGCATAATCATTTTTCTTACTATTCATTTCATTGAGCAAATCATTTTGAGCCTTAAGTACTTGTTCCACTTGAGTGGTAACCATAGAAGCATGTTTGCTAACAAGTTTAAGTTCACCTCTAATATTAGCCATATAATCACCCAAGTGTTTAATCATATAAGCACTTTGTTTTAATTGTCTACCAAAATAAGCATTGAAGTCCTCTTGCTTAAACTAAAATTATCAACCTCATCCAAGCACTGACTAGCAATTTTAGTAGGAGGGATTTCAGCTTTATCATATCTATAGAGAGAATTTACCTTTACTACCTGTGTCGGGATATCGAGATCTGGAGGTTGTTCAATAGGTAATGGATCAAGATCATATGTTTCTTCAATAGGCGGTAAATTAAGACCATGTATTTCTTCTATAGGAGGTAAATTCTTAACATCTTCAGCTTTAATACCTTTTTCTTTCATAGATTTCTTTGCCTCTTGCATATCTTCAGGACTGAGAAATAGAACACCTCTCTTCTTCGGAGTTGGTTTAGGAATAGGCTCAATAATTGGAGCAGGAGCCGGCTCAGGAGGTGCCCAATTATTTTTGTTTGTCAACATATTATTCAATAAAATCTCAGCTTCATCCGGTGTTCTTTCCCTGAAAAGAGAACCAGCACAACTATCCAAGTAATCTCTGGAAGCATCGGTTAGTCCATTATAAAAGATATCAAGTATTTCATTTTTCTTAAGAGGTGATCGAGCAAAGCATTAAGTAACTTGAAGCCTCCCCAAGCTTGTGGGAGACTCTCTTCTTCAATTTGCACAAAGTTGTATATTTCCTTTAAAGTAGCTTGTTTCTTATGAGCAGGGAAATATTTAGCAGAGAAGTAACAAATCATATCCTGGGGACTACGCACACAACCAGGATCAAGAGAATTAAACCATATCTTACCATCACCCTTTAATGAGAACGAAATTATTTTAAGTATATAAAAGTAGCGAGATCTCTCACCATTAGTGAACAGGGTGGCTATATCATTTAATTTAGTAAGATGTGCCACAACAGTTTTAGATTCATAACCATGAAAAGGATCAGATTCAACCAAAGTAATTATATCAGGATCAAAAGAGAATTCATAATCCTTATCAGGAACACAAATAGGTGAAGCGGCAAAAGCAGGGTTGTAACATCCCAAATTTTCAATTTGGAATGTTATACATTAGATCATCAATGCATATCATATTTCATTTGCTTTGGGTTTTGATCCTAGAAATTCTACGCAACTCAAGGACCCACGGAGAGAGTTGGGAATTTTGTTATTTTCATATTTGAGTTTTCTCAAATTTTGAGAATAGGATCATTTTAGTTTAATTATTTTATCATCAATTATTTCTATTACAAAAATATGAGAGAGGGAATAAAATGACTTTCCCAAAATAAAGAAATATTGAGGATTTAATAATAAAATCAAATAATATTTTATTTTGGAGTTTTTCGCCATTTTATTTGAATTTAGGAAAAACATGCGTTTTTCAAAATTTGCATTTAGGCCCAAATAAATGTTCATCTAGTCCGGCTTGATTTTAGAAGCCGGGGAAAATTTATTTCGGGATTTTTGGAGTCTGTTTAGTATTTCTTTAGATTTTTTTTCCTGTGCGGAATTATTTAAAAAAACGTGAACCGACTCTGGGCCGTATTCGGCCGGGACTCCGCCCGTAGGGCCTTTATAAGCGCCGCCGGGGCCCGATCAGATCCAGCCGGCGCCGCCAAAACCCTAACCCTAGCCCCCCCCTGCCTTTCACGCCAGATCGCCACCTCGCCGTCATGGGACCCATCGTCGCCGTCGCCGTGCCCATTGCCGCCGTCGCGGACCCGCCGCCGCCCGCCGGACCCGCGGACCCGGCCACCGAGGTAGCCGCCGTCACCGGCGGTTTTCTTTAGAAAGCCGCCCAGTTTTTTTATTTACCCATGGTTTATTTTTTTTAGTTTCTGTTTTTTAGATCGGTTTATTTATTTTTCGGTTCGGTTAAATAGCGAGCGCTCGCTCGTTCGTTCGTTTTAACGAACGTGTTCGTCGTTTAGTTCTAGTTAACGAACATTCGTTCGTTAACCTGTTCGTCGTTTTTCTTTTTCTGGGATTTTCCGCGATTATTTTTTCTGATCGCGATTTCTGATCCGATTTTCGTTTTAGTATAACTTTTCGCTTGTTTATCGGAATCAGGCGATTCAAGCACCTGGAGTTTCGTCTCGAAACCCTCTTTCCGAATAACCAACTTAAACAAGTTTTTGTTTTTGTAAAATTTGACTTAGATCCAGATTAATAAAATGAAGTTGTTTTCTTTCGCCATTTGACTTTCGTTGTTTCGTTTGATTTGATTCTTTTTGCAAACCGGAGTTCTTAAGTTCAAATTTCTGGTTAGATCTTTTATTTGAGATTTACCTGTGCATTAGATGAGTAATTATTGTATGCTTGTTTGTTTGTCTGCGATAGAATACCCGGAGTGCGCCGCCTGTTACTTCGAGTCTCTAGGTTTCGTGGATCATCAGCAAGGCAAGTAACACTTTGATCATAACTTTTCCAATACCCAGTTTTTGTTGCATTAGATCAATCCCTAAACATTGCATGATTAGGATTCAAATTAAATTGTGAGTTTTGGGAAGTAGATGAGGTAGTACCTATTACCTGTTTTATTATCAAACCCTTTGGAGTTACTTCTACGTTTGTTTATTTTGCCATGCTATGCAAGTAGACGTGGATTGGGTGAGTGATTTTCCATGACAGATGTGAGATTGTTAATTAATGGTTTATTTAAGGTTGCAACATTAATACACATCTGGGTGGATTGAGGTACCTAGTTATTCCAGGACTTACCTATTTTTTTGGACCGCCACCCAGGCCCAAAGGGATCATGAGATTATTCAAACTAGAAACTTCCGTGTGCAGCCACAAGCTATTATGGGCTCTGGCATAGCTGATTAAGTTGTATCGAACTCTTACGGGTAGACTAGCAGATGTAGGGGAAAGTAGGTGTACCGGTCTACCCTTCGTAAGGTGCTAGCGCTTCTGAAAGACTGTGTCTCGGTCATCCGTTTTCTCAAATATCATGTAGTGCGAGAAACCCAACGGAGGCGATCGAGTCTTGTGGGGAAAAGTGCGCAAACCTCTGCAGAGTGTATAAACTAATCATGGTTAGCCGTGTCCCCGGTTATGGACGTTTTGAGTATCTAGTACTTGGATATCATGTGAATCTCATCATGTTACTTTAATTAATTTTGTTGGGTTTTAATGATGATTATTTTAATCGGGATTGAGGATCTTGTCAACCATTCTCAATGTTTAACAACCACCATGATAGTTAAATAAATTTATTCCTTTGCGAGGGAAAAATTGGCTTTTACATAAAAGCTGTAACCATAGAGCTTTCCACCAGCCATATATGCATGTAGTATAGGATTACTCTTCCATTACTCTCTATGTGTTACATTGCGAGCATATTCCATGTGTTGACCCGTTTTTGGGCTGCAACTTTTCATGTTGCAGACTTTTCAGACGACGAGTAAGGTGCTTTTAGGTCGTGGTTCTATACTCAGTGATGCCGTTGGAGTTGATGGACTCACTTATCTTCCAAGCCTTCCGCTGTTATTGTTATTAGATGGCCTTAAGCTATATTTATTTTGCTAAGTTCTCTTTTTAGACATTCGATGTAATAAGTGTGTGATTGCTACTCTGTTATAAATCCTTCAAATCTTGTGTGGTGTCGGCATTACCGATCCGAGGATGACACTGAGCACGAGATCGGTATTTGAGGTCCGGTCGCTACAAAGATAATATCGAGCACCACGGATCAGAGGACACGACCACTAAGCTAAAGCCCTAGATCACTACTCTTTCTTCTCATCTCTAACTCCTCATCTTTTCTATTCTGTAAGTGCATCTAGTGCCCCTTAGTGATTTTGGTGTATTGAAGACTTATAGGTTAAGTAACTAATGCGTTTATGAGTGTACACAGGTCTATAAGTCTATGAGGAGTTTGATATTCTGAGAGAAAGTCGACCCTAAAATGAATTTCTTCAATCAAGAATTTGATATTACGAAGACTTTACAAGACTTTGAAAGTGAAGAAATTGGTGTGATTACGAAGACTTGGTAATCGCTTGAGGAACATGAAGCGTGAAGACTTTTGTTTTCGTAGTTTCATTTTCTCTTTCTTGAGTCATAGGAAACACCGTCTTCGTTAAAGGGGTCGAGGAAATACTAAGGAAAAATTTCCATTTGATGCTCAACTCAAAATCCTCACCTACCAATCCCTTGAGTGAAGCCTTTGGAAATCTCATACAGTTCAATCAATTTCTTGATGTGAGAGACGAAGTTCTTACAGTCCTTGAGAATTTGTTCGGCGAGGAGTTAGGAATTCGCCATCTTGAATTGCCTACACTGATGAGGAACATGATAGCCCGAGGAATTTGATATTCCAATTTCCGACCGTTCTTTGTCTTCTTGCGCATGTTGTCCCAAAATATCTCCACCTAACGGTCATATCATTAAGGGCATTTATGTCTTATCATGTCGGGCTGCTCCCGAGGCTATAAATAGCCGCCCCACAACCACTAGTTGGTTGGCTGCTCCGAAGAACTTGACACTTGTCATTTGAGAGCAACCCATCCTCTGAGGACTTTGGCGAAAATCATCAAGTGAGGAAAAACCCAAAGTGAGGAAAAACCCAAAACCAAACCCCTACAAACCCAAAGTGATTGAGCATCATCAAGAAATTGATCCAGCGTGGATCCGGCGCTTTTACCTTTGAAGACTGTGCTTCTTCCAGACGGTTAGGCGTCACGGTCTAGAAACATCAAGAGGAATTGTGGATCGCCGAGTGACCAAGTATGTGAAGGTTTGGAAATCGCTGAAGACTTACCACGAGTGTTTGGGCGAGGTCTGCGTGGCCTTAGTTCAAGGAGAATCGGTGAGGACTTGGTGTCTGAGCTGCGTGCTCGGGCGGATGGGTGTCCGGGACTGCGTGTCCTCGAGTTTAAATACTCACCGCTCCAACCAGACGTACAAGCCGAGACAGCAGTTGGAACTGGTCTACCAAATCATTGTCTTCACCAACCTAATCGGTTCTATTTCCTCAACCCTTTCATTTCCTCATTCTTGTGTTGAGTGTTTGTCATATCTGTGTTTGAAGACTTTGGTGAAGACTTTCTCAATTTCCTCGCCAATTTCTTGATCTGTTTGTCTTCATCTTGTGTTATCCTGTGATTACGCTTTACATACTCTGTGATTGTCTTCATTTCATCATGATGACTATGCTTGTAATCTGTTATGCTTACTTACGAGTACTTATTCCGCTGCATGTATTTCTTCGCTAAGGAATTTCCTCACCGGCAAATTCCTCAGTGAAGAATTTGTAAAATTCACAAAAATCGCCTATTCACCCCCCCTCTAGTCGATATAACGCACTTTCAATTGGTATCGAGCAAGGTACTCCTTGTTACGTGTGATTTTGTTTAACCACACAGGAGTTTTAGTTATGTCGACCGCAGGTATGAAGAAAGTGACATGCCCTATCTTTGACGGTCACGATTATCCCAAGTGGAAGGCCATGATGAGGAAGCCTCATGGCAATGGATGATGAGTGTGGACCGTCACTGAAATTGGCCTCACTGATCTATGCAAGGCGGCGAACACCGATGATATTCGCAAGTTCACTCGACTTGACATCATGGCGAAGGATATCATCTGTTCCTGCCTATCTAGAGATGAATTCAAGCGCATTATGCATCTTTGCAATCTGAAGCTTATCTGGGACCGAATCTCGATGTTTATGAAGGTCATCGAACTCGTCATGATCCCTGGTTTGAGGACTTCAAGGAATCTCTCAAAAGCGATGACTTTCGAGCGAGAATCATCATCATCTGCATTATGCTTCATGGCAAAAGGTGCCAAGGTACTCAATTACACCTCCTCTGAATCTAGTGAAAATGAATCTGATGAGGATCTCAAGCCCAGCTACTCTAAACTTGCTAAGATTGCTATAAAACAACAAAGGGCTTTTGAAAAGGTTCAAAAATGCTAGATAAGAGTGATGATATGTTAGGTGAAGAAATGGATCGCACTCAAGCCCCGATGAAAATCTTGAGAGAGTTCGGTCTAGATTTGACAACCTTCAAGGTCATCATAACACTCTCTTATCTAATCATGAGAAACTTTCTTATGAATTTCTTCAAAGAAAGCAAGATCTTGAGAAGCTAAGAGCGAGTTATGAAGATCTTGAAGGAGCGCGATTCATTACTTGCTCAACAAATCAGCGCTTCTCAAGAAGAATTTGTTCCTCCATGCTTAAAGTGCATTGAGCGTGAATCGCTAATTCTTCACTGAATGTTCAAATGCTTCAACTGTTACAAATTCTTCACCTGCCTCTGCTATCACTAATTCCTCATCGAGGACATTGCTAGTATCACTTGACGATGCAGGGTTGAAGGAATTGTACATGACAGGCATGTACAAAAGCCTCAAAGGGCATCGACCCTTTGTGATGTGCTTAAAAGCAGATCCTCAACAGAACCCTAGGAAAGAGGGTATTGCCTTTGAGAGGAAACTCAATCTTGATGGAGCGTCTTTGGAAGCCCGAGCGGTATCCCAAAACCTCATGGGTTGCTGCAAAGGGACCTCCATTGATCCATCTACCTTATCTGGTTTTACATGTGAACTTCCTCATTCTGATGATGAGTCATTTGACTCAAACTATAAACTGTTCAAAAATCAGAATGGTGAAGCATTTGCTAGATATGTTGGCACTAACTGCAGGAACGGTCCCCCTATGAAGAAAATCTGGGTTCCCAAGAAATGTCTTGAAAGTCTTCAGGTAAATGTCCTCATGACACCACCTGTGAAGAAAAGGAACTCCAGATCAAATTCTTCATATGGACAAAATTCTTCATATGGATCCAAGTCCTCATACGGACCAAATTCCTCACATGGATCAAATTCCTCAAAAGGATCAAAGTCCTCATATGATTATCATCGTGCTAACAACTCTGCTTGCAGGTAGAGCTAAGGGCTATGAATATGTGCATTATTCTTCAAACCATTATGTTCATAAGTCCTCGAAGAATTTCTCTCGCTTATTCATATGCTTACCCTAACCCCTCTTATGTGAAACGAAATGGTTTGGCCTCTATGCCACCATTCTCATATGGTGCTCATGAGAATGATGAACTCTTTGCCACCCCTTGAGATGTGGGTGGTGAAGAAAAGAACTAATCTCTTCTGCGGGGTCAGGTCTCGGGCGTGCCTCAACGTCTGAAGAATTTCTTTGGGGCTGACAAAATTGCTCGAAAGGGCCTTGAGCTAATCATGATGAAATGAACTTTCATTTCACACGTCCTCCGATCGCTTATCTGAATCTTGGTGATGAAATTCATCGATGAACTTGATATCATATTCTTCACCGATGAAGTATATGAGATTGTAAGTTGTACTAATTCATCTGCAGGATGATCAACCCAAAGCCACCGAGTGGGTTCTCGATAGTGGATGTACAAATCACATGACCGGTGACAAGAATCTATTGATGGATGCTCCTTATCACCGTCACATCTGAAGCATATCATCTTTCTTGACAAAGGCAAAAGTCGGTATTGGGACTTGGTAAGGTTGCTATCTCTAAGGACATGCACATGGACAAAGTCATGCTTGTTGAGTCTTTAGGATATAACCTCATGTCGGTCTCAATGCTTTGTGATCTTGATATGGTTGTTATCTTTGGCAAGTATCGTTGTGTTGTGATTATGGAAGTGACAATTCCAAAGTCTTGAAGGCTTTAGGAGAGGAGACTTGTATATTGTTGATTTTTCCACAGACCACAACCAGCCATGTGCCTACTTGCAAAAGCTTGGAAGGCTGGCTATGGCATCGACGACTTGGTCACGCAGCATGAGGAATTTGCACACACTTGCGAAGAAGAAGCATGTCATTGGCATTGAAAATGTCAAATTCCTCAAGGATCACTTATGCGAACTGTGAAGCTGGAAAAATGACCAAGGCCAAGCATCCAAATAAGACTATCATGACCACTACTCGTCCCTTGAATTGCTTCACATGGACCTCTTTGGTCCCAATCACTACTCAATTTGTCGTTAATGAAGCATCTCTTTATGGCTTTGTTATTGTTGATGATTACTCTCGTTACACATGGGTACACATTGTTACCTTCAAAAATCAAGTGCGGAAATCTTCAAGCGATTTTCCTCGAGGGCTTCAACCAACTTTGGTGTGAAGATCAAGCACATCGAAGTGACAATGGAACCTGAGTTCAAGAATTCGGACTTGAGGATTATCTTGATGAACTTGGTATTACTCATGAGTTATCTGCTCCTTATACTCCTCGGCAAAATGGCGTCGTGGGCGCAAGAACAGAACCCTTGTTGAGATGGCTCGCACTATGCTTGATGAATACAAAAGCGCTAGTCGTTTACGGATTGAAGCAATTGACACTGCGTGCCACATCATCAACAGTATATCTTCACAAATTCTTCAAGAAGACTGCCTATGAACTCCTCACCGACAAGAAACCCAATGTAAGTTATTTCAAAGTCTTGATGCTAAATGCTGGATTAGAGATCCTCACCACCACTCTAAATTTGCACGAAAGCACATGAAGGTTTTATGCTTGGTTACGGAAAGGACTCGCACACCTCTGAGTCTTCAACATCACTCTTCACAAGATTGTTGACCTTTGTAGATGTGCGGTTCGATGAAACTAATGGCTCGCAAAGAGAGCACCTACCTTCATGTTAGATTAACCAGCACCGAGGATTCTATCAGGTTCAAGGCAACCGAGGATGTCATTCCTCTTCAAGAAACTGCTGAAGAATTCATTCTGACGCGAAGAACGTCGAGTGATGCACTGAAGATAATCTTTGAAGAAATTGGTCTTTGAGGAAAATGATCAAATTCCTCGAAGGCATCCAGCTCATCCTCGCGTTGCAAAAGAAGTGCAAGTTGACAAAATCATCGATGACATTGAGCGCCGAGTCCTCTCACTCGCTCAAAAGCTTCACATTTATCTAACTTTTGTGGGCACTATGCTTTTGTCTCTATCACAGAGCCCACTAAGGTAGATGAAGCATTTACGGAGCCGAGTGGATTCAGGCCATGCAAGAAGAATTACATCGATTCGAGCTCAACAACGTGTGGGAACTGGTCAAACGTCCAGATCCTCGCAAGCATAATATCATTGGCACAAAGTGGATCTACCGCAACAAGCAAGATGAAAATGGTCTTGTGGTGAGGAATAAGGCACGACTAGTAGCTCAAGGCTACACGCAGTTGAAGGAATTGATTTCGATGAAACTTTTGCACTGTTGCTAGACTTGAGTCTATTACATATTACTAGCCTATGCTAACCATCACAATATCACTTTATATCAAATGGATGTGAAAAGTGCATTCCTCAATGGTAAGCTTGAGGAAGAAGTATATGTTGCTCAACCTCCGGTTTTGAAGATCCAAAGAATCGACAAAGTCTTCAAACTAAATAAGGCCCTCTATGGTCTCAAGCAAGCCCCTCGGCGTGGTATGATACATTGAAGGAATTCTTCGTGAAGAATGGCTTCACACCAGTTCACTCGACCCTACTCTCTTTACTAAATCTTATGATGGTGAACTGTTTGTGTGCCAAATATATGTTGATGATATTATCTTTGGCTGTCTTGACCAACGTTATAGTGATGAATTTGCCTATATGATGAGTGAAGAATATCAAATGTCTATGATGGGAGAGTTGAAATTCTTCTTAGGTCTTCAAATTCGTCAACAACCCAATGGCATATTCATATCTCGGAGAAATACCTCAAAGATGTCCTCAAGAAATTCGGCATGCAAGATTGCAAAGGCGTCAAAATTCCTATGCCCACAAATGGCCATCTATGCAATTGATGAAAATGGTATTGACTTGATCACAAGGTATACCGCTCCATGATTGGTTCCTTATTGTACTTATGTGCATCTAGGCGGATATAATGCTTAGTGTTTGCATGTGTGCCCGATTTCAAGCTACACCAAGGAATCACACCATAAGGCTGTGAAGCATATTCTTGATATCTAGCTCACACACCAACACTAGGATTATGGTACCCCAAGGGCTCTACTTTTGATCTCATTGGATATTCTCGACTCGACTATCTTTGGTGATCGTGTGGACCGCAAGTCAACATCTGGTACTTGTCATTTCCTCGGACGATCTTTGGTCCATTGGTCCTCGAAGAAACAGAATCTGCGTATCACCGTCCCATTCTTGAAGCTGAATACATTGCTGCTGGCTCGTGTTGTGCTCAATTACTATGGATGAAGCAAACCCTCAAGGACTACGGCATCAACGTGAAGAATGTGCCTCTCTCTTGTGACAATGAGAGTGCCATCAAGATTGCTCACAACCAGTTCAGCACTCGAAGACAAAGCACATTCAAATTCGTCATCATTTTCTTCGTGATCATGTGTTGAAGGCGACATCTCCATCGAGCATGTGAAGATCAAGAACAGCTAGCTGATATCTTCACTAAGCCCTTGGATGAGAAGAGATTTAGCAAGTTGCGGTGTGAGCTAAATATCTTAGAATCTTGAGCGTTCTTTGAAAAGGCACACATCGTAACACTTATGCAAAATTGATGACTTAGATGTGCAACACATGAAGAGCGTTTTCCTCAATCAATGAAGAATAACACTCTAAGTGTGAAGAAATTAATGAAGAATTTGATTCTCGAACCCTCGACAATTGTGCGCGTGTCTGAAATCATCATTCTTATCTGATGGGTCACGCCACCACCAAAGTTGAAAATCTTCAATTTGAGTTTTCCTCGTTTTGAAATTCTTGAGTTTTGAATTTTTCAGTTTTCAAATTCTTCAGTTTTCAAATTCTTCAACTTTGCAAATTCTTCACTTATTTCCGTCGTCTTTCTTCATTGGCTATATATATATATATGGATTTATGTCCTCTACAGCATTCACTTATGGCTACTTCTTCAAGTCGTTTTTTCTGCTAAGTGAATGTGATCGGACCCTTCCCCCTCTATGCTATACTCAACCCAATCCATTCACAAATTCTTCATGTGCGTTCTACTTTGAAACTCGTTCAAATTCTTCACTGAGTCCTTGACAGTTGAAGAAATTGCGAACGGAACTTTTAAAACGAATCTTATCCAAACTTCGATTTTACCGCTCAAACCGTTCCGCATCCCACGATGCATTATTATATCCACCCACGATCGCTTTACGATCTCCACTACACATCGTGGGTGACACATGTCGTGAGAAGGGAAGCGGTCAGGGGCACGTTCGTCCTAATTCTTCGGACGGGCCGTTTTTCACCGTGGCTATAAATACCCTCTCTCCTTCCTCACTTTTTACCTCGCTCGATCTCTCTCCCGCCGAGCTCCTCGAAACCCTAAGCGCCGCCGCTTCTCCATCGTCGCCGGTGAGGAAAAGCTTCACCGCCTTGACCTCTTCGCCGGCGTACTCGCGCCGACCGTGGAATTTCCTCACTCCGCCGTCGCCGTAGCTGATTTCCTCTGCCAAGTTAGGGCGGAGAAGATCTGAACAGACGAACTTCTAAACTGTTCATCTCAGTTAAATCGTGTTCTTCACTTGAGTAAATTAAAAGTTACTTTTATTTACTCGCTTTGATTCTCAAATTTTCTTCAAATTCTTCAAAGGTGTTTATTTCAAATTCCTCACACATATGAACACCTCAAATCTCTTGACTCATTTCTCTAAGCAATGATTTTCTTCAAGATTCCTCAATTGTGTGGATCTTGATCTATACAACTCGGAACCTAAGATAACGAACGCTTATTGAAATTCTTCAAGGCTCATCTGGTCAAAATCCTCAAACTTGTTCTTTTGAAAAACCTCTCGAGAACGCATATGACCTCTTCAAATTCCTCGCACCTATACTCATTTCACAGTACAAATCTCATTCTGCTGAATCCCTAGGTTCTCATCAACTTAACTCATTTGCAGCGTTCCTCGAAGAAAAACTGCACACTTCTTCAGAGAAATTCAATTGTTCAATTTCCTCACCAAGAAAATGGCGATGGTAAGAAGCCGAGAAGGAGGAAAGAAACACGAGGTCATGACTGCTTTGAAATCCACGAGGAAATATATCCTGAATATTGCACACCGATGAGGAAAGCAAAACTCAGCGCAAGGTGCGTCTTGAGAAAATTGAGCGGAGATGGGCACGCGAATGGAAGGAATATCGCTATGTCACACCTAAATACATGAAGAAATTCGCGTTAAATCCTCCATGCCCAAGAGCTCCTTTGGCACCAGGCCAAGTAGCTGATCCAACTAGCGTCAAACGCGTGAGGACTTTCTGAGGAATGGGCTAAACGCCAAGCTAAGTTGGCTAAGCAAGCAAAGGAAGCGGTGAAGAAATTCAATGAGGATTACTGCCACGCTGCTGCTGCCTCGAGGTCTCGGCCAAGCCAAGAAATCGATGCAAAAGAAGTCTGCAAATAAGCCAAGTACTTCTTCTTCTATGCCCTCACGGCCAAGTTCCTCGGCAGCTCTCCGCCAGCAAATTCTCGGAAGAAATTCCTCACACCACTGCTGCTCCATCAAAGTCCTCAGCTGCTCCGTCCAAACCTTCAGTTCCTGTGCATCTCGCCACTTGTCAAAGGACTGCTGGATTTTCAATTGCCTCAGGCACCTCTGCACATTCCTCTGCTGCTTTCAATTCTTCATCTGGCCCGACGTTGCTGAAGACAAAAGCTACAGCTGGACGTGGTCCTCGGCCTAGCCCGAAGAAGAAACAGCTTGTCGTCCACGTGCCTTCTGATGATGAGGCATCTGATGAAGAACTTGAAGAAATCATCAGAGACCGTCAAGCTAGAGCTGCAAGAGCCAAGGGAACAGCTGTGCCAATGCTTTTGGACCCGAAGAAAGTCCTCGATTTCATCGACCTCTGGCACAACGATCCCAACACCCCTCTGCCTGATCTTCCTTTGACACCTGGTCAAAGTCATATGCTGACTCACTTCATCGCTGAGGAAAAATGGAAGTTCGAGAAGGCGAAGGAAATCAAAAAGGCTCAATACAAGAAGGAGAGGTTTCTGAAGAAAAATGTCGTCAAAATGACACCTGAGGAACTTCTTCAAGCTCAAACAGAAATTCAGAACCTCAGCAAGAACTTTGAAACGTACTATGCTGATTGGCAAGTTGTCAAGACCAGATTCGTTGATCGACGAAGAGAATCACCACTGTTGCTGCACTCAGCAACGTGAAAATCCTCGGTGAAGCCTCTGCTCAGCCTTCTTTGAAGAACATGCTGAATCCAGGGCTGATGAAGAAATTCCAGCCGCTGAAGAAACTGCCAGGGCACCCACTAGCGGTGCGCCTGAAGAAATTGCTCCTGAAGAAAATCAAGAAAGGGGAACTGCATCAGTCGCTCCTGAAGAAATTGCTGCAAATTCCTCAGCTCCTCCTGCACCAAGCTCAGTTTCGATTCTTCCATCTGCTTTGGATGTGAAGAAAACAAAGGCTGCGGAACGAGCTGCTGTAAAGAAGAGAAAAGCATCAGCTGCGTCAGATTCCTCGGCTGCGAAGAAATTGAAGCCTATGACCAGCTCCGTTGAAAACCCGATTGATGCTATTCCTATCTCCTCCATACCTTCAAAGGAAGTGGTTCCTTTTGGAGAGGAATATGAAGTGCCAAATGGGTCTGATGAAGAACATCAATCTCCTGCTCTGTCTGAGAAGATCGATGAGGAAATTGAAGTGGAAGCTATCCCTTCAACCCCAGTCATTCCCTCATCAGACCATGAAATTCCTCAAGATGGTCTTTGAGGAAATTGAAAATGAAGATGTGGATATTGGATGCACCACTCCGGTAATCAATGATGACTTTTGGGAAGATCAACATCCCAATACTCCGCTCTTCACCCCACTTCAACAAGTTCCTCACTCCCCCGCATGACTGTCCAGATCGACTCAAGAAAATCAACCCACGAGTCCATGCATGAAGAAATTCCAGCCCTCTGCCGATGAAACTGCTGCTGCTGCTGAAATTCCTCGATCGCACAAGTTGAGGATCAAGAAATTCCTCACGTGAAGAACACTGCACTTACGGTTCGGAGGTGGTGATGCAATTGATGACACACCTCTGCCAAAAGAAGAATCCATTCTCGACCAAGCAAAAGTTCAAGGCTGAAGATTTCTTTCTTTGAGCATGTGTTCTTCATCGAATATAATCCTTATGACTCTGCTCGGATTAGGAAGAGGCGCTCGACTGCCACCAAGCCAACTTCTATTCCTCGGTGCTTTTCAACAAGGACAAAATCTTCGATCATGCTCATATTCCTCATGTGGATATGGAGTCGCTGCCTGGCTTTGAGCCCGTTCTAAGTGTTCTTCACGATGCAGGTCTTCTCAACTTTTGCACTGATATATGTGATTGGAATGAAGAGCTAATTCTTCAGTTCTATGCAACCCTGCACATCACCGGAGATGCTGAAGATGTCACCTCATGGGTCTTAGATTGGATGACCGAAAACACCCATTACAAGGCACCAGCCAGTGAATTGCTTCGTGTCCTTCCACTCAGTCCTCCAGTTGATGGAGCTCGTCGCATCTATGAAGAAAAGGAACTTTCAAATCACTACATGCAAGTGTTGATGAAGCCATTGAAACCAAAGCAAGCTCCAAGGACCAAATTCCTCGTCAAGGAACTGCTCTATGTGCCTCGAACAGTCTATCGAATTTTGTCGAAGACTATGAGTCCTATCAAGGGCCACGACTCGAATGATGAAGAAGTAGTTGGCATCATGAAGAATATGCTGTTCAACATCATCCATGGCGTTCCCGTCAATTTCCATGATTTCTTCATGAGGACTTTGGCTAACATTGCCATGTCACCTTTTGAGCTGAAGCCTTATGCACCTTGGATCATGAGATTCATCAGTCAAGATCTTCACTGAATTACAAGGTCGACACTTTGAACCACTCGCAGCTATCCGCCTCGATTGAAGTCCTCAAGCGGCCAATTGCCTCGGTGATGAAAAGGAAAGGCTCTGCTGTGATAGATGAAGGCATTCGTCCATTGGATGGACAGTTTAGCAAAGCAGCATCTTACTCCACCAATGATGACTCGCCACCCATGACTCAAAGAAAATACCTCGATTAAGCATAGTCCTCAAGCAAGCGCACCTGTGGTGATGATGACCGTGAGTTACTCCTCAGTCTTCATCAGAAGGTTGATCGCAATCACAAGTGGGTCAAACGTCAGTTTGGCACTATTCTTTACAACATGACCTCAACTCACAATGCAGTGAAGAAAAACCACTACTACCTTCATGAAACCTTCAAGCGCATCTGGGCTGTTCTGTCACATGTCTACAATGAAGAAGAACTGAAATCAATGGGACTCAAGGAAGAATTTGACTGGTCTGCACCTCCTCCGAAGAAATTCAAGAAAGTCAAAGTTCCTTCCTTAGTGGCCAGCTCCTATTCTTCATCTCGCGACACTGATGAAAATGAAGATTTGGAAGACACTGCTGCTGGTCCTACCTCAACCGACCCCAACAATGCTGGCGCTCCGTCTTCAACTTGAATTTCCTCAAGAGCGTTAGTCCTCAGTTTCGATCCTTTTGGTCATTCGATGACAAAGGGGGAGAAATTTGAGTTAGTCTTCAAGCGGGTCTCGTTTTTGTCTATATACAGTATTTTATTAAGTTACAACTCTCGTTCTTCTGAAACCTTTTATTGAATTGAGTTGTAATCTTAAACCCGATGGTGCTTTGATACTTCTGATGCATTATGCTTTTGCTCTGATTTGAAGTAGTTTTGATACTTGTTATGCTCTGATCCAATTTGGCCTTTGGGCTCGATACTCTTTTGTGTTTCATTGCATAACATCAAGCACCATATTTCATCATGCATTTCAAATTCCTCATATTATATGTCAAATCGTGTATGAATTACAAGATATAGGGGAGATCTCCATGATTCAATTCTTCAAATGTGCATTGCCTCAAAAGCAATTTCCTCACTATGCACACCTTCGGGGGAGTTCTTCTATATCTTGCAATCAAAATCCTCATTATCAGTATTTACACTTCATATATTTATCCCGTTGAAAACTTAACTCAGATTGTCATCAATCACCAAAAGGGGAGATTGTAAGTGCATCTAGTGCCCTTAGTGATTTTGGTGTATTGAAGACTTATAGGTTAAGTAACTAATCGTTTATGAGTGTACACAGGTCTATAAGTCTATGAGGAGTTTGATATTTACAGAGAAAGTCGACCCTAAAATGAATTTCTTCAATCAAGAATTTGATATTACGAAGACTTTACGAAGACTTTGAAAGTGAAGAAATTGGTGTGATTACAAGACTTGGTAATCGCTTGAGGAACATGAAGCGTGAAGACTTTTGTTTTCGTAGTTTCATTTTCTCTTTCTTGAGTCATAGGAAACACCGTCTTTGTTAAAGGGGTCGAGGAAATACTAAGGAAAAATTTCCATTTGATGCTCAACTCAAAATCCTCACCTACCAATCCCTTGAGTGAAGCCTTTGGAAATCTCATACAGTTCAGTCAATTTCTTGATGTGAGAGACGAAGTTCTTCCGTCACCGAGGAATTTGTTCGATCGAGGAGTTAGGAATTCGCCAGTCTGAATTGCCTACCTGATGAGAACATGATAGCCCCGAGGAATTTGATATTCCAATTTCCGACCGTTCTTTGTCTTCTTGGCACCGTCCCCAAAATATCTCCACCTAACGGTCATATCATTAAGGGCATTTATGTCTTATCATGTCGGGCTGCTCCCGAGGCTATAAATAGCCGCCCCACAACCACTAGTTGGTTGGCTGCTCCGAAGAACTTGACACTTGTCATTTGAGAGCAACCCATCCTCTGAGGACTTTGGCGAAAATCATCAAGTGAGGAAAACCCAAAGTGAGGAAAACCCAAAACCAAACCCCTACAAACCCAAAGTGATTGAGCATCATGAAGAAATTGATCCCGTGGATCCGACGCTTTTACCTTTGAAGACTGTGCTTCTTCCAGACGGTTAGGCGTCACGGTCTAGAAACATCAAGAGGAATTGTGGATCGCCGAGTGACCAAGTATGTGAAGGTTTGGAAGTCGCTCAAGACTTACCACGAGTGTTTGGGCGAGGTCTGCGTGGCCTTAGTTCAAGGAGAATACGGTGAGGACTTGGTGTCTGAGCTGCGTGCTCAGCGATCGGGTGTCCGGACTGCGTGTCCTCGAGTTTAAATACTCAGCCGCTCCAACCAGACGTATAACCGAGACAGCAGTTGAACTGGTCTACCAAATCATTGTCTTCACCAACCTAATGGTTCTATTTCCTCAACCCTTTCATTTCCTCATTCTTGTGTTGAGTGTTTGTCATATCTGTGTTTGAAGACTTTGGTGAAGACTTTCTCAATTTCCTCAGTTCAATTTCTTGATCTGTTTGTCTTCATCTTGTGTTATCCTGTGATTACGCTTTACATACTCTGTGATTGTCTTCATTTCATCATGATGACTATGCTTGTAATCTGTTATGCTTACTTCGAGTACTTATTCCGCTGCATGTATTTCTTCGCTAAGGAATTTCCTCACCGGCAAATTCCTCAGTGAAGAATTTGTAAAATTCATAAAAATCGCCTATTCACCCCCCCTCTAGTCGATATAACGCACTTTCATATTCTTTTAGGATGGCGGATGCAGGGAACAAGTTCACACAACCGGATGAAGATACACCCTTTGGATATCACTTGAAGGAAGTCACTAGATACCTGAACATAGGAATACCAAGCTTCACCGGGACTTTCAACGCCACTTTACCCGAAGGGGAGCGCTGGATGATTCAAGTTCAAATTCCAAGAAGGACATTTGCACCAGTTACTGAACCGATAGAGTTTTCCTTTGATGCACCAACTTGGAGCCTAGGAAAGAGCATGGCAGCCCACATCGCCATGGGCCGAATTGGAGAAGCTTACCACAATGATCTCAAGAATACTATCTACCAGATTTGTGGGCGCCGAGATGAGCAATGGGAGATGATCAGCACCAGGAGGGACAGATCAATCGCAGCTTACATTCAGGAATTAAACCAGCACATCAGACGCCAGGAGAACCAGATGTGCGCAGGTATGGAGGATCTACAGAAGGCCATGACCAAGATCAAGGAGCTAGAAGAAGAACTCAAGGCTACACGTGAAGACTACATGGAGGAGATCGTCGCTCTAGTGAGACAGAACGGCGACCTTAAGGAGAAGATTGAAGTATTCATGGGAGGTTCAGCACCCAAAAGAGAAGATGGCGATTCCACTTTCCCGGATAATTATATCATCATCGACGACACCGACTCGGACCCCGATGATAGTGATGATGACTATGTTGATGAAGCTGGAGCGGATATCATGGAATCTTCGTCGGAGCAGTTTTTCTAGTTGACCACCATAACAGTAGTAGTGTTCCACCATGTACATAGCATAGTCCACGCACTTTTGCGATAGTTCTAGACCGTTTGTATGCTTTTGCTTGATTGAATGAAGTGATTTTGTGTGTTTTGTCTCATGTGCATTTGGGTAGTGTTTTCTCTTTAGACCCCATTCTATTCTTAACTCTCGTCTTTTCTACAAACCCTCAGATGCCTCCGAGACGTGACAATGGATTTGCTTTCCCACCGGAGCTCACTTAGTTGATCCAGCAGCAGAATGCGTTGATGCAGTTGCTAGTCCAGAACCAGAACAACAACAACAACAACAACAACAACAACAACAACAACAACAACAACAACAACAACAACAACAACCCACCACCACCACCACCTGTTGATCATTTAACCCGTTTTCTTAGGCTGAATCCGCCGGTGTTTTCCAAAGAGCACCGAGCCAATAGTGGCGTATGATTGGCTCCGTAAGATAGGGAGGAGTTGACCACTACAGGATGTCTGAGAAGGGAAAAGGTGAAATTTGCCGCACATCAGCTTGAAGGACCCGCACCAAAGATGGTGGGAGAATTTTACACCACTTACCCTCAGAGACACCGCCACATGGGATCGATTCAGCAAGCTTTCCTCTGCCCATGTTTCATCAGAGCTATGGCCATGAAGAAGCGTGAGTTTCGCAACTTGCGCCAAGGAGGACGGACAGTTGGCCAGTATGTGGATGACTTTAGTAAGCTAGCATGTTATGCCCCGGATGACGTTGCTACGGATGCAACTAAACAGGAGAAGTTTCTGGAAGGACTGAACGATGAGCTGAGTATGCAGTTGATGGTAGCAAGCTTCGATAACTACCAGGAGTTGGTAGATCGTGCTCTTATGATTGAAGGGAAGCAGCAGCAGATTGAAAACCGCAAGAGGAAGTATGGACAGGGGAAGTACAATTCTGGAACTCAGCAGAAGCCCCATTTTACCCCTAAACCGGGAGTTCATTTCAGCATACCCAGGGAGGAGGTAGTTCACACAACCATAATGGCCCCAAGAATGGTAATGGGAATGGAGGAAGCAATGGCCAGAACCGTACCAACCCATCAACCCCAGCCAAGAAAGACCTGAGCCAAATCACTTGCTTTAAGTGCAATAAGACTGGGCATTATGAAAATGAATGTTCTGAAGGCCAGAATGGCAATGGAAGCTCTGGAAAGAAGCCAAACCCTTTCATCAGGGGACAGGTGAACCACGTTAGCGTGGAGGAGGTTGAAGCTCAGCCTGATGCAGTAATAGGTAAGTTTTTGGTTAAGTCATTTACTGCACTCGTTCTTTTTGATACTGGTGCATCGCATTCATACATATCAAGGGGATTTGTGGATAAGTATAGCCTGCCCCACTAGGATTCTTAAAACACCTATGCTAGTAAGTTCACCAGGAGCGGAGTATATGGCCAGTCAAGGATGTTTTCAAGTGCCATTAAGTATAGGAAGGCATATTTTCCCAACGAATTTAATTATTCTGGAATCCCAAGGATTTGATGTAATTCTTGGTATGGATTGGCTGTCTATGTATGGAGGAAACATCGATTGCGCCAGTAAGACATTTTTGCTTACGACACCAGAAGGAAGAAGGATCAAGTATGTATCCCGGCATGTGCCATATAGGATGCAAGTAAATTCCTTATCAGGAGTTGTGCAGGAGGAAGTACCAGTGGTAAAGGATTTCCCTGACGTATTTCCAGAAGAGTTGCCAGGCATGCCACCGGATCGAGACATTGAGTTTTTGATTGAGCTTTTGCCAGGCACAGGGCCAATATCGAAGCGACCATACAGGATGCCCGCAAAGGATTTGGTGGAGATTAAGAAGCAGATTAAGGAGTTATTGGATAAAGGTTACATTCGCCCAAGTTCTTCGCCTTGGGGATCACCAATACTTCTAGTGGAAAGAAGGATGGATCGTTAAGGATGGTTGTTGATTATCGTGGATTGAATGAAGTAACGATCAAGAACAAGTACCCACTACCAATGATCAATGATCTGTTTGATCGGTTGCAAGGAGCTAAAGTGTTTTCCAAAATCGATTTACTGATCAGGATACCATCAGTTGAAGATTCGAGAGCAGGATATACCCAAGACAGCATTCACCTCAAGATATGGACTGTATGAGTATACTATTATGTCATTTGGTCTGACTAACGCACCTGCCTATTTTATGAACATGATGAACAAGGTGTTTATGGATTTTTTGGATAAGTTCGTCGTAGTGTTCAATGATGATATTTTGGTTTACTCGAAGAATGAAGAGGAACATAAGGAACATTTGCGATTGGTACTGGAGAAGCTCAGAGAACATCAGTTATATGCCAAGTTCAGCAAATGTGAGTTTTGGTTGAAGGAAGTAGGATTCCTCGGACACGTTATATCTGGAGAAGGAATAGCGGTTGACCCCACAAAGGTTATCACTGTGACCAATTGGGAAGCACCAACAACAGTTGGAGAGACCCGTAGTTTCCTTGGACTGACAGGATACTACCGGAGGTTTATTGAGAATTTCTCCAAGATAGCAAAACCTATGATGGAGTTGTTGAAGAAGGATACCAAGTTTATATGGACTGAAGAGTGTGAGGCTAGTTTCCAGGAGTTGAAGAAACGTTTGGTTACCTCACCAGTGTTGATTTTGCCAGACCAGACTAAAGATTGAGGTGTATTGCGACGCTTCGCGTCGAGGACTTGGAGCAGTGCTCATGCAGGAGGGAAGAGTTGTTTCGTATGCTTCACGACAACTGAAACCTCATGAATTTAATTATGCCACGCATGATTTGGAGTTAGCAGCCGTAGTGCATGCATTGAAAACATGGAGGCATTTCCTCATTGGAAATCATTGTGAGGTGTATACGGATCACAAGAGTTTGAAGTACATTTTTACGCAGAAGGAGTTAAACCTCAGACAAAGGAGATGGTTGGAGCTTATCAAGGATTATGATATGAGATTGCATTACCATCCCGGAAAGGCTAATGTAGTAGCTGACGCATTGAGCCGTAAGAGCCATGTCAATACACTAATGACGGGAGAAATACCAAAGGAGTTAGCCGAGGATCTTCGTGAGCTATGGTTGGAAATAGTTCCGAGAGGCTATGTAGCAGCATTGGAGATTCAGTCAACCTTAATGGATAAAATCAGAGAAGCTCAGAAGACTGACAAAGAGATCGCCTCTATAAAGGAAAAATGAGCAAAGGAAAAGCTAAGGGATTTCGTGAGGATGAGCATGACACCCTATGGCTTGAAGACCGTGTTTATGTGCCCAATGACCCGGAGATCAGGAAGTTGATTTTGCAAGAGGCACACGATTCACCATATTCGATTCACCCAGGAAATACCAAGATGTATTTGGATTTGCAGAATACTTTCTGGTGGACCGGAATGAAGAAAGATATTGCGGAATATGTAGCAGTTTGTGATGTATGTCAGAGAGTAAAGGCAGAGCATCAGAAGCCAGCAGGATTGTTACAGCCATTGCCGATACCCGAATGGAAGTGGGATAAACTAGGCATGGATTTTATCACTGGATTACCCAGGACTCGTTCCGGCTATGACTCAATTTGGGTTGTAGTGGATCGGTTGACGAAGGTAGCTCATTTCATCCCAGTGAAGACCACTTACACCCGTGCTAAATTGGCGAAGATATACATGACCAGGATTGTATGTTTACATGGAGTTCCGAGGAGTATCGTATCTAATAGAGGAACCCAATTCACCTCAAAGTTCTGGAAGCAGTTGCATGAAACTTTGGGTACCAGGCTGGAGTTTAGCACATCTTTCCTTCCGCGGACAGATGGACAGACCGAGAGAGTCAATCAGATTTTGGAGGATATGCTGAGAGCTTGTGCACTAGATTATGGATCTAGTTGGGACGACAATTTGCCATATGCAGAATTCTCTTACAACAACAGTTATCAATCCAGTTTGAAAATGGCCCCTTTCGAAGCCTTGTACGGAAGGAGGTGCAGGACCCCGTTGTTGTGGGATGAAGTTGGAGACCGCCAGTTGTTTGGACCGGATTTGATTAAGGAGTCTGAACGGAAAGTGAAGTTGATTCGCGATAGGCTCAAGGTAGCCCAGTCCAGGCAGAAGAGTTATGCGGATTCAAAATGCAAGGAGACAGTTTACGGAGTCGGAGACCGAGTTTATCTTCGAGTATCTCCACTACGAGGAATTAAGCGTTTTGGAGTTAAGGGAAAGTTAGCACCACGTTTTGTAGGACCATATCGTGTTTTGGAACGTATGGGAGAAGTGGCCTACAAGTTGGAATTGCCCGAAGGATTGTCAGGAGTTCATGATGTATTCCACGTTTCCCAGTTAAAGAAGTGCCATGCGGAGATGGCTGAAATACCACTAAGGGATCTGATGCCATTGGAAGCGATTCAGTTGAATAACGATTTGACCTATGAGGAGAAACCAGTTAAGATTCTCGAGGTTGCCAGTCGAGTTACCCGCAGCAAGGTTATTAAGTTTTGCAAAGTTCAGTGGAGCCACCACACCGAAGATGAAGCCACCTGGGAGCGAGAGGAAGATTTGCTAAAGGACCACCCTCACCTATTTTCTAGCCAACCCGAATCTCGAGGGCGAGATTCATTTTAAGGGGGGTAGGTTTGTAACATCCCAAATTTTTAATTTGGAATGTTATACATTAGATCATCAATGCATATAATATTTTATTTGCTTTGGGTTTTGATTCTAGAAATTCTACGCAACTCAAGGACCCACGGAGAGAGTTGGGAATTTTGTTATTTTCATATTTGAGTTTTCTCAAATTTTCAGAATAGGATCATTTGATTTTAATTATTTTATCATCAATTATTTCTATTACAAAAATATGAGAGAGGGAATAAAATGACTTTCCCAA
The DNA here is from genome assembly GCA_021605205.1 of Aegilops longissima. Lineage (NCBI taxonomy): Eukaryota > Viridiplantae > Streptophyta > Magnoliopsida > Poales > Poaceae > Aegilops > Aegilops longissima. The sequence continues at coordinate 487,103,018 of CM038682.1, read as the reverse complement.
AATAAAGAAATATTGAGGATTTAATAATAAAATCAAATAAGATTTTATTTTAGAGTTTTTCGCCATTTTATTTGAATTTAGGAAAAACATGCATTTTTCAAAATTTGCATTTAGGCCCAAATAAATGTTCATCTAGTCCGGCTTGATTTTAGAAGCCGGGGAAAATTTATTTCGGGATTTTTGGAGTCCGTTTAGTATTTCTTTCGATTTTTTTCTGCACGGAATTATTTAAGAAAAACGCGAACCGACTCTGGGCCGTATTCGGCCGGGACTCCGCCCGGTCGGGCCTTTATAAGAAGCCGCCCCGGGGCCCGATCAGCCCAGCCGCCGCCACCTCGAAAACCCTAACCCTAGCCCCGCCGTCCCGCCATCATCGCCCGCCGCCACTTTGCCACCACGCTGTTGACCCCTGACCCGCCGTCGCGGACCCGCCGCCCGCCCGCGGACCTGCGGACCCGCCGCCCGCGGATCCCGCCGCCGAGGTAGCCGCCGTCACCGGCGGTTTTCTTTAAAAAAGCCGCCCGTTTTTTTATTTAGCCGCGGTTTATTTTTTTAGTTTCCGTTTTTTTAGATCGGTTTATTTATTTTTTGGTTCGGTTGAATAGCGAGCGTTCGCTCGTTTGTTCGTTTTAACGAACGTGTTCGTCGTTTAGTTCTAGTTAACGAACGTTCATTTGTCAACCTGTTCGTCGTTTTTCTTTTTCTCGAATTTTCCGCGATTATTTTCTGATCGCGATTTCTGATCCGATTTTCGTTTTAGTATAACTTTTCGCTCCTTTATCGGAATCAGGCGATTCAAGCGCCTCGAGTTTCGTCTCGAAAGCCTCTTTCCGAATAACCAACTTAAACAAGTTTTTGTTTCTGTAAAATTTGACTTAGATCCAGATTAGTAAAGTGAAGCTGTTTTCTTTCGCCGTTTGACTTTCGTTGTTTTGTTTGATTTGATTATTTTTGCAAACCGGAGTTCTTAAGTTGAACTTTCTGGTTAGATATTTTATTTGAGATTTACATGTGCATTAGATGAGTACTTATTGTATGCTTGTTTGTTTGTCTGCGATAGAATACCCGGAGTGCACCGCCTGTTACTTCGAGTCTCTAGGTTTCGCGGATCATCAGCAAGGCAAGTAACACTTTGATCATAACTTTTCCAATACCCAGTTTTTATTGCATTAGATCAATCCTTAAAAATTGCATGATTAGGATTAAAATTAAATTGTGGGTTTTGGGAAGTAGATGAGGTAGTACCTATTACCTGTTTTATTATCAAACCCTTGGGAGTTACTTCTACGTTTGTTTATTTTGCCATGCTATGCAAATAGACGTGGATTGGGTGAGTGATTTTCCATGACAGATGTGAGATTGTTAATTAATGGTTTATTTAAGGTGGCAACATTAATACACATCTGGTGGATTGAGGTACTGGTTATTCCAGACTTGCCTGTTTTTTTGGACCGCCACCCAGCCCAAAGGGATCATGAGATTATTCATACTAGAAACTTCCGTGTGCAGCCACAAGCCATTATGGGCTCTGGAATAGTTGATTAAGTTGTGCGAACTCTTACGGGTAGACTAGCGGATGTAGGGAAAGTAGGTGTACGGTCTACCCTTCGTAAGGTGCTAGCGCTTCGAAAGATCGTGTCTCGGTCATCCGTTTTCTCAAACATCATGTAGTCGCGAGAAACCCAATGGAGGCGATCGAGTCTTGTGGGGAAAAGTCATAAACCTCTGCACAAATGTATAAACTAATCATGGTTAGCCGTGCCCCGTTATGGACGTTTTGAGTATCTAGTACTTGGATATCATGTGAATCTCATCATGTTACTTTAATTAATTTTGTTGGGTTTTAATGATGATTATTTTAATCAGGATTGAGGATCTTGTCAACCATTCTCAATGTTTAACAACCACCATGATAGTTAAATAAATTTATTCCTTTGCGTAGGGAAAAATTGGCTTTTCATAAAACTGTAACCATAGAGCTTTCCACCAGGCATATATGCATGTAGTATAGGATTACTCTTTCATTACTCTCTATGTGTTACATTGCCAGCATATTCCATGTGCTGACCCATTTTCAGGCTGCAACTTTTCATGTTGCAGACTTTTCAGACGACGAGTAAGGTGCTTTTAGGTCGTGGTTCTATACTCAGTGATGCCATTGGAGTTGATGGACTCGCTTATCTTCCAAGCCTTCCGCTGTTATCGTTATTAGATGGCCTTAAGCCATATTTATTTTGCTAAGTTCTCTTTTGAGACATTTGATGTAATAAGTGTGTGATTGCTACTCTGTTATAAATCCTTCAAGTACAGTGTGGTGTCAGCATTACTGATCCAGGGATGACACCTGAGCACAGATATCAGACTGTTTGAGGTCTGGTCGCTACAAGGGTCAGGCCTCATTTTATCTCTAAGAGATTCTTTACCCCATTTAATTAATAGCCTCTTAGGCTCATTTCTATCTCTGCGGGCTAAAATAGCTGCAGAAGCTTCCATATCAAAAACACAACCCTCAGGAATAACATGCCTATCTTCATCATCACTTTCATCAATATATTCAGATCCAATAATTTATTTCTCTCTAGCCCTAGCAATTTGTTCATCAAGAAATTCACTAAGGGGCACAGTAGTATCAGGCATAGAAGTAGTTTCAATATAAGTATCATGCATAGCAGAAGTGGCATCACCAATAACATGTGACATATCAGAACAAATAGCAGAAGCAGGTTTAGGTGTCGCAAGCTTACTCATAACAGAAGGTGAATCAAGTGCAGAGCTAGATGGCAGTTCCTTACCTCCCCTCGTAGTTGAGGGATAAATTTTTGTTTTCTCGTCTTTCAAGTTCTTCATAGTGTCCAGCAGATATAAATCCCAAGTGACTCAAAGAATAGAGCTATGCTCCCCGGCAACAGCGCCAGAAATTGGTCTTGATAACCCACAAGTATAGGGGATCGCAACAGCTTTCAAGGGTAGAGTATTCAACCCAAATATATTGATTCGACACAAAGGGAGCCAAAGAATATTCTCAAGTATTAGCAGTTGAGTTTTCAATTCAACCACACCTGGATAACTTAGTATCTGCAGCAAGGTATTTAGTAGCAAAGTAATATGATAATAGTGGTAAAGGTAATAAAAGAGCAACGAAAGTAAAAGCAATATTTTTGGCATTTTGTAGTGATTGTAACAGTAACAACGAGAAAGTAAATAAGCGTAAACCAGTATATGGAAAGCTCGTAGGCATTGGATCGGTGATGGATAATTATGCCGGATGCGGTTCATCATGTAACAGTCATAACATAGGGTGACACAGAACTAGCTCCAATTCATCAATGTAATGTAGGCATGTATTCCGAATATAGTCATACGTGCTTATGGAAAAGAACTTGCATGAATTCTTTTCTCCTACCCTCCCGTGGCAGCGGGGTCCTAATGGAAACTAAGGGATATTAAGGCCTCCTTTTAATAGAGAACCGGAACAAAGCATTAGCACATAGTGAATACATGAACTCCTCAAACTATGGTCATCACCGGGAGTGGTCCCGATTATTGTCACATCGGGGTTGCCGGATCATAACACATAGTAGGTGACTATAGACTTGCAAGATAGGATCAAGAACACACATATATTCATGAAAACATAATAGGTTCAGATCTAAAATCATGGCACTCGGGCCCTAGTGACAAGCATTAAGCATAGCAAAGTCATAGCAACATCAATATCAGAACATAGTGGATACTAGGGATCAAACCCTAACAAAACTAACTCGATTACATGATAGATCTCATCCAACCCATCACCGTCCAACAAGCCTACGATGGAATTACTCACGCACAGCGTTGAGCATCATGAAATTGGTGATGGAGGATAGTTGATGACGACGACTGCGACGAATCCCTCCCTTCGGAGCCCCGAACGGACTCCAGATCAGCCCCCCCGAGAGGTTTTAGGGCTTGGCGGCTGCTCTGTATCGTAAAACGCGATGATTTCTTCTTCTTGATTTTTTCTCCCAAAGCAAATATATAGAGTTGGAGTTGGCGTCGGAAGGTCTCCAGGGGGCCCACAAGGTAGGGGGGCGCGCCCTAGGGAGGGGCGCCCCCACCCTCGTGAACAAGGTGTGGGCCCCCTGGTCTTCATCTTTGGCGAGGAGTTTTTATTATTTTTTATAAGATGTTCCGTGGAGTTTCAGGTCATTCCGAGAACTTTTGTTTTCTACACATAAAACAATATCATGGCAATTCTGCTGAAAACAGCGTCAGTCCGGGTTAGTTCCATTCAAATCATGTAAGTTAGAGTCCAAAACAAGGGCAATAGTGTTTGGAAAAGTAGATACGATGGAGATGTATCACCCTACAACCACTAGCTAGTTGGCTGCTCCCAGAGAAATTGACACTTGTCATTGAGAGCATCCCATCCTCCAAGGACTTTGAGCGAAAATCATCAAATGTGGAAAACCCAAACCCAAACACCTACAAACCCAAAGTGATTGAGCATCACTGAAGAGATTGTTCCTGTGTGGATCCGACGCTCGTTACCTTTGAAGACTGTGCATCTGCCAGACGGTTAGGCGTCATGGTCTAGAGCATCCAAGAGGAAATTATGGATCGCCGAGTGACCGAGTTTGTGAAGGTTTGGAAGTCACCTGAAGACGTACCACGAGTGATTGGGCGAGGTCTGTGTGATCTTAGCTCAAGGATAATACGGTGAGGACTGTGTGTCCTCAGGTTTAAGTACCTAGATGCTCCAACCAGACGTACAACTGTCACAGCAGTTGGAACTGGTCTACCAAATCATTGTCTTCACCGAGATAACTGATTCTATTTCCTCAACCCTACCATTTCCTCATTACTGTGTTGTGTACTCGATCGCTACTATTTGAAGACTTTGACTGAAGACTTCCTCAATTTCCTCAGTTCAATTTCTTCAGTCAGTTTGTCTTCAGCCTGTTTATCCTGTGTTTATGCTTTTTGTACTCTTTGCTTGTTTTCATTTCATCAGGATGATTGTGCTTTTGCTCTGTTATGTGTGCATCTGAGTACTTATTCCGCTGCTAGTTGTTCCTGACTTAGGAATTTCCTCACTGTGAAATTCCTCAGTGACAAATTTGAAAAAATCGCCTATTCACCCCCTCCAGTCCACTTAATGCACTTTCAAATGCCCACTCCTCAACTCCTCATCCACAAAAACAAACAAGTCTTTCATCGTCATTTCCTTGCGTCTGCCATGGCCCGCATGAGTTCTGTGTCGAGAGATTACAACCAGGGAGAGGCGAGCATGGAAGCGGAAGCACGAGAGATGTCCTGCCTCACCACGAAAGCGACCGACATTTCCCGCCCCGCCGCCGTAGCAGCACAGAGGTCCCACCACACCGCTGAAGCAGCACAGAGGTCCCACCGTGCTGTTGATGAAGCAGACTGGTCCGGTCACGCCGAGGAAGCAACAGAGATGTCTCGCCACACCGTGAATGCAGCAGGGTTGTCCTCCCATGCGCGGTGGCCTGGGAAAATGTCTCGCGGGCAGGCGAGGACTCTCACACGAGCATGTGCGCTATGCTCGATGACCTGATGGCCCGGATCTCTGGTTGGATGAAGCTGCAGGACGAGATGAATGCCACGTTTGAAAATGCTACCAGCGTCATCTAGGGACTAGGGAGGACAAGGCGAAGCTCCGCACCGAGCGCGACCTGCTGAGGGCGAAGATCGCCGGAATGGCGAAGCAGCACGAGGAGACCACTGCCTTGCCTTGTTGAAGAGGATGGCCGTCATCATCAATAAACTTATGGACGAGAATGCCATGATCCGCATCAAGCGCCAAAGGCTGGTGGAGGAATCCGTGGATGCGCTCAGGCAGCGTATTGAGGACACGAAAGAGCTCATCGCCGCTCGCCACGAGAACTAGTCTCCGCGGCCTACAGCAACGCATCAAGAAAGTAGAGATCAGCGAGCCAGGTCGTTGTCTGTGTCTTCCTTCTTCTTTTTCCCTTGTGTATTTTGGGCATTGCCGCATGTGGCTTTTTAAATTATCTTCCTAAAAATATGTAAGACAATTATTATCCACTGTCATCATCCTTATATATTCATATCAGAAACACATGTGATGTATCCTATAAATTCACCCAAAGACGCACATGTGATGTCACTACTGCAGGATGCTCCTAACGCGACACTATGATAAGAGACCCTTGGACGAAACTGTGTGTGATGCAATACAAATAGTGGTGTAAAAAATAGTTAAAAAAGGTGCAAAACATTTGCGATGATGGATGCATCAAACAGGTTCAGATTTTAGTTGCGTGTGTGATGCAGGGCATACGGTTCAGTTCAATTAACTGTTTGCGATGAGGCAACACAAAAGAAACGGTCAGCCAGATGAAGGTGTGTGTGATATACATCATACGGTTCACTCGGATGAACTGTTTGTGATTAGGCAATACAAAAGAAACGGTCAGCCAGATCAAGGTGTGTGCGATATATGGCATGCGGTTCACTCGGCCTTGTCGTTGGTGTGTGACCTCTGTGGCAACCGTTCGCTCCCCACTAGCCTCTTCTTGTACCATGGCAACTGTCCACTGCCTCTTCGCCTTTCCCTCTTGATTTGGAACTCCTGTCGCACACTCTTCCTCCCTCCATTTGCCTTCACCCTTTCCTTCTGACATTGTTCGATCATCTTCTCCATGGAGGGAACAGGCCGAAAACAACCTCATTATTCTTGCCTCGATCTGAAAGATGACGTGGTGCAGGAACTCATTGATCGGTGCGATGTCATCACCTCGGCTAGCATGGCAGGTTTGTTCAAGACCATTCTCGACTCAACTAATAACATCATTACAAGCAACCCAAGGGTCCAGGAGCGGTTTGATCTCCCCTATCTTCTTCGTCGTGACCCTGATCACTGGCGCGGGGACGACGGAAGCCTCGCCTTGTGCAAGTTGATGTCGCTTGATAATGATACATGTGATGTTAAGATGCCATTGCTTGAGCGTAAGGCTTGGGCAGACGCAAAGGAGATTGGGTTGTTTATATTGGGCACAATTGCGAGTGGGAACTTGTGAATGTGTACACTCGTCACCGGGTTCCACTTCCAAAAATCTCAGACTGTCCTGAAGTTGAGCACACCGGTATTCTACGTACGTTCAAATACGATCATGGTGACTGTCGTCTATGGAAGATAGCAATTTGTCGAGTTCCCAACCACTCTTGGAATTACACGAACTATGAAGTTGTTGCTATCTTCGACAAGCTTGTTGTCGTCCTTGCTTCCATGACTCGATGGATATTTCTCAAAAATCAATTTTTGTACACGGATGAGTACTGTGATGCAATTCAATACGAGGGTCTTGTGTTTGCTACCACCACTCGTGGCATTGTTTTTGCATGGAATCCTTATGGTTTCGGTACGTTTGTCTTCCAGCGTAATTATAATGGTTTCATCCACATGCATGCGGGTTAGCTAGCTAGTTTCCCTTTACTAATTAACCTTCTTGTGTTTCCAAGCTCCTGTGAACATTCCACCACCTATACTTGAAAAAATTTATAACCAAGGGGGAGATGACGATGGTGATGATCACGAGCATGAGGACGAGCAGGACCCATATACTCAGTGGCGCCTGGCAACTTATTCCGATGGATCACCTCTTCTTGTCTGTATACAGGGCACTTCTGATGTTAGTAAGGAAGCGGGTGTTGTCTCGCATGGTCACACTCTCCGGACCTATTCCAACATCCGTTGCAGGGTATTCGGGATGGATACTAGTGTGCTAGCGCCAACACCTTCTCCCTGGTTTAGTATTGATAGTCTTGGAGAAAACTAGCTCTTCCTTGGACAAAACTATCCAATGATGGTGAAAGGCGATCCAGCTGCTGTTGACACAACGTTACTACCATTTATGAGAAGCAACTGTATCTATACCTCGAACATTGCTATGCTTCCCTACCGTGGCTATCACAATATGGGTACTGAAATAGGCCGCTTCAGCCTGGATGATGAGTCCTGCGTTGGTCTCGAGATTGACAGCAGCTCGCCCTTCCCAGAGAATCACTTCTGGTTCAAAGCAAGAGTTTCCAACGCCGACAAGTGGTCGAGCTGAAGTTCATTTCATCGCTTTCTTATTTGTTGTGTGAGAAAAACTTTACTTTACTAGAATGTTTTTTTGTATGACTTGTTGTATGTAAACACTAGCACATATGCCCGTGCGTTGCAACGGGAGATAAAATAGTATGCATTTAAAGTTAGTGACAATTATATGTGCAAGCAAAATCTTATGTGCACACGAAAAAAGAACGTTTAACTTCTCGGTTTCACTGCGTGTGAAAGAATCAATCTGCTATTTTCCCACTCATTAAGAGGGCATTTAAGAGTTTTGTTACGTCACTGTACGTTAGATAAGGCCCATGAGTTATTCAATCTACTTTTCCTTTCAATCCTTTCGATCGAGGGGATTTTAAGGTATGAATTTTCTAAATATTCTAGGAGACATGAACAATTTTTTGAATCTGGAACAGTTTTTTTTAAATTATGTACAGTTCAAAAAAACACGAACAAGTTATGAAAAGGAACATCTTATTAAATTCACAAACACTTTCTTAAAATACCAACTTTTTTTATAATAATATTAACATTATTTGACTTTGTGAACATTTTCTAAAAACAGGAACACGTGTTGAAAATTCATCAGATTTTTAGAAAATGTGTATCTTTTATACAAAGCATTATTTTTAATTGTGCAAATTTCACTTAAAATAGAATTATTTTCTGAATTTGGAGTATTTTTTAAATGCCATTTTCATTTAAGACATCTCGAACAATTTTTAAAAACAATAATTGTTTTTCAAAAATGGGGAATTGTTTGCAGGTTCGAATATTTTTGAAATAGCAACAAAATTTTGGGATTATTAAAATTTTCAAAAAAAATTGTTTTTCTTAAGTCTACTTTTTTTAAAAATTTAACTTAAGAAATAAGTTCTAGAAGAAAAATAAACTTGGAAGGGAAGAAAGAGATAGGGAAAGGAGAATAAAAATATAAGTAAAACACAGAAACAAAGAAAATGGGCCAGCCCATTATTGGTTGTCCTGTGCAAAACTCCCACAAAAAAACATGAAAATTATGTGAATTTGTGAACATTCTTTAAAATGGGAACATGTGTTTCATAAGATTTGTAGAAAATGTGTATCTTTTATACGCGAACATCATTTTTGTTGTTAAAATTCAACTAAAACAATAATATTTTTTTAAATTAATGCATTTTTTGAAATGCTATTTTATTTTTAGACATCTCAAACAATTTTGAAAAATACTTTTTTTTGCAAAAATGGCAAACGTTTTGCATGTTCTGAATATTTTACAAAATAGCAACAAATATTTTGAATTATGAACATTTTTGACAAATTGTTTTTTCATTTTGCATGTTTTTTGAGAATTTTTAGTTTACGAAATAAATTATAAAATAAAAATAAAATTGGAAGGGAAAACGAGATAGGAAAATAATAATAATAATAATAATAATAATAATAATAATAATAATAATAATAGAAGTAAAACACAGAAACAAAGAAAATGGGCCAGCCCAATACTCGTTGCCCTGTGCGAAGCTCGACTATTTGTCGCCTTGTGCGGGAAATAGTATTTTGCCAGCTGCATGGGCAGACAAATAAGTGGGCTGGCTTCGCTGGGCCAGAGCGCGCGGCCCACGTACGGAAATTCTTTTTTAGCAAACAAAGACATAAAAATTTAGTACCACCTCAGATAGCAAAAAAAGTTCTTTTCGGTGGTGAACGGATGAAAAAATTGGCGAAACACACCTTACTTTATATTTAGGAACGAATGGTACATTTGCATATGCGTCCATCAACTCATGCCTGCTAGTGGTGTCCATATGAACAGTGCTAGTGATTTTAGTTGCAAAAATTGGATAGTGCTAGTGATTTTTAGCTACATATTTTGACAAATCATAGTGTTACAAGGTTGACAAATAGCAATGTTACTAGATAAACAAATGTCATTCTTTCCTGTTTGACAAATAGCAACATTCCCAATATGACAGATGCAAATCTTACCCAATTGTTTCTACGTGGTTGCACACGGGTCATCCAAAACAATCGTTTGCGTTGAAGGGATGCACAAATCCTGCACTGCGAATTTTCCATTGGCTTCCTGGGGAAGCTATCGGTTTGAATACGGGTGTTCTAACTAAAACGTTTGCGATGAGTGTTTTATATTTAAAAACCATTGACATTTTTTTCAAAAGAAAATCATTTGATAAGTCTGTACATTAAGAGAGAAAAATGCAAGTTCGTTCAAACCATATATTTCATTCAGTCACACTGTGAATTTATATTCATATGATCGAGAATTCGAGATACAGTATTAAACCCCAAAAAAACTATTTCCGGCAGCGGTGGAGGCGGCGTGCCGCGACGTCGTTGTCTTGTCGTCCTCCGGGACGCTGTTGTTGAAGTCTTCAAGGCAACACAAAATGTTATTCACTTGTAAATCAAACATTATGTCGTTGTGCGATCAACGGGCGAGGCGCGGGAGGATGGCAACTGGCGCCGCTGAAAGGTAGCGGTAGACGGCAGCGTCCCATGCGGCGAGGGGTGCAGCGCGCGAACGCAGGTGCGGCAGGTGCGATCAAACGCCGGGGGACGGCGTCACGGTGGGTGGAGGGGCGCGCACGGGCACAGGCGTGGCGGGTGCAGATGATGGAGGTCTATCTCCTCTGGCTCGGAGTTGACTTCACCAAACATGAAGACTAGTGGCAGATGATGGAGGTCTGCGGGAGGGAGGGGAATGGGAGACGAACAGTAAGACCGCCCGTATTAAACAGCGGCTCGGGCACCATTAATGGAGAGGAAGGCGGGCAGCCATGGAAGTCAATGGGCTCGCTTCCCAGTGAGCCTGCGCAGCGTACAGCTCGCATGCTTCCCGGTGAGCCTCCGCATTGGAGGACAACTTGCACGCCTCTCGGTCAGCCTGCGCATCGGACTCCGCCCGCACGCCTCCCGTTCAGTCAAGGTCAAGCAGCTGTCCGCACGGCACCTCCTATAGCCATTAAAATGAAGACACGTGGCGTCACGTGAATGGTTAACAGAACGCACACGATTTGAATTATACAAACATTTGAGATATTAAAGTGGCAGCTATTTTTTTCAAAATGCCTTTGTTGGCTGTTATTCGAGTGCGTCTTATCTCAAAATGGATACAAAAAATACCACAACATGTCGGGTGCCGTTCCATGATAGCATGCCAAGTTTCATGAATTTCAGACGAGTTTTGGATTCACTAGAATTTAAAAACAAAGTATCTCAATGTTTTGCCAGCAATCAACGGTGCCGTGGTGTTTGAAATTCATTCCCATTTCTTGAATGGGACCTAAGCATGCAACCAAGGAAACATATTTGATTTTTCAACCAATTTATATGCATTAGAGCATGTGCATGTAGTTCAAATTTCAATTATGCACATAAATGCATTGAAAACACAATTAACGCATAAAAACGTCCACACGAACCCCGAAAAATCACAAAAATTGACACAACACTCCTGTTGTTCTATGTTGACACGAGAAAAATGTTGAAAGCAATAAAAGGCAATGGATATCATTTCGTCCCCAAAGGTGGGACGTTCCCTACCGAAACCATGAGGCCTGTTGTGAGAAGCTCTGGTTTGTGAGAAGCATATCCCCAAACCTGCCCTAAATGGGACAAAACATTTACCACGGCATGTTGATGCCGCTCCATGATAGCATGCCAAGTTTCATGAATTTCAAACGAGCTTTGGATTTACTAGAATTTAAAAACCAGGTATCTCAATGTTTGCGGCCGAGTGACCGTGGCAGGGTGTTTGACATTCATTCCCATTTCTTGGATGGGACCTAAGCATGCAACCAAGGGCACAAATTTGAATTTTCAACCAATTTATATGCATGAGAGCATGTGCATTTAGTTCAAATTTGAATTATGCACATAAATGCATTGAAAACTCAATCAATGCATTAAAATGTCCAAATGAACCCGAAAAATCCCAAAAATTGACACAACACTCCTGTTGTTCTATGTTGACATGAGAAAACTTTTGAAAGCAATAAGAGGCAATGGATATCGTTTCGTCCCCAAAGGTGGGACGTTCCCTACCGAAACTATCAGGCTTGTTGTGAGAAGCTCTGGTTTGTGAGAAGCATATCCCCAAACCTGCCCCAAATGGGACAAAAAATTTACCACGACATGTTGATGCCGCTATAGCATGCCAAGTTTCATGAATTTCAAACGAGCTTTGGATTTGCTAGAATTTAAAAACCAGGTATCTCAGTGTTTGTGGCCGAGTGACCGTGGCAGGGTGTTTGACATTCGTTCCCATTTCTTGCATGGGACCTAAGCATGCAACCAAGGGCACAAATTTGAATTTTCAACCAATTTATATGCATTAGAGCATGTGCATGTAGTTCAAATATGAATTATGCACATAAATGCATTGAAAACTCAATTAATGCATAAAATTGTCCAAACGAACCCCGAAAAATTCCAAAAATAGACACAACACTCCTGTTGTTCTATGTTGACACGAGAAATTTTTTGAAAGCAATAAGAGGCAATGGATATCGTTTCGTCCCCAAAGGTGGGACATTCCCTACCGAAACCATGGGGCTTGTTGTGAGAAGCTCTGGTTTGTGAGAAGCATATCCCCAAACCTTCCCCAAATAGGACAAAAAAATTACCACGGCATGTTGATGCCGCTCCATGATAGCATGCCAAGTTTCATGAATTTAAGACGAGCTTTGGATTTACCAGAATTTAAAAACCAGGTATCTCAATGTTTGCGGCGGAGTGACCGTGGCAGGGTGTTTTACATTCATTCCCATTTCTTGCATGGGACATAAGCATGCAACCAAGGACACATATTTGAATTTTCAACCAATTTATATGCATTAGAGAATGTGCATGTAGTTCAAATTTGAATTATGCACCTGAAATGCCTACAAAACCAAGTTAATGTATAAAAAAGTCCAAACGAAACCTGAAAATTTCAAAAATTAAATACAACACTCCTGTTGTTCTATGTTGACACTAGAATTTTTTTGAAAGCAATAAGATGCAACGGATATCATTTCATCCCCAAAGGTGGCACGCACCCTATCGAAACCATCACGCTTGTTCTGAGAAGCTCTGGTTTGTGAGACGCTTATACCCAAACCTACCCCAAATGGGAATTTTTTTTACCACGGCATGTTGATGTCGCTCCATGATAGCATGATAAGTTCATGAATTTCAGACGAGTTTTTGATTTACTAAAATTTAAAAACCAAGTATCTCAATGTTTGCGGTCGAGTGACGGTGGCAGGGTGTTTGAGATTCATTCCCATTTCTTGCATGGGACCTAAGCATGCACCGAAGGACACATATTTGATTTTTAAACCAATTTATATGCACTGGAGCATGTGCATGTAGTTAAAATTTGAATTGTGCACATAAAATGCCTAGAAAACCCAGTTAATGTATAAAAATGTCTAAACGAACCCCAAAAAATTCCAAAATTATACACAACACTCATGTTGTTCTATGTTGACACTAGAAAATTTTTGAAAGAAATAAGAGGCAACGGATATCGTTTCGTCCCCAAAGGTGGCACATTCCCTACCGAAACCATCACGCTTGTTGTGAGAAGCTCTGGTTTGGGAGAAGCTTATACCCAAACCTGCCCAAATGGGACAAAAAATTTACCACGACATGTTGATGCTGCTCCATGATAGCATGCCAAGTTTCATGAATTTCAGATGAATTTTGGATTTACTAGAATTTAAAAACCAAGTATCTCAATGTTTGCAACCGAGTGACAGTGGCAAGGTGTTTGAGATTCATTCCCATTTCTTGCATGGGACCTAAGCATGCAACCAAGGACACAGATTTCATTTTTCAACGAGTTTATATGCACTGGAGCATCTGCATGTAGGTCAAATTTGAATTATGCACCTGAAATGCCTACAAAACCAAGTTAATGTATAAAAACATCCAAAAAAACCCTGAATAATTCCATTTTTTGATGACACACCTATAGTTGCATGTTCACTACAGATAAAAGTTCTAGCAATTCAAACACCATCCTTTGCAGCTGTGATCCCATTACGTAATTCGAATCAAGACGAAAAATCAAGTAGATCGCACACAGTTTATAATCACCAACCGTGTGAGATGCAGCACAAAATATCTTGGAGCACCGTCAGAGTGTCAAGCACACTAGCCCGCTCCTCAAAATATAATTTCACTGTTCAACCATCGCCGGTGAAAGATGGGGATGTGGACCCGCGTCGTGAGGGCAACTTCGGCGGCCCACTCCGGCGAGAGCGCGGCCGCAGCCGCCAAGCGTGTGCTAACAAGCTTCATGAGGGTGATCGCAATCTGTGTCCGGGCAGCCAAGGAAGCCCAAACGGCCGCTGTTGCTTCTCAGCCGGCGGCAACATCATCTGCCTTGGGGATAGCAACTGGCGAGAGCGGCACAACAGTTGTGCGTTCCGCAGCGGCGGCCTTAGCCCTGATGGAGGCCGCCCACGAACATGTCGAGGCCGTCCATGCCCAGCTCGTGGCGGTCACCGCACAAATCGAACGACGCTTCTCCGACAACGGTCGGCAACCCATGGCCGAAGAGTTGGCAATAGCCGAGAGAGTTCGAGCAGCTATCTGTTCCTGCGCGGCATACCTTGCCACGACGGAGCCAGCCGAAGCCCAGATCTCGGCCACCCACGCCCAGCTTGTGGCGGCCTATTCCAAAGATATGGCAGACACGGATGGCGAGATGCTTGCCGAGTATGGTGCGATTGATGCCATGGAGCCCCTTCCCCAGGAGAACGTTAGGCGTGAGCTGGACATCGAGGCGGCGGCGGAGATCAACGAGCACCATCCGTAGTAGTACTCTTTGTTTTGTTTAATTAAGAGCGCTGGTCTTTAATTTGTTGGAGTAATATTTGGGTCAGCTAGCTCTGTTTAATTGCTGAACTTGCTTGATTAAGAAGTGTGAGTGTGATGTAGTCTCCTTTGTGTACCCAAATTATGCAATGTCGTGGATGACCACTGTAACCAGGGACATTCGAACCAAATTTTTTGCATTCAAACTCATCACACAAGGGTTAAGCTATCTGAATCGTTTGTGACGTTCACATATCGTACACAGTTCTGAATAAGGGACCGTGTCTGATGACACTTTGCATGCCAGCTTTTTTGCTGAAGCGATTCCAAATTTTTGGCTTTCGCGGAAATATCTACCTCCCCGCCCCCTCCCCCTTACCAAAAGCCACATTTCCCCTGCTTCCGCCTTCCTTTCCAAGTTGAAACCTTGACTCCTTGCTTGCTGCGCCGCCTCCTCACCGGCGCCCCTCCTTCACGCTGCTCGGTCTCGCCTATCCAGGCAGGTAATCCACACCCGACCCCCATCCTCCTCCTCCTTCCACATCCCACATGCCCCGACCGCCGGCGCGAGCACGACACCTTCCACCCAAACCACCGACCCCTCCACCAAATAAGCGTCGCCCTAAGCCATGGTGCACGCAGTATAGCCAGGATCTCAAGGAGCATTTGGCAGCGGACAAGCAAATCGCGGCCGCACGCACGGATGAGGTCGTGATGGATACCATTCGTGCCGAGCCCCAGATCTTGGAGGAGCACCACGCCGTCGAGGCCACCGTCGATGCCTCACGCTCCGACGCTGCGATGCGGTTGCCTGCTTTAAACGACAATTCATGGCGTTTTCTCGAGGGCACCGTCGGTGCCTTCAACAAAGACTACGAGGTGTTTTCTCAGTGTGCACGTGCTTACCTCATCTTGAGAGCCAGCAGGTTGGTGCCCGGAGCGGCTCAGGCTACTCACCACTACGACGAGGGCACCCACGGAGCGGAGGCCTCGCCCTCTTCCATGTCCAAGGAGCCAATTGTCATCGATATCTCCGACAATGGGGAGTAGCTTGTCTTATTAGCTCACTATAAGGACCTATGTTCAGTTTGCTAGCTACTGCCTTTCCTTAACAAATTCTAGTGAATTGTGCTATCTACTTTTACCATGCAATCTTCTGCTCAAGAGTATATGTTCTATATGTCGCGCAATGTGGTGTTCATTTAGCTGTTTGGTTCAATTCTGCAAATGCGATGTTCAATTCTTCAGGGTGCAATTTTCCAAGTTGTCAAGCATGCTTGGTTCGGTTAACTGTCCGATCTTCTACTAGGAGTATGTTATATTGTGCAATGTGCTGCTCAATTAATGTTTTTTCATTTGTTGTGGTGTTTAGTAACTGTTTCATTCAATTCTGCAATGCGATGTTCAATTGTTGTGGGTGCATTCTGTTATTGTATACCATGTGAGAAATAAATCGAATTTGGCTATACTAAATACATGAGAAACAAATACAATTGCTATATTTCCAAGTTGTTAAGCATGCTTGGTTTGGTTAACTGTCTGGTCTTCTATTAGGAGTATGTTATATTGTGCAATGTGGTTGTTGGCGTTCTGGGAACGGGGGTCCCCAGACTTGCCTGCCTGCAGCCCACGCCATGGCTCCACTCGCGGCCCAGTACGGCTCGTCTTCACCAACAAATGATCGAGACCCTCACGAGGGGCCAAGCCTCGCGTGGCGGACGGCACAAGACCTCCTTGGGAGCAGCTTCACCAAGCTAGCTCGTGAGGGGCAGAGAGATCAAGGCAAGGCGAACCTCGCGAGGTTCCAATGACGCAAGCCATGACGACCACAACCAGGAGGGCGCCAGGCGGGCGCCCGCGCATGCATTGTCCTTGTTTCCTCTTTGGTGCTAAAGGGGCAAGCACATGCGAGGAGTCCCGAGGCATCAGGCAAAGGTTTCCATATCGGTGCAACGAGACCAAGAACAACAGGACGGTAGGACGAAGGTCCCCGTGGAGCCCAAGACGGCGTCACCACTAGAGCCTTTGGCAGGCGAAGACTACTTTTGTCAGGATAAGCTGTACTAGTTGCCCCCTTCAAACTTGGCTGTTGTGGGATCCCTTCCCGCTCAATATTTGGGAAGAGGACCCGGGCCTCTATAAATAGGACTAGCCACCACATTAGGAGGCAACTCACCTGGGACGGATCTGGAACTCATCTTGGACTGGATCCACTCCATCCTCACATCCACCAAGCACAAGAACACCTCTCCTCAGCAGGCTGTTTTTCCCCTTGTACTGTTCATCCTCAGCCAAGAGGCAATCCACCACACCACACTAGAGTAGGGTATTACACCACAATGGTGGCCTGGACAAGTATAAATCTCGTGTCTCTTGTGTTGCGGGTTCGTCGAGCTAGGCTTTGAGATCGCGGTGAGGCTGAGGGCGTGATTAGGTAGGGGGAAATCTTCGCGCGCACCCCAGTGTTCGAACCTCATGGGTTTTGCCGGAACCCGAAATCCGAAATTTGGCACGCCAGGTAGGGGTGCACCGGAGCTTTACTTCCGCCAGTTGATCCGCCGACACGCCGCGGCTCCAAAATCCGATATCCGGTGACCGAGGACCAACGCCGACCGCTGGGCAGCTTGGCCTGCCCGGGTGGCGCCGTTTGCCAAAGAAGACCTCAACCCGGCACCCCAGGCAGCGCGCGCACCGCCAAACGCTGCGGGGCGCGGGCGGCGCGGTTACACACCGTCCGCCCTTACTCCACGGCAAGCGCGGGTAGTCACAAGGGCTTCAAGCCATGCCGCGGCCACGGCGCCGCACACCCGACGGGAACAAGAAAACATGAGGGCCGCGCTCACGGTGGCTCGGGAGCTGCTGCGATGCCGGTTAATGGAGAGTGGTCGGGATGCATTGCTGGAGCGCGTTGTCGAGCTCCTAGACGCAGCGGCCTCGGGAGCACCGCCCTTTTGCTCCCTGCTTACACCTCAGGCCGCGGCCGGATCGTATGGCGGGCCTCGCCGCGTGCACCCCCGGGCGCACCCCTGGGCTTCATCGACACCGGTGTGACCAGCGGCACCGGATGCCCAATCGCACCCGCGCCACCTCCGATGAGCGCGGGTACGAGCGTTGCCACCTACGGTCCCGGCAGGATGCCACCCTACCATCCGCAGGGTGGTGCGCTGGGCCGGGCAACATGGAGCGTGGAGCACTACGGCGAGGTCTTCGAGGCGATGGCCTCGGAAGCCTACGTGCCCCGCATGGTGGACCAGGAGTACGCGCTGGAAGACGACCCCAGCTCGTTCCTCGAGTCGGGCTTGGAGGAGGAGGCGCTAGAAGCTGAGACCTTTCAGGAGCCCCCCGGGAGCCTCACCAACCGCGCCGGCGACAACAACTACATGGTACCACTAGTCTCTCAGGAGCAAGCTTACGCTAACCATGGGTTGCAGGAGGGTCAGGTCACAACAGCGGATGGTAGCCGGAGCTCGACAGCCTCCCTTCCGCCAGGAGGAGCGCACTGGGGGCTGCAGGAGAGGGGCCGGGAGCAAGGCCCCTCCCCGCGCCACACGGAGTAGGGCGTCCCCCGGAGGTACGCCCTCTGCCGGGGAGGCGCTGGAGAGCCTTCCCCCGGCAGAGGACCCGTGGTTGCTGAGGGCGCCGTTGGCGTCCCCTTTGCCCCTTGGCGACGTCCTGGTTTCCGGACGCCCTCAATGGTGGTCGAGGTTGGCGCAAGGCGGGGCCCTCATCTGGCGATATGAAGTAAGGCTCGCGCCTTTGAAGGTCTCCGCTCGTGACACTCTCACGTAATAATGAGTGGGGTTGTACACGCCCCGGAGTCTCAGGAGTGCCGCCCTCGGGCCTCTGGGGCTCCCTCCCATGTCCTAATGGCAGCACTTAGCCCCGCGCTGGTGAGAAGACAAGAAGACTAGACTAGGCGCCGGACGTGGCCATTCGCTTTTAACCTCTTTTCTGTGGCCCTGCTTTCTGGCTTTGGATTTAAGTTGAAGTTGAATTTTCATTGATGAGAGCGGGGGGTTCCTTTTCTCGTTCGTGCGATTTGTTGCAATCTGGTTCCTGACTTAATTCAGATTTTGCGCCTGCTACCTCCTCCTCATGAGCCCCTCGCGAGCAGGGGCTGGGCCTAGCACGCGAGCGCTGCACGCATGCCCTGCCATGACTGGCGCTTGCTTCTCGCGAGGCCCGCTTGGACGGATTGGCAGGCTCCTCAGAGGCTCCTCAGAAACTCGCGACCTCACGAGCCAGTTCGGGACCTGTTCTGGCTAAGGTAAATTACAACAGCGAACTCGCCGCAGGACTCATGGGTTCATGAAGACATATATTCATCTTGGCCTAAGGAATAGAGATAGTAATCTGATTACATGAGGGGCTCCCCCTCCCAAAATGCTCTTACAACCTCTAGGGCCACGCCCGAGCTTTTGCATGCAGGATAAACAATAGGGAAACATGGGGTCAATCGGACATGTCGCTCGCTGCGTCCCCCGGGTCGCCTTCAGACGCGTCACTGGCATCACCATCACCATTGCCACCGCCGCCATCAACGTCATCGACCACGTCGCCTTCGTCCACCGCGACCACCATCGCGTCGTCTTCGGAAGCAAAGGCCCTGACCAGCGCATCCACATTGTCTTCCACCCATCGCGCTAGGTCGCCCTGGATGGCCTCGGGTACTAGGGCAATGGCGGCGTCAAAATCAAAGTTGGGGTAGGTGTCTTGGAGATGGCTGAAGACGCGGGAGAATGCGCGCCCGAGCAGGTCGCGGCTCCGCTCTTCAACAAGCTGGCGAGCTCTCTCGGAACGATTCTCCAGGCGCGTCACCACGTCGGTGAAGAAGAGGAGGTGGCTGGCATAGTCGTCTGCGTGGGGATGAGGGGCATTTTCAACGCAGATGTGGCCCAGTGCCGCGTTGGCCCTGTTCCTGAGGCCCTGGAGCATGGGGGCGTGCACGCGCTCCAATGTCCGCCGTTGAAGCACTTCCTCCCTGTTCTGTTGCGAGATGGACTCGGCATTGGCGACCCGCTGCTGAAGAGGAAGCAGCTCGGCGCGGGCAGAGGCCAGCTCACCTTGCGCCGAGACAAGGGCAGCTGCGGTAGCCTCCTCGCGCCGTTTCGCCTCAGTTAGCCTAGAGTTGAGGGCAACAGTCCTGCCCGCAGCCTCGGCCTCTACGAGCTTCAGCTTTAGGCCGTACCTGCCCACAAGATCCGCGCGAGCCTCGGCCACGCGGCGGTCGACATCCTCCTGGGCCCGGGCCTCGCGCGCGCCGACGACATCCTCCGCTAGAGCAACTTGGCGCTCCCTCGTCTCCAACTGCTCAAGCTCGAGGCTGCGCTCCATGGCCTCTAGCGCCAGCGCTTCCTCGCGCTTTAGGATCTGTTCCTCCTCGGCAGGCGTCCCTCTCATCGACGCAAGGGCGGCTTGGCGCACCTCCACCTGCTGTTCCAAGGAGGCGCTCCAGGCCTGGAGCTCCCACACGCACTTCTTTGTGATTTCATGGCAGCGGTCGGCTTCCCGGGCTTCTTCCAAGGCTCGGGAGCAGGCCTTGGGCGAGGTCGCAAGAGACGCCTTAGCCTTCGCATCGTCAAGCTCGCGCTGGTGGCGTCCGAGGTTGATGGCCACCTTCAGCTTATGCCGCTCCTCCATCAGCCAAAGACACTCGGCCTCGAGGCGAGCGTCTACGTCCGTGAGTTCCCCATCGAGCCGGTTCATTGTGCCCATCACCTCTTGGAAAAGCTGGTGGCGTACGATGCTTCGTTCGTACGCAAACTTAAGCGTGCGGCCGATCCCGTCCTCCTCCACGGAAGTTGCCGACGGGGTCCGGAGCCCCCTCTCAGCAGGGGGTTGGGGGCTGGCGGCCTGTCACGCCCAATATGCGACCCTATCCAAAAGGAACTCGAAGGTCCCACCAAGGATAGACCCGCATATTGAAACGCTTTTGCAAGGTGGATATCATTACATCAACATTACATAATAGATGGGGATACATACATAAGGCACAAATGCCACAAGAATACATCAACATCATATACAAGAGATCAACATCCGACTACGGATGAAACATAACCGAAACTCAAACAATATCCACCACCTGCTAGCCCAGGCTGCCGACCTGAACCTATCCCTGATCGAAGAAGAAGCGGAAGAAGAACTCCAACACAAGCAAACATCGCTCTCGCGTCATGATCATCGCACAACCTGTACACTGCAATCGGTGGTGTAGTAATCTGTGAGCCACGAGGACTCAGCAATCCCATTACCATGGGTATCAAGACTAGCAAAGCTTAAAGGGTAAGGAAGGAGTAAAGTGGTGAGGTTGCAGCGGCTAAGCATATATGGTGGCTAACATACGCAAATGAGAGCAAGAAGAGAAACAAAGGCAACGTCGTCAACTAGTAATGATCAAGAAGTGATCACGAACTCCTACTTACGTCGACATAACCCGAAACCGTGTTCTCCTCTCGATCAACCCCGAAAAGAGACACTCACGGTTACGCACACGGTTGGTGTATTTTAGAAGAGTTTGCTTCAAGTTCACTACAACCGGATAACAAATTCCCATCTGCCACATAACCGCGGGCATGGCTTTCGAAAGTTCAAACCCTGCAGGGGTGTCCCGACTTAGCCCATGATAAGCTCTCGCGATCAACGAAGGATATTCCTTCTCCCCGGGAAGACCCGATCAGTCTCGGAATCCCGGCTACGAGACATTTCGACAGCAATAAAACAAGACCAGCAAGACCTCCCGGCGTGCCGACACCCTGATAGTAGCCGCGCGTATCTCGTCTCAGGCCATGACCGGATGAGCAGTCCGTACAACTAAAACCAGCCCTCAAGTTTCCCTGAGGTGGCGCTGCAATGGGCTCTAGTTTGGACCAACACTTAGACAAGCATTGGCCCGGGGGGGCTAAAATGAAGATGACCCTTGAGAGCGTGACTCCCAAGGGAAAAAGATAATAGGTCAGGCCAATGGTAAAACCTATGTTGGGCCTTGCTGGAAAAGTCTTATTCAAAGCGAATTGTCAAGGGGGTCCCATAAATCACCCGACCGCGTTAGGGACGCAAAATCCGGGAGCATAATACCGATATGACGGAAACTAGGGCGGCAAGAGTGGAACAAAACACCAGGCATAAGGCCGAGCCTTCCACCCTTTACCAAGTATATAGATGCATTAATTAAATAAGATATATTGTGATATCCCAACAAGTAAACATGTTCCAACAAGGAACAACATCTCCATGTTCCGACAAGGAACAAACTTCATCTTCACCTGCAACTAACAACGCTATAAGAGGGCTGAGCAAAGCGGTAACATAGCCAAACAACGGTTTGCTAGGAAGGTGCAAAAGGTTAGAGGCTGACATGGCAATTTGGGATGGCTTGATAAGCAGGTAATAGGTAGCGCAACATAGCGATAGAACGAAGCAACTAGCATAGCAATGATAGTAGTGAGATCCAGGTAGCGGTCATCTTGCCTGAAATCCCGCTAGGAAGAAGAACGAGTCCATGAAGAAGATGAGCGGGTGAAGCCGAACCAAGCGTGAGCGAACCATCCTCACGATCGCAGCAAACAGGAACTAACAAGAAGAAGCACACAACATAGTAAACACACCACACATGAACAAGGCATGATGCACAACAAACATGATGCATGACAAGGTTACATGAAGCTACTCATGGCAAGAGATGATGCAAACAAGAGCAACACATCAAGGCAAGTTTAAATGAGGCCGGAACAACATATAACAATTCCGTAAGTCCTCATATGCAAATTTCGAAATTGGTCCAGATCTGAACAAACCTTATGTTCAAGTTGTTAAACAGCAAGTTAAGATGCATCACGATGATCTACACGAAATTCTAGTCAAGTTACATATAAAGTTCATTTAATTCGGAGCTACGGCCTAGAAGATATGAGCAAAACAAGTTAAACATGGCACTGATGCAAAATGCATACAAACATCAAGAAAACACTCTCAAAACAAGGATGCAACATGATAATATGAAACTACATGCAAAATCAAGCAAGTTTCATATCGAGCACACTCAAAACGGAGCAACGGTGCAACACATACACTCTATACAAGTCATGACAACAATCTGTCCAAAACAGCAACTAGGCATATTGAAAGCATCAAAACAATATGTTACAGGACCTCAATATGAAAACAAAAGGCATGGGCATGATGTAAAGGTAATGCATTACAAAACATGAACACTGAGCTAACTCCAGAAATCACAAGAACATGCTCAAAATGACATGGCAAGATTGCAAATAATAACAGTTTCAGTCTTTGCAGAAATAACATCAGGTTGCAATGTTTAGAGCTATCAAACAACATATTATAGGAACTTAACATGGCAAACAAAGGCATGGCATGAATCTACTAATTTCATAGAACAAAAGTCCCTTACTGACCATGAGCCAAAAGGGCACAGAAAATATGATGGCACCCATGTAAACATGGCAAGTTATATTACAGATTCATACATGGCAGGAACAACAATAAGTAGGCCTGTTGGTGAGCTTGAACCACTCACTACAGAGCAATAAATGGCATGGCAAGGCAACTCACAGTAATAAGACATGGCATAGAAGCTATACATGGCAAGAACAACATCATAGCATGCAAGGATCAACTACAACAACCTTGGCAAAATTGAATAACATGTAAACAATCTGCCAGGAAACATTTTATAGCAAAAGTAGAGCTCAATTGACTCAAGCTATGGCACTCCATAATTGCAAACAAGGGCATGGATGGATAGATAATAACCATAAGTTCAAAACATCCTTACTGAAGTATCTCAAAATAAGCATGGATCTCTCTGTAGCATCAAGTTTACATGGCATAAAAATATCAGTAGAACAGGGGCTGAAATCAGCAACATCATGAAGCCTAGTTTGCATGCTTGTGCTAGTCACCACAGAGATCACAAAAATACATGGCATACACCCCTGTAAAGATGGCATGGCATATTACAAAACACATGTAGGACTCAAGATCATAGGATGCACACATCAATCATGGAAAAAATGACAAAAGTGCATGTTCTGATAAGAATCTGAAACTAACATCACATAGCCCTCTTCTAACAGCATTTCGGGCATCAAGATGAGCTCAAATGAAAATGATCCAATGAGATGAAATGATGTACTCGTCGAGACGAACAATTCGAAATATTACACGCACGAAACGGAGCAACGGATGCATAGTTATGATGCGATGAAAATGCATAAAAATGTTAGCAGATTCGGGGACTTTGTGGATTCGGGGTCAACCTCGGGTTCGCATGGAAAACGATGCAGGGGCACGAGCTCGCCGTAGAGCTCGCCGGAGAGGAGGGGCTGGCCGGAGACGGGCGGGTCCGGGCCGGATCTCGCCGGATCCGGCCGGATCCCGGCGAAGGAGGCGACGGAGGGCACCGGGAGCTTGGGCCGGGCCGGCCCGGAGGCGGCAGCTCCGGCGGCGGGCGGCGGGCGCTGGCGGCCGGAGGCGGCGGGCGCCAGCGACCGCCGGAGGCGGCGCGCGCGAGGACGGGCGGCGACGGGAGGCCGGAGGAAGGCGGTGAAGGGCGGCGGGCGGGCGGAGTGCGCGGGCCAAGCTGGCGGCGACAATGCGGCGATCATGGGCGGCCGACCATGGGCTCAAGCGAGGCGCTGGAACTGGCGGGCCCGACCAGACCTTGCAGACTCTGGCGGGTGGAGAGAGAGAGAGAGGGTGAGGTGGCGCGGTGCGGTTGGAGGAGAGAGGCGGCGGGGTGACGTGGCACGCCCCCATTGGTCGGGCGACGTGGCTGCAGGGCGGCGGACATGTCCGGCCGTCGGCGGACGCGTCCGGCGGCGCGGGGAGAGGCTAGGCTAGGGTTTGGACTGCGATTTTTTTGGAGGGGGAGGTGTTTATATAGGCATAGGGAGCTAGGAGACTCCAAATGAGGTGCGGTTTTCGCCCACACGATCGTGATCGAACGACCGAGAGCATGGAGGGGAGTTTGCTGGGTTTTGGGCCAGTTTGGAAGGGGTGTTGGGCTGCAAAGAGAAGGGGGCTTTCACGGTTACCCGGTTAACCGTTGGAGTACCAAACGACCTCCAAATGGCACGAAACTTGATAAGCGGTCTACCGGTGCTATACCAAGGCCGCTTGACAAACCTCGGTACATTCCGAGACCGTTTAACACCCGCACATGAAAAGAGGTAAAAGGGAGCGCCGGGGAGCATAGGAGTGCCGGATTGCAAAACGGACAACGGGGAAAATGCTCGGATGCATGAGACGAACACGTATGCAAAATGAGATGCACATGATGACATGATATGAAATGCAGATGGTGACATGACAAAGTGCAACACGCAAGCAAATGACATGGCAAGGACGGCAAATAACTGGTGGACACCTGGCGCATCGAATCCGGGGCGTTACAACACTCCTCCACTAACAAGAGATCTCGTCCCGAGATCTTAGGACCGAGACGGAAGAAAAAAAAAGGAAGAGGTGAAGCAAGAACTCAAGAGAAGAATCAAAGAATCGAGAGCACTCGAGAAGAAGAGAGGACCGACTAGAATGACGAGAATCGAAAGCTCACAGAATCAAGATAGACTATGAAAGCACTCGTTCTAACCGGAGTGGTTAGAATGAGAAAAGAAATGGATAAGACTGAAAGGATTTATGCAGCACTCCGACTGAAAATGGAAAGAAAAGAACATGAACTAGAGGGGATGGAATGACACTTGATGAACTCTTGAAGAGTGGATTAAAACATGAAGAACCGCCACGAAGAACTCCGGTGACAAAAGGATGATGAGCTAGAATAAAGGAAGAAAGAATAAGATGAGCCTTGCGGTGACTTAGATGGAGGTTCCGACGAGATGGCCGAGGAAATAATTGAACTCCGGAAAAGAAAAGATGAAAAGACTTGGAACTAGAATTTATTCCTCAAGAACAAACTCCGAAGAAAAAGATTAATCACTTTGATGAAATAAGAATAAGATTTATTGTATGCTTATCCTTCATCAAATTAAATTGATGACAAGCAATGGATTTTGCATACTACTTATTCTTCTTGAAAAAGAATTAAGGGGAATATAGCACAAAACTTGAGAAAGTCTTCATGAACCACCAGTAGGATTCGAAAGAACGAATGAATTAAAGTGATAAACAAGGAAAAAGAATCTTGAAGGAACCACCGTAAGAATTCGAAAATGACTGATGAAAGAGAATGAATCACCGAGAAGAATTAGAAAAACAAATATGCTCGAGGGGATTTAGATGCAAAAGAGCGAAGAGATCGCGAACTGATTGAAGAATACTTAAATGAAGCACCGGAAGAATATTGAGATGAACGAAGGGGCACGGATATAGAATAATTGGGGAATGAATCTGAAAACTTGGAACGAAGCAATATTCTGAAAAGATGGCCTCTGGATGATCGAGACGGCAAAAACAACTCCTAAAATACTCCGGATGGATGAAAAGAATTTGCATGACTGGAAACAATTAGATAGGATAACATCGAGCTAGCACCATGAACCTCCGGGAGAACGGACAAGATTTAAGAGGAACTCTTCTTCGATCTTCGAATGACAACGAGAAACACCACCAAAATTTGTTGAGGCACTCCGGGAGAACAAAAAGCGAAGAGGTTGAGGCAACAATGAAAATAATTTGAAAGCGATCTTGGAAAAGATCCGAATGATGAAAATCATACTTACGTCAAACTTCAAAAGGATTTGAGAATAGCTCCGGAAATTAGAAGAGTCAGGTAAGATCCTGGGAAAAGACCTGTGGGTTAGGGCCCACTAAAAGAAAACACCGTTGGAAAGGTATGTTGAACTGATAGATGATGCACCGGAAGAACTGAAATATTTGAATGAGGTGACAACCTCTAATTAATTGGAACAAAGACGAATCTCCTGAGATGTGTTGAACACTCCGGAAGGATAAATTGGCGAGAGGCGAACAAGCAAAGGGAACACTTGAGTCGAGGAAAAGAATATGATCAACACCGAAAAACTTGAATTGAGTGCACCGGAAAAAGAAAGGGATGAAGAATGACGAACAGGCGAGAATTCACCGGTTGAAATAATTGAGGGAAGACTGAAGAGGCTCCACACGAGTGGAATTGATGGTCGGAAGAAACTCGAACTCCGGGAATAATAGGGTGGGAGGGCGGGAAAACAAAGACAACTTGGAAGGGGAAATCGACGAATATCTTGACGAGAAAACACCAGTTGAAATCATTGAGGAAAGAAAGCAAAGACTTCACACGAGTAGGATGGATACTCGATTACGGACTCCGGTTCCGAGATGAAAAGGGGTGGGCGGGTGGGAAAAAACAAGGACAACTTCGGACAAGGAAAAACAACGACGCCGGAGGAAGAAGTGAGGATTGAACTTGGCAAATATGAAGATGGTCGAGTCGACTTGACGAGAAATGCACCGGATGAAAAGAGCTGAGGAACAACGATCGGAAAACCAACTGCGTGAACCTAAAGAAAAATTTGAAGGGGAAGAGGAGTAATTCAAAACACCTACGTCAAGATTCCTCACCAGAGCGACGAAGGGACAGAGGAGTAAAAAGAATTCCTACTCTTCGATATAACTAGACTCCGAAAACAGTTTTTCTTCTAGACTCGACATCGGCCAAACTACACAATCAATCAAGGGGCTCCTAAGGTCGGTCGAGGCTCTGATACCAACTTGTCACGCCCAATATGCGACCCTATCCAAAAGGAACTCGAAGGTCCCACCAAGGATAGACCCGCATATTGAAACGCTTTTGCAAGGTGGATATCATTACATCAACATTACATAATAGATGGGGATACATACATAAGGCACAAATGCCACAAGAATACATCAACATCATATACAAGAGATCAACATCCGACTACGGATGAAACATAACCAGAAACTCAAACAATATCCACCCTGCTAGCCCAGGCTGCCGACTGGAACCTATCCCCTGATCGAAGAAGAAGCAGAAGAAGAACTCCAACACAAGCAAACATCGCTCTCGCGTCATGATCATCGCACAACCTGTACCTGCAACTGGTGGTGTAGTAATCGAGCCACGAGGACTCAGCAATCCCATTACCATGGGTATCAAGACTAGCAAAGCTTAAAGGGTAAGGAAGGAGTAAAGTGGTGAGGTTGCAGCAGCGGCTAAGCATATATGGTGGCTAACATACGCAAATGAGAGCGAGAAGAGAAACAAAGGAACGGTCGTCAACTAGTAATGATCAAGAAGTGATCCGAACTCCTACTTACGCCGACATAACCCGAAACCGTGTTCTCCTCTCGATCAACCACGAAAAGAGACACTCACGATTACGCATACGGTTGGTGTATTTTAGAAGAGTTTGCTTCAAGTTCACTACAACCGGATATTAACAAATTCCCTGCCACATAACCGCGGCACGGCTTTGAAAGTTCAAACCCTGCAGGGTGTCCCAACAAGCCCATGATAAGCTCTCGCGATCAACGAAGGATATTCCTTCTCCCGGAAGACCCGATCAGTCTCGGAATCCGGCTACAAGACATTTCGACAGCAATAAAACAAGACCAGCAAGACCTCCCGCGTGCCGACACCCGATAGTAGCCGCACAGATCTCGTCTCGAGCCACGACCGGATGAGCAGTCCGTACAAACTAAAACCAGCCCTCAAGTTTCCCGAGGTGGCGCCAAAAGGGCTCTAGTTTGGACCAACACTTAGACAAGCATTGGCCCGGGGCTAAAATGAAGATGACCCTTGAGAGCGCGACTCCCAAGGGAAAAAGGTAATAGGTCGGCAAATGGTAAAACCAATGTTGGGCCTTCTTTGGAAAAGTCTTATTCAAAGCGAACTGTCAAGGGGTCCCATAAATCACCCGACCGCGTTAGGGACGCAAAATCCGGGAACATAATACCGATATGACGGAAACTAGGGCGGCAAGAGTGGAACAAAACACCGGGCATAAGGCCGAGCCTTCCACCCTTTACCAAGTATATAGATGCATTAATTAAATAAGATATATTGTGATATCCCAACAAGTAAACATGTTCCAACAAGGAACAACATCTCCATGTTCCGACAAGGAACAAACTTCATCTTCACCTGCAACTAACAACGCTATAAGAGGGGCTGAGCAAAGCGGTAACATAGCCAAACAACGGTTTTCTAGGAAGGGTGCAAAAGGTTAGAGGCTGACATGGCAATTTGGCATGGCTTGATAAACAGGTAATAGGTAGCGCAGCATAGCGATAGAACGAAGCAACTAGCATAGCAATGATAGTAGTGAGATCCAGGGTAGCGGTCATCTTGCCTGAAATCCCGCTAGGAAGAAGAACGAGTCCATGAAGAAGATGAACGGGTGAAGCCGAACCAAGCGTAGACGAACGAATCCTCACGATCGCAACGAAACAGGAACTAACAAGAAGAAGCACACAACATAGTAAACACACCACACATGAACAAGGCATGATGCACAACAAACATGATGCATGACAAGGTTACATGAAGCTACTCATGGCAAGAGATGATGCAAACAAGAGCAACACATCAAGGCAAGTTTAAATGAGGCCGGGAACAACATATAACAATTCCGGTAAGTCCTCATATGCAAATTTCGAAATTGGTCCAGATCTGAACAAACCTTATGTTCAAGTTGTTAAACAGCAAGTTAAGATGCATCACGATGATCTACACGAAATTCTAGTCAAGTTACATATAAAGTTCATTTAATTCGGAGCTACGGCCTAGAAGATATGAGCAAAACAAGTTAAACATGGCATTGATGCAAAATGCATACAAACATCAAGCAAACACTCTCAAAACAAGGATGCAACATGATAATATGAAACTACATGCAAAATCAAGCAAGTTTAATATCGAGCACACTCAAAACGGAGCAACGGTGCAACACATATACTCTATACAAGTCATGACAACAATCTGTCCAAAACAGCAACTAGGCATATTGCAAGCATCAAAACAATATGCTACAGGACCTCAATATGAAAACAAAAGGCATGGGCATGATGTACAGGTAATGCATTACAAAACATGAACACTGAGCTAACTCCATAAATCACTAGAACTTGCTCAAAATGACATGGCAAGATATCAAATAATAACAGTTTCATTCTTTGCAGAAATAACATCAGGTTGCAATGTTTAGACCTATCAAACAACATCTTACAGGAACTTAACATGGCAAACAAAGACATGGCATGAATCTACTAATTGCATAGAACAAAAGTCCCTTACTGACCATGAGCCAAAAGGGCACAGAAAATATGATGGCACCCATGTAAACATGGCAAGTTATATTATAGATTCATACATGGCAGGAACAACAATAAGTAGGCCTGTTGGTGAACTTGAACCACTCACTACAGAGCAATAAATGGCATGGCAAGGCAACTCACAGTAATAAGACATGGCATAGAAGCTATACATGGCAAGAACAACATCATAGCATGCAAGGATCAACTACAACAACCTTGGCAAAATTGAATAACATGTAAACAATCTGCCAGGAAACATTTTATAGCAAAAGTAGAGCTCGATTGACTCAAGCTATGGCACTCCATAATTGCAAACAAGGGCATGGATGGATAGAGAATAACTATAAGTTCAAAACATCCTTACTGAAGTATCTCAAAATAAGCACGGATCTCTCTGTAGCATCAAGTTTACATGGCATAAAAATATCAGTAGAACAGGGGCTGAAATCAGCAACATCATGAAGCCTAGTTTGCATGCTTGTGCTAGTCACCACAGAGATCACAAAAATGCATGGCATACACCCCTGTAAAGATGGCATGGCATATTACAAAACACATGTAGGACTCAAGATCATAGGATGCACACATCAATCATGGCAAACATGACAAAAGTGCATGTTCTGATAAGAATCTGAAACTAACATCACATAGCCCTCTTCTAACAGCATTTCGGGCATCAAGATGAGCTCAAATGAAAACGATGCAATGAAATGAAATGATGTACTCGTCGAGACGAACAATTTGACCTATTACACGCACGAAACGGAGCAACGGATACAGAGTTATGATGCGATGAAAATGCATAAAAATATTAGCAGATTCGGGGACTTAGTGGATTCGGGGTCAACCTCGGGTTCGCACAGAAAACGATGCAGGGGCACGAGCTCGCCGCAGAGCTCGCCGGAGAGGAGGGGCTGGCCGGAGACGGGCGGGTCCGGCCGGATCTCGCGGATCCGCCGATCCCGCGAAGAGGCGACGGAGGGCACCGGGAGCTCGGGCCGGCCCGGCGGGAGGCGGCAGCTCCGGCGGCGGGCGGGCGCGGGCGCCGCGACCGGCCGGGCGCGCGGCGCGGAGGACGGGCGGCGACGGGAGGCCGGAGGCGGGCGGTGAAGGGCGGCGGCGGGCGCTGGGCGCAAGGCGGCGCGCGGCGTGACAGCCAAGGCGCGGCAGCGGCAGGGTTTCGAGGCGAGGCCTTGGCTGGGGCGGGCCCGACCCGGCCTCGCAGGCTCTGGCGGTGGAGAGAGAGAGAGGGTGAGGTGGCGCGGTGCAGTTGGAGGAGAGGGCGGCGGGGTGGCGTGGCACGCCCCATTGGTCGGGCGACGTGGCTGCGGGCGGCGGACATGTCCGGCCGTCGCAGACGACGCGTCCGTGTGGCGGAGGAGAGGCTAGGCTAGGGTTTGGACTGCGATTTTTTTGGAGGGGGAGGTGTTTATATAGGCATAGGGAGCTAGGAGACTCCAAACGAGGTGCGGTTTTCGCCCACACGATCGTGATCGAACGACCGAGAGCATGGAGGGGAGTTTGCTGGGTTTTGGGCCAGTTTGGAAGGGGTGTTGGGCTGCAAAGAGAAGGGGGCTTTCACGGTTACCCGGTTAACCATTGGAGTACCAAACGACCTCCAAATGGCATGAAACTTGACAAGCGGTCTACCGGTGCTATACCAAGGCCGCTTGACAAACCTCGGTCCATTCCGAGACCGTTTAACACCCGCACATGAAAAGAGGTAAAAGGGAGCGTCGGGGAGCATAGGAGTGCCGGATTGCAAAACGGACAACGGGGAAAATGCTCGGATGCATGAGACGAACACGTATGCAAAATGAGATGCACATGATGACATGATATGAAATGCAGATGGTGACATGGCAAAGTGCAACACGCAAGCAAATGACATGGCAAGGACGGCAAATAACTGGCGGACACCTGGCGCATCGAATCTGGGCGTTACGGCGGCCCTCGGTCATGAGCCGTCCCGCGAGGGGCCCGGCAGCGTGAGGCCCGCCGCTTGAAGAGGAGCCCAGGATCGAAGCCATCCAGCCGCCGTACACGACCAGAGGAGGAGCCCTTGGCACGCCGGCCGCACTCCCAGCAAGGCCGCGAAGGAGAGATGGCAAAGGCATGGGCTCCAGGCGCATTGCAGGCAGGCTTGCTTCTCCAACCGACCCCGTGCCGGGGGCAGCGCGCAGGCTTGGGGCACTCAAGGCTAGCGGGGGAGTTGGGGCAAGAGAAGGTTGCTCCTCAGGAGACTCCACGGCCTTGGCGGAAGGGATCCTAAAGAGCCACCGTCAGGAAGGGAAGCGGCACTCGAGGAATTACAAAGATAAGGTACTTACTCGTCTATATATGGCCATGTACTTCCTATGTTTCAACAGCCGGACGGTGCCACTACTTCAACTTGGAGACCCCTTCCTCTTACGGAGCACCGCGAAGTCCACGCGGAACCGGCCCAAGCATTGTACGTGGCGACCAGCGCGGTGCGCGGCTAGTGAAGCACCCAAGGAGACGACCTCAGGAGCGCCAGACTGGAGAGAGCTATCGGGCTCCGCCTCGCGACGACCTGCCGAGGCCTCAGGAGCTTCGGCCACAAGGGCAGTGGACTGCGTTGCCCTCTCAGCTGCCGCCCAAGGGCGACGGGTTCCCGAGGATGACGCCTCGGGAGCCTCAGGCAGCATCGATACCACGGCACCCGTGCCCCCGGCCTCCAGCGGTGCTTTCCCCCCCTGCGTCCACTCTTGGGGCAAGCTCGGCGCTGGTGACAAGGAGAGGAACCATGATGACGGGGTTCTCACGGGGCCCCACAAGGCCGACTAGATGCAACCCCCATTAATCGAAGGGGGGCATCTGCCCCGCGAACTCCACCCTGTTCGAGCAGCAGTACAGGAGGCAACCCTCATGTGGCATATCGTCTGGCAAGGGGTCGCCTGTCAAGACTTTGAGCACCATTCTTCACGCCTCAGCTGGGAGCCCCGACTCCTGAAGCCTCATGCGGTCCTGATCGCCGATCAGGGCCCACATTGGCTGGGGATGGTGCTAGAGTGGGGCAATTCAGCATCGGAGGAACTCCTTCATCACCTGGGGCACAGTCACGCCGAGGTCCTTCAACCTCTTCTACCGGAGCCACACGAAGGAAAGGCTAGAGCTCGCGAGCTTCTCATGGCCCCAGCCGGAGTTGGGGACAGCGGGCGACGACGGGGAGGAGAGAAGGGGGCTGAGCACTCCTACATCCACATACACCCACCGCGTCTGAAACCCACTCTTAGACGGCGGGAGCTCAAAATCAACCCCTGAGCCAGCCGTCTCCGCCACAGCCTAGAAGCTCAGGCACCCCGAGCACTGCAGGGGGTCGGTCAGGTGCGGTGAGAAGAAATGGCGGAGGAGGGCCACGGAGGGGGCAATGCCCACCATGGCCTCGCAAACAAAGGCGAAGACGGCGAGAAGGGCCACGGATTGGGGATCAAGGTGCAGCATATGGATCTGATAATGGGAAAGGATGGCGTTGAAGAGGCGGAGAAAGGAGGAACGAGGCCAGCCCACAGGGCGTCGATGAAGAACTGAACCTCAGTGGCTGTCCTATCGACGGTAGCTCGGGACACAGGCCAAGCCACCGTCCTTCCCCATTCGTTGAAGCTTGTGGCGAGCGCAGGGCGGACCTTATCCATGGCCTCCTGATTGAGCACCCGCGATCGACCGACGGCGGGCTCGATTGCCGAGGGTGGGCTGGCTGAGGACAGGGGCTTCTTCCCTTTCCCCGTTCGGTTCGGCG
Organism: Aegilops longissima; assembly: GCA_021605205.1. Classification (NCBI taxonomy): domain Eukaryota; kingdom Viridiplantae; phylum Streptophyta; class Magnoliopsida; order Poales; family Poaceae; genus Aegilops; species Aegilops longissima. The sequence continues at coordinate 487,069,113 of CM038682.1, read as the reverse complement.
CCATGGTGATGGAGAGGACTGAGCTCAAGTCAGATCGGAAGAGGAAGATGGGGTTCGAGGAAGCAGACAAGTTGGGGAGTGCATTTCCTGCGAGGGGGAAATAACTGTGTAGGGCGCCATGCCCGCCTAGCCAGGTGGATATCAAGGCTGCAAGGGGAAGCGGGGCCGCCCATGTCCAATCAATCACCACGCGTCGACCAAGGCCGCAGGCTATTGGGGCCCGCGGCACTCCGCACTTGCCATTTGGCTTCACCTCAAAGCCAAGTCCGAGCGTGCCTTGGGCCCGGGGCTACTGTCGGCGTTCTAGGAACGGGGTCCCAGACTTGCTCGCCAAAGAGCCTCTGGCGTGGCTCCACTCATGCCCAAGACGCCTGTCTTCACCAACAAACGCTCGAGACCCTCGCGAGGGGCCAAGCCTCGCCAGGCGGACGACACAAAACCTCCTCGGGAGCAGCTTCACCAAGCTAGCTCGCGAGGGGTGGAGAGATCAAGGCAAGGCGAACCTCGCGAGGTTCCAATGACGCAAGCCATGACGACCACAACCAGGCGGGCGCCCGCGTGCGCAATGTCCTTGTTTCCTGTTTGGTGTTAAAGGGGCAAGCGCGGGCGAGGAGTCCCAAGGCATCAAGCAAAGGTTTCCATATCGGTGCAACGAGACCAAGACCAGCAGGACGGCAGGACGGAGGTCACCGTGGAGCCCAAGACGGCGTCACCACCAGAGCCTTTGGTAGGCGAAGACTACTTTTGCCAGGATAATCTGTACTAGTTGTCCCCCTTCAAACTTAGCCGTTGTGGGATCCCTTCCTGCTCAATATTTGGGGAGAGGACCCGGGCCTCTATAAATAGGACTAGCCACCACAGTAGGAGGCAACTCATCTGGACGGATCTGGAACTCATCTTGGAATGGATCCACTCCATCCTCACATCCACCAAGCACAAGAACACCTCTCCTCAGGAGGCTGTTGTTCCCCTTGTACTGTTCATCCTCAGCCCAAGAGGCAATCCACCACACCACACTGGAGTAGGGTATTACACCACAACGGTGGCCCGAACCAGTATAAATCTCGTGTCTCTTGTGTTGCGGGTTCGTCGAGCTAGGCTTTGAGATAGCGGTGAGGCTGAGGGAGTGATTAGGTAGGGGGAAATCTTCGCGCGCACCCCAGTGTTCGAACCTCAAGGGTTTTGCCGGAACCCGAAATCCGACAGTGGTGCTCAGTTAACGTTTGGTTCATTTGTTGTGGTGTTTAGTTAAATGTTTGGTTCAATTCTGCAATGCAATGTTCAATTGTTGTGGCTGCATTCTGTTATTGTATACCATGTGAGAAATAAATCGAATTTGGCTGTACTAAATACATGAGAAACAATTACAATTGCAATATTTCGAAGTTGTTAAGCATGCTTGGTTTGGTTAACTGACTGATATTCTATTAGGAGTATGTTATATTGTGCAATGTGGTGCTCAGTTAACATTTGGCTCATTTGTTGTGGTGTTTACTTAACTTCATGGTTCAATTCTGCAATGCTATGTTCAATTGTTGTGGCTGCATTCTGTTATTGTAGACCATGTGAGAAATAAATCGAATTTGGCTGTACTAAATACATGAGAAACAAATACAATTGCTATATTTCCAAGTTGTTTAGCATGCTTGGTTTGGTTAACTGTCTGATCTTCTATTAGGAGTATGCTATATTGTGCAATGTGGTGCTCAGTTAACATTTGGTTCATTTGTTGTGGTGTTTAGTTAACTACACGTGCATGGTTCGTTTCTAATAGCACATTATTGTGCAATTGCAGGAACCATTATAATATTTAGGTTTTTAACAATTTGGTCTTACACATGTAGGTCCTGTTGTAAGAGGTTTTGACCCACTGTTCGACCCTTTTTGCATATGGGGAAATGAGTTGTCCATGAATATCAATCAAGTCAAGAAACTCAGAAAGATTGTTAGGATAAAGAAATTAGCGACAAAAAACAACAAGATCTTTGTCTGCACAATGAAGAAGACATCAGTTCATACAAGATGGTACTAACTATTATACCTTGCCTTTTTTATTCATTTGCCCCATTTCCAATATAGAGAAGATATTTATGCACATCCTTGTTTTCAGGCCTTTCCAAAGCAGTTCACTGATGATTACCTCTCAAACCACCTCTATGGTCAGGAGGCGAGGAAGGTTTTCATACAACACCCACGGTTCAATATTGAAGTGTTTCTGAAGAGGACGGAGGACGGACGGTCAATCATCCACATGCACTGGCCTGAAGTTGCAAAGACCTTCAACATGAATGAAGGATGAATATTCGCCTTCCGCTTCAGCAGTTTTCCAGATGAGATGCATCTGTCTATATACCATCTATGATGCTAATTTCGAAAGGTTCTACATGTTGCATGTGAAATTTGGTGCTGATGCAGTTGTGTAATGGGGTAGCCGAGTGCTAAAGCTATATCATGTTGTACTCTGGTGTATTTCAGTTATGAAATTCTGCTTCCTTAATATGGAAATGAGATATATTATGTGCTTAATATGAATGTCAATTATATTAATAAATGGATTATTAATAATAAGGCAATTAGCCTGCTAATTGCGAATTAGCCTGCTAATTGGGTTTTGCTATTGCAAATGGTTATTGAAGAAATACGTGGGTGATGACCTCAGGCAACGCACCCAGTTTCTAGGAATAAACCGTGTTGGATCAATGAACAATCATACACAACTTTCTCTTGAAAACTGTTTCCGTTAGGCAACCTTGGGCAAATGTTTACCACATAAAAACTGTGTGTGATGGACAGCCTTTGCCACACAGTTTCTTCTACGGACCGTGTGTGATGCATTCAATAACGCAAACGATAAAATTGTTAATATCGTGTGCAATGGCAATGCTATCACAAACGATTTAACAGGAATTTTTTTTGTGATGTACCTGTGAACGGAAACGTTTTTCTTGGAGAGACTGTGTGGGATGTACATACGAACGGAAACGTTTAGCGGGGACTGACTGTGTGGGATGTACTTGCGACCGGAAACAATTTCTCCTGTATAATTGTATTTTTTTAGCTCAACTGTATGTATTTCCGTATTTGAGCGCTCGCCGGTAGCACATGACCTCATTTTGCCGAGCATGTGTGCCAGGAGGGTAAATCCCCGACGGTTTTTGGGTCGTGTGGGAAGGACCCCCCTATCGCCGTCACTCACTAGGCGACGGTTCCAAATGTCGTCATGGAAAGGGGTTAAAAACTGTTTGTATAGCACCGACGCGTACTAGTGTGTATCAACAAACTTTGGTGCACTAGAGCATGTACTTGCAGTTCAAATTTGAATTATGCACATTAAATGCCCAGAAACTCAATTAATGCATAAAAAAGGCCAAACAAACCCGGAGTAATTCCAAATTTTAACACGACACTCATATAGTTCTATGTTGGCTCGGTAAAAAAATCAAGAGGGGGTAGCGTATGTCATTTCGCACACAAAGGTGATAGATTCCCTCTCGAAACCATGAGCCTTCTTGAGAGAAGCTTCGGTTTGCAGGAAGCTTATACCAAAACTTGTCCCAATTCGGCCAAAAATTTACCACAGGGAGGCATGCGCAGAAGAAAATCGCGGCCGCACGTGTGGATGAGGTCGTGATGGCTGCCATGTGTGCCGACCTCCAGATCTTGGAGGAGCACCTCGTCTTCGAGGCCACCATCGACACCGCCATGCGGTTGTCTACTTTAAAATACAGTTCATGCTGTTTTCTCGAGGCCACTGGCAGTGCCTTCTAGTGATTTGTACTCTGTAATGTTAATACGCAATCTGATATTCCGAAATGTAATGTTCAGTTAATAGTTTGGTCCAAAAATTGCTACATTTCGTAGTAGTTCTCAAGCATTCTTGGTTTCATTAACTATCTTATCTTCTAGTATATGTTCTATTCTACAATGTTGCGCTCAGTTAACTGTTTTGGTTCACTTGTTCTGCTGTCTAGTTAACTGTTTGGTTCAATTCTGCAATTTGATTTTGATTTGTTGTGGGTACAATTTTGTTCCGTTATGCATGTGAGAAATAAATCGAATTTGGCTATACTCAATACACGACAAACATATATAATTTCTCTATTTCCAAGTTGTTTAGCATGCATGCTTGGTTAGGTTAACTGGCTTTTCCATGTGCCTCGAGTTAATCTATTGGATCTGCAATTTGTTTATTTTTCATTAATATATTGTACTGATAGTATGGCAACTCTCAGTTTACCTGATCTAGATCTTCCTTATATGTGTTGAAGGGAAACAATGGGAGGAACTACGGTTTACCATCAAGGTTTTCTCATGCATGATCCTTTCGCAAATAGCACATTATTGTGCAGTTGCAGGAATCATTCTAATATTTAGGTTTCTTACCATTTTGTCTTGCACATGTAGGTCCTGTTGTCAGAGGCTTAGACCCGCTGTTCGACCCATTTTGAATATGGGGATATGAGATGCCATGAATATCAGTCAAGTCAAGAAACTCAGAAAGATTGTTAGGATAAAGAAACTTGCGACGAATAACAACGAGATCTTTGTTTCCACAATGAAGAAGACATCAGTCAACTATAGGACGACACTATCTCTTTTACCTTGTTTTTCCCCTTGTGCCATTTAAAAATTTATAACAACGACTTATGCATATCTTTGTTTTCAGTACTTTCCAAAGAAGTTCACCGATGATTACCTCTCAAACCACCTGCATGGTCAAGAGGCGAGGAAGGTATTCATTCAACACCCACAGTATAATATTGAAGTCTTCCTCAAGAGGACGAAGGTTGGGAGGGTGATACGTCCATTTTGCATCATGTTTACCTACTGTTATTTATAATGTTTTATGCATAATAATGCTTTTTGGAGTAATTCTAATGCCTTCTCTCTCATAATATGCAAGGTTCACACAAAGAGGGAGAATTCCGGTAGCTGGAAATCTGGACCTGAAAAAGCTACACCAGGCTACCTATTCTGCACAACTCCAAATGAGCTGAAACTTCACGAGGAATTTTTATGGAATATATAAGAATTATTGAGCAAATAACTACCAGAGGGGCCCCACCAGTGGGCACACACACTGGGCGCCAGGAGCCTGCACGCCTGGTGGGTGGTGCCCTCCTCGGCCCACCTCCGATGCCCATCTTCTGGTATATAAGTCATTTTGACCTAGAAAAAAAGAAGTAGAGGACTTTCGGGATGGAGCGCGACCGTCTCGAGGCGGAACTTGGGCGTGAGCACTTTTGCCCTCCGGTGGAGCGATTCCGTCAGGGGAACTTCCCTCCCGGAGGGGGAAACCATCGTCATCATCATCACCAACAACCCTCTCATCTTGGGGAGGCCAATCTCCATCAACATCTTCAACATCACCATCTCCTCTCAAACCCTAGTTCATCTCTTTTGTTCAATCTTTGTACCGGAACCTCAGATTGGAACCTGTGGGTGACTAGTAGTGTTGATTGCATCTTGTAGTTGATCACTATATGGTTTATTTGGTGGAAGATTATATGTTCAGATGCATTATGCTATTTAATACCCCTCTGATCATGAACATGCTTATCACTGGTGAGTAGTTACTTTTGTTCTTGAGGTCACGGGAGAAATCATGTTGCAAGTAATCATGTGAACTTGATATGTGTTCGATATTTTGATAATGTGTATGTTGTGATTCCCTCAGTGGTGTCATGTGAACGTCGACTACATGACACTTCACCATATTTGGGCCTAAGGGAATGCACTGTGGAGTAGTAACTAGATGATGGGTTGCGAGAGTGACAGAAGCTTAAACCCTAGTTTATGTGCTATTCCGTAAGGGACTCAATTGGATCCAAAAGTTTAATGCTATGGTTAGAATATATTCTTAATACTTTTCTCGTAGTTGCGGATGCTTGCGAGGGGGTTAATCATAAGTAGAGGTTTGTTCAAGTAATAACAACACCTAAGCACCGGTCCACCCACATATAAAATTCTCAAAGTAGTGAACACAAATCAAGCCAACATGGTGAAAGTGACTAGATGAAATTCCTGTGTACCCTCAAGAAGGCTTTGCTTATCATACGAGACCGCTTTGGCCTGTCCTTTGCCTCAAAAGGATTTGGCTACCTTGCTGCACTTTTGTTACTGTTACTTGCTCGTTACAAATTATCTTGCTATCAAACTAGTCGTTACTTATAATTTCAGTGCTTGCAGAGAATACCTTGCTGAAAACCATTTGTCATTTCCTTATGCTCCTCGTTGGGCTCGACACTCTTACTTATCGAAAGGACTATGATTGATCCCATAGACTTGTGGGTCATCAAGGCTCTTTTCTAGCACCGTTGCCGGGGAGTGAAGTGCTCTTGGTAAGGAAAAATTATAACTACGTGCTGAAATTTATTGTCACTTGTTACTATGGAGCAATCCTTTCAGGGGTTTATTCGCGATATCTTCACCTCGATCAGAACCATAATTAGTTGCCCCTCAACCCACTGCACCTACTAAAAATACTGAATATGAAATTCCTTCGGGTATGATAGAACAACTGCTAGCTAATCCTTATGCAGGAGATGGAACCGAACATCCTAATATGTACTTGATATATGTGGATGAAATTTGTGGATTGTTTAAGCTTGCAGGTTTACCCGGAGATGAAGCTAAGAATAAGGTTTTGCCTTTATCTTTGAAGGGAAAGGCATTGCCATGGTATAGGCTATGCGATGATATTGGATCTTGGAATTGGAATCGGTTGAATTTAGAATTCCATCAAAAAATTATCATATTCATCTAGTTCATCGTGATCGGAATTATATATATAATTTTTGGGCTCGTGAAGGAGAAATTATTGCTCTATCTTGGGGGAGGCTTAAGTCAATGTTATATTCATGCCCCAACCATGAGATCTCAAGAGAAATTATTATTCAGAATTTTTATGCTCGGCTTTCTCATGATGATCAATCCATGCTCGATACTTCTTGTACTGGTTCCTTTATGAAGAAGACTATTGAATTCCGGTGGGATATTTTAGAAAGAATTAAACACAACTATGAAGATTGGGAACTCGACGAAGGTAAAGAGTCAAGTATTAAGCTTAAGTTTGATTGTGTTAAATCTTTTATGAATACCGATGCTTTTCAAAAGTTTAGCACTAAATATGGACTAGACTTTGAGATAGTAGCCTCCTTTTGTGAATCTTTTGCTACTCATGTTGATCTCCCTAAGGAGAAGTGGTTTAAATATCACCCACCTATTAAAGAAGAAATTAAAGAACCAGTAATAGCTAAAGATGAAACTATTATTTATAATGTTGATCTAGTTGTTCCTACTTCTTATATTGAAAAATCACCTTTCCCTGTTAGGATGCAGGAACATGTTAAAGTTTCAACCGTGGTCAATAAAATTTATATTAGAACACCTAAACCAACTGAATAAATCAATGTAGAACCTAGTGTTTCTATGGTTAAGGATCTCCTAGTTGAAAATATAGATGGGCATGTTATTTACTTCTGTGATGAAGCTGCTAGAATTGCCAAACCCGATGAAAAGATAAACATAGACTTGTTGTTGGCATGCCTGTTATCATGGTTTATGTGACATAGGTGCTAGCATGAGTGCTATTCCTTTTACTTTATATCAAGAAATTATGAATGACATAGCACCCGCTGAGATAGAACACATAGATGTTACTATTAAACTTGCTAATAGATACACCATCACACCTCTTGGGATTGTTAGAGATGTTGAAGTCTTGTGTGGGAAAATAAAATACCCTAATGATTTTCTTGTTCTTGGGTCCCCACAAGATGACTTTTGTCCCATTATCTTTGGTAGACCTTTCTTGAACGCCGTTAATGCTAAAATAGATTGTGAGAAACAAACTGTCGGTGTTAGTTTTGGTGATGAGTCTCATGATTTTAATTTTTCCGAGTTTAGTAGAAAGCATCATAAGAAAGAATTGCCTAGTAAGGATGAAATTATTGGTCTTGCTTCTATTGTTGTACCTCCTACTGATCCTTTAGAACAATATCTGCTAGACCATGAAAATGCTTTGAAATGAAATAGATAGAATCTTGTTCGAACAACGTCCTCTGCTTAAACATAGTTTTCCTATTCAAACTCTAGGAGGTCCTCCTCCACCTAAAGGAGATCATGTGTTTGAATTAAAATAGTTAACTGACACTTTGAGATATGCTTATCTCAATGAGAAAAAGATTTATCATGTTCTGATTAGTGCTAACCTTTTAGGACATGAAGAAGAAAGATTATTGAAATTCCTAAGGAAGCACCGAGCTGCTATTGGATATACTCTTGATGATCTTAAGGGCATCAGTACCACTCTATGTCAGCACAAGATTAGTATGGAACCTGATGCTAAACCCGTTGTTGATCACCAACGTCAGTTAAATCCGAAGATGAAAGAAGTGGTAAGAAGGGAAATATTAAAACTTCTAGAAGCAGGTATAATCTATCCTATAGCTGATAGTAGATGGGTAAGTCATCTCCATTGTGTTCCTAAGAAAGGAGGTATTACTGTTGTCCCTAATGATAAGAATGAACTTATTCCACAAAGAATTGTTACATGCTATAGAATGGTAATTGACTTTAGAAAAGTAAACAAAGCAACTAGAAAAGATCATTACCCTGTGCCTTTCATTGATCAAATGCTAGAAAGATTATCTAAGCACACACATTTTTGCTTCCTTGATGGATATTCTATTTTTTCACAAATACATGTTACTCAACCTGATCAAGAAAAGACCATTTTTACTTGTCCTTTTGGAACTTATGCTTATAAACGTATGCCTTTTGGTTTATGCAACGCACCTGCTACTTTTCAAAGATGTATGACTGCTATATTCTCTGACTTTTGTGAAAAGATTGTTGAGGTTTTCATGGATGACTTTTCTTTTTATGGGAAGTCTTTTGTTGAGGTTTACATGGATGAATTCTTGGTTTATGGGAAGTCTTTTGATGATTGTTTAAGCAATCTTGATCGAGTTTTGCAGAGATGTGAGCAAATAAATCTTGTCTTGAATTGGGAGAAGTGCCACTTTATGGTTAATGAAGGTATTGTTTAGGGCCATAAAATTTCTGAAAGAGGTATTGAGGTGGACCAAGCTAAGGTTGATGCAATTGAGAAAATGCCATCACTGGTACAGTAACGTCCTAAACAAACGGTTTAAAACCCCTTTCCGCGACGACATTTGGAATCGTCACCAAGTGAGTGTCGGCGATAGGGGGGTCCTTCCCACATGACCCAGAAATCATGTAGGATAGTGTAACGCCCTCGATGCGGCTATATCTCCCACGTGTCGAAGCACGACTTAGAGGCATAACCGCATTGAAAGCAATGTCGCAAGTGAGGTAATCTTTACACAACCCATGTAATACATAAGGGAAAGAGATACATAGTTGGCTTACAGTCTCCACTTCACACAGTACATAAATGAACATCCATCATTCAGATTACACTCAAGGTCCGACTACGGAACCAAAATAAAAGAAGATACCCCAAATGCTACACAGATCCCGATCGTCCCAACTGGCTCCACTCATCGATCATCGAGAAAAGACACATAGTAACGACCACGTTCCTCGTCGAACTCCCACTTGAGCTCGCTTATGCCACCCTTGACCGCATCGTCGGCACTGAAACTGTTTTGGTAGAATCTGTGAGTCACGGGACTCAGCAATCTCACACCCGCGAGATCAAGACTATTTAAGCTTATAGGAAGGACAGAGTAGTGAGGTGGAGCTGCAGCAAGCGACTAGCATATATGGTGGCTACATTCGCAAAAGAGAGCGAGAAGAGGAGCAAAGCACGGTCGTGAAGCTATTAGCGATCAAGAAGTGATCCTGAACTACTTACGTCAAGCATAACTCCAACACCGTGTTCACTTCCGGACTCCCGAGAAGAGACCATCACGGTTACACACGCGGTTGATGTGTCTTTTAAATAAGGTCAACTTCGGTTTTCTACAACCGACATTAACAAATTCCCATCTGCCTCATAACATCATGGGCACGGCTTTGAAAGATAATACCTGCAGGGTGTCCCAACTTAGCCCATTATAAGCTCTCACGGTCAACGAAGGATATTCCTTCTACCGGAAGACCCGATCAATCTCGGAATCCGGACTACAAGACATTTCGACAGCAATAAAACAAGACCAGCAAAGCCGCCCGATTGTGCCGACAAATCCCGATAGGAGCTGCACATATCTCGTTCTCGTGTCACATCCGGATAAGTCAAGCTACGAGTAAAACCAAGCCTCGAGTTTCCCGTGGTGGCCCCAGTGTTGCTCGGTTCGGGCCAACACTCGAAGGAGCACCGGTCCGGGGTTAAAATAAAGATGACCCTCGGCTCGCGAAACCCGGGGAAAAAGGCTTAGGTGGCAAATGGTAAGACCAATGTTGGGCCTTCTTGGAGGAGTCTTATTCAAAGCGAACTGTCAAGGGGTCCCATATATAACCCAACCGTAAGGAACGCAAAATCAAGGAACATAACACCGTATGACGGAAACTAGGGCGGCAAGAGTGGAACAAAACACTGGGCATAAGGCCGAGCCTTCCACCCTTTACCAAGTATATAGATGCATTAATTATAGCAGATATATTGTGATATCCCCAACAAGTAAAAATGTTCCAACAAGGAACAACATCTCCATGTTCCAACAAGGAACAAACTTCATCTTCACCTGCAACTAGCAATGCTATAAGAGGGGCTGAGCAAAGCGGTAACATAGCCAATCAACGGTTTGCTAGGAAAGGATGGTTAGGGGCTGACATGGCAATATGGGTGGCATGATAAGCAAGTGATAGGCATCGTAGCATAGGCATAGCAAAAGAGCGAGCATCTAGCATAGCAAAGATAGAAGTGATTTCGAGGGTATGGTCATCTTGCCTGAAATCCCGCAAGGAAGAAGAACGAGTCCATGAAGAAGACAAACGGACGTAGTCGAACAAATCCTCACAACTCCGTAACGGAACCGAAGCTAACAAGAGAAGCACCCCGGAAACAAACAAACAACATAGTAAAACAACCATCACATAAACATGGCATGATGCACAAGCGAGTATGATGCATGTCCGGTTTAAATAGCATGGCATGGCAAAGCACAAACAAAACTACAAATTAAGTGGAGCTCAATAAGCAACGAGTTGCATATTGACGAAACACCACATACGATTATTTAGTTCTCTCTCGGTTATGTACCCATCAATATTAAATGTTGTTAAACATGGCAAGAGATGAAGCATAACAAAACTACCTACTTAGTTTAAATGAGGCCGGAAACAACGAACAACAAGTCTGGAAAATCCCCATGTGCATATTTATGGATTAGGTATTGTTCTGCCCTAAACACAAGTTTAGAGTTGTTAAACATGCAAAGTAAGTACACCATGTTAAACTAGGCATTTTTCTACCCCATTTACATATATAATTTATTTAAAACCGAGCTACGGTTATTTAGTTATGAAATAAATCATTTTAACATATTATTTGAGCAAAATTAAACAAACAGCATTTTAAGCATTTTAAGCATGGATGAAAGTGGCATATTATGAAACTAGATAAAATTCTAAGCATTTTACATATACAGTTTGATTAATTTGGATGCATACATATTTAGTTATAGGCATTTTAAAACAGTGGCAATTCGGTAAATATGCATGCACTGGAAAATGGTAAAATACACAGAGTGGGGAAAAAATATGCACGGGCCCGAAGCATCACAATGCAGCGGCCCTGATGAGGATTCGACCCATGTGGCTGTGAGAGTGTGCAAAATTACAGGAAAACATAGCAAAAATTGGGGCCGGGACTCAACCCCGCACCACTCGAATGAATAGTGGTCGCGCTAGCCACTGGGCTAGCTGTGTGTGTGTGATACAAACTGCTCCCACGCTCTCTTGAGCTATCTAACGACAGGTCGAGCTTGGCCATGGCTGCACGGCGACAACCGACGGCGAGGGCAAGCGCAAGCGACGACCATTGGGGTTATGAACCTGCGGCGGGCGTGCGGAAACTGGCGAGGGAAGCGGTGGTGGGACGCGCGTGCGCTGTGCGCGTATGTGCAGAAGGCGCATGGGTGTGAGGAGCTCGAGCACCTCGTCCATGGCGGATATGGAATCGGCGACTCGGGAAGACGACTACGATGACAGAATTGAACCGGAGAGAGAGATGGGGAGGAGCGGGGCTTCACCGTGGGGGTGCTGCTAGAGTCGTGCTATGTCGACGACGGTCGGAGGATGCGCTGGTCGCCCGAGTTCATGACGTAGAGGAGGCAGAGGAAGAAGACGAAGACGTGGACGTGGACGACGGCGTGGAGGCGATCTAGTCCAGCCACCCATCGGAATCGGTCGGGGACGAAGACGGGGTGCAGGAGGACATGTCAAAGACGAGCTTGAGGCCCTCCGGCCACGAGAACAACGACAGACGTTGATGGTTTATCTCTCTGCTCTCGGTCCTATGATTTGTGAAAGAAGAAGCAGAGGGAAGGGAAAGAGGTGGCGGCGGCGAGAGGGGAAGAGGGAAAACCTAGGAGGGCTCGGACGCCAAGAGGGGTTAAATAGGGGTGCGGGCGCGGCTGGCTCAGCCACCGTGGCCATGTGCCTCGCTCGGCTGTGCGAGTTACTGAGAGAGAGAAATAGAACAATCGAGGTGGAAGAAAGGAGCGGACTGGTGAGGCTGGCAAGCGGGCCCGGCAAAGTGAAAACAGTGCCAGCGTGGGAATTTTACCAGGAGGAGGGAGGCTGCGAGGTGGTGAGCGGCCAGGGACGCGCACTAGTGGGCTGGACGATGGCGCTCATGGAACCAGTGCTAGAAGGCTGGAGTCCAGGTAAAGCCCCTCTCCTGTATGCATTCTTCTCTTTCTTTCTTTTCTTCAAACAGAAAACAGAGAAAACAAAATGCACAGGGATAGGAGAGTGGCGTGTGAGATATGAAAATATCGTCAGACCACAGGTGTTATGTGGAATTTGATAAAATTGAGTTGGGCATTTTAGAGGCGAAAAATAAATCATGTTTGAATTAAATTCAAACTTGCTCCATTTTTGAACCCAACCAAAACAAGTACAATTGAGATCAAATTTGTCGAGAGGTATAAGGCAATGAGTAAGATCACCAGAAATAAATGAACATTAAAGGAGGAGGAAATAATGTCACTTGCGAAAACATGAAGGAAGAAGGAAGGAAGAGGTGATGATACATGGTGAAATGATGAGGTGGAGATAAGAAGAAGAGGGGTTCACACAAGAACACGCAATAAAACTTAAATATGCAATCCAAGGCATGATGATCATGATGCAAATGCAATAAAAATGACATAGGCAATATCATGAAGCATAGAACAAAGCAAGGATGGTGCAATGCAACATAATATAAGATGGACATGATGCAAGAAGCAAAAATGACAAGGCACTCAACATAATCATGGCATAACATATATGAATGAAATATGCAAAACAATTATGATAATGCAACAAACATAATGAACACACGTCAACAACTAAAATAAATGGAAGGACAACAGAAGCGTCGGTCTCGGGGCGTTACGACACTCCACCACTACGAGAGGATCTCGTCCCGAGATCTAAGATGGCACCGGAGTGGAAAAAAAAGAGGAAGATAAGAGGTAAAACTAAGTTGCTTCTTTGACAAACGAGTGAAACCATGAACCTTGAGAGGTTGAAAAATTGAAAGAAGAATACAATGGAGATGAACGAGATTGTGAACAAAGCACATGATGAGAACCAAGAGCTTAGGGGACAAGATAGATTTTGAAGCCACTCCGGTTAAAACAAGATAGAGAAGGAGTAAGAATGATATAATTTGGACAGCGCTCCGACTGAAAATGGAAGAAATTAGAATCATGGACTTGGCAAAACGAAAGCACCTGGATGAGACTCCGGTTAAAGAGGAACGATAGACACAACACTCCGGTTAAATCGATAAGCAAGGAAAAGGACATGGTCTTGACAAAAGAAGATAATTGGTAGAAGAGAGCAACATCACAAAGCCTCCGGAACGAAAGAATAGAAGCTAGACCGTTGGGATAAAGGGACGGAGAAGAAAATGACAACTTCTACCACAATTGAATTTGGAAGGCATCCTTGCAAGAAGGTTAGAATAGAGTTGTTGGAAGACCAACAACGAAAAGAATAAGTTTGTAGTGGGCTTATGGAAACATCTCAACATTATGAGGTGACAACCGACCACTAAAGGAAACAAATAATATAATTGATAACACCGACGAGATGAAAAAATTTCTTCCACCAAGATGATAGAGAGATAACTTAGATCATTAATAAGCACCACAAAAGCAACATTACTTAGGGAAGGCTTTAGGTGAAATGTGACACAAGATAACTCCAACAACGAGGTTGATGGTTGAAAAGATCTCTTGAATAAAGAGAAAATGATGGATTTAAATATCTCATTCTTAACAACTTGCGAATCATGAAACACGAAGTGAAATTTTCCAGAATGACATAAGACCACCTCAAAAGGTAGAACGAATTGCACTTCGGGATGCACGATGAAGAATGCTTGAACTCCTCAAAACAAAACATGTGTTGAGCACCATGTTTAATTTTGAAGTATGGCTTGACGGATCTTAACTTCGAGAAAAACTTGAAGGACAAATCGAGAAATAAATGAATCCTTGACGAACCACCATGTAGAGCCTCCATGATGAACTCCGGTAAACAAAAGGATGATAGAAAGAAAGAGAAGTTGAAAACACAAGGTGAAGCCTTGCAGTGATAAGAAGAAGCTTTGAAATGATATAACCGAGAAAAACTTTGAACTCCGGAAAGAAAAGATGAAGCATCTCGGGCCGAGAATGTGATATGATGAACAAACTCCGGAAATAAGGGATGAACAACTTAGGACTGAGAAATTGATACCATTACGAACTCGGGAAGAATGAATCAATCACTTGGATGAAACAAGAACAAGAATTATGTTATGTGTATCCTTCACCAATTAAATTGATGACAAGCAATGGATTTGGCATACTACTTATTCTCGTAGAAAGGAATAAGAGAGATATAGTGCAAACTTGAGAAGGTCTTCAACGAACCACCGGTAGGATTGAAACAACGAATAAATTAATATGAGAACATAGGGAGAGGAATCTTGAACAAACCGCCGTAAGAATTAAAAAAAACGAACAAAGAAAAGATAGCGAAACCTTGGGAAGAATTAGAAAATGAACGAAGATACTTGAGGGGATTTAGATACATGAGAACGGAGAGATCATGAACTGATTAGTGAATACTTGAATGATGCACCGGTAAGATTTGGAGAACGATAGCTACACGCTGAGAATGAAGAATTATGACATGATGGCCTTCGGAGGAAAGAAATGGAAAACAACTCATGAAATGCTCCGGATGGGTGAAAAGAATTCTCACAATCAAAACAATTATGAGGATGGCATGAAGCTAGAACCGTGAACCTCTGGAAGAACGGGTAAGGATTTAAGAGGAACTCTTCTTCGGTCTTCAAAATTCGAGAATGAGGACGAGAAACACCACCATGAATTGTTGAGACACTCCGGAATGAAAATTAGAAAGGTTGACCCAACGACGAAAGAATTTGGAAGATCTTGGAGAAAAACATTTGACTGATGATAACTCATTCTTACGTCAAACTTTGAAAAGAATTTTAGAATAACTTCGGGATAATTAGAAGAGTCAGGTAAGATCCTGGGAAAAGACCTGTGGGTTAGGGCCCACTCAAAAGAAAACACCGTTGAAAAATTTTAAAGAGAGGTTGCACCGGTTGAATTAAATGGCTTGAATGGGAAAACATCCTCGAAATAACTTGAACGGATCTAGAATGAAAATACGAGCCTTCTGAGATATCTTCAACACTCCAGAACAAATGAATAGCGAGAAGTGAATGATTAAGAGGTGCATCGGCATGAGAAAGCATTAGAAACGAGGAAAGGAATATGATGAATATCAAAAGCTTGAATTGGATCCACCGGAGAAGAAACAACAATGAAGGATGATGAACTTGAAACTGTTGAGCATCTTCATGGGAAATCACCGGATAAGAACATCGAAAGAAAAGAATGAAGAGACTTCACATGAATAAATGGATACTTGATTAAAAAAATCTGAGTCCTTGAAGAAAAAGGGTGGGAGGGCGGGAAAACAAACACAACTTGGGACGGATGGGACAAACACTGTTGAGAAAACTTGGAATTGATCTCGCAAATGTTGAAATGATCGGATCCACTCAAAGAGAAGCACGCCGGTAGAAAAGAATTAACATGACGATCTCGATAAACAAGAAGGATTAGCACTCTCATAGAAATATGAGAACACCGTTTAAGGAAAGGTATGGATTCAACATTTGACTTCGAAGCAACTCGAATACCACAAATAAAACAAAACAAAGGATTTGGCTTGTAGAATAAGCCGGAACAAATACATATGATAGAGATTTACCCAATCTCATATCATGCATCTGTCGGAAAGATATTCTAGGAGCTACTTGAATCCCACCTATAAACTCCCGAAACTTTCTGGTTATGCAATCTGGTGTTGGGGATACAGGGACACAAAATATATCACCCAAACTAACAATACCTAGATCCATTTGTATCCATCCGTCAACACATAACCAAGAAACCTTCGAAATCGTGTACCTCGACCTTCAAAAGCATCCGTTATACGAGTCATGGCAATACTCGAGCTCGCCCAATATTGGGTTATCGGGTTATCTCACCAACAACTGCATAAAAGAGATTTCGATGTCGGCAAATCTCGGTATTCGAATCGCAACGATAAAATTGTGACGACAACACCTCGGAGCTCAACTCCCGGGACACTGCCACAACCCCTAAATGTCAGGAGGCACCAAGAACAATGCTCTCGTCACAAAACCATCGGAGCGATTCCAAGATACCCGCGTGATCCTAAAAAAAAAATTTTAGTGAAATTTGAGGAGAGGAGAGTCAAAACTTCTCGTCGGGAGACCTCACTAGAGCGATTTAAGGACTGGGGAGTAAAAGAATCCTACTCTACGATATATATAATCCTAAGACTCAAAACATTTTCCGTTCTAGACTCAACAACGCTAGCAAACAATCAAGCAGGGGGCTCCTAAGTCGGGGAAGGCTCTGATTACCAACTTGTAACGCCCTCGATGCGGCTATATCTCCCACGTGTCGAAGCACGACTTAGAGGCATAACCGCATTGAAAGCAATGTCGCAAGTGAGGTAATCTTCACACAGCCCATGCAATACATAAGGGAAAGAGATACATAGTTGGCTTACAGTCGCCACTTCACACAGTACATAAATGAACATCCATCATTCAGATTACACTCAAGGTCCGACTACGGAACCAAAATAAAAGAAGATACCCCAAATGCTACACAGATCCCGATCGTCCCAACTGGCTCCACTCTGATCATCGGGAAAAGACACATAGTAACTGAACACGTTCCTCGTCGAACTCCCACTTGAGCTCGTTTGCGTCACCTGACCGCATAGTCGGCACTGAAACTGTTTTGGTAGAATCATGAGTCACGGGACTCAGCAATCTCACACCCGCGAGATCAAGACTATTTAAGCTTATAGGAAGGACAGAGTAGTGAGGTGGAGCTGCAGCAAGCGACTAGCATATATGGTGGCTACATTCGCAAAAGAGAGCGAGAAGAGGAGCAAAGCACGGTCATGAAGCTAGTAGCGATCAAGAAGTGATCCTGAACTACTTACGTCAAGCATAACTCCAACACCGTGTTCACTTCCCGGACTCTGCCGAGAAGAGACCATCACGGTTACACACGCGGTTGATGTGTCTTTTAAATAAGGTCAACTTCGGTTTTTCTACAACCGGACATTAAAAAATTCCCATCTGCCTCATAACATGCGGGCACGGCTTTGAAAGATAATACCTGCAGGGTGTCCCAACTTAGCCCATTATAAGCTCTCACGGTCAACGAAGGATATTCCTTCTACCGGAAGACCCGATCAATCTCGGAATCCCGGACTACAAGACATTTCGACAGCAATAAAACAAGACCAGCAAAGCCGCCCGATTGTGCCGACAAATCCCGATAGGAGCTGCACATATCTCGTTCTCGAGGCACATCCGGATAAGTCAAGCTACGAGTAAAACCAAGCCTCGAGTTTCCCGTGGTGGCCCAAGAGGTTGCTCGGTTCGAACCAGCACTCGAAGGAGCACCGTCCGGGGCGGGGGTTAAAATAAAGATGACCCTCGGGCTCGCGAAACCCGGGGAAAAAACTTAGGTGGCAAATGGTAAGACCAATGTTGGGCCTTCTTTGGAGGAGTCTTATTCAAAGCGAACCGACAAGGGGTCCCATAAATCACCCAACCGTAAGGAACGCAAAATCAAGGAACATAACACCGGTATGACGGAAACTAGGGCGGCAAGAGGAACAAAACACCGGCATAAGGCCGAGCCTTCCACCCTTTACCAAGTATATAGATGCATTAATTATAGCGATATATTGTGATATCCCCAACAAGTAAAAATGTTCCAACAAGGAACAACATCTCCATGTTCAACAAGGAGCAAACTTCATCTTCACCGCAACTAGCAACGCTATAAGAGGGCTGAGCAAGCGGTAACATAGCCAATCAACGATTTGCTAGGAAAGGATGGTTAGGGGCTGACATGGCAATATGGGTGGCATGATAAGCACGTGATAGGCATCGTAGCATAGGCATAGCAAAAGAGCGAGCATCTAGCATAGCAAAGATAGAAGTGATTTCGAGGGTATGGTCATCTTGCCTGAAATCCCGCAAGGAAGAAGAACGAGTTCATGAAGAAGACAAACGGACGTAGTCGAACAAATCCTCACAACTCCGGAACGGAACCGAAGCTAACGAGAGAAGCGCCCCGGAAACAAACAAACAACATAGTAAAACAACCATCACATAAACATGGCATGATGCACAAGCGAGTATGATGCATGTCCGGTTTAAATAGCATGGCATGGCAAAGCACAAACAAAACTACAAATTAAGTGGAGCTCAATAAGCAACGAGTTGCATATTGACGAAACACCACATACGATTATTTAGTTCTCTCTCGGTTATGTACCCATCAATATTAAATGTTGTTAAACATGGCAAGAGATGAAGCATAACAAAACTACCTACTTAGTTTAAATGAGGCGGAAACAACGAACAACAAGTCCGGAAAATCCCCATGTGCATATTTATGGATTAGGTACTGTTCTGCCCTAAACACAATTTTAGAGTTGTTAAACATGCAAAGTAAGTACACCATGTTAAACTAGGCATTTTTCTACCCCATTTACATATATAATTTATTTAAAACCGAGCTACGGTTATTTAGTTATGAAATAAATCATTTTAACATATTATTTGAGCAAAATTAAACAAACAACATTTTAAGCATTTTAAGCATGGATGAAAGTGGCATATTATGAAACTAGATAAAATTCTAAGCATTTTACATATACAGTTTGATTAATTTGGATGCATACATATTTAGTTATAGGCATTTTAAAACAGTGGCAATTCGGTAAATATGCATGCACTGGAAAATGGTAAAATACACAGAGTGGGGAAAAAATATGCACGGGCCCGAAGCATCACAATGCAGCGGCCCAGATGAGGATTCGGCCCATGTGGCTGTGAGAGTGTGCAAAATTACAGGAAAACATAGCAAAAATTGGGGTCGCTGGGACTCGAACCCCACACCACTCGAATGAATAGTGGTCGCGCTAGCCACTGGGCTAGCTGTGTGTGTGTGATACAAACTGCTCCCACGCTCTCTTGAGCATCTAACGACAGGTCGAGCTTGGCCATGGCTGCACGGCGACAACCGACGGCGAGGGCAAGCGCAAGCGACGACCATTGGGGTTATGAACCTGCGGCGGGCGTGCGGAAACTGGCGAGGGAAGCGGTGGTGGGACGCGCGTGCGCTGTGCGCGTATGTGCAGAAGGCGCATGGGTGTCAGGAGCTCGAGCACCTCGTCCATGGCGGATATGGAATCGGTGACTCGGGAAGACGACTACGATGACGAAATTGAACCGAGAGAGAGATGGGGAGGAGGGGGCTTCACGGTGGGGAGTCTTCTTTGAGTCGTGCGATGTCGACGACGGTTGGAGGATGCGCTGGTCGCCCGAGTTCATGACGTAGAGGAGGCAGAGGAAGAAGACGAAGACGTGGACGTGGACGACGGCGTGGAGGCGATCTAGTCCAGCCACCCATCGGAATCGGTCGGGGACGAAGACGGGGTGCAGGAGGACATGTCGAAGACGAGCTTGTGGCCCTCCGGCCACGAGAACGACGACAGACGTTGATGGTTTATCTCTCTGCTCTCGGTCCTCTAATTTGTGAAAGAAGAAGCAGAGGGAAGGGAAAGAGGTGGCGGCAGCGAGAGGGGAAGAGGGAAAACCTAGGAGGGCTCGGACGCCAAGAGGGGTTAAATAGGGGTGCGGGCGCGGCTGGCTCAGCCACCGTGGCCATGTGCCTCGCTCGGCTGTGCGAGTTACTGAGAGAGAGAAATAGAACAATCGAGGTGGAAGAAAGGAGCGGACTGGTGAGGCTGGCAAGCGGGCCCGGCAAAGTGAAAACAGTGCCAGCGTGGGAATTTTACCAGGAGGAGGGAGGCTGCGAGGTGGTGAGCGGCCAGGGACGCGCACTAGTGGGCTGGACGATGACGCTCATGGAACCGGTGCTAGAAGGCTGGAGTCCAGGTAAAGCCCCTCTCCTGTATGCATTCTTCTCTTTCTTTCTTTTCTTCAAACAGAAAACAGAGAAAACAAAATGCACAGGGATAGGAGAGTGGCGTGTGAGATATGAAAATATCGTCAGGACCCTGGTGTTATGTGGAATTTGATAAAATTGAGTTGGGCATTTTTAGAGGCAGAAAAATAAATCATGTTTGAATTAAATTCAAACTTGCTCCATTTTTGAACCCAACCAAAACAAGTACAATTGAGATCAAATTTGTCAGAGAGGTATAAGGCAATGAGTAAGATCACCAGGAAATAAATGAACATTAAAGGAGGAGGAAATAATGTCACTTGCGAAAACATGAAGGAAGAAGGAAGGAAGAGGTGATGATACATGGTGAAATGATGAGGTGGAGATAAGAAGAAGAGGGGTTCACACAAGAACACGCAATAAAACTTAAATATGCAAGCCAAGGCATGATGATCATGATGCAAATGCAATAAAAATGACATAGGCAATATCATGAAGCATAGAACAAAGCAAGGATGGTGCAATGCAACATAATATAAGATGGACATGATGCCAGAAGCAAAAATGACAAGGCACTCAACATAATCATGGCATAACATATATGAATGAAATATGCAAAAAAATTATGATAATGCAACAAACATAATGAACACACGTCAACAACTAAAATAAATGGAAGGACAACAGAAGCGTCGGTCTCGGGGCGTTACAGATAGGCCCTCATGGGACCCAGGCTGGGGCCGTGTGCGATCGGGCGAGGCATGGAAACCCAATCATTTCTGTAGGTATGTACATCCCACACGGTGAATCCCAGAAATAATTTCCATAGGTATGTACATCCCACATGGTGAATCCCAGAAATCATTTCCGTAGGTATGTACATCCCACACGGTGAATCCCAGAAATCATTTCCGTAGGTATGTTCATCCCACATGGCGAATCCCAGAAATCATTTTCGTAGGTATGTACATCCCACACGGCGAATCCCAGAAAATCATTTCCATAGGTATGTATATCCCACACAGTTCTTTGTGTGGAAACGTGTGTGAAAGGTGGCCTAACGCAAACAGTTCGCTGCCGGAAGCCATGTGTGATTGTTAGTTGATCGAACACACCTACTTTCTAGAAACCGTGCGGGTTGTTTGAGTTCATCGCCCATGGTGTTGTCTGAGTAACCGTTTGCAATAGAAAACCTCAATAAGCAGGGTAATTAGCCTATTATTTATAATCCATGTACTAATCAAACTAATATTTGTTATAAAACACGCCAGATATTTCATATCCGTATAAAAGCAACCAGGATTTCATAATCGAATTACATCAGATAGCTTCGGCACCCAATTACGCCATTACACAGCAGCACCAAGTTTCACATGCAGCATCAAAAACCTTTGGAAAGTAGCATCATACTCGGTAAATATACAGATGAATCTCATCTGGGAAACTGCAGAAGCGGAAGGCAAACATTGAGCCTTCAGTGATGTTGAATGACCTTGCAACTTTAGGCCAGTGGCTATGGATAATTGCCCGCCCAACCTTCATCCTCTTCAGCAAGACTTCAATATTGTACCATGGGTGTTGAATGAGTACCTTCATCCTCTTCAGCAAGACTTCAATATTGTACCGTGGGTGTTGAATGAATACCTTCCTTGCCTCTTGACCATGCAGGTGGTTTGAGAGGTAATCATCGGTGAACTGCTTTGAAAAGTACTGAAAAAAAAAGCTATGCATAAATCGCTGTTGTAAATTTTGAAATGGCGCAAGGGGTAAAAACAAGGTAAAAGAGTTGGTACCATCCTATAGTTGACTGATGTCTTCTTCATTGTGCAAACAAAGATCTTGCTGTGATTAAATCAAAGTATCTTCATCCTAACAATCTTTACGAGTTTCTTGACTTGGTGATATTCATGGACATCTCATTTCCCCATATGCAAAATGGGTCGAACAGTGGGTCTAAGCCTCTGACAGCAGGACCTACATGTACAAGACCAAATTGTAAGAAACCTAAATATTAGAATGATTCCTGCAACTGCACAATAATGTGCTATTAGCCAAAGGACCCTGCTTGAACAAACCTCGATGGCAAACCGCAGTGTCTCCCATTGTTTCCCTCCAACACACATAAGGAAGATCTTGATCCGGTTAACTGAGAGTTGCCATACTATCAGTAGAATATGTATTGAGTACAGCCAAATTTGATTGGTGTCACATGCATAACAATACAAAATTGTACCCACAACAAAAAAAATCAAAATTGCAGAACTGAACCAAACAGTTAAATGGACAGCAGACCAAATGAACCAAAATAGTTAACTGAGCACGACATTCCAGAATAGAAACATGTACTAGAAGATAAGACAGTTAACGAAACAAAGAATGCTTGAGAACAGTACTACGAAATGTAGCAATTGTTGGACCAAAGTGTTAACGGAACATTACATTTCAGAGGACCAAACTGTTAACTGAACATCAGATTGCATATTAACATTATAGAGGACAAATCACTAGAAGGCACTGGCGGTGGCCTCGAGAAAACATCACGAACTGTATTTTAAAGTAGACAACCACGCGGGGGTGTCGACAGTGGTCTCGAAGACGAGGTGCTCCTCCAAGATCTGGTGGTTGATACGTCTCCGTCGTATCTATAATTTTTTATTGTTCCATGCCAATATTCTTCAACTTTCATATACTTTTGGCAACTTTTTATACTATTTTTGGGACTAACATATTGATCCAATGGCCCAATGCCGTTCCTCGTCATTGCATGTTTTTGTTTCGCAGAAACCCAATATCAAACGGAGTCCAAACGGGATAAAAACGGACGGAGAATTATTTTGGAATGTTTGTGATTTTTGGGAGGAAGAATCAACGCGAGACGATGCCCGAGGTGGCCATGAGATAGGGGCCCACGCCCTCTTACAGTGGGCGCGGCCCCCACTCTCATGGGCCACCCGTAAGGTAGTTGATGCCCTTCTTTGGCCGCAATAAAGCTAATTTTTGGAAAATGATCTGGGCGAAGGTTTCAATCCAATCGGAGTTACGGATCTCCAGATGTAAAGGAAACGGTGCCAGGGCAGAATTCCAGAACGCGGAAACAGAAAGATAGATCCAATCTCGGAGGGGCTCTCGCTGTTGGGGAACGTAGTAATTTCAAAAAATTTCCTACGATCACGCAAGACCATGGTGATGGCATAGCAACGAGAGGGGAGAGTGTCCGTCCACGTACCCTCGTAGACCGAAAGCGGAAGCGTTATAACAACGCGGTTGATGTAGTCGTACGTCTTCACGATCCGACCGATCCAAGCACCGAACGTACGGCACCTCCGAGTTCTGCACACGTTCAGCTCGATGACGATCCCCGGACTCCGATCCAGCAAAGTGTCGGGGATGAGTTCCGTCAGCACGACGGCGTGGTGACGATGTTGATGCTCCACCGACGCAGAGCTTCGCCTAAGCTCATGACGATATGACTTCTCCGCGCGGGGCTTCGCCTAAGCTCATGACGATATGACCGAAGTGGAATATGGTGGAGGGGCACCGCACACGGCTAAGGAACGATCCGTAGATCAACTTGTGTGTCATGGGGTGCCCCTGCCCCGTATATAAAGGAGGGAGGGAGGAGGAGGCCGACCCTAGAGAGGCGCTGGAGGAGTCCTACTCCCACCGAGTAGGACTCCCCCTCTCCTAGTTGGACTAGGACTTTGGGGAAGGGGAAGAGAGAAGGGTGCGGCCTCCCCTAGTCCAATTCGGACTAGGCCATGGGGCGCGGCCTGCCCTAGGCAGCCCTCTCTCTTTCCCGCAGGCCCAATAAGGCCCAATACTTCTCCCGGCGAATTCCGTAACTCTCCGGTGCTCGAAAAATACCGAATCATTCGAACCTTTCCGAACTCCGAATATAGTCGTCCAATATATCGATCTTTACGTCTCGACCATTTCGAGACTCCTCTTCATGTCCCCGATCTCATCCGGGACTCGAACTCCTTGGTACATCAAAACTCATAAACTCATAATATAAGCATCGCCATCGAAACCTTAAGCGTGCGGACCCTACGGGTTCGAGAACTATGTAGACATGACCTAGAACTATTCTCGGTCAATAACCAATAGCGGAACCTGGATGCCCATATTGGTTCCTACATATTCTCTGAAGATCTTTATCGGTCAAACCGCATAACAACATAATTTGTTCCCTTTGTCATCGGTATGTTACTTGCCCGAGATTCGATCGTCGGTATCCAATACCTAGTTCAATCTCGTTACCGGCAAGTCTCTTTACTCGTTCCGTAATACATCATCTCGTAACTAACTCATTAGTTACAATGCTTGCAAGGCTTAGGTGATGAGTATTACCGAGAAGGCCTAGAGATACCTCTCCGACAATCGGAGTGACAAAACCTAATCTCAAATCGCCAACCCAACAAGTACCTTTGGAGACACCTGTAGTACTCCTTTATAATCACCCGATTCGTTGTGACGTTTGGTAGTACCAAAGTGTTCCTCCGTAAACAGGAGTTGCATAATCTCATAGTTATAGGAACATGTATGGGTCATGAAGAAAGCATTAACATACTAAGCGATCAAGTGTTAAGCTAACGGAATGGGTCATGTCAATCAGATCATTCAACTAATGATGTGACCTTGTTAATCAAATAACAACTCCTTGTTCATGGTTAGGAAACATAACCATCTTTGATTAACAAGCTAGTCAAGTAGAGGCATACTAGTGACACTCTGTTTGTCTATGTATTCACACATGTATTATGTTTCCGGTTAATACAATTCTAGCATGAATAATAAACATTTATCATGATATAAGGAAATAAATAATAACTTTATTATTGCCTCTAGGGCATATTTCCTTGAGTCTCCCACTTGCACTAGAGTCAATAATCTAGTTCACATCATCATGTGATTCAACACAAATATTCACATCTCGTATGTGATTAACACCCATAGTTCACATCGTCATGTGACCAACACCCAAAGGGTTTACTAGAGTCAGTAATCTAGTTCACATCGCTATGTGATTAACACCCAAAGAGTACTAAGGTGTGATCATGTTTTGCTTGTGAGATAATTTTAGTCAACGGTTACATCACATTCAGAGCCGTAAGTATTTTGCAAATTTCTATGTCTACAATGCTCGCACGAGCTACTCTAGCTAATTGCTCCCACTTTCAATATGTATCTAGATTGAGACTCGAGTCATTTAGTGTTAAAACTTGCATTGACGTAACCTTTTACGATTTAACCTTTTTCACTTCCATAATCGAGAAACATATCCTTATTCTACTAAGGATAATTTTGACCGCTGTCCATTGATCTACTCCTAGATCTCTATTGCACTCCTTGCCAATCTTAGTGGTAGGGTATGCAATAGATCTGTACACAACATGACATACTTTATAGAACCTATGGCTGATGCATAGGAATGACTTTCATTCTCTTTCTATCTTCTGCCGTGGTCGGGTTTTGAGTCTTACTCAATCTCACACCTTGTAACACAGGCAAGAACTCTTTCTTTGACTGCTCCATTTTGAACTACTTCAAAATCTTGTCAAGGTATGTATTCATTGAAAAACTTATCAAGCGTCTTGATCTATCTCTATAGATCTTGATGCTCAATATGTAAGCAGCTTCACCGAGGTCTTTCTTTGAAAAATCCTTTCAAATACTCCTTTATGCTTTGCGAATAATTTTACATTATTTCCGATCAACAATATGTCATTCACATATACTTATCGAAAAGGCTGTAGTGCTCCCACTCACTTTCTTGTAAATACAGCTTCACCGTAAGTCAGTATAACACTATATGCTTTGATCAACTTATCAAAGCGTGTATTCCAACTCGAGATGCTTGCACCAGTCCATAGATGGATCATTGGAGCTTGCACATTTTGTTAGCTCCTTTAGGATTGACAAAAACTTCGGTTGCATCATATACAACTCTTCTTTAATAAATCCATTAAAGAATGTAGTTTTGATATCCATTTGCCGATTTCATAAAATGTGGCAATTGCTAACATGATTCGGACAGACTTTAAGAATCGCTACAGCTTGAGAAAATCTTCATTGTAGTCAACACCTTGAACTTGTCGAAAACCTTTTTGCGACAAGTCGAGCTTTGTAGATAGTAACACTACTATCGGTGTCCGTCTTCCTCTTTAAGATCCATTTATTTAACATGGCTTGCTGATCATCGAGCAAGTCAATCAAAGTCCATACTTTGTTCTCATACATGGATCCTATCTCAGATTTCATGGTCTCAAGCCATTTCGCGGAATCTGGGCTCATCATCGCTTCCTCATAGTTCGCAGGTTCATCATGGTCTAGTAACATGACTTCTAGAATAAGATTACCGTACCACTCTGTGCAGATCTTACTCGGAAGACCTCACGAGGTTTTAGTAGCAACTTGATCTGAAGTTTCATGATCATCATCATTAACTTCCTCACTAATTGGTGTAGGAATCACTGGAACTGATTCTGTGATGAACTACTTTCCAATAAGGAGAAGGTACAATTACCTCATCAAGTTCTACTTTCCTCCCACTCACTTCTTTCGAGAGAAACTTCTTCTCTAGAAAGGATCCATCTTAACAAAAACTTGCCTTCGGATCTGTGATAGAAGGTGTACCCAACATTTTCTTTTGGGTATTCTATGAAGACGCACTTCTCCGATTTGGGTTCGAGCTTATCGGTGAAAACCTTTTCACATAAGCATCACAACTCAAACTTTAAGAAACGACACTTAGGTTTATTGCTAAACCATAGTTCATACGGTGTCATCTCAACGGTTTAGATGGTTGCCCTATTAAACGTGAATGCAGCTGTCTCTAATGCATAACCCCAAAGCGATAGTGGTAAATCGGTAAGATACATCATAGATCGCACCATATCCAATAAAGTGCGGATTCTGACGTTCGGACACACCATTATGCTGTGGTGTTCGGTGGCGTGAGTAGTGAAACTATTTCACATTGTTTTAACTGAAGGCCAAACTCGTAACTCAAATATTTTTCCTCTGCGATCATATCATAGAAACTTTTATTTTCTTGTTACGATGATTCTTCACTTCACTCTGAAATTCTTTGAACCTTTCAACTATTTCAGACTTATGTTTCATCAAGTAGATATACCCATATCTGCTCAAATCATCTTGTGAAGGTCAGAAAATAACGATACTTGCCACGAGCATCAACACTCATTGGATCGCATACATCGGTATGTATTATTCCCAATAAGTCAGTAGCTTGTTCCATTGTTCCGGAGAACGGAGTTTTAGTCATCTTGCCCAAAAGGCACGGTTCGCAAGCATCAAATGATTCATAATCAAGTGATTCCAAAAGTCCATCGACATGGAGTTTTCTTCATCGCTTTACACCAATATGACCTAAACGGCAAGTGCCACAAATAAGTTGCACTATCATTATTAACTTTGCATCTTTTGGTTTCAATATTATGAATATGTGTATCACTATGATCGAGATCCAATGAACCATTTTCATTGGGTGTGTAACCATATAAGGTTTTATTCATGTAAACAGAACAACAATTTATTCTCTTACTTAAATGAATAACCGTATTGCAATAAACATGATCAAATCATATTTATGCTCAAACACCAAATAACACTTATTTAGGTTCCACACTAATCCCGAAAGTATAGGGAGTGTGCGATGATGATCATATCAATCTTGGAACTACTTCCAACACTCATCGTCACTTCCCTTCAACTAGTCTCTGTTTATTCGTAACTCCTGTTTGAGTTACTAATCTTAGCAACCTAACAGTATCAAATACTCAGGGCCACTATAAACACTAGTAAGGCACACATCAATAACCTGTATATCAAATATAACCTTGTTCACTTTGCCATCCTTCTTATCCACCAAATATTCAGGGTAGTTCGCTTCCGTGACCCAGTTCCATTGCAGCAAAAGTACTCGGTCTCGGGCATAGGTCTAGACTTGGGCTTCTTCACTCGAGCAGCAACTTGCTTGCCGTTCCTTTTGAAGTTCCCTTCTTCCCTTTGCCATTTTCATTGAGACTAGTGGTCTTGTCAACCATCAACACTTGATGTTTTCTTGATTTCTACCTTCGCCGATTTTAGCATCGCGAAGAGCTCGAGAATCTTTTTCGTCATCCCTTGCATACTATAGTTCATCACGAAGTTCTACTAACTTAGTGATGGTGACTAGAAAATTCTGTCAATCACTATCTTATCTGGAAGATTAACTCCCACTTGATTCAAGCGATTGAAGTACTCGGACAATCTGAGCACATGCTCACTAGTTGAGCGATTCTCCTCCATCTTTTAGCTATAGAACTTGTTGGAGACTTCATATCTCTCAACTCGGTATTTGCTTGAAATATTAACTTCAATTCTGGAACATCTCATATGGTCCATGACGTTCAAAACGTCTTTGAAGTCCCGATTCTAAGCCGTTAAGCATGGTGCACTAAACTATCAAGTAGTCATCATATTGAGCTGGCCAAATGTTCATAACGTCAGATTCGCTCATATTGAGCTAGCCAAACGTTCATAACGTCTGCATCTGCTCCTGCAATAGGTCTGTCACCTAGCGGTGCATTAAGGACATAATTCTTCTGCGCAGCAATGAGGATAAACCTCAGATCACGGATCCAATCCGCATCATTGCTACTAACATCTTTCAATACAATTTTCTCTAGGAACACATATGAAAACATAGGGAAGCAACAACGCGAGCTATTGATCTACAACATAATTTGCAAAATACTACCAGGACTAAGTTCATGATAAATTAAAGTTCAATTAATCATATTACTTAAGAACTCCCACTTAGATAGACATCTCTCTAGTCATCTAAGTGATTACGTGATCCAAATCAACTAAACCATGTCCGATCATCACGTGAGATGGAGTAGTTTCAATGGTGAACATCACTATGTTGATCATATCTACTATATGATTCACGCTCGACCTTCGGTCTCCGTGTTCGAGGCCATATCTGTTATATGCTAGGCTCGTCAAGTTTAACTCGAGTATTCGCGTGCGCAACTGTTTTGCACCCGTTGTATTTGAGCGTAGAGCCTATCACACCGATCATCACGTGGTGTCTCAAAGACGAAGAACTTTCGCATACGGTGCATACTCGGGAGAACACTTCTTGATAATTTTAGTGAGAGATCATCTTATAATGCTACCGTCAATCAAAGCAAGATAAGATGCATAAAGGATAAACATCACATGCAATCAATATAAGTGATATGATATGGTCATCATCATCTTGTGCTTGTGATCTCCATCGTCGAGCACCATCATGATCACCATCGTCACCGGCGCGACACCTTGATCTCCATCGTAGCATCGTTGTCGTCTCGCCAACTATTGCTTCTCGACTATCGCTACTCCTTAGTGATAAAGTAAAGCAATTACATGGCGTTGCATTTCATACAATAAGCGACAACCATATGGCTCCTGCCGATTGCCGATAACTCGGTTACAAAACATGATCATCTCATACAATAAAATATAGCATCACGTCTTGACCATATCACATCACAACATGCCCTGCAAAAACAAGTTAGGCGTCCTCTACTTTGTTGTTGCAAGTTTTACGTGGCTGCTACGGGCTGAGCAAGAACCGTTCTTACCTACGCATCAAAACCACAGCGATACTTCGTCAAATAGACTCCGTTTAACCTTCTCAAGGACGGGCGTAGCCACACTCGATTCAACTAAAGTGAGAGAGCAGACACCCGCCGGTCACCTTTAAGCAACGAGTGCTCGGGCGGTGAAACCAGTCTCGCGTAAGCGTCTGCTGTAATGTCGGTCCGGGCCGCTTCATCTCACAATACCGCTGAACCAAAGTATGACATGCTGGTAGGCAGTATGACTTGTATCGTCCACAACTCACTTGTGTTCTACTCGTGCACATGACATCAACGCATAAAACCAGGCTCGGATGCCATTGTTGGGGAACGTAGTAATTTCAAAAATTTCCTACGATCACGCAAGACCATGGTGATGGCATAGCAACGAGAGAGAGTGTCCGTCCACGTACCCTCGTGAGACCGAAAGCGGAGCGTTATAACAACGCGGTTGATGTAGTCGTGCGTCTTCACGATCCGACCGATCCAAGCACCGAGCGACGGCACCTCCGAGTTCGCACACGTTCAGCTCGATGGCGATCCCGGACTCGATCCAGCAAAGTGTCGGGATGAGTTCCGTCAACCTGACGGCGTGGTGGCGATGTTGATGCTCCACGAGCGAGCTTCACCTAAGCTCATGACGATATGACTTCTCCGGCGCAGGGCTTCGCCTAAGCTCCGACGATATGACCAAGTGGAATATGGTGGAGGGGGCACCGCACACGGCTAAGGAACGATCCGTAGATCAACTTGTGTGTCATGGGGTGCCCCTGCCCCATATATAAAGGAGGGAGGGAGGAGGAGGCCGACCCTAGAGAGGCGCGCCTGGAGGAGTCCTACTCCCACCGAGTAGGACTCCCCCCTCTCCTAGTTGGACTAGGACTTTGGGGAAGGGGAAGAGAGAAGGGTGCGGCCCCCCCTAGTCCAATTCGGACTAGGCCATGGGGCGCGGCCTGCCCTAGGCAGCCCTCTCTCTTTCCCAGGGCCCAATAAGGCCCAATACTTCTCCCGGCGAATTCCGTAACTCTCCGTACTCCAAAAATACCGAATCATTCGAACCTTTCCGAACTCGAATATAGTCGTCAATATATCGATCTTTACGTCTCCACCATTTGAGACTCCTCGTCATGTCCCGATCTCATCCGGGACTCCGAACTCCTTCGGTACATCAAAACTCATAAACTCATAATATAACATCATCGAAACCTTAAGCGTGCGGACCCTACGGGTTCGAGAACTATGTAGACATGACCTAGAACTATTCTCGGTCAATAACCAATAGCGGAACCTGGATGCCCATATTGGTTCCTACATATTCTCTGAAGATCTTTATCGGTCAAACCGCATAACAACATACTTTGTTCCCTTTGTCATCGGTATGTTACTTGCCCGAGATTCGATCGTCGGTATCCAATACCTAGTTCAATCTCGTTACGGCAAGTCTCTTTACTCGTTCGTAATACATCATCTCGTAACTAACTCATTAGTTACAATGCTTGCAAGGCTTAGGTGATGAGTATTACCGAGAAGGCCTAGAGATACCTCTCCGACAATCGGAGTGACAAAACCTAATCTCAAATCGCCAACCCAACAAGTACCTTTGGAGACACCTGTAGTACTCCTTTATAATCACCCGATTCGTTGTGACGTTTGGTAGTACCAAAGTGTTCCTCCGTAAACAGGAGTTGCATAATCTCATAGTTATAGGAACATGTATGGGTCATGAAGAAAGCATTAACATACTAAGCGATCAAGTGTTAAGCTAACGGAATGGGTCATGTCAATCAGATCATTCAACTAATGATGTGACCTTGTTAATCAAATAACAACTCCTTGTTCATGGTTAGGAAACATAACCATCTTTGATTAACAAGCTAGTCAAGTAGAGGCATACTAGTGACACTCTGTTTGTCTATGTATTCACACATGTATTATGTTTCCGGTTAATACAATTCTAGCATGAATAATAAACATTTATCATGATATAAGGAAATAAATAATAACTTTATTATTGCCTCTAGGGCATATTTCCTTCACTCGCCCCTCCCACGCCATGGGAGCTAAGGACCAGAGGGGAAACCCTTCTCCCATCTAGGGAGGAGGTCAAGGAAGAAGAAGAAGAAGAAAGGGGGCCCTATCTCCCTTGCTTTCGGTGGCGCCGGAGTGCTGTCGGGGGCCATCATCATCACCGCGATCTTCACCAACACCGCTGTCATCTTCACCAACATCTCCATCACCTTCCCCCTTCTATATTCAGCGTTTCACTCTCCCGCAACCCGCTATACCCTCTACTTGAACATGGTGCTTTATGCTTCATATTATTATCCAATGATGTGTTGCCATCCTATGATGTCTGAGTAGATTTCTATTGTCCTATCGGTGATTGATGAATTGCTATGATTGGTTTGAGTTGCATGTTTTATTATTGGTGTTGTCCTATTGTGCCCTCCGTGTCGGCATAGCGTGAGGGATTCCATGTAGGGTTTGCAATATGTTTATGATTTGCTTATGGTGGGTTGCGTGGTGGTGAAACACAAACCCGAGTAAGTAGGTTGTTTGCGTATGGGATAAAAGGGGACTTGATACTTTAATGCTATGGTTGGGTTTTACCTTAATGAATCTTTAGTAGTTGTGGATGCTTGCTAGAGTTCCAATCATAAGTGCATAGAATTCCAAGTAAGGGATGATATGTTAGCTTATGCCTCTCCCTCAAATAGAATTGCAATAGTGATTACCGTTCTAGTAACATAATCAGTTACTTAGGGACAATTCCACAACTCCTACCACCACTTTTCCACACTCGCTATATTTACTTTATTGCATATTTATCTAAACAGCCCCTAGTTTATGTTTACGCTCTCTTTATTTTCTTGCTAGTCTTTCCGAAAACACCTACAAAGTACTTCTAGTTTCATACTTATTCTAGGTAAAGTGAACGTCAAGCGTGCGTAGAGTTGTATCGGCGGTCGATAGAATTTGAGGGAATATTTTTTCTACCTTTAGCTCCTCGTTGGGTTCGATACTCTTACTTAACGAAAACTGTTGCGATCCCCTATACTTGTGGGTTATCAGTGGTCGACACGCATGTCAGCCATAGAGACCTCGTTTGCGCGTGCGGCCGCATGCTACTCAGCTCCATGTTATACTGCGTGTAAAATGGTTGTGAACAACGCTTAATTGGAGGAGGGGGGCAGTGATTTCGGTGGAAGGTGTCGCTTCATCAGTCGGGGCATGTGGGACAGCAAAGGAGGAGGATGGTGTGGGTGGGGTGTGGATTACCTGACCATATTGATGAGGCCGCGCAGCCAAAAGAAGGGTCAGCGGCGAGGAGGCGGCGCTGCAAGAAGAAGGGTCGCCAGCGAGGAGGCGGCGCAGCAAGAAGAGGGGTAGCCGGCGAGGAGGCGGCAATGAAGAAGAAGGGTCGCCAAGCGAGAGGCTGAGTTGCCAGTAAGCAGCAGTGAAGGTTTGAACTTGGAAAGCAAGGAGGAACAGTGGAAACGTGGCTTTTGGTAGGAGGGAGGGGGCGGGGAGATAGATATTTCCGCGGTGGCAAAAAAATTTCACTCGGTGCCGCGAGAAACTGGCGCGCAAGTGTGGTTCAAGCGGGGGCGGTGGACTGTAGATGACGAAGCTTCCTGCGTAAGCCAGACAAGACGGTGCGCCAAGATATTTTATATCGCATCCCACACGATTCTTTCTAGTAAACTATTTGTGGTATACCTGATTTTTTCATTATGTTTTGAAAGACAAAAAGGTGTTACGAGGGAAAGGAAGGTGTTTGAATTGCTAGAATATTTACGTACAGTGAACATGCAACAAGTACATGAGTGTCGTGTTTAAATTTGGAATATTTCGGGTTCGTTTGGCATTTTTATGCATTAATTGAGTTTCTGGGCATTTAATGTGCATAATTCAAATTTGAACTACAAGCACATGCTCCAATGCACCAAAGTTTGCTGAAAAATCACATGTGTGTCTTTGGGTGAATTTATAGGTCCCATGCAAGAAATGGGAATAAAATTCAAACATCTGGGTGTCGTGGCTCAGCCGAAATGATTGAGAAACTTGGTTTTTTAATTCCTGTAAATCCAAAACACGACTGAAAATCATGAAACTTGGCATGGTGTCTTGACATGGCACCAACATGCTGTAGTAATATTTTTGGCCGAATTGGGACAAGCTTTGGTGTAAGCTTCTTGCAAACCGGAGCTTCCCTCAAGAAGGCTTCTGGTTCCGAGAGGGAACATGTCACCTCCGTGTGTGAAACGACATGCGTACACTGCCTTCTCCCGCCTTAATTTTTTTACATAGGCAGATTAGACCAAATAGAAGTATCGTGCTAAATTTTGGAATTATTCCGTGTTCAGTTGGCCGTTTTTATTTAATTGAGTTTCTGGGCACTTAATGTGCATAATTCAAATTTGAACTACAAGCACGTGCTCCAGTGCACCATAGTTGTTTGAGAAATCACATGTGTGTCCGTGGGTGAATTTCTAGCTCCCATGCAAGAGATGGGAGTGAAATTCAAACATCTGGGCGTCGTGGCTCGGCCAGAAAGATTGAGAAACTTGGTCTTTTAATTCCTGTAATTCCAAAACACGCCTGAAAATCATGAAACTTGGCATGGTGTCATGACATGGCACGAACATGCTGCCGTAATTTTTTTGGCCGATTTGGGACAAGCTTTGGTGTAAGCTTCTTGCAAACCGGAGCTTCCCTCAAGATGGCTCGTGGTTCCGAGAGGGAACGTGTCACCTCCGTGTGCGAAACGACATACGTACACTGCCTTCTCCCACCTTAATTTTTTTACACAGCCATATTAGAACAAATACAAGTACCGTGCTAAAATTTGGAATTATTCGGGGCTCGTTTTGCCTTTTTTATACATTAATTGAGTTTCTTGTCATTTAATGTGCATAATTCAAATTTGAACTACAAGCACATGCTCCAGTGCACCAAAGTTGTTTGAAAAATCACATGTGTGTCCTTGGGTGAATTTTTAGGTCCCATGCAAGAGATGGGAGTGAAATTCAAACATCTGGGCGTTCTGGCTCGGCCGAAAAGATTGAAAAACTTGGTTTTTTAATTCCTGTAATTCCAAAACACGCCTGAAAATAATGAAACTTGGCATGGTGTCATGACATGGCACCAACATGCTGCGGTAATATTTTTGGCCGAATTGGGACAAGCTTTGGTGTAAGCTTCTTGCAAACTGGAGCTTCCCTCAAGAAAGCTCGTGGTTCCGAGAGGGAACGTGTCACCTCCGTGTGCGAAACGACATACGTACACTGCCTTCTCCCGCCTTTTTTACACAGCCAGATTAGACCAAATAGAAGTACCGTGCTAAATTTTGTAATTATTCTGGGCTCGTTTTGCCTTTTTTATACATTAGTTGAGTTTCTGGGCATTTAATGTGCATAATTCAAATTTGAACTACAAGCACATGCTCCAGTGCACCAAAGTTGTTTGAAAAATCACATGTGTGTCCTGGGGTGAATTTCTAGGTCCCATGCAAGGGATGGGAGTGAAATTCAAACATCTGGGTGTCCTGGCTCAGCCGGAAAGATTGAGAAACTTGGTTTTTTAATTCCTGTTATTCCAAAACACGCCTGAAAATCATGAAACTTGGCATGGTGTCATGACATGGCACCAACATGCGACGGTAATTTTTTTGGCCGAATTGGGACAAGCTTTGGTGTAAGCTTCTTGCAAACCGGAGCTTCCCTCAAGAAGGCTCGTGGTTCCGAGAGGGAACGTGTCACCTCCTTGTGCGAAACGACATACGTACACTGCCTTCCCCCGCCTTAATTTTTTACACAACCAGATTAGACCAAATAGAAGTACCGTGCTAAAATTTGGAATTATTCCGGGTTCGTTTGGCCTTTTTTATACATCAATTGAGTTTCTGTGCATTTAATGTGCATAATTCAAATTTGAACTACAAGCACATGCTCTAGTGCACCAAAGTTGTTTGAAAAATCACATGTGTGTCCTTGGGTGAATTTCTAGGTCCCATGCAAGAGATGGGAGTGAAATTCAAACATCTAGGTGTCGTGGCTCGGCCGAAAAGATTGAGAAACTTGGTTTTTTAATTCCTGTAATTCCAAAACACGCCTGAAAATCATGAAACTTGGCATGGTCTCATGACATGGCACCAACATGTTGTGGTAATTTTTTTGTCCGATTTGTGAAGGCCCACAGATTAACAATCAACAAAGTCATTGTCGGTGTTCTGGGAACGGGGGTCCCCAGACTTGCCTTCCTGCAGCCCACAGCGTGGCTAGGCAGCGGGCCGTATGGCCCATCGTCATCAGCAAGGCATCCAAGACCCTCGCGAGGGTCCAAGCTTCGTGAGGCGCACGACACAAAACTTCCTCTGGAATGGCCTAGCCAGGCGGCCTCACGAGGAGTGGAGATATCAAGGCGGGGCAAACCTCACGAGGGACTCGTGACATGAGCCATGACAAACGGTGCCAGGCGGGTACCAGGCGGGCGCCAGTGCATGCAGCGTCCCCATTTCCTCTTTGGTGCTAAGGAGGCAAGCGCAGACAAAGAGTACCGAGGCATCAGGCAAAGGTTGCCATATTGGTGCAACAAGACCAAGACCAGGAGGACGGCAAGGCGGAGGTCATCGTGGAGCCCAAGACGATGTCACCCCAGGGCTTTTCGCAGGCGAAGACCACTTCTGTCAGGATAGCTTGTACTAGCTGTCCCCCTTCAAATTTGCCCGCCGTTGTTGGCTCCCTTCCCGCTCAACATTTGGGAAGAGGACCAGGGCCTATATATGTAGAGCTGGCCACCGCTGTAGGGGCAATCGGACCTGGGCTAGATCCAACCCGATAGGGGGGTCCTAGCCACAAGAACACCTCAACCTCAGGAGGCTGTTCTTCCCTTGTACGGTTCATCATCAGCCCAAGAGGCAATCCACCACCACCACACTGGAGTAGGGTATTACACCACAATGGTGGCCCGAACCAGATAAACCCTGTGTCTCTTTCTGTGTTGTGAGTTCATCGATTTCGTCCGCAAGATCTTAGCAAGCTAGAGCGTAGATCGATTGGAGGGAAAGACTTCACGTGCACCCCAGTGTTTGAACCTTAAGGGTTTGCCGGAACACCACATCCTACATTTGGCGCGCCAGGTAGGGGTGCACCGGAGCTCCTCTCCACCAATCTGCGCCCTGTGCCGCTGCGCTTCGCTCCCATGGCAGGAGCGCCACCATCCGCCTCTGTGATCGACACTGGTAGCAGGGAGTCTGTTTACCGAGCCCTGGATCCCGCCCTATGGCGAGTGTAGTGGCCGACCAAGTTCAAGCCAGAGATGCCGCCGCGTTACGATAGCGTGGCAGATCCGGCGCGGTTCCTGCTGGCATACGAGGAGGCCGTCCTTGAAGCCGGAGGCGACGACAAGATCATGGCCAACTGGTTCCCCATGGCCCTCACCGGCGAGCCACGCGTCTGGCTGCTCAACCTCCCAGGATCCACGGTTGCGTCCTGGGAAGAACTCCGCAATCTCTACGCCGCGCGCTACGCGGCGCCGGTGCACCACGTAGTCGCGGCGCTGCTGGGTGGCTCTCAAGTGCCGCCTTTAGATCGCCACGTCAAGCCTTTCCTCCGTCAGATTGGGGAAGCCTCCAAGAGCCCGGGGGCTCCGCCGGGTTGGGCTTCGCCGGAGGCCGACCTCACCTTCGACTCGGAAGACCACCCTGGCTCCATCGCCGGCTCCGGCATACTCCCAATGCTCTGTACACCTACCATCTGCAACGTGGCCATCACCAAGACCCTCATCGATGGCGGTGCCGGCATCAACTTGCTCTTCGTGGAAGCCTTCAGCCTCCTCCACGTGCCGCTCGAGAGGCTCAACCTCAGCAAGCCTTTTTCGGGAGTAGGCGGCAGAGCTGCCCACTCTCTATGGCAGATCCGCTTCCCTGTCACCTTCAGCATGCGTGACAACTACCGCACTGAGCTGGTGGACTTCGACATCGCCCGCATCTGCCTCCCATACAATGCCATACTCGGGTACCCGGCTCTTGCTCATTTCATGGCGGTGACTCACCCGGCCTACAACCTCATGAAGATGCCAGGGAGCAAGGGCGCCCTCACCATCAAGGGGGACACCAAGGAAGCAGTGACGGCGCTCAGGCTCGCCTTCAAGTCCGCGGCAACGGCGCAGCCAGCCAGCGCTGGTACGCCCGAGGCCAAGGAGACCGCGCCCGCCAAGAAGAAGCAGTTGTTCACCCAAGACAAGGCGGAAACCAAGCAGGTGCCGGTTGACGAGGACGGGTCTTCAGGCTTTACCATAGGAACCAGCCTTGACCCGGGACAAGTAGAAGCTTTGGTGAGGTTTTTGCGCACGAACAAGGAGATATTCGCATGGGAGCCCAATCAGCTGGTAGGGGTCCCAAGAGAGGTGATCCAGCATCATCTAAGGGTGTGCCCCAACATGCGCCCCATGAAGCAGCGGGCGAGACAGCAGTCCGCCGAGAAGGAGTCCTTCATCGTCCAAGAGACACGCAAGCTAGAGGCGGCTGGCACCATTCGAGAAGTTCGTTACCCTGATTGGCTGGCGAACCCCATCGTGGTACCAAAGAAAGGTAGGAAGGAACGGATGTGCGTCAACTTCACCAACCTCAACAAAGCCTGCCCCGAAGATTCGTTCCCCCTTCCGCGCATCGATCAAATCGTCGACTCCATCGCCGTTATGTTTCCTGGATGCGTTCTCTGGATACCATCAGATCAAGATGGCGGTGGAGGATGTGGAGAAGACGGCCTTCTTGACACCATGTGGGGTGTATTGCTACACCTGCATGCCTTTCGGCCTCCGCAACGCGGGCGCAACCTTTCAGCGGCTGATGCATATCGCCTTGGGGCAGCAGCTTGGGAGGAACACAGAGGCCTACGTTCATGACATAGTAGTCAAATCTCGCGAGGCGAGGACGTTGATTCAAGACCTGGAGGATACCTTTGAAAGCTTGCGCCGGGTGAACCTGAGGCTTAACCCGGAGAAGTGCATGTTCGGCGTCCCATCCGGCAAGCTACTAGGGTTCCTCGTATCCCACAGAGGGATCGAGGCGAACCCAGAGAAGATTAAGGCCATCGAAGACATGATCCCACCACAGACCCTCAAGGAGATGCAGAAGCTAGCAGGACGGGTGACCGCGTTAGGGCGTTTCATCTCCAAGCTAGGTGAGCACGCCTTACCCTTCTTTAAGCTCGTGAAGAAGAAGGGCCCCTTCGAGTGGACCCCGGAGGCCGACCGGGCCTTCCAAGAACTCAAGAAATACCTCACCAGCCCCCGGTAATGGTGGCGCCACGGCCTCTCGAGCCTCTGGTACTCTACCTCGTCGCCACCCCGTACTCCGCCAGCGCGGCGCTGGTGGCGGTTCGGGAGGAGAGCCAGGACAAGGGAGTGCTATGCCAAGCCAGAGTTGATGCAGCACAGGGCCAAGAAGGCACACCAGAGCCATCAGCGGCGGAAGATCAAGTTCGGCAGGACAACATCGCAAAAGCTCTTGAGGACGGCCAAGCCTCAGGAAGTCCTCCACCCCAGGATACGCCACAATCTCTGCAGGACCCGAGCCTTAACAGTGCGCCAGCCCTCGTCGAACACCCGGTGTAGTTCATCAGCACCTTACTGCGGGACGCGAGGGCATGCTATCCCATGCCGCAGAAGCTCCTGCTCGCACTCCTGGTGGCGTCGCGCAAGTTGCGACATTATTTCCAAGGGCACCCCATCAAGGTCGTCTCACCTTACCCGTTGGAGAGGGTACTCAGGAGCCCGAACTCGGCCGGAAGGGTCGCTAAATGGAACATTGAGCTGCAAGCATTCCAGCTGGAGTTCAGCACCACCAGGGTCATCAAGGGAGCCGCGCTCGCCGATATTTTGGCAGAATAGACCGATGCCCCGACTCTTGAAGAAGGAGAGGACCGGTCCACCTCCCCAGGAAGTGAGGCACCAGACGGCTGGGTCATGTATTTCGATGGCGCCTTCGCGCACCAGGGCGCGGGGGCTGGAGCAGTGCTCGTCTCGCCCACTCAGGACAATCTTTACTACGTCATGCAACTCTGCTTCCAGAACGGCGAGAAGGTCTCCAACAATATCGCAGAATACGAAGGCCTCATGGCTGGCCTAAAGGCCGCGGCGGCTTTAGGAGTGAGGCGCCTTGCCGTCAAGGGCGACTCACAGCTCCTAGTCAACTTCTCCAACAAAGTGTACGAGCCGAAGGACGAGCACATGGAGGCCTACCTTGCGGAGGTGCGCAAGATGGAAAAGCAGTTCTCGGGCCTGGAGCTGCAGCACGTGCCCCGGGGCACCAACAAGGAAGCCGACAACATCGCAAAGAGAGCCTCCAAGCGGCAGCCGCAAGTGCCCGGCGTCTTCAAAGAGCGGCTCTTCAAGCCATCGGCTGCACCACCTCTGTCAAGCACGGCTCAGCCTTGGGAGGAGCTCCCACAGCCCCCAGCCACGGGAGCCCCAGCTTGCGGCCCAACCTCAGGAGCTCGGCTGCTTTTGGCGCTTGAGCCCCAGGAGGAATGCTGGACCAAGGAATTCAAGGAGTATCTGATGCACGGGATGCTGCCGGAGAAGGAAGAAGATGCGGAGCACGTGGCCCGACAGGCCACGACATACTGCATTCAAGATGGCGAGTTATACAGGAAACGGCCGAACGATGTTACACTGCGCTGCATCTCCGGCGATCAAGGAAAGGAGTTGCTGGCTGACATACATGGCGGTGACTGCGGACACCACTCGTCGTTGCGGACTCTCGTTGGTAAGGTGTTCCGCAGTGGGTTCTATTGGCCTACAACACTCAATGACGCGGCCGAGCTGGTGAAGTCTTGTGAAGCCTGCCAATTCCACGCCAAACAGATCCATCAGCCTGCACAGGGCCTCCAAACCATTCCGCTCACATGGCCGTTCGCGGTCTGGGGGCTGGATATCCTGGGCCCATTCCCACTAGCGCCAGGGGGCTACCGCTATCTCTACGTCACCATTGACAAGTTCACCAAGTGGGTGGAAGTGGAAGCCATCCGTACCATTCTGGCCGGCTCTGCTGTCAAGTTCATCAAGGGCCTCGTGAGCCGCTTCGGGGTCCCAAACCGCATCATCACAGATAATGGCTCACAGTTTACTAGTAACCTCTTCAAAACCTACTGTGCTAACCTTGGAACGCAGATCTGCTACGCTTCGGTGGCCCACCCCAGGAGCAACGGTCAGGCTGAATGCGCCAACGCTGAGGTCCTGAGGGGCCTTGATACGTCTCCAACGTATCTATAATTTTTGATTGATCCATGCTATATTATCTACTGTTTTGGACCATATTGGGCTTTGTTTTTCACTTTTATATTATTTTTGGGACTAACCTATTAACTGGAGGCCCAGCCCAGAATTGCTGTTTTTTGCCTATTTCAGTGTTTCGAAGAAACGGAATATCAAACGCAGTCCAAACAGAATGAAACCTTCGGGAACATGATTTTCTCATCAGATATGATCCAGGAGACTTGGACCCTCGGTCAAGAAAGGAGGGAGGCGGCCACGAGGGTGGAGGGCACGCCCCCTGCCTCGTGGGCCCCCCAAAGCTCCACCGACGTACTCCTTCCTCCTATATATACCTACGTACCCCCAACAGATCAGATACAGAGCCAAAAACCTAATTCCACCGCTGCAACTTTCTGTATCCAAGAGATCCCATCTTGGGGCCTGTTCCGGAGCTCCGCCGGAAGGGGTATCCACCATGGAGGGCTTCTACATCATCATCATAGCCTCTCCGATGAAGTTTGAGTAGTTTACTTCAGGCCTTCGGGTCCATAGTTAGTAGCTAGATGGCTTCTTCTCTCTTTTTGGATCTCAATACAATGTTGTCCCCCTCTCTCGTGGAGATCTATTCGATGTAATCTTCTTTTTGCGGTGTATTTGTTGAATCCGATGAATTGTTGGTTTATGATCAAGATTATCTATGAGCAATATTTGAATCTTCTCCAAAAAATTTTATGTATGATTGGTTATCTTTGCAAGTCTCTTCGAATTATCTGTTTGGTTTGGCCAACTAGATTGGTAGTTCTTGCAATGGGAGAAGTGCTTAGCTTTGGGTTCAATCTTGCGGTGTCCTTTCCCAGTGACAGTAGGGGCAGCAAGGCATGTATTGTATTGTTGCCATCGAGAATAACAAGATGGGGTTTTTATCATACTGCATGATTTTATCCCTCTACATCATGTCATCTTGCTTAAGGCATTACTCTATTTTCATTAACTTAATACTCTAGATGCATGTTGGATAGCGGTCGATGACTGGATTAATAGTAGTAGATGCAGGCAGGAGTCGGTCTACTTGCTTCGGACGTGATGCCTATATAAATGATCATACCTAGATACTCTCGTAACTATGCTTAATTCTGTCAATTGCTCAACAGTAATTCGTTCACCCTCCGTAAAATACTTATGCTCTTGAGAGAAGCCACTAGTGAAATCTATGGCCCCCGGGTCTATTCTCATCATATTAATCTTCCTACGCTTTATTATTGCTTTGCTTTATACTTTGCCTTTTATTTTACCTTGCATCTTTATACCAAAAATACCAAAAATATTATCTATCATCTCTATCAGATCTCACTTTCGTAAGTGACCGTGAAGGGATTGACAACCCCTAACCGCGTTGGTTGCGTTGAGCTATTTGTTTTGTGTAGGTACAAGGGACTTGCGCGTGGCCTCCTACTGGATTTATACCTTGGTTCTCAAAAACTAAGGGAAATACTTACGCTACTCTGCTGCATCATCCTCTCCTCTTCGGGGAAAACCAACGCAAGCTCAAGACGTATCAAGAAGGATTTCTGGCGCCATTGGCGGGGAGGTCTACGCAAAAGTCAACATACCAAGTACCCATCACAATCCCTTATCTCCCGCATTACATTATTTGCCATTTGCCTCTCGTTTTCCTCTCCCCAACTTCACCCTTGTCGTTTTATTCGCCCTCTCTTTTCTGTTTGCCTTTTTCTCGTTCGCTTTTGCTCGTGTGTTGGATTGCTTGTTTGTCACGATGGCTCTACCTAGATTTGGTGATCTTCACCTTAAAAGGTTGGAAGAGATCGAAAGCAACGTCAGGAGTTTTATGGTTTTGCAATTTGAGAATAATAATTTCTTCAGAAACGAGCTTAAGGAACAAAAAAGTTTTATGAATTATATGAATAAAGAGCTCGATGATATGTCTAAAGAATTTGAAGGTTTAAGATCCCAAATTTCTCAAATGCGAGAAGTTGACTACTGAAATATCTGATAAGCAAGCTACCTTGGTCAATAAGATGGCTGCTAAACCTGATTTCCATGAAAATAAAGATGAAGATCTAAAAGTTATTGATGTGTCCCCTATTAAATCTTTTTTTTGCAATATGAATCTTGAGAATGATGAGATTGAATATGGTCCACCTTTACCTAGAAGGCGTTCTAAAAATTCGGAGTCTTTAGATCTTGATAGTAAAATTAATAAAAGTGGGATTGAAGAAAGTAAAAACCTAGATGTTGCTAAACCCACTATTTTGGATTTCAAGGAATTTAATTATGAAAATTGCTCTTTAATTGATTGTATTTCCTTGTTGCAATCCGTGCTAAATTCTTCGCATGCTTATAGTCAAAATAAAGAGTTTACCAAACATTTTGTTGATGCCTTGATGCAATCTTATGTGGAAAAACTTGAGTTGGAAGTCTCTATCCCTAGAAAACTTTATGATGAGTGGGAACCAACCTTTAAAATTAAGATTAAGGATCATGAATTTTATGCTTTATGTGATTTGGGTGCTAGTGTTTCCACTATTCCCAAAACTTTGTGTGATTTGCTAGATTTCCGTGATTTTGATGATTGCTCTCTAAACTTGCACCTTGCGGATTCCACTATTAAGAAACCTATGGGAAGAATTAATGATGTCCTTATTGTTTCTAATAGGAATTATGTGCCCGTAGGTTTCATCGTTCTTGATATAGATTGCAATCCTTCATGTCCTATTATTCTTGGTAGACCTTTCCTTAGAACGATTGGTGCAATTATTGATATGAAGGAAGGGAATATTAGATTCCAATTTCCATTAAGGAAAGGCATGGAACACTTCCATAGGAATAAGATAAAATTACCATATGAATCTATTATGAGAGCCACTTATGGATTGCCTACCAAAGATGGCAATACCTAGATCTATCCTTGCTTTTATGCCTATCTAGGGGCGTTAAACGATAGCGCTTGTTGGGAGGCAACCCAATTTTATTTTTAGTTTTTTGTTTTTGTTTATGTTTAAGAACAAATAATCCATCTACCTTCTTTTTAGATGTGGTTTTATGTTT
Source organism: Aegilops longissima (assembly GCA_021605205.1). Lineage (NCBI taxonomy): Eukaryota > Viridiplantae > Streptophyta > Magnoliopsida > Poales > Poaceae > Aegilops > Aegilops longissima. The sequence goes on along the minus strand of CM038682.1, from coordinate 487,024,448 downwards.
TAATTAGTGTTTGTGCCAAGTTAAACCTATAGGATCTTCTTGGATGATAGTTATTTGATCTTGCTGTAATTTCCAGAAACTTTTGGTTCACGAAAAAAATTGTTAAAAATCACCAGAACGTGATAAAATAGTGATTCCAATTGCTGTTGATCAATAAACAAATTTCCTAGGTCTTCCTATTTTGGCTTAATTTTTGGAGTTCCAGAAGTTTGCGTTAGTTACATATTACTACAGACTGTCCTGTTTTTTACAGATTCTGTTTTTCGTGTGTTGTTTGCTTATTTTGATGAATCTATGGTTAGTAAAATAGTTTATAATCCATAGAGAAGTTGGAATACAGTAGGTTTAAAAACAATATAAATAAAGAATGAGTTCATTACAGTAACTTGAAGTGGTCTTTTGTTTTCTTTCGCTAACGGAGCTCACGAGATTTCTGTTGAGTTTTGTGTTGTGAAGTTTTCATGTTTTGGGTGAAAGATTTGATGGATTATGGAACAAGGAGTGGCAAGAGCCTAAGATTGGGGATTCCCATGGAACCCCCAAGATAATCTAAGGAAACCAAAAAGTCAAAGCTTTGGGATGCCCCGGAAGGCATCCCCTCTTTCGTCTACTTCCATCGGTAACTTTACTTGGAGCTATATTTTTATTCGCCACATGATATGTGTTTTGCTTGGAGCGTCATGTATGATTTGAATATTTGATTTTTAGTTTACCACAATCATCCTTGCTGTACACACCTTTTGAGAGAGCCATACATGAATTGGAATTTGTTAGAATACTCTATGTGCTTCACTTATATCTTTTGAGCTATATAGTTTTGCTCTAGTGCTTCACTTATTAGAGCATGGTGGTGGATTTGTTTTAAAGAAACTATTGATCTCTCATGCTTCACTTAGATTATTTTGAGAGTCTTAAATTGCATGGTAATTTTCTTAAATAATCTTAATATGCTAGGTATACAAAAATAGTAAAAACTTTTTTATGAGTGTGTTGGATACTAAGAAAAATTTGATGCTTGATAATTGTTTTGAGATATGGAGGTGATAATATCAAAGTCGTGCTAGTTGAGTAGTTGTGAATTTGAGAAATGCTTGTGTTGAAGTTTGCAACTCCCGTAGCATGCACGTATGGTAAACGTTATGTAACAAATTTGAAACATGAGGTGTTCTTTGATTGTCCTCCTTATGAGTGGCGGTCTGGGATGAGCGATGGTCTTTTCCTACCAATCTATCCTCCTAGGAGCATGCGCGTAGTGCTTGGTTTTTGATGGCTTGTAGATTTTTGCAATAAGTATGTGATTTCTTTATGACTAATGTTGAGTCCATGGATTATCGCCTCTCACCCTTCCATCATTGCTAGCCTCTTGATGCACTGCATTGCCCTTTTCACATTGAGAGTTGTTGCAAACTTCGCCGGTGCATCCAAACCCCGTGATATGATACGCTCTTTCACACATAAACCTCCTTATATCTTGCTCAAAACAGCCACCATACCTACCTATTATGGCATTTCCATAGCCATTCCTGCCATGCAACTTTCCACCATTCCGTTCATCATGACACATTCATCATTGACATATTGCTTAGCATGATCATGTAGTTGACATAGTATTTGTGGCAAAGCCACCGTTCATAATTCTTTCATACATGTCACTCTTGATTCATTGCATATCCCGGTACACCGCCGGAGGCATTCATATAGAGTCATACTTTGTTCTAGTATCGAGTTGTAATCATTGAGTTGTAAATAAATAGATGTGTGATGATCATCATTTTCTAGAGCATTGTCTCATGTGAGGTTATTAAAAATGAAAGAGGCCAAAGAAGCCCACAAAAAAAGAGAGAGAAAAAGAGAGAAGGGACAATGCTACTATCCTTTGCCACACTTGTGCTTCAAAGTAGCACCATAATCTTCATGATAGAGCGTCTCTTGTTTTGTCACTTTCATATACTAGTGGGAATTTTTCATTATAGAACTTGGCTTGTATATTCCAACAATGAGCCTCGTCAAGTGCCCTAGGTCTTCATGAGCAAGCAAGTTGGATACACACCCACTTAGTATCTTTTGTTGAGCTTTCATACATTTATAGCTCTAGTGCATCCGTTGCATGGCAATCCCTACTCCTTGCATTAACATCAATCGATTGGCATCTCCATAGCCCATTGATTAGCCTCGTTGATGTGAGATCTTCTCCTTTTTTGTCTTCTCCACATAACCCCCATCATCATATTCTATTCCACCCATAGTGCTATATCCATGGCTCGCACTCATATATTGCGTGAAAGTTTATAGGCTTGAGATTACTAAAGTATGAAACAATTGCTTGGCTTGTCATTGGGGTTGTGCATGATGAGAGCATTCTTGTGTGACGAAAATGGAGCATGACTAAAATATATGATTTTGTAGGGATGAACTTTCTTTGGCCATGTTATTTTGAGAAGACATAATTGCTTTGTTAGTATGCTTGAAGTATTATTATTTTCATGTCAATATTAAACCTTTGTCTTGAATCTTTCGGATCTGAATATTCATACCACAATTAAGAAGAATTACATTGAAGTTATGCCAAGTAGCACTCTGCATCAAAAATTATTTTTTATCATTTACCTACTCGAGGACGAGCAGGAATTAAGCTTGGGGATGCCCGATCGTCTCCAACGTATCTATAATTTTGATTGCTCCATGCTATATTATCTACTGTTTTGGACCATATTGGGCTTTATTTTCCACTTTTATATTATTTTGGGACTAACCTATTAACGAGAGGCCCAGCCGAAATTGCTGTTTTTGCCTATTTGATGTTTGAAGAAATGGAATATCAAGCGGAGTCCAAGCGGAATGAAACCTTGAGGCGTGATTTTCTCATCGATATGATCCAGAGACTTGGACCCTCGGTCAAGAAAGGAGGGAGGCGGCCACGAGGTGGGGGCGCCCCTGCCTCCTGGGCCCCCCGAAGCTCCACCGACGTACTCCTTCCTCCTATATATACCTACGTACCCCCAACAGATCAGATACGGAGCCAAAAACCTAATTCCACCGCCGCAACTTTCTATATCCATGAGATCCCATCTTGGGGCCTATTCCGGAGCTCCGCCGGAAGGGGTATCCACCACGGAGGGCTTCTACATCATCATCATAGCCTCTCCGATGAAGTGTGAGTAGTTTACTTCAGACCTTCGGGTCCATAGTTAGTAGCTAGATGGCTTCTTCTCTCTTTTTGGATCTCAATACAATGTTCTCCCCCTCTCTCGTGGAGATCTATTCGATGTAATCTTCTTTTTGCGGTGTGTTTGCTGAGACCGATGAATTGTGGGTTTATGATCAAGATTATCTATGAGCAATATTTTAATCTTCTCTGAATTCTTTTATGTATGATTGGTTATCTTTGCAAGTCTCTTCGAATTATCCGTTTGATTTGGCCAACTAGATTGGTAGTTCTTGCAATGGGAGAAGTGCTTAGCTTTGGGTTCAATCTTGTGGTGTCCTTTCCCAGTGACAGGAAGGGCAGCAAGGCACGTATTGTATTGTTGCCATCGAGGATAACAAGATGTTTTTTTTATCATATTGCACGAATTTATCCCTCTACATCATGTCATCTTGCTTAAGTCGTTACTCTGTTTTCATTAACTTAATACTCTAGATGCATGTTGGATAGCGGTCGATGAGTGGAGTAATACGCAGGCATGAGTCGGTCTACTTGCTTCGTACGTGATGCCTATATACATGATCATACCTAGATACTCTCATAACTATGCTCAATTCTGTCAATTGCTCAACAGTAATTCGTTCACCCACCGTAAAATAATTATGCTCTTGAGAGAAGCCACTAGTGAAATCTATGGCCCCCATGTCTATTCTCATCATATTAATCTTCTTATGCTTTATTATTGCTTTGCTTTATAATTTGCCTTTTATTTTACCTTGCATCTTTATACCAAAAATACCAAAAATATTATCTATCATCTCTATCAGATCTCACTTTCGTAAGTGACCGTGAAGGGATTGACAACCCCTAATCGCGTTGGTTGCGTTGAGCTATTTGTTTTGTGTAGGTACGAGGGACTTGCGCGTGGCCTCCTACTGGATTGATACCTTGGATCTCAAAAACTGAGGGAAATACTTACGCTACTCTACTGCATCATCCTTTCCTCTTCGGGGAAAACCAACGCAAGCTCAAGACGTAGCAGGTCTCTAGACCAGGACCTTCAAGAAGAAGCTGGAAGCCTGCGGCAGGGGCTGGCACGACGAACTCCGGTCCGTGTTGTGGTCCATTCCCACCACTGCCACCAAGCCAACGGGCGAGACTCCATTCTTCCTCGTCTATGGAGCTGAGGCGGTCCTCCCTCATGAGGTCAAGCATCGCTCCGCATGGGTCCTGGCGTTCGACGAAGTGCGCCAGGACGCCACACAGGGGATGGACCTCGTGCTGGGGGAGGAGCGCCGTCTTGAAGCCGCGTTAAGGGCGGCAAGGTACCAGCAAGCTCCAGGACGCTTGAGGTAGGCGACCTCGTCCTAAGGTGGGTCCTCTCCAGGGAAGGGCTGCACAGGCTTTTGCCCATGTGGGAGGGCCCGTTCAGGGTCGTTCACGTCTCCAGGCCGGGTGCAGCGCGCCTGGTGACGCAGGATGGGACACCCATCCAGAATGCCTGAAACATCCAGCACCTCCGGAAGTTTTATCCATGAAGCAATGCCCGAGCACGAGAAGCAAGGCCCGAGCACGAGAAGAAAGGCCCAGAGCACATGAAGAAGGCCCGATGCTGTGAAGAATCGCCGCCGTGACACTCTCACGTAATAATGAGTTGGGTGCAGCCACGCCCGGAGTCTCGGGAGCGCCGGTCTCGTGCCCCAGGGCTCCCTCCACGCCTAGTGGACATCACTTAGCTCCGCGCTGGTGAGAAGACTTGAAGACTAGATTAGGTGTCGGACGCGGCTTTTCATTTGCTTTCTGATGTTGGCTCGCTTTTCCTTAGTCGTTGCTCTTGGGGTTCGTTGCTGATTTGGTTCCCCAGCCTTTCACCGCTTCTTTTTGTTTCGGCTCGGGTTTGCTCTTACCCTGTCTCTCGCATGTCTCGCGAGGGGGCTAGGCAGGTGCCCTCGCGAGCATTTCTCTTCTCGTTGCCTTTTCGCGAGCCACCCTCGTTCGAGCCTGGAAGCTGGCACACCTCTCCTAAATCCGTGCCCCTCGGGTACCGCGATACGAAGCGCCCAATCAAGGCTCGGGTGGACGGCAAGTCTTTGGTACACCCCCTAACAAATTTTTTGCAGTTTCCGAGCAACGCGGACACCACGTGAGGGAAAGGGTTTCCTAAACGCGTCAGGTTAAGTTATCTCTGCACAAAATAAGCAGCATGGCGTGGGAACAACTTGCACAATGCATTAACCAAAGAACCATAGTTCGATGCACGCCCCTCTGGGCCCATACTGGTTTTGTTTTCTGATGCAGGAAAGAAAGGAAAAGCTAAGCAAAGCAACGTTGCAGCAGTCCACGGAGGCAGGCCCTTGGCGATGCCCCAAGCCTAGCCGGACCCCCTCGTGCTTCACGGAGGCGCGACAGCGAGATGACCCGCTGCCTCCTTCGAAGCGGGCGCGGCGATGTGGCGGCTGGTCGTAGCCACCGCTGTTGGAGCTGTCACCGGAGGAAGAGCCGCCGTAGCTGGAGGAGATGCGGTCGCCGCCAAAGGCAGGCTCACCGTCGTCCTCATCGCGACCGTCACCAAGGCCAAGCACCTCCTCGCCGTCGTTCGCCTCGGGGCAGCACCCAGCGCGGCGACCGTCCTCCCCGAACACCCTCACATAGAGGGTCGACACAGCATCGTACCTGAAATGGAGGGAGGGTGCATCGCCTGCCCAGGCCGCGCGCACGGGCGAACGTCTGCCAGCCACGGGCCAGGGCTATGTTGCCCGCGGCGGAAGTCTCGACCATGACCCAAGAGGCCCTGCTGCAGCAGTCGTCCGCCGCAGCGAGCCCGCCGGACGAGGCGGCAGTTCGCCGTGAAGAAGCGCAAGTTGGAGCGATTGCGGCGGGCTCTCCGACCAAACAACGAACTCCGGCGATAGCTCAGTAGAGTGGAAGCGCGGGCGGGGAGGCCGTGCCACCATCGCGCGCCTCCCCTCATCGGCTGGACCACCATGGATGGGACGATCCTCGCCGCATGCCACGGCGCCACCTCGACGGTGGGCCACGGCGGGGGTCGCGGCGTGCTTGCACGGACGGCCACGGCCGCGCTTGGGCGCCGGGGAGCCAGGGCCCTCACGAGGGGCCTTCCCTTTCTCGGCGGCAGAGAACTTCTTTCGTGGCGCTATCTATGGCACTGTCAGTAGTGGAACAAGGAAGATGAAGCAAGTGAGCGAGGAAGAGATGGGCAACGGGGGCTCCGCCCCCTCCCCATTTATAGCGAGGGAAGGCCAATCGGCGTCTCCCACAATCGCAGGTAATGATGGTTTTCCTTGCATGTCGCAGGGACTTGTCAAGTCGAGCAGTTGCCGGGGCAGCGTGGGGAAGCGGAGACGCCCACGTCCAATCAACCGCCACGCGTCGACCGAGGCCGCAGGCTTTTGGGGCATGTGGCGCTCCAAACTTGACCCTTGGCTTCGCCGTGAAGCCAAGCCCGAGCGCGCCTTGGGCCCAGGGGCTACTGTCGGCGTTCTAGGAACGGGGGTCCCCAGACTTGCCTGCCTGCAGCCCACAGTGGGCCGTATGGCCCATCTTCATCAGCAAGGCATCCAAGACCTCGCGAGGCGGACGGCACAAAACTTCCTCTGGAGTGGCCTAGCCAGGCGGCCTCACGAGGAGCGGAGATATCAAGGCGGGGAAAACCTCACGAGGGACTCGTGACGTGAGCCATGACGAATGGTGCCAGGCGGGTACCAGGAGGGCGCCAGTGCGCGCAGCGTCCCCATTTCCTCTTTGGTGCTAAGGAGGCAAGCGCAGACGAAGAGTACGGAGGCATCAGGAAAAGGTTGCCATATTGGTGCAACAAGACCAAGACCAGGAGGACGGCAAGGCGGAGGTTATCGTGGAGCCCAAATCGGCGTCACCCCAGGGCTTTTCGCAGGCAAAGACCACTTTTGTCAGGATAGCTTGTACTAGCTGCCCCCCCTTCAAATTTTCCCGCCGTTGTTGGCTCCCTTCCCGCTCAACATTTGGGAAGAGGACCAGGGCCTATATAAGTAGAGCTAGCCACCACTGTAGGGGCAATCATACTTGGGCTAGATCCAACCCGATCGAGAGCCTAGCCACAAGAACACCTCAACCTCAGGAGGCTGTTCTTCCCTTGTACGGTTCATCATCAGCCCAAGAGGCAATCCACCACCACCACACTGGAGTAGGGTATTACACCACAACGGTGGCCCGAACCAGTATAAACTCTGTGTCTCTTTCTGTGTTGTGAGTTCGTCAAGTTCGTCCGCGAGATCTTAGCAAGCTAGAGCGTAGATCGATTGGAGGGAAAGACTTCGCGCGCACCCCAGTGTTCGAACCTTAAGGGTTTGTCGGAACCCCACATCCGACGGTCATTTTCGAACAAGTGCTGTCACGTTACAAATCGGAAACAGAAGTATTATTGAAACCGTGGGCGTTCGACTTACCAATTACGTGCGGCCACGTGTCCCCTTTTTTTATTGGCTAGGAGGTGTTGTGCGGGGTAGCTATTTGAGTACGGGAGGCGTGCGATCAGACCCCTGCGTGTGCTCATCAGGAGGAGAGCCCTTTGACCACTACCCGCCGCGCACCTCCCTCCCAACGTCTCCATTAATGGCGCCCGGGCACCTGTTCTACGGCGTAGCTATATGTCTCACTGGACTGAGATTTAAGAGAGAAAAATGAAAATCTGAAAAGAAAGTTTTGCATGGATCTTGATGTAAGATCCGATGGACCTATATAGCATCGACTACGACTTATAGCAAGCATGATGAATATAAGGACGATGACAGTGGATAATAATTGTCTTACATATTTAGAAACACAATTAAAAAAAGCACATGCGGCAACACCCGAAATACACAAGGGCAAAAGAAGAAGGAAGACAACGATCTGGCTAGCTGATCTCTACTTTCTTGATGCATTTCTGCAGGCCGCGGGAACTAGTCTCCGCAGCGAGTGGCGAGGAGCTCTTTCTTGTCCTCAAGATGCTGCTTGAGAGCATCCACGGATTCCTCCACCAGCCTTCTGCGCTCGATGCGCAGCTTGTTATTCCTATCCATAAGTTTCTCGACGATGACGCGAGTCCTCTTCAACAAGGCAGTGGTCTGCTCCTGCTGCTCCGCACTTTCGATGATCTTCGCCCTCAGCAGGTCGCGCTCGGCCATCGGATGACGTCGGTAGACTGTTCAAACGAGGCTTGCAGGTCATCCTGCAACCTCGCCCACCTGAAGATCTAATCCATTTGCCTATGGACGGGGCAGTGGTCTGCTCCTGCTGCTCCGCACTTTTGATGATCTTCGCCCTCAGCAGGTCGCGCTCGGCCATCGGATGACGTCGGTAGACTGTTCAAACGAGGCTTGCAGGTCATCCTGCAACCTCGCCCACCTGAAGATCTAATCCATTTGCCTATGGACGGGGCCACGCATGCAATCCTCGCCTGCCCGCGAGGCATTTTCCCAAGCTGCCGCGGCAAGGGAGGACATCTCTGCTGCATTCACGGCGCGCCGGGACAGCTCTTCTGCTTCCGCAGTGCGGCCGGACCAGTCTGCTGCATCGACGGCGCGGCGGGTCCTCCGTGCTGCTTCGGCGGCGCGACGGGACCTCTCTGCTGCTACGGCCGTGCGGCAGGACATGTTGGCTGCTATCGCGGCGAGGCGGGACATCTCTCGTGCTCTCGCTTCCAGGCTCGCCTCTACCTGGTGGCAATCTCGACCAGGCGGACGCCATGGCGGACGAAAGGGAACGATGATGAATGACTTGTTTGTTTTTGAATTTTTGTGGATGAGGTATTGAGGAGGAATGTGCAGTCATCTTGGAGTAGTAGTATTTATAACCGCGTAGTAATACGCTCCTAAGTGGGAAACCGTTTAGGTTTTGATCGGTGTGAAAAGGTTTGCAATTTGGAATGTGATGGAACACATGCTCAAAATTTACTGATGGTTATAAGTGCGGCACTATTCCCAGAAGGCGTAACATGGGCACGTACGCCTTCTCGGCCGCGTACGTGGCGTTTGCACCATAGGGTGCACCGCAATAGGCAATGTCAGCACACGTTTTTAATTAGAATGGGTGTGCCCGTCTAGCGCACACACGTTGATCTATATAACTGTTTCAGTTTGTTGTGGCTAATCACAAACAGTTCATCCATGTGAAGTGTATGCCATCAATCGCATACACTTTGATCTGGCTTACCCGTTTCTCTTCTGTTGGCTAATTGCAAACAGTTAATCCTTCTGAAGCGTATGCCCTCAATCACACACACCTTGATCTGGCTGACCGTTTCTTTTGTGTTGCCTAATCACAAACAGTTCATCCGAGTGAATCGTATGCTGTATATCGCACACACCTTCATCTGGCTGCCCGTTTCTTTTGTGTTGCCTAACCACAAACAGTTCATTCGAGTGAACCGTATGCTCTATATCACACACGCCTTCATCAGGCTGCCCGTTTCTTTTGTTCCGCCTCATCGCAAATAGTTCATTGGACTGAACCGTATGCCTTGGATCACACAGGCAACTAAAATCTGAACCGTGTTTGATGCATCCTCCATCGCAAACGTTTTCACCTTTTTTGACGGTTTTCATACAGCACGTTTTCTATTATGGCATCGCACACAGTTTCTCAAAGGGTCTCTGATCGTAGTGTCGCGTTAGTAGCATCCTGCAGTAGTGCATATTCTAAAGATATCAAAGGTATTCGTAGTTTCCTAGGTCATGCTGGTTTCTATAGGAGATTTATCAAATACTTTTCTAAAATTTCTAGGCCCCTTACAAGTCTTTTGCAAAAGGATGTTCCTTTGTTTTTTATTATGATTGTTTAGAAGCCTTCGAAACACTCAAGAAAGCCTTAATTTCTGCACCTGCTGTTCAACCACCTGATTGGAATTTGCCTTTTGAAATTATGTGTGATGCTAGTGATTATGTTATTGGTGCTGTTCTAGGACAAAGAGTTGATAAGAAACTAAATGTTATTCATTATGCAAGTAAAACTCTAGAAAGTGCTCAACGAAATTATGCTACTACTGAAAAAGAATTCCTAGCAGTGGTGTTTGCTTGTGATAAATTTAGATCTTACATTGTTGATTCAAAAGTAATTGTTCACACTGATCATGCTGCTATAAAATATCTTATGGAAAAGAAAGATGCTAAACCTAGACTTATTCAATGGGCTCTCTTGCTACAAGAATTTGATTTACATACCACTGATAGAAAAGGAGCTGAGAACCCTGTAGCTGATAACTTGTCTAGTCTTGAAAATATGCTTGATGCCCCGCTACCTATTGATGATAGTTTTCTTGATGAGCAGTTAGCCGCAATAAATGTTTGTCATAACATTCCTTGATATGCTGACTATGCTAATTACATTGTTGCTAAATATTTACCACCTAGCTTTACATACCAACAAAAGAAAAAAAATTCTACGATTTAAGACATTACTTTTGGGATGACCCACATCTTTATAAAGGAGTCACTACAAAAAATACACTTCCGTGAGGATACGTGTTTGTCACAGTAGGTCATGTTTTCTGTCATGCATGTACATCCATGACGATTTTATGACAGAATCAAGATAGTCATACCTGTGCTGTCGCAGAAGTGTTCCATGACATTACCAAAATTATCATCACGGAAGTGTCCACTTCCATGACGATAAATGACACTTCATGGAAGTGCTTTCATCAAGGGTAACCGACATGTGGCATCCACCGTAACGGGTTGTTGTTAAGCTATCGGGTCCAGTTTCGGATCCGATAACCCGTTAAAAGCCCAGAAAATGGGGATTTTCCACGTGTAAAATTCTCATTGGCCGGAGGAAACACGTGTTGGCTCACGGTTGGGACAGATGTCATCCACTCATTGGATAGGAGGCACCTATGATACTTCAACACGTGGCACGACCCAACAGTGGCCCATTCCGATGAAAAAGGCCATACCAGTAAAAATTAGCAGGCGGGCCCATAAAAGGCCTACTTGTGTTAGGTCCATTTAAGCCCACGGCCCATCCGATATGTGCCAATTCGGCCTGTCAACGGCCCATTAACGATTTGACACCATTGCAGCCCATCGTTAGTTCGAGCCCGTTAACAGCCTGCTATATATTTGGGCTCAATATCGGCCCGATCTGGTTTCGGCCTGTTAACGGCCCATTCAAGGGATGGGCCAATTTTTAGGATCTACATCTTTCGGCCTTTTAGCGACCCATTTAAGTGTTGGGCCAATTTCCAGCCCAGTGTGTCTTTCAGTCTGTTGATGGCCCATAAATGAGTTGGGCCATTTGCAGTTGGACCTGAGTTTTGGCCTTTTAACGACCCATGCTCTTCATGGTCCAATACCAGCCCGGTTTCTCTTTCGGCCTGCTAAAGGCCCACAACACAGTTGGGACATATCTGATCGACGACTTTTCGCCTCTTAGCGGCCCATGCTCTTCATGGTCCAGTACGAGCCCGCTGTCTCTTTCGGCCTGCTAAAGGCCCACAGTATAGTTGGACCATATGAAGCCCGACCTTAGTATCGGCATGTTAATGGCCCATGAAATCAAATGGGCCCACCTGTTGCCCGCTTCGATGTTGGCCTGTTAACGACCCGGGAGGTAATAGGGCCGACCATTAACTTTCGGCCTGGTAACGACCCATTAACTTAATGGGCCCACTAAAGTTCGAACATGTCTGTAGGCTCAATTAGATAATTTGAGCCCATTACGACGAGCAATTATGCACAGGACCAAAACCTATCAATTGAAGGCCTGTGAGAATTTTGGCCCCTACGAGCCCATTAGGGAAGCCCATTAAGGGCAGTGGGCTGCTTCCTTCATATAGGGCCCATAACTGTTCATGCTAACTAATAATTTAACTGCTATTTTTAGCTTCCTAGCGACCAGTTAGCTGGAATGCGAGGCACGCTAAGAAAAGGTATGACATACATGGAAAAACGTTGCACATCCAACATATATTACAGGAAATTACATCCACTGGGCAATCAAAGATTGATGCCATTGCAATTAAATGAACAGAATCTAATGTCTACAATGTCACAATCTGCAACCTCAGTGCGGATGACGCCCATAAGCATGTGAGCAAGTTCTTCCTTCTTTGCTACACTATCTCTGAAAAAATTGATCAGTTGTTGTTGCGTAAGAATGTGCACCTCTGATTCCTCCAGGATTTCCATCATTGCTTCAGTCAGTAATTGGTTCACAAACACACATTTTTTCTGTTGCATTCGAGATAGAGGAAACTGAACAGATTCAGATGGAGAGTGTCTCAACCACTGCGTCATAACATAAACTAGGAGGGGAACCGAACATATTAATCAAGAGTTATTGCCATATTACCTGGCCTAGATTTATTGGAAAGAAACAATGGGGGGTTGCCTTGCTATTTTCAGAGTTTGTCTTCTTATCTTCAGCAGCCTGCACCAAATTAACACACTAGCATTGCTATCATTGGCCAGGTCATATAATAGGAAAGCAACATTGACAGAACGAATGTTTGGGCAACCAGACCACACCAGCCTACACCAAATTAACACAATATGTACAACTATCATCAACCAGGTAAGGTAATACAAAAGCAACATTGACACAAATGAATGAATGGGCAACCAGGTAGTTTTCCATTAAAAAATCAACATTGTTGCCTTTAATTATACATTTTGCTACAACTAAATTTAGATCTGATAAAGGTTGGATTCACTCCGATTAACAAAATACATGCTGATGTAAAAATATAGTGATATACAACAGGTACTTACATCAGCATTGGAGTACAGAGAACTCCCCCAAGATACTTTCCTCGAATACGATCCCAGTGCAGAAAGTCTTCTATCGTTTATGATTATTTTCTAAAAGAGAGATGGGTAAGAAACATGTAGAAAATATGATCAGAATGCTATAAAATTTCATGATGTGAGGATACACACACGCTTCTTAGAATGGAGTTGACATATTTTTGCTGGACTGGAGCGGACTAGTTCTTTGGCCACTGGAATCTTCTTATTATCAGTAGGAGTTGGGTTTATCTGTGCTGGAGCAGTATCTGTGAAAACTGGAGTTGGTTTACTATCTCCTGACATTTGTATCTTTTGCAAAGACCTGGTTTGTAACCCTTCAGATTCTAACATAGCTGTCTTCCCCTTGCATGCCTTATATAGAAGAATGGTGCTTCAATTATAAAACATGCTACAACAGAGTGTCGGGGAAACGACACCTATGGGATCACTGGAATCCCTTCTACGGTTGGCGAGCACGGGGTTGTGAGAAGAGCAGGTTTAGGAGCTAGCACAAAGATCGTTTACCTAGGTTCGGGCCACGAGGATGTGTAATACCCTAGTCCTTCTTTGGTGCTTCAATTATAAAACATGCTACAACAGAGTGTCGGGGAAACGACACCTATGGGATCACTGGAATCCCTTCTACGGTTGGCGGGCACGGGGTTGTGAGAAGAGCAGGTTTAGGAGCTAGCACAAAGATCGCTTACCCAGGTTCGGGCCGCGCGGATGCGTAATACCCTAGTCCTTCTTTGGTGTGTATTTCAGAGTGTTCTTGAGCTCTCGAACTAGCTACGGTGGCTGCATAGTTCCAAAGAGCTGAATCCTTCTCCAGTATGCCTTGGGCCTCCTTTTATAGTCGAAAAGGGGTCGCCACAGTGGCACACAGGAGGTGGAAAGGTGTACAATGTGCGAGCTTACCGCCCGGCATTACGGGACAAAGCGCATTCAATGCACTACTCAGGTGTCCATTAGCTTTATCGGGGACGGGAACGAGGCCCGTCCCGTCCGTCGCCGCTCCGCCTCGCTTCGACACGCGCCCGGGCCAGCGATGTGTGTGGTGCCATGTAGGCAGGCAGGCCGCAGAGGTGGCGCGGTGGCAGGGCCTTCACGAAGATCTGCATACCACCATGCAGGTGCTTGCCGAGTCGGTGTAGAGGCCGCCCGTCGCCACGCAGGTGCCTGCCCAGCTGGTTGAGCTAGCAGCTGCTTGGGGACGGCGGTGGCATCTTGGCAGATGCGGGCCTGGCTGCGGCCCCGCTGGTGTCCTCGGCGAGGGTCTTGCCGGGGGGCCCGGCAAGGGTCTTGCCGTGGCACTGCGGTCGTCCCCGGCAAGGTGCTTGCCGGGGGTCTTGTGGATTTCCTCGGCTAGAATCCCTCCGAGGGTCGTCGTCTTGTGGTTCTCATCTGATCTCATATATTCATGATCTTGACAAAGATCTGCATACCACCACAGAGGTGCTTCCCGAGCCCTGGTTCCAATGTAGTTGTTGGCGGCGTTTGGAAACCTTCGGCTCAAGGGTGGCTCGCTCTACTGGCATTGGGCAAGCTGCCCCAGCAAGGCTCTTGCCGGGTCCGTGGAGGCCGCGCCGGCAAGGGTCTTGCCGGGGGAGTCCACCTCGCCCTTTTGCTCTTTTATGCTTCTGGTCTTGGCATCGCCTTGTGCTTCGGTTTCCCTCCGGCTTCCCTCCACTGCCCTGCTATGTGCGGCCGCGACGCGCGACTGACTGCCCGTGCACAAGTAAAGGGGTCAAAATGAGAGCCCCTACTTTTGTACACCGACAGGAGCCCCCGGGTCTGGGCCATACATAAGTGCAACGCGTTGTTGGGCCAGGCCTGAACAGTCTTGCTGGCAGTCAGCGAATTTTAGAGCAAGCGATAACTTTCGTCTGATCGCTTCCCCGACCCGCATTGAACGCGCGACATGGAGGGTCGTGTGTGACGTGGGGGTCATGCGTGGGGCGGTTCACGCATGCATGTGTCACATCGCAGTTAATGGGAAAAGAGGCGGCCCGCGCCTTCCCCATAAAAAGGAATAACCGTGGGCGCGCTGCTCATTTTACCCCCTGCGCCTTCCCCACTCTTGGAACCGCCGTCCCCTTCATCCTTTCTCTCGAGCTTTTGCTCCCGCTCGCCGCCGCCGCGCCTTTGTCTTCCCCGACCGCCATGGCGCTCAAAACTAGCAGAGGCAAGGGGGTGGCCAAGGATGCCGGGGAGAAGGAGTCGCCGGAGAGCGAGTTGGCGGTGCGGCGGACGCATCACGCCTACTTTCTGTCGATGGTCGACGCGGTCGAACTCTGGGACTACTTCAAGCACCTCTGGGGGTGCAAGACGGGAAGCGAGACGACGGGGCATGCGGCCATGCGCATCATCCTCGCCGCCTTTGCTGAAGCCGGCCCGAATCGGTACCCATTCTTCGTCGTCTACTTTTCTTCCGGCCTCTGCCCCCCTTCTCTGATTTCTTCAGCGACATCATGCACACCTACGGCTTCCACCTTCTGGATTTTACCCCAAATGTCGTGGCGTGCATGGATCTTTTTGCGCACGTCTGCGAGGGCTTCGTCGGGTTGCATCCCAACATGGCGCTCTTCCGCCACTACTTCTTCCCTCAGATCCAAAAGGGGGTGCCATTTCCGGTTGTGTCGCTTGGATCCCAAGGTCCAAGGGGACATACCCGGAGGGCGCTCAGAAGGAGAGGTGGGAGGAGTGGCGGGGCCAGTGGTGCTGGCTTGAGTAGAAGGATCCAGCAGCATTCTACGAGGTTCGCCCGGCGCCGCCGGTCCACAGAAACTACTGGAGTGATGTCGATGTCAACGACAAGAAGCTCACGGTCGCCACCACCAGGATTCTTTGTCTCACCGAGGCCGTGCTCACCCTTGAGATGATCGGGGCGGATTTCATCCACCGCCGAATCGCTCCGCTGCACAACAAGGGGAGGCCGACCTGGCTCTTCACGAATGCCGCTGTCAGTGTCAAAACCGGCGGATCTCGGGTAGGGGGTCCCGAACTGTGCGTCTAGGCGGATGGTAACAGGAGACAAGGGACACGATGTTTTTACCCAGGTTCGGGCCCTCTCGATGGAGGTAATACCCTAATCCTGCTTGATTAATATTGATGATATGGGTAGTACAAGAGTAGATCTACCACGAGATTAAGGAGGCTAAACCCTAGAAGCTAGCCTATGGTATGATTGTTGTTGTGTCCTACGGACTAAAACCCTCCGGTTTATATAGACACCGGATAGGTTAGGGTTACACAGAGTCGGTTACAATGGTAGGAGATCTACATATCCATATTGCCAAGCTTGCCTTCCACGCCAAGGAAAGTCCCATCCGGACACGAGACGAAGTCTTCAATCTTGTATCTTCATAGTCTTGGAGTCCGGCCGTGATGATAATCCGGCTATCCGGACACCCCCTAGTCCAGGACTCCCTCAGTAGCCCCTGAACCAGGCTTCAATGACGATGAGTCCGGCGCGCATGTTGTCTTCGGCATTGCAAGGCGGTTCCTCCTCCGAATACTTCATAGAAGCTTTTGAACAACAGGATAGTGTCTGGCTCTGCAAAACAAGTTCCACATACCACCGTAGAGAGAATAACTTTTTGCACAGATCTGCTGACGTCTTCCGCGGCGTGACATCACACCACGGCCAGGCCTTTATATGAATCGTTTTTTACTATTCCACCTCAGCGCGTTTAGCTAGGCGGTTTTCTTGGCACGTCTTATCAAAGCATAGATCGTGCCCCCTTATTCTGGGATTCTCATCAATACGG
Organism: Aegilops longissima; assembly: GCA_021605205.1. Lineage (NCBI taxonomy): Eukaryota > Viridiplantae > Streptophyta > Magnoliopsida > Poales > Poaceae > Aegilops > Aegilops longissima. The sequence continues at coordinate 487,007,769 of CM038682.1, read as the reverse complement.
ACGTGGGTAACCCATCCGCGCCATTGATTACGGCACTTGGGAGATAAGCGAGTTTCACCAGGCTGGTGGGGGACGCATAGTCTTCGTCCGTCCATATAAGGGGATAAGGATCCACCTTTTCACCTATGCCTTCTTCCTCCTTTGCTCATCCATTTCCGCGCACTCGAGCTCCAGCACCCAAGTCCGCACATCCCACCTCAACCTTTCTCCAATCATGTCAGGAGCGGGAGGCAGGTTGATGGCCTCCTCCGTCAAGGAGGGGCACATCACAAGACTGCGGGAGGCCGGATACTTGTCCGCGATATCAGCGCCAGGCTGCCCGACGAGGGCAGCTCATTCCAACCCCTGGCCCCATGAGAGGGTGGTGTTTCTCCCCCACTACCTCCGCGGACTAGGTTTTCCACTTCACCCATTTGTCCGGGGGCTCATGTTCTACTACGGCCTGGACTTCCATGACCTGGCACCGAATTTCATCCTCAACATCTCGGCGCTTATCGTGCGTGTGCGTAGGCCTTCCTTCAGATCCAGCCCCCTTCGCTTATGGCTGAAGATCTTCAACGTCGGGCCAAGGTTGTGGGCGGCCGCAAGCCGGAGTCTTGGTGGCTCCATGGTTGGCAAGATAGCCAAAGTCCTATGGCTCGAGGGCTCCTTTGTGGAGACAATAAAGGGTGGCAATCGGGGTGGTTCTACATCACCGAGCCACGCGACCCTGAATGGGTGGCGGCCCCCGAATTCAGATCTGGCTTCCCCACACGGCTCTCGTCATGGAAAGAGACGAGCCTGACTTGGGGAAATTCGAACGAGACATCCGGACTCCAAACATGCGTCCGAAACCTGGTGGGCAAGAATCTCCGGCTTGTCAATGTAATCCAGGTGATGCTCATCCGTCGGATCCTCCCATGCCAACAACGGGCCTTAAATTTATGGGTGTTCGATCCGGCACAGCACTCGACTCTAAAGGCTCTTCGACACTACGTACAAAGATGCCTGGAAGGGGCTGTTCAAGGGCGCCGAGGCTCCCTCATCCGCTACTGAAGATCGCGGGTACAACTCGCAATGTCCAGCCGGCGAGGTAAGTTATTTTGCCCTTTACGGGACTCTTTTTTCATAGATTGACTCTATGCGGGATCTAAAAACTCCCTAATCTTTGACAGGACTGGCTGAAGACGGCCGGACAGATTAACTGTCCGCCCTTTGCCGAAGACCAGTGGGCGCCCAATTGACGGGGGTGCTGGCTCGGCACCCCATGTGGTGCCGGAGAAGAAGGCCAGAAGGAGGCCACGGGAACTCAAGGAGCTCCCGATGCAGTGCTGTCGATTCTGAGCAGAATCTTCTCTGCTAGTTAAGACGGCAGACAGATTAAGCGTCCGGCTCCTTTTGCTTGAAGACCAGCGGACGCCCAATTGACGGGCTGCTGGCTCCGCACCCCTATGTGGTGCCGGAGAAGAAGGCTAAGAAGGAGGCCACGGGAACTCAAGGAGCTCCGGCGCCAGTCTTGTCGGTTCTCAAGCAGAATCTTCTCCGAGGACGAGGAGGAGGAAAGAAGCTTCTCCCCAGTGAAGAGGAGGAAAAGGAAGGCCGCCCAAGCCGGGAGGCCGGAGGGTCCAAGAAGGAAGAACCTTCCTCAGGACTTCTCCACCAACGCCGAGGGGACGAGGAGGATTAGCCAACAAGGGCCAAGCCCTGGCGAGATCGTAAGTGTCCTGATACCCCGACTCTTTTTATTATCGCATAGTGTTCTCTAATGTCGAACAATCGTGCAGCTCGCCCAAGAGCGAGCTAGCCGCTTCGACGAGCGGGTCCCTGGGTTCGTCGGAAATGGAAAGTACTTTGCTTCCGACCGCCTCCTCGCCTCACACTGCGGATGACACCGAGGTGGCGCCCCAAGGTGGGCCTGGTCAAGAGGAGGTGGCGCAGGAGGCGCCACAAGGCGACCTCCCGGACTCCAGGCGCGTGGGGGGCAAGACCCCCAGGGGCTCTAAGGCCAACCCTTTTCCGGACTCCATGCCAGAACCTTCAGTGGTTCCGGAGTCTGGCAAGCGGTCCCTTCATAAGAAGGGTAAGATGCCGGTGTCCTCCGTCCAACCGGAGGCACCGGACAGCTTACTGGAGGCGCTTGACAGCGCCTCAATCGAGGAGTAGCACCGCACTGTTATGAGTGTGGTGATCCGGATAGTTCAGTCCGCCAAGAGCGGGCTGACCGAAGCCTGTACCAGCCTTCTAACAGGCTTTGAGGTAAGTTTAGAATTTATAAAAATATTATCGCATAGACAGTAGCCCCTGATGCTTAGTTCGGTGTTCGGAAAGAAAAGCCGGGCTAAGGATCTAAAAAGATATACGCAGGAGTCTAACATAAGGATGTCAATATGGGAATGCAGGCTGCGCTGCTGACCTCTGCCGCACTGACTGCGGAGGTCAATGCAATGAAGCAGAACCTTGAGCGGTCCGAGAACGAGCTCGGACAAGCCAAGAAGCAGCTCGAGGACAAGGAAGGTAAATAATACCTTATTAAGAAAAATACCTTATAGAAAAAGGTTTTGGTTGCCGAAAAGTAACAAGAATAACATGGGTACTGCAGTGGCCACGAACGAGGTGGCGACCCTGAAGGAAGCGGTGTCCATGGCTGAAAACGAAGCGGCTGCGGAACGCACCGAGCGAGAGAAAGGGGAGGCGCAGCTGGCCAAGGTACGGCAAGAGCTCCAAGCTCTCGTGGAAAAACACGAGAGTTTGGAGCGTGTCTCGAAGACTCGAGAGTCCGAGCTCGCCTCATCTCTTGAGAGTGCCAAAGCTGCTAAGGCCGAGGCCCAAAAAGCCCTCCAAGAAATTGAATCGCTAAAGAAGATAGCGGCGGGTAAGGCATTCTTTATGCAAAGCAAGAATGTAAAAGTCAATTATCTATTACTTACCCGGATTCGGAGCTCTCCAGGAGCATTCGCAGATTTGCCCCATAGTGCGTCTGATGCTGCCGCATTCTACCGCGCCTAGGAGGGGAGCTCAACAGAAAAGGTGTTCTGGTCTCAGTATGCTGAGGCCGGACATCCGGTGCCCCTGAGCGACCAGCTGAAGCAGCTGGTCGAGCTCCACAAGGTCGCCGAACAGGCCATGAAGGGCCTTATGGGCCGGCTTTGGCCATTGAGAGGCCATGCTCGAGCTACTTCGCTTGTGCGCAGCGGTGGTGGGCCTTTGTCCATGAACTGAAGTCATCAGCGCTCCGTCTGCATCGAAGGTGTTCGTCCGGGCCCTTGCCCGTGCTAAAGTGCACTGGGTAAGATGGATGCGAGAAGCTTGCGACGGACGGACCACCGAAGGGCAAGGAGCATCGCACGCCCGAAATGTACTATGAGGGCCTTACGAAGGGTGCTTTCGCCCGAATAGCGGATGAGTGCTCCAAAGATGTAATTTTGAATAGACTCGCATTTGTTATCACATGCGCTAAAAACTTGTTCATATGCACTAAGCAACGCTTGTTAATTTAAAATATTACCTTCTGGCGGCGGCGTTTATCAAATTTGAGAGATGGCAAGTCGTTGGCTTCAGCCCCATGCCACGAGTCTTTGGAGTGTTCGGGATAAACTTGAGCACTCTTGTTCCCATTCTTGGGTCCATCTAGGAGGTGCCCAGCATAGCTAACAGGCAACTAGACTTATAATGCTTGAACACTCTCACTTAGACATAGAATTCTATAATTTTAAATTTAGTGAAGCCCCTAGTATTCGAAAGGCCGAGTTAGGGCGCTATCCACGCCTTGGCGGACAACTCGTTCCTCGCTCTAAGCGGCATAAGTCTTTAGGGACCGAAAAAAACTCTCGAACAGCGACCGGCTCTCGCCCTATCATGACGGTCGGTTTAGCTTTCTCCTTTGAGGTGCTCGACCCAGCTCAAGCTGGGCACAATCGCGATGGTTCTCCCGTGCTACCTTAGCGATATAGCGGGCGTAAGGTACCAAAACACGGAGCCGGAAAACCAACTATTGATCCAAGACATGATTAGGAGCCGATTCATATAATGCTATAAGTTCGGGTGCCGCACTTGTGAAAGTGTTGGGACTTATCACACCATAATTTTGAAGTACTTAAGCCCTGGTGTATTGGCCGTACCAAAGTGTGCAGGTGCAACATGTCATGAAATGAACATATATATAAAAAAGGAGTGCAATAATAGACAAGAGCTATGTATTTTTTATTCAAAAAGGTACTGCGATGAAAGCAGAATGATACAAATAGTGCGATAAGCAAGGGATGGGACTATCTAACATGTCCCCCTCCGAGGATAAGCTACTTGAGATGGTATGTAAAACAGGTATAATGCTCAGTAATAGAGACCACCGATGCTATGGACAAGACCAGAGGGTGAGGGCCGAGAGCCGTAGGAGCCCCGATTCGTGATGCTGTGCACCCCCTTTAACGCCAAGCTGGGTTAGATGACTTAAACTTATGTCCTCGTCCTGCTCGGCTGGTCTCAACTGCCGCCGCAAGCCTGTGTCATGATGCCATGGACAAGACCAGAGGGTGAGGGCTGAGAGCCGGTAGGAGCCCCGAGTCACGATGCTCGTGCACCTCCCTTTAACGCGCAAGCTTCCGCCACCCAGAAAAAGGCACCAAATAACAAGCATGGTGGAGCGAGAGCATAATCCTAAGGAAAAGCAGAAGGATACATGTCATTGGATCGGACTGCGGGCTTGGGGATGATGCAGCCCGAGCAGCTACTGCAACAGATAGGCTAATGATATGAAATAAAGGCATGCCGCAGGACGGACCCACGCGCTAGGGAATAATGCGGCCTCAAGGCGCCCCACCGAAATAAAACTTAAAGATGTCACCGTGATGTTGGGGATGAAGGGTGTCTGTAGCAGACTTGCGGGCCGGGAGCCGATCTCACGAGCCTCCAGCCTGTGGGCCTCGAGAGGCCCGAGGCGCGCATGCCTCAGGCCATCTTCATCTCCGCCGCTTGCTGCGGCCCTCGACCTCTGAGCCTCCGTGATGGTCTCATGAGACGCTGGTGCGCAGAGAGCTGCTTGGCCGGCCATAAGGCATGCGACGAGTCAGGCGGACCTCTAACGCCCCACTCATGAGGGGCCAGAGGCGCTTGAGATGCGGCCTTGCTGAGCCCTCGGTATGTCGAGACGCTGCAGCCCACCATCCCCGCCTGGATGGGGTGCCACACGGTGGCGGCGGCTGCCCTCATGACCCTTGACTCCTCAGAGCCCCTTAATGGCCTTGCTAACAAACCCCGAGGGTTCGCCCTCCTTGCCTTGCTCCTCGCTATGGAAATGTGCATCAAACACGCCCACGTGGTGCCCAAGCGCCTCGAGACCTTGGCGAGGTCGGCGGCTCCAGGGAGAGCCCCAGCCCTGCCTGAGGAGGGCGCCATGCACTTTCCTATGCGATGGAAGGAGGTTCCCTGCCCGCCAAGGCCCGGAGGGGCCTCGCCTTGAGGAGCCGGACCGGCCGATGTCTTCTTTTCTTGCGCGGCTCTGGAGGCCTCCCCGCTGTCAGGGTCTGGCTTCGAGCGATGCGGCTCGAAAGGCTCGCCCAGGAGCACACTGCGCTCTCTTCGTAGGCACCGTGATGACCCCGCCGCTTCGGCATCTTGAGGACGCGTAGCCGTAGGGTTACGCCATGAACTTGGCCAACGCTGGTACCCAAGGATGGCGTTGTATCGGCAAAGTAATGTGGGCGACAAGTCGGCGAGCTCGGTAGGAAGGTCGCGAGCCCGGCGTGACAGAAGGCGACCTGCCCGATCGGGACCGTGGAGCCGCGGTGACTCCGGAGAAAGGCTTGGCTGGCTGAAGTTGACAGTAGGGCACTTGAAGATTGTTGAATGTTTCACGGACAGGATGGAGCCCTGCTCCGCCGCCGATGAGGGTCTTGGTGACTAGCACGCTGTCGATGATGGGGAACAAAGCATCGGGAGAACTTCGCCGTGGCTGGCGACTTGAGCTGATCCGCTGAGCTGAACGTGATGGCGCATGCCCACCACCCGAGAGGGCGCGGACTCGAGCTTGGGGAGGACTGCATTCACTTCACGGGTGAACCGCTGAAGATGCGCCGAGAGGCCGGGCTTGAGCTCCGCCCAGATGCAGCGACTGCACGGCTCGGAAGCCCTCAGCCCCTCGCCCCAATGACGGTCTTCAATTCTCAAGGCGCGCAACGGAGGAGGCTCGCGCCTCGGCGGGGCGATCCGCGAGCTGATCCCTCCAGCCTCCCTCATGAGGTGGGTCTTGCCAGCGGTCCTCGCGAGGTTGGTCACGCCACCCTTGGCGCTGGGCCGCGTCTTCCCAAATGCCCCGCATTCCTTCCTCCTCCTCGGCTATAGCCCCGGTCGCCGGGCGCCTCGGGCCGACCCTTCCGCCAAGACGTCGGAGCTCTGGCATTGCTGGTGTTGTGGTGTGGAGCCTATGGTACACGCAGCACGGCTGCCCTTGGAGGACCCGGGCTGATCTCCCGGCCAGGTCCGGTTCGGCCAGAGCACGGCAGCCCTGGCGCTTCACGCCCTGGCCTGGACTTCTTCTCTTCGATCCACGGCAGCAGCTCGAGGAGGAGAGGCGCCTCCTCAGCCCCCCGCACACTTGGCCGCCAAGTTGAACAGCTCCAAGGAGGTGCACAGATCTTCATGCATCGCCAGCTCCTTCATCTTGACGCCGCGCACGCTGCCGGAGAAGGCGGAGATGATGGCCTCCGCCACCCCGATCTTGAGGCGCGTTGTTGAAGCCTGGATGTACTTTGCAGGTTTCGGGTTGCTGCTTGATTCGGCACATGTCGCCACGGGTGGCCGGCCGCAGTACCTTGAAGTTACATGGCGAAGTGGGTGCGATCTCGCCCAGAAGAGATCGTGCTCGGGGCCGATTCAGGAGCCAGTGTGCTCCATCCTTGAGCGCCTGGGAAACCAATTCTCCATGACCTTTTCATCCTGCTGCAGCCTCGAGGCCCAGCTCAGAGAGCTAGAGGAACTCCGAGGGTCACCGTGCTGTGAGCGTGGAGGCAACTGCTTGAACTTGGCGGGCCACGACGCCGTGAGCTCGGAGGTGAAGGCAGCGCCGTGGTCCAGTGGGGCCTTTGCAGAGGGCTTGGTCTTGTGGCCTCTCGCGCCAAGGCCGGGGCAGCGCAGGTCTTGACGTGCTGGAGTAGGGAGCGCTGGGCAGCTTCTGCGGGCGTAGCAATTTCTTGATACCGCTTGCCTTGCCGGGCGCTTAGCGGAACGGGTTCCGCTGTGGGTCAAGCGCTTTGGGGCTGGGCGCTGCTTGAGGAGGAGGCGGTTGAGGCGCCCGAGTTTTACACAAGGCGGTGCGCAGCGAGACGGACGGCGCAGGTCGCTTCAGAAAGCGCGGACGAAGCTCGGCGATTTGGTCGAGCTATTTTCGAGACGCTGCCGACGAGGCGGTAGCGCAGGAGCTCGCAGCGGGCGAGTGCAGCTCGGGTTTGCGAAGGCAAGGCGCGCGGATTAAGAACCAGCGGGGTGAGCGGCGCGTGGGCGGTGGCGCCGCCCCGCCATGGACGGGTGTGCTGACGACGCCGCTAAGCTCGTTTTCGCGGCCGGGTGGCGGCGCGGACGGCAGTGATGGGAACGACGAGGGCGCCACGACGGAGCTGTCCGGGCGACATGGGAGGCGAGGGGGCTCGGGCCGGGCGCTGGCCCGACGAAGCCGATATGGTTATGTGGTCGGGGAAGAACGAGGCGACGAAGCAGATTCGGGCGACTTACCCGGGCGCGCTTAAATGTCGGATTTCGGGTTCCAGACCCTTGAGGTTCAACACTAGGGTGCACGCGAGATCCAATCCTCCACCGCCTCGCACTCAATCGATGTCATGACAGGTGGCCTTCCAATGCCATGTAGGCGCTTGGTTTGGTCGCCTCCGCATCGCCGCTCATACTGGCCGATGTCTTCGAGTCGAAGTCGAGCATGTCGGTTAAATCATCGATGCTGGCTACAAAGTGGGTGGTGGTGGGTGGCTTTGAATTTCTTCGCTGCTCGATCCCAACCTTCCCGTCCGTAGTCCGCCAGGGCTCTCCGGATAAAGAGAGAGACTTTAGTGATTCAGGATGTCGCCAAAGGGCGAAAAGGAAAGATGTCCGCGCGTTGAACTCCATGATCGCCCAATCGGATTCATCGCAAGGGCTTCTAATCCGGAAGGAGTCCGCACCTCGAGTCGAGGTCTTCGCAGCGATGGGATAGAGTTTGGCTAATCGCCAGAGATTGTAGCCCCCGAAAGTGTCCAACCACCCGCGCTCGATAGGGAATACGGCCCGGATTATGGGACGGAGCGGATGTTGGTGCGCGGCCTGTGGCAATCGCTCGCTGCAGAGCTAGATCATGCCCATCGAGACAAGGCGGCATCGCTTATTGGGTTGAATCCGTCAAGATCAAGTCTCCGCGATATCGGCCGATAGTTCAAACTTCCAAATCTGACTGATGGCCGGGCGAAGCTTTCGATTCTGCTCCAGATGGCCTTTAATTCGCCTGCAGCAGAAGCCGCCGACATTTAAGATCCGTCCGGAGAAAGGTCTCACCGGACGCATCGTTGTTGATGATCAAGGAGCCATCGGGCCTATCGGTGACGGCACGTAGGAACTCTCAATGAAAGCAGCAATGTCGTGTCAAAACCGCGGATCTCGTAGGGGGTCCCGAATCGCGCGTCTAGGCGGATGGTATAACAGGAGACAAGGACACGATGTTTTTACCCAGGTCCGTCCCTCTCGGGATGTAATACCCTACCCCTTCTTGATTAATATTGATGATATGGGTAGTACAAGAGTATTCACACGATCAAGGAGGCTAAACCTCAGAAGCCAGCCTATGGTATGATTGTTGTTGTGTCCTACGGACTAAAACCCTCCGGTTTATATAGACACCGGATTGGTTAGGTTACATAGAGTCGGGTTACAATGGTAGGAGATCTACATATCAGACGCCAATCTTGCTTCCACGCTAAGGAAAGTCCCATCCGACACGGATGAAGTCTTTAATCTTGTATCTTCATAGTCTTGGAGTCCGCTGGATGATAGTCCGCTATCCGACACCCCCAGTCCAGACTCCTCACCACGACATCATGAGGCTCCGCCTCGGCCCGACCACAACTCACAAAGGATGGGGCACACCACTTCATACGTTTTTCCACCGACGTGAACTCGCGACGCAAGGTCGAAGGGTCCGCAAGGCCGTAGGCGGCACGCCAGCTCCTTGTTTGGGTTGCCGACGCACGTGGTCCTACTGAGCAACAATCATACCAGACGATATCACCAAGGATGCCGGGTTACTGCAAGCACGGCTCCTCGCCCCAAGTTAATGAAGGCCAGGATCAGGGCAGGAGTTTTTGACACCTTGGAGGAGAAGTACGCCCAGGCCGAATCATGGGTTCATTCAGACACCACCCAAAGCGGAGCCGACCACTCGCCAGTGGTGGGTGGCGGAGTCGCTGGCTGAGACACGGTAGCGGGCGGCGTGAGGATACGCACACAAGCAACATGGAGGAAAAGGAGCTGCCAGCTGGGCGGTCCGCCGTGAGGCCAGCCAGCTGCAGACCGGGCCCTCTCATCGAGGATGTGGTTGACGAGTCGTCACGGAGGAGGCCGGGCTGTCGATCCCAGCCCCGGAGAGGGCGAGTCCCGCGGGCGGGCCACCTCCAATGAGCCGGCCCCGACCAAGCAGGCCGTGTAACCGCTGCAGCTTCAGGAGGGGTCCGATGCTGATAAGGGTCACAAGGGCAGAAGCAGAAATGTAAGAAGACAGCAATCATTTCTTTCGTCTAGTGCCCTTGACTCCACCACCTTCCCTCCCGCAGCTAGATGTCGACGCTGAGGTCGCCTTTTGATTTGGGTCCCCGAGCCCAAGGAGGAAGAGGAAAGAGCAGAGGAGGAGGTGGAGGACGAAGCATCTTGTCCCTTCTGTCATCTCCATCCCCACTCATGCCACTTATCTTGATTCGTTATTCTTCTTCTTTGTGGATGCGAGACACCGCCTGTGAGGGTGAAGAGGGCCAGGCTTCGGCGAGCGGCCAGCCCCGGCAGGTACTTCCGCACACCATCAGGTGTTGAGCAGCCAGACAGAGCTCCCCCCAAGACAACCCCTAACGAAGCTCATCACCACCCTCGCTGACGGCGCTAGGGGTATGATCCTTGACGCTGACCTTGTCATGGTTGTTGAGGAGGACAACAGCAGGAGGAGCCACCGAGGGTTACTCCCCAACACGCCGCCTCTATCGACCACCACCCGAGGGCGCCCAAGGGCGCCAAGCACCGAGCCCATGCACATGGAGGAGGAGGAGGCGAACTCAGCACGTGGTTTCTGTCTCTGTAAACGCTGGGAGGGGACCTCATTCCAGCTTGGGCACGTAAGTCACCGCTTCTCGCCCCTGCTCCTTTCTATTCTTCGATCTTGGTCTCGGTCATTTATCCCTCGTATCCAGATCCTTCCTCGGCGGATCCGGAGGATATAGACACCGTCATCAAGGATGTCGCCAAGGATGCCGCAGCGGAGGCCGAGAAGATCGCCACCGAGGAGGCCGCCAAGGTGCTGGGCGGAGCCGCCAAAGGGCCCGTCGGGGAGCCACCTGCAAGGCTCTTGCCGAGGAGGTTGCAAGGAGCTACCGAGGAGGCAGCAAGGCCATTGTCAAGGAGGAGGTGGCTGACGACCAACCTTCCTCCTCTGCTGCCTCTGGCTCAGGCAGGTACCTAAGGGTGGGCGAAGACCTGTTCGTCCACCTCCCAGGGACGGCGAGCACTGGGGCGCCTGTCGAGGGGGAGGTGTTTGATGATGAGGTGCTCGCCGCCACCGGGCTTGAGGTCGTTGACGAGCCGAGCACCGGTGACGGTGGTTCCCAGGAAGAGAGGCTCCTCCGGGCCATAGGCGCCAACTTTCAGAAGCTACGGGCCCTTCACCACCTTCGCCTGGACAAGACCAAGTTCAGGATGGCGGTAGTGGACAAGGCGGAGGCGGACCTCGAGGCAGCGTCGCGGCCTTGAAGCAGTTCGCCGCAGGCCCACAAGGACACAAGCCTGCCTAGGACACTCTTGGCTGAGCGTGACACAGGCGCTACGTCATAAGCAGGGACGACATCGAAGAGGCTCAGAACTGCCCGCGCAGGAGGCCGCTTTCGAGGCGAGGCCGCTCGGCATCCAGAAGAGCGAGCTGCTGCGCTTAAACTCCTAGGGAGGAGGACCTTGCCTTGCATGAGGAGAGGCTGGCCATAGCAGCTCCACAGCAGGGCAGCTGGAGGTGGAGAGGCTTCGTCGTCACAGCGGACCCGGGGCCGCTGGAGAGGGCTGAAGGAGGCACCTCAACGCCCGGGCTCTAGTTCATCTTAGCCACAGAGTGAAGGAGGTGGAGGTGGGCGGGACAAGCTGAGGACCAGGTCTGAAAGAAGCCCAAGGAGAAGGACAAGCTCAATGGTGCCTGAGTGAGGCCTTGGCCGAAGTGCCATCTGACAAGGCTGAGCAACCTCTCAAGTCCAACAACTCCATTAAAGACACAGAAGCTGATTTCGGAGGGTCTTGAAGAGATGCTTTGGAGCCGAGAAGCAAGATTGCGAAGAACGGGCCGCCAGCGACAAGGACTGTGTGGAAGGCGAGACCCGGCATGGATCGGTCGCCTCGAGGCGTCCCAGCGGGATCACTGCGCAGCTGGCATACCATGGGGATGCCAAATGTGAGGTACACCTTTGAGGGCAACATGAGCCCCTACGCATGGTGAATTCTATTCTCGATGCGTGGTTCTTGGGCCCTTGAGGCATTTCCGCTCCACGGTGACGATTTTCACAACCATGAGGCCCGGAGGCTTCTTAGGGTGCCATGACCAAGGTTCTCACCAAGGTGGCATCTTTGGAACCCAACCTCGACTTCGATGCTCTGTGGGAGAGCTTGCGGAGGATGTGGACCTCGTGCCACTCAGGGAGCGTATCGAGCCCGTCATCAGCGGCATCGATGGAATCCAGAGGGTAGAGGGCCAGCGCCGGGATTAGGCACCCCGTTTCTTATCGCTCCTGCAAGTTCATTACCAAGATAATTTTTATCTCTATTTAGAACCGCAACAATAATTGATGTAATATAACTCTGCAGCACTTTTTGATATTATGCATGTTACTTTCCTGTTCAATCCCCCCTTTGTATGTTCACCTACGTTAATCGGGTAGGCTTGCCGGTGCATAAACCTAGAGCGCGGTGCTTTGAGGACGGATCCCCAGTGGCCTGCCGCGTGTGCTTGCTACCAGGCGAACCACCTTATCGCTCTCAACGCGGCCGCTCGAACTGTCGAGCTTGACTCGAGTCAGAATTGAGAGCGTTGCCAATTGTGGAAGGCTACCATGACGTTCTCGACGTGGCCGCTTAAGCTGTTGAGCGGACTCAAAACAGAGTAAGGGCGTTGCCAATAGCGAAATGGCCCATTGCGTGTAGGTTTTCCATACAAAGGACGAGATCTCCGGGGGGAATAACCTTATATAAAAAGGAAATATTTAAAGCTCGGCATGACTTAGCTTTCCTGTCGCCGAAGGCGCCCTCCGCGCTTGCACGCGGTGCTGTTCTCTTGGCCGTCTTCTTCTTTAAGAGTGATGGCGATGAAGAATTGCTAGGCTAACTGCTAGACCAGATTCTCACAACTGCGCCCCCTACCTGGTGCGCCAAAGATGTCGGGGAAACGACACCTATGGGATCATTGGAATCCATCTACGGTTGGCGGGCGCGGGGTTGTGAGAAGAGCAGGTTTAGGAGCTAGCACAAAGATCGTTTACCCAGGTTTGGGCCGCGAGGATGCGTAATGCCCTAGTCCTGCTTTGGTGTGTATTTCAGAGTGTTCTTGAGCTCTCGAACTAGCTATAGTGGCTGCGTAGTTCCAAAGAGCCGAATCCTTCTCCAGTATGCCTCGGGCCTCCTTTTATAGTCGAAAAGGGGTTGCCATAGTGGCACACAGGAGGTGGAAAGGTGTACAGTGTGCGAGCTTATCGCCCGGCATTACGGGACAAAGCACATTCAAAGCGCTACTTAGGTGTCCATTAGCTTTATCGACGGAAGAGCAGGCCCGCCCCATCCGTCGCCGCTCCGCTTCGCCCGACTACGACAAATATGCGCTGCACATGCAAAAGGTGCAAGCAGCTGAGGTGGCACGGTGGCAGTGCCTCTTCACGAAGATCTGCATGCCACCACGTAGGTGCTTGCCGAGTCCGGTAGAGGCCGCCCGTCGCCACAGTGCCTCGCCCACTGGTTGAGCTAGCAGCTGCTTGGGACGGCGGTGGCATCTTAGCAGATGCGGGCTGGCTGGCGGGTCCCTGCTGGTGTCTCAGCGAGAGTCTTGGCGGGGGCGACAAGGGTCTTGTCATTAGCGCCATAGGGTCGTCCCCAAGGTGCTTGCCGGGGGTCTTGTGGATTTCCTCGGCTAGAATCCCGCCGAGGGTCGTAGTCTTCTGGTTCTCATCTGATCTTATATATTCATGATCCTGACAAAGAACTCCATGCCACCACAGAGGTGCCTCCCGGGCCCTGACTATAATGTAGTTGTTGGCGGCGTTTGGAACCTTGGGCTCAAGGGTGGCTCGCTCTGCTGGCATTGGGCAAGCTGCCCCGGCAAGGCTCTTGCCGGGGCCGCGGAGGCCGCCCGGGCAAGGGTCTTTCCAGGGGAGTGCACCTCTCCCTTTTGCTCTTTTATGCTTCTGGTCTTGGCGTTGCCTTATGCTTCGTTTCCTCCGCTTCCTCCTCGCCTCTAGTATAAAGGTCATGACACTGCTTGCCGCCTGCACAAATAAAGGGGACAAAAGGAGAGCCCCTACTTTTGTACACCGACACAGAGAGATGTAATAGGTACTGAAGAATAGAAAGGAATGACATATTGACATGTATTCCCTCCATCCAGAAATAAATGGATGGGTCTAGGCGTATTTCAGTTCTAGATACATCCATTTTTATCCATTTCTGCGACATGTAATCTGGATACGACAGGACAACAGTGTAAAAACACTAGTTGAATGTAAAACTGTATGCTAGTGGAATACATACAAAAAAACACTAAGGCAACATATGTGTGTATGATTGGGAAACTAAGATGGCATTGCAACATACCACTAGAACAACACTTCAATGTAAAAAATAGAACATGGTATGGTAGATAGATGAAGTACATATTGATGAATAACAATATATAAGATATTCAGAAGCATGATGTCCAAACTAAGCAGATGGCATTGCGATAGAGTAGAATGACAGTACTTGAATTTTAAAACATGTTAGCATGAATGGAATAGGTACTGAAAAACAGGAAGGCATGACATATTTACATGCATGATCAGCAAGCTAAGCACAAGGCATTGCAACAGAGTAGATGCACTCCAGGACATTATATGCATGTTGTACCCATATCACAGGGCAAGTTAGAGCAAGGACCTTGTGGGATGAATAGGATTCATCATCTTTCTGCAAGTCTTCTGAAGAACTGCCTTTACATGTTCCATCATATTGGGTATCATTGACGTCAAGTTTGTTGGCCATTACATTGCTCCGTGAGGTTCTTGTGGATAAATTAGTGTGTGCAATTATATCTGACATGCATGGAAGACAACTAGTAGTTAGATTTATGTAATGAGTGCATGTAGGAGACGACATAAATAGTAGGACTGGGGTTAACTAGCAGCAACAGTCCCAAAAACCAAAGGGAGAACATAGATGAAAGCTACAAAATATGTATCGTCTGTACTCGAGATTAACTAGATGGCACACAAAAGTATTAAAGAACAACATAGGTAATACTAGAAGTGGTATAATACTATAGTCACCAGCCCACGGGATAGCATTGGCTGATGGATGATAACTATGGAACAACTTTACCTAAAGAACAAGTCACTTAGCTGAATTATGGAACAACGTTAACTCCTGAACAAGACCCCTAAGAGATCAGCTTGAATATACAGTGAAATGTGATAATCTATTTTCCATGCTTAGATGAATAACAAATCCATAAATGTTGCACAAAAGTAAGATGAGGGTACAACCTATCTGGTCGCATCCATAGGAGTGAGCATCATGTGCTGACTTGTCGACTACCCTGCAGTTGTTGTAGCTGTCCATGTCGGGCACGCACATTCGATGCAGGGAACTGTTGAGTGGGGACTATAGCTCCCTTCTGGTGTATGCTTTCCTTGTTGGAGCAGCTGTGGTGAGTCAGAAGACGGTGTGCCTGAAGATGCAGAAAACGCATAATGTTAAGAACGACACATATCTATGATCTGAAGAAATACCCTAAGAGATCAACAACAAGGTACAAGAGTGGTGACACGTCTATTGACTGAAGACTAAATTGGGGTCACACGATTTTATTTTATTTTGGTACTGTCCGCTACGGTTCACGCGGCCGTCGTCGAGGAAGCTCCCGCAGCACGGAGTAAGAGGCACATGACTAAGTGCACGACGGCAAACAGACAGTGTCTTCGGCATTAGGGAGGAGGGCGGCGGTGAATTTGGTGCCGTGGGGGGCACCATGTAGGTGGGGCTGAGGCTTCACGGCTGGGGAGAAGGGAGCTTCCGGGCAGAAGGTGATTTGGCGCCCACAAGGTATGAATGGGGAATTGGGAGGGGGAACCATGTCTTATCGACGATTTGTCCTAAAATGTGGGGAGTTACACCCCACCCCGCCTTTAGGCTTCGGGCTTGGGTCCGCAACCGAGGGTCGGGGCGATAGCAAGAACTTTGCTTCTCCCAACAGTGGGCGCGAGCGATTTTCAAGCGAGGAGGGCGTGTTTTGAAATAGTGGGCGCGAGCGATTTCGGGCAAGGAGGGCGATTTTGAAATAGTGAAAGCTGAGCTATTATGGGCGCAGGAGGTCGTGGTTTTGCAAGAGTCGGCATGAAGCGATTTCAGGCGAGGAGGGTTTGTTTTGAAATAGTCATGCGAGCGATTTCAAGGCGAGGAGAGGTGTTTTGTCATTTATGGTTTATGAATTATTCGGACATGTCATTTCGCCAAGGAGAAGGTGCGCTGGATGTAGTTACTAACCCACCGGCGTACAAGGGGTTAATTGATGCGGTCCCACAGCTAGGTCGGTAATTTCGTGTCTCCCATTTATTTTCTAGGGCGAATTCCACCGAGCAGAGGGTGTTTAAGGGTTCGTTCAAATTTTGGGACGATGAGCATCCACGCTTTACCTTACCAAGTCGATTCGAATCAAATTTTGAAATATTAGCTTGCCACTTTTTTTAGATGGAGAGACGATGCTCGGGTACTAATGTGTTTTTACATGCTCAATAATAATTTACTATATGACAAATAGTTGACTTCTTGCCGGATTTCGGGTTCCGGTGCACCCTTGAGGTTCAACACCGGGTGCACGCTGAGATCCATCTTCCACCGCCTCGCACTCGCCAATCAGAGGGACCTAAACTACTAAATGCACAGCACAAGAGACGAAGATTTATACTAGTTCGGGCCACCGCTGTGGTGTAATACCCTACTCTAGTTTGTGGTGTGGTGGATTGCCTTGGGCTGAAGAATAATAGTACAGGGAAGAACATTTCTTGCGAGGGTCTCTGCTTTTGGTGGTGTGATGAACTGCTAGGTGGTGTTCTGCCGCCTAGCTTGAGGATCGGGTCTCTATCTCTCTCTCGGATTCCGACGCCAGATTCCCTAGTCCGAGTGTGGCTACTCCTATTTATAGGCTTAAGGCCCTGCCCTCTTCCCAAATATTGAGCGGGAAGGGCGCCAACAATTGGCCATTTTGAAGGGGAACAGCGGTACACTTATCCCCTACTATAGCTTGGTCCCCGCCTGCCAAAGGCTCGTGATGACGCCTCGCTTGGGCTCCACGATGACTCTTCCGCCATTGGGGCTGGTCTGGGTCTTGTTGCAACCAAACGGGTGCCTTTGCTTGCTGCGCTCTGCGCTTGCTCCTTTGCACCAAAGAGGAAAGGAGGACACCACGCTGGCTCGCGCCTCGACCGGGCGCCTCTTGGTCGCTATGGCTTATGCCATGGGCACCTCGCGAGGTACCTTGCCTTGAACTCTCCGGGCCCTCATGAGCCAACCTCGACGAGGCCGTGGCCTCGAGGAAGCTCCTTGTCGTCTCGGGCTCATGAGGCTTGGCCTCGCGAGGGTCTTGAGCCATGCTGATGAAGATGGGCTTTCTGGCCTCCTTGAGCCACGCCAAGAGTCCGCAGCAAAAGTCTGGGACCCCTGCTCCGTAACGCCGACAGACTCCCACGGCCACACGACCAATCCCTGGCCGAAAGCAGAGAGGCGAAGGGCAAGTGCGGTTATTATGGGTCTTATATCAGCTGCCATGGTTTTGGGCGCCAAGCTGGCATGTTGATTGACGTAGGCGTCAAGAATCATGGGTCGATAAAGAGCGCATCTTCCTTGCCTCCTTTACTTTCGCCATTGCTCGCCAGATCCTCTCTCTGCGCTCTCCTTCGCCTAAGATCTTCGATCCACTCACCGCGTGGTCTTTGCCACCATGGCTCGCCAAACCCCGCCGGAGCTCAGTACTCCCGCCTTTGATCCGCCAAATGTGTCAAGCAGAACTCGCCTGGTGCGCCGGATGGCGGAGGCGCAGGCGCCAACGAGCGGAGCGCCAAGGCCGCCCGCTGCCTCGAGGGTCGGGAGTACTTTTCACCCGTTTCTTCGTGAGCGCCATCATTGCTGGTCCTGTGCCTCCTTTTCTAAGTTCTTCTTCACCGCCCTTCGCCACTACAACATTCAAGCCCTACACCTCCATCCCAACTCTGTCCTTCTTCTCAATTCGCTTACTATTATGTAGGCCTATGTTGGGGTGAAGCCCTCGTGGTCTTAAGGCGCCCACTACTTTTTTCCTTCGAACCTCCGTGGTTCCGGCCCTGCGCGAAGCCATCGACACGGCGGAGCCATCTCCATTTCAAACCCCGAAGCGGATTGAGGGCTTCAGAGCAGGGTCTTGTGGATGCTGGGCGATCCACCTCACTGATCCTGCCCACGGAGTCTGGCCGAGAACTCCGACGATCGGGTCCCGAAGCAGTAGCTTCGATCCCCGCTGCTGGTGCCGAGAAGATGGATACACATCTGCCGCCAACGCGCGGGCGGGGCGGTTGACGACTGCGTCAGCCGAGGGAGTTCTTGAGCACCAATCGGCCCGCCTCACAAGATTCGCCTGGCGTGGAGGCCTCACCCGCCCCTGTGGTCCCGGCCAGCCGAGGATCCGCGACGGTCCTCCAGCCTTGGTTGGGGCGATGGCGAGACCGAGGGCGCCAAGGCCTGCTCTTCGAGGATTGGGAGCTGGTTAGGCGGTTGGCGCCCATCTTCAATGGGGGACGGCCCGCGCCTGTGGAAGCCTGAGGACTCCAGGACGGTCCCTCCGACTCCAGCCAAGAGGTGGAGGAAAGAGAGCCAGAGAGGGGGTTGATCTGGGCGAGTCATGGCTCTCCCGCGCGCAGGCCCCTGCTTCTCCGGCCTCCCCCGAGAGTGAGGACGACGAGATGAGGGGAGCGGGAGGCGGCCTGCCTCGATCCCAAGAAGGACCAGACTGGCTGGTCCTCGCTGGTCCGCCTCTGCCCCGAGGCGATCCAGACGCGCCTCCCGCCTCCCGATCCCTTGAAGCTGATCCCCAGCCGCCTCCTGCCTTCAAGCATGGCCGGAGGCTGCCTCGAGTCCACCAACACGACCAGGTGCCTCGCCTCCCGTCTGATCATTGCTCGCCGACGAGATCTGATGTCCATGTTCTTCGGCCAGCTGGCGCTCAAGGCGGCTAGAAGCTAAGGGCCCTGAGGCCCCATCCGCGGCGGTGCTCTCCGCCTGAAAAAAAGAAGATGGTCCCGACGCCAAGCCTTCCCCGCCTGGCATCTCAGGCAGGCTTGAGCTGAGTCCGGGCGAAGCCACTTCTTGCCCCAGCGACTCCCGAGGTGCTCCTTGCTTGGCGCCGCCTCCACTGCTGCTGTGGCTGCACCTGGTTCCGCCTCAAGACGCAGTGGGTTACGCCCGCTTATCTCTCCTACTCCACCAACTGCTGTTTCTCCGACCTCCCATCGCTCCCGGGATCGTGGCCGCCGCTGAATTGACCGCCGCGCAGATCTTCGGCGCCACCTCGCTGGTGGCCGCACTTGAGCTGGCTCGGCTGGATTCGCCCGACGCCTGGCCTGGGTGGCGCTGGTCCAGCCTCCTCGACGGCCAGGACGAGGAGAAGCAGCTGTTCGTGAGGCGGCGGTAGCCCGCGATGCTGCCCTGGGAGGCAGCGCAAGATCCGAGGTTGCCGTGGAGACGCTGGAGGGCGAAATGGCGGTCCTGCAGAACCAGCCTGCCGAGAGGCCCGCCCGCTAGGAGCAGGAGGAAAGCATGAAGGCTCGCGAGGCGGCCGCAAGGACCGGGAGGCTGTCAAGAAGCGCCGAACCGCCCAGGCGCGCGCTGGAGCAGGAGCCGGAGGCGAGGAAGGTCGAGCCGACGACAAGGCGGTTCTGGTAAGATCGCGGCCTTCTGCGGATATGGAGGTGAAGGCGCTCGGGCCGAGGGAGCTTTTATGATAGCGGCCCGAGAGCCCATCGCCGGGCGCAGCGACGGCCCCGCCAAGATGCTTCCCTTCCCGATCCGCGCGCCTTGAAGATGTCTCCTTGGTCTTGGCCCCACGGCCGAGGCCGAGGCACGTGTCTTGTCTTCGCGCACTAACGCTGGATCCTCACCCACATCTATCTTCGCGATCCCAAATACGACATGGACAGCTGCACGGAGCCGCAAGCGGCGCAGCATGCAGAGCTACCGAGGCTGTGAAGGGTCGCGCGGAGGCCTGCTGGGAAGTTCCGCCTCAGCACCAAGCCGGGCGAAGCGCTGCCCGCCGCTCACGAGGCGAGCCCACTCCACGCCGCCGCCCACCGCCGCAAGTGACTTGCCAGGCTCCTGCCTTGCTTTTAATTCCTGCACATGTATCATGCCTCGGGAGGCGCGAAACTTGTGTTTGGTATTGCGATAACAGGTGGACTGTAATATTTGCTTTGAATTCCTTGAAATTTGTGCTTCCTACTTGCTTATGTTCTACGCTCGCAGAGTCTCCCCTCACAAGATACCTCACCGCTGCTAGCCTTTTAACGAAACCAGGACGGAACCAAGGAGTGAGGGGCTACGTGACATGTTAGGGCTCCTCGAGTCGCGATGCTCAGGAGTCCCTTGCGCATTTAACAACAAGTAGGAGGTGAGACGCGGGCGGATCCACCGCTCTACGCCCGCAGAGTCTGCCTCACGATACCTCAACCGCCGTTAGCCTTTCGGAACTAAGGGTGAGGGGCGTGACCAGTTAGGTTCTCGAGTCGCGATGCTCAGAGTCCCTTGACGCCAAACGGCATGCGTATTTTGGCTCGCCTGGGAGTGACGTGGCGACGACCAGGCCCGAGGGGCTCGGGCTGGGTGGCATGCGCTCGGGCGTGACTCCAGCAGCCTCGCGGCTCAGCCTCGCTGGCGCCCCGAGGGAGGCGCGGCGACGAGGCTGCATGATCGAAGCCTGGCTCCTCGAGGTTGATGCGACCCGGAGGCCACCTCGCTTGTTTATCACCAGCGGAGCATAGCGCTTCCGCATGCGAGACGCGCATAGCCGCCCGGCAGTTGTCGCCACCAACATGGAGCATGGTGCTTCCATCGAACGGGGGGGCCCGTGAGGAGCCCTGGGCGATACAGCCCCACCGACACGGGCTGGTATGGTAGGGCTGATCAGGTATCGGGCACCCGTGAGCTGCCATGGACTCACGGGCCCTACTCATGGCGGGTTGCTTACTGCTCGGGCCTCATCTTCGAGTGTGTTCCTGCAATTTGGCCTGATGCCGGTGTTTCACGCCTCGGTCCGGGCTCGGCTGGTCTCAAATGCTGCCGGGCAAGCTGTGTCGCGATGCCATGGACAAGACCAGAGGGTGAGGGCCGGAGAGCCGTAGGAGCTCCTCGAGTCGGGATGCTCAGCACCCCCTTTAACGGGCAAGCTGGATTAGATGACGAACTCTACATCCTCGTCCCGGGCTCGGCTGGTCTCAAATGGTCACCGGCAAGCCAGCCGCTGGATGCCATGGACAAGACCAGAGGGTGAGGGCCGAGAGCCGGTAGGAGCCCTCGAGTCATGATGCTCTGTGCACCCCCTTTAACGCAGTAAGCCGGGTCGACGATCAACTCTACGCCTCGGTCCCGTTTCCTGCTGGTCTTGGGGCCGTCGCGGGCAAGCCAGGTCGCGATGCCATGGACAAGACCAGAGGGTGAGGGCCGAGAGCCGTAGGAGCCCCGATTCGTGATGCTGTGCACCCCCTTTAACGCGCAAGCTGGGTTAGATGACTTAAACTTATGTCCTCTGTCCTGCTCGGCTGGTCTCAATTGCCGCCGCAAGCCGTGTCAAGATGCCATGGACAAGACCAGAGGGTGAGGGCCGAGAGCCGGTAGGAGCCCCGAGTCACGATGCTCGTGCACCTCCCTTTAACGCGCAAGCTTCCGCCACCCAGGAAAAGGCACCAAATAACAAGCATGGTGGAGCGAGAGCATAATCCTAAGGAAAAGCAGAAGGATACATGCCACTGGATCGGACTGCGGGCTTGGGGATGATGCAGCCCGAGCAGCTACGCCTAACAGATAGGCTAATGATATGAAATAAAGGTACATGCCGCAGGACGGACCCACGCTGCCTAGGAATAATGCGCCTCAAGGCGCCCCACCGAAATAAAACTTAAAGATGTCACCGTGATGTTGGGGATGAAGGGTGTCGTGTAGCAGACTTGTGGGCTGCGGGAGCCGATCTCACGAGCCTCCAGCCTGTGGGCCTCGAGAGGCCCGAGGCTGGCATGCCTCGTGGCCATCTTCATCTCCGCCGCTGGCTGCGGCGTGCCTCGACCTCTTGAGCCTCCTGGATGGTCTTCATGAGACGCTGGTGCGCAGAGAGCTGCTTGGCCGGCCATAAGGCATGCGACGAGTGGGCGGACCTCTAACGCCCCACTCATGAGGGGCCGAGGCGCTTGAGATGCGGCCTTGCTGAGCCCTCGGTATGTCGATGCAGACGCAAGAGCCCACCATCCTCGCCTCGATGGGGTGCCACAATGGGAGGCGGCGGCTGCCCTCATGACCCTTGACTCTTCAGAGCCCCCGAATGGCCTTGCTAACAAACCCCGAGGGTTCGCCCTCCTTGCCTTGCTCCTCGCTATGGAAATGTGCATCAAACACGCCCACGTGGTGCCCAAGCGCCTCGAGACCTTGGCGAGGTCGGCGGCTCCAGGGAGAGCCCCAGCCCCGCTCGAGGAGGGCGCCAAGCACTTTCCTATGCGATGGAAGGAGGTTCTGCTCGCCCGCTGGGCCCGGAGGGGCCTCGCCCTTGAGGAGCCGGACCGGTCGATGTCTTCTTTCTTTGCGCGCCTCTGGAGGCCTCCCCGCTGTCAGGGTCTGGTCTTCGAGCGATGCGGCTCGAAAGGCTCGCCCAGGAGCACACTGCGCTCTCTTCAAGAGGCACCGTGATGACCCCGCCGCTTCGGCATCTTGAGGACGCGTAGCCGTAGGGTTACGGCCATGAACTTGGCCAACGCTTGGTACCCAAGGATGGCGTTGTATCGGCAAAGTAATGTGGGCGACGCCGTCGGCGAGCTCTGTAGAAGGTCGCAGCCCCGGCGTGATGGAAGGCGGACCTGCCCGATCGGGACCGTGGAGCCGCGGTGACTCCGGAGAAAGGCTTGTCTGGCTGAAGTTGACAGTAGGGCACTTGAAGATTGTTGAATGTTTCACGGACAGGACGCTGAGCCCTGCTCCGCCGCCGATGAGGGTCTTGGTGACTAGCACGCTGTCGGATGATTGGGGAACAAAGCATCGGGAGAACTCCGCCGGGCTGCGCGACTTGAGCTGATCCACTGAGCTGAACGTGATGGCGCATGCCGACCACCCGAGAGGGCGCGGACTCGAGCTTGGGGAGGACTGCATTCACTTCACGGGTGAACCGCTGAAGATGCGCCGAGAGGCTCGGGGCTTGAGCTCCGCCCAGATGCAAAGCGATCGCAGACGCGCTTTCCTGGAAGCCCCTCAGCTTCTCGCCCTAATGACGGTCTTCAATTCTCCTTGGCGCGGCAACGGAGGGAGGCTCTGCTCTCGGCGGGCGATCCTCGCGAGCTGATCCCTCCAGCCTCCCTCGCGAGGTGGGTCTTGCCAGCGGTCCTCGCGAGGTTGGTCACGCCACCCTTGGCGCTGGGCCGCTGGTCTTCCTGGGGCCTCCTGATTCCTTCCTTCCTCCTCGGCTATAGCCCCGGTCGCTGCGCCTGCCTGCCGACCCTTCCTCACAAGACGTCTGGAGCTCTGGCATTCTTGTGTTGTGGGTGGAGCCATGGTACACGCAGCACTGCTGCCCTTGGAGGACTCGGGCTGATCTTCGGCCAGGTCCGGTTCGGCTGCGAGCACGGCAGCCCCTTTGGCGCTTCACGCCCTGGCCTTGACTTCTTCTCTTCGATCCACGGCAGCAGCTCGAGGAGGAGAGGCGCCTCCTCAGCCCCCCGCACACTTGGCCGCTGTTGAACAGCTCCAAGGAGGTGCACAGATCTTCATGCATCGCCAGCCTCCTTCATCTTGACGCCGCAGACGCTTGCCGGAGAAGGCGGAGATGATGGCCTCCGCCACCCCGATCTTGAGGCGCGTTGTTGAAGCGCCGATGTACTTTGCAGGTTTCCGGTTGCTTTGATTCGGCACATGTCGCCACGGCGGGTGGCCGGTCGCGAGTACCTTGAAGTTGGCGATGAGTGGGTGCGATCTCGCCCAGAAGAGATCGTGCTCGGGGCCGATTCAGAGCCAGTGTGGCTCCATCCTTGAGCGCCATGGGAAACCAATTCCTCCATGACCTTTTCATCCTGCTGGCAGCCTCGAGGCCCAGCTCAGAGCTAGAGGAACTCAGAGGGTCACCGTGCTGTGAGCGTGGAGGCAGGTCTGCTTGAACTTGGCGGGCCACGCGACGCCTGTGAGCTCGGAGGTGAAGGCGCTGCAGCCGCCGTGTCCTGTGGGGGCCTGACGACAGAGGGCTTGGTCTTAGGCCTCTCGCGCCATGGCTCGGGGCAGCGCAGGTCTTGACGTGCTGGAGTAGGGAGCGCTGGGCAGCTTCTGCGGGCGAGCACTTTTGACAGCTCGCTTGCCTTGCCGCCGGGCGCTTAGCGGAACGGGTTCCGCCAGGCCGCGCGCTTTGGGGCTGGGCGCTGCCTTGAGGAGGAGGCGGCGAGGCGCCCGGAGTTTACCGCCACATGGGCGGGTGCGGCAGCGAGACGGACGGCGCAGGTCGCTTCAGCAGCTGCGCGGACGAAGCTCGGCGATTTGGTCGAGCTATTTTTCAGACGCTGCCGACGAGGCGGTAGCGCAGGAGCTCGTTAGCCGCGATGAGTGCAGCTCGGGTTTGCGCAAGCTTGCAAGGCGCGCGTGATTAAGAACCAGCGGGTGAGCGGCGCGTGGGTAGCGCCGCCCCGCCATGGACGGGTGCGACGACGCCGCTAAGCCGTTTCGCCGGCCGGGTGGCGGCGCGACGGCAGGTGACGGGAACGACGAGGGCGCCACGACGGAGCTGTCTGGGCGACATGGGAGGCGAGGGTGGGCTCGCGCCGGGCGCTGGCCCGACGAAAGCGCGATATGGTTATGTGGTCGGGGAAGAACGAGGCGACGAAGCAGATTCCGCGCACTTTACCGGGCGCGCTTAAATGTCGGATTTCGGGTTCCAGCAGACCTTGAGGTTCAACACTAGGGTGCACGCGAGATCCAACCTCCACCGCCTCGCACTCACCAATCGCAGGGACCTAAACTACTAAACGGAACAACACAAGAGACGCAAGATTTATACTAGTTCGGGCCAGCGCTGGTGTAATACCCTACTCTAGTTTGTGGTGTGGTGGATTGCCTCTGGGCTGATGAAGAATAAGATAGGAAGAACAGCCTCGCGAGGGTCTGTTCTTGGTGGGTGTGATGAACTGCTAGGTGGTTTTCTGTCGCTCTAGCTTGAGGATCGGGTCTCTACCTCTCTCTCTGGATTCCGAACGCCAGATCCCCTACTCTGAGTGTGGCTACTCCTATCTATAGGCGAAGGACCTGGGCCTCTTCCCAAATATTGAGCGGGAAGGGCGCCAACAATTGGCCAATTTGAAGGGGAACAGCGGGTACACTTATCCTGACTAAAGTTGGTCCTCGCCGCCAAAGGCTCGTGATGACGCTCGCTTGGGCTCCACGTGACTCTTCCGCCGCTAGGGGCTGGTCTTGGTCTTGTTGCACCAAAACGGTGTCTTTGCTTGATGCTCTCGCCGCGCTTGCTCCCTTTGCACCAAAGAGGAAAGGAGGACGGTGCGCTGGCTGGCGCCGACCGGGCGCCTTGGTCGTCATGGTTGCGCCATGGGCACCTCGCGAGGTACCCTGCCTTGAACTCTCCGCCTCCTCATGAGCCAACCTGACGAGGCCGCAGCTCGAGAGAAGCCCTTGTCATCCGCCTCATGAGGCTTGGCCCTCGCGAGGGTCTTGAGCTATGCTGATGAAGATGGGCTGTCCCTGGCCTCCTTTGAGCCACGCCACAGCCGCAGCAGCAAGTCTGGGGACCCCTGCCCCTTAACACGACTGCACTCCACTAAAAATGGGAATGAAACCCAAAATGAAATATCTCGATTCAATGAAATAGCTCGTTCACCACCTCAAAATAGTGAACTAAATCCAAAATTGAACACCTCAACCGAGTAGCATGTTGTACAGTATTATAGTACTCCATGAACATGTTGAAAGTCAAATTAATGAACATGTTTGATACTCATATCTCCGTTCATGTGTGGATTGCAGACAACATGTTCTCCAATTTAAATATTTGAATGCAAGTTTATATCAAAACATGGTTTATATCAGTCTTTGATGCATAAAACGCGACCTCCCCCTCTCCCGGACTCCTGCTCTCTCACTCGCCTACAATCTTCAATTCTATCACGCTCATGCAAACACAAACCTTGTTGGCCCCTCTCCCTCTCTCTCTATCTCTCTCTCTTTGTGTGCGTGTGGGGGGTCTTTCTAGTTCGCATGCATACTCCATATATAGGTCTCTCTCGCACACTATGTATGATTCTCTAGTCCAAGCTAAATATCTTGGGTGCACTCATCGACGCACAAAATTCCCCTGCTCTGTTCAGAATCTCTCTCAAGACCACTCTGCCCTCGGACCTCTTCCTCTCTCTCTCTCAAACTCTCCATCTCCCTGGTCACACATACATGCATATCTCACTCGACTGAGCAGACCCATGTAAAAATCTATCTCTCTCCTCGCTCTCTCTCCATCTCTCTCTCTCGCACACACACACACACAATCTCATTCCTAGCCAAGTATGATGGTCTCTCACTCAATTGTAGGCACACACAGTCCCGCTATATGTATATGACTAGCTAATTCTTAGTCTCCATCACAAACATGTGCATGGTCTATCTCGATTTCTCTCGGGCATCTTTCTATCGCACACGCACCTCGGCCCCTCAATCTCCCACCCATATAGTCCCCTCACGATCTCGAGGGAATCTCTCTATCACAAACACATCGTCTCTCCCTCCCCATGCGTCCATCTTCTCCCGCGTCCCTCTCGACCTTTGTTCCTTGTTGGACAGATCTCTATTAGACATGTGCTATAGGGGTGGCTCTCTCCATTGCAAACAATCATGCACTAGCTATCTTCGTGTATCTCCTCACCTCGCTTTTCTATCTCGGGATGCATGCATGATATGTTTGCATAAGAAACGAACACACACACTCTCTGTCTAATTTATCGTTTGTTCTCCCTTTCTCTTTCACACACATTCTCTTTTTGCACACTCACTCATTCTCCTTCACACGAACTTGGTCTCTCTCGACTTAGGCACTCTCTTCGGTCCATATCATATAGATTTATTGAAAAGTCAAACATCACAAAGTTTGACCATGTACGTGGAGAAAAACATTTACATCTAGAACGACAAACATACATCATTAGATTCATCATGATATGTAGTTTCGTATGATGTATCTTTGGTATTGTAGATATAAATAATATTTGTGTAAACCTGGTCAAAGTTTCCAAAGTTCGATTTCTAAAAATTTATATGCACTGCATAATCGAGCGGATGGAATATCTCTTTCCCCCTCTCAGCTATCTGACGCACCACTCAGCCTTATCGGGGCTCCTCTATCTCTCTCAAACTTTATATCTCCCTGGTTCACACATACACATGTCTTGCTCGCGCTACATAGACCCACCTAACACTCTCCGCCCTTGTTCTCTCTCTATGTGACACGCACCCCCTAAGTACCATAATCCTCACTCCATCATAGGCACACGCACTTCTAAGTATGATTATCTCTCACTAGCCATCGTGAACACACGATCTGTCTCCTTCCATCCATACGTCTATCTCGATATTTCTCGGGGTATCTTCTATCACGCACACACCTTGTCACTCGATCTCCCACCCATGTAGTCCCATCATGATCTCCAGGGGATCTCTCTATCACAAACATACACTCTCTCCTCCCCATGTCTGCATTTTCTCCTTACGTCTCTCTCGACCTCTCTCCCTTCTTTGTCAGAACTCTCTTGGCCATGTGCTAGGGGTCTTTGTCTCTCGGTTGCAAACAACCACACACTATCTCCTCACCTCGCTTCCGCTGGCGAAGATGCATTGTGATATGTTTGCATAAGACACACACGCTTTTTCTCTACTTTTACCATGTGTTGTCCCTGTCTCTTTCACACATGCACACACACTTTTTTCAGTCACTCTTTCTATTTCACTCACTCTCTCTCTCTCTCTCTCTCTCTCTAGTTAGGTACTCTCTCACATCCATAAGCATATGGATGTTTTGAAAATTCAAACCTCTGAAAAGTTTGACCAGGTATATGTGGAGAAAAACATTTACATCTGGAACGATCATTAGATTCATCACAACATGTACTTACTTCATACTATGATTTATCTTTGGTATTGTAGATATAAGTAATTTGTTTATAAACTTGGTCAAAGTTTCAAAAGTTTGACTTTAAAAAAAATGTTGGCACTACATTATCGAACGGAGGGAGTAGCTCTCTCTCTCTCTCTCTACTATCTCTCACGGGCCTCCCCTCTCACTCAAACTCTCTATACCGAGGGACTATACGGTCACTGTGTTAGCATATAACTCCGTATGTTGTTTAGTTGATCGGTCAACCAGTCCACATGCTGCCTTGTCAGCTCGTGTTCTCTATCTTCGTGTGCTGGCCCATGTGGCAGTGGGTGAAAATAAGTAAACTAGAGGTCCATCTGACACGCGGTGAAGTAAACGAAGTTGAAACCACTCGGGGTAGCACCCCACACGCTAGTAAATTGAGGGCACACTTCTTCCGCGTGAAAGGACACACTCGCACACACTTCACCACTATGTGGCAACATGCACAAAAGGACACACTCGCGCACACCCAACACACAAATACACACCAGCACACGTGTACACTGGTGTCGCCGCTGTCGGCGTTCTGGGAACGGGGTACCAAGACTTGCCTGCCTGCGGCCTGCGGCGTGGCTCAAGGAGTGGCCTAGTACGGCCCATCTTTATCAACACAAGCTCAAGACCCTCGCGAGGGGCCAAGCCTCACGGGGCGGACGACAGAAAGCTTCCTAAGGCATGGCCTCGTCAGGCTGGCTCGCGAGGAGGCGGAGAGATCTAGGCGGGGTACCTCACGAGGTGCCCATGACGCAAGCCATGACGACCGAGGGCGCCAGGCGGGTGCCAGCCCGCGCAGTGTCCTCATTTCCCTTTTGGTGCAAAGGAGGCAAGCGCAGGCGAGAGCATCAAGCAAAGGCAACCATTTCGGTGCAACAAGACCAAGACCAGCAGAACGGCAGGAAGGAGGTAATCGTGGAGCCCTAGCCGGCGTCACCGTCAGAGTCTTTGGTAGGCGAGGACCGAGTTTAGTCAGGATAAGTGTACTAGATGTTCCCCTTCAAAATGGCCAATTGTTGGCGCCTTCGACTCAATATTTGGGAGAGGCCTGTGGCCTCCGCCTATAAATAGGACTAGCCACCACCAAGGCAAGGGGATCGATCAATCCGTAAGAGACGGATCAGATAGAACCCTAGCAGAGAGAGAGAAGCGATCAACTCCCCTAGCAGTTCATCGCACCAGCCAAGAATAGACCTCACGAGGCTGTTCTTCCTTGTACTGCTCATCATCACCCGAGGCAATCCACCACACCACACACCGGAGTAGGGTATTACACCACAATGGTGGCCCAACCAGATAAACCTCGTGTCCCTTGTGTTGTTCTTTGTGTAGTTTAGATCCTTGCGAGGCGATGAGGCGAGGTAGGTTGAGGTGCACCTCCGCTGCACCCCAGAGTTCGAACCTAGAGGGTCTCGCTGAACCCGAACCGACATTTGGCGCGCTGTAGGGGTGCGCCGAGCTTTCCTTCCACCGACCCGTTCTCCGCCAATGTTGCGATTCGCCCTATGATGAGTAGCACGCCTGTCCGATCGCTGGGTCACAACAAGCAGGGGCCAGGGTGCTCCGAGCCTTGGCCCCAGCCCTGCAGCAGGTGCAGTGGCTGAACAAGTTCAAGCCGGAGACGCCACCGCGCTATAACGGCAAGACTGATCCGCTGGCCTTCCTGCTGGAGTACGAGGGGCTGCCTCGGCCGGGCGACGACAGGTCATGGCTAATCTGGCTTCCCATGGCCTCACCGGCGCCCGCACATGTGGTTGCTCCACCGCCAAGCTCGGGGCTTTTGGGAGCTGCACGGCCTCTTCCTCGCCAAAGACGCCACGCCGCGCGCCCGGGCCATCGCAGCCTCCTGGCGGCTCACAGCGCCACCTTCAGCCACCACATCAAGCCATTCGTCCGGCCAGATCGGCGCTGCTCACAGAAGATGGGGCTCCTCCGGTTGGTCGACGCCAAGGCCGATCCGCCTTCACCTTGAGGATCACCCTTCAACTCAGCCTGCCGCTTGCGCTGGCCCCAATGTTGTGCACCCCACCATGTGCCAGTGGCCATCATCAGACTCTCATCGACGGCGACGCAGGCCTCAACAGGTTTCTGCTGAAGCCTTCACCTCCTCCATGTACCGCTGAGCGGCTTCAGCCCAAGAGTTCTTCTTGGGTGTCGAGGTGGTTCCGCTGCCCTGGGCAGATCCGCCTTCCGTGACCTTCGACACCTATGACAACTTCCGACGGAGCTAATTGACTACAACATCGCCCCATCGGCCTCCCATATAACGCCATCCTCGGCTACCCAGCTAGCCCGATTCATGGCCGCGACTCACCCAAAGATACAACCTCATGAAGATGCCCGGAGCAGCGGCGTCCTCACCGTGATCCGAGACACCGGATGCGCAAGTGCTCAAGCTCGTTTTCAAGACCCAAGCCATGCACATCCCGCCGACTCAGACGCCTCGAGCCCAAGGGGGCTGCACCGGCCAAGAAGAAGCAGCTATTCACCCAAGACAAGGCAGAAACCAAGCAGATACTGGTCGACGAGGACGGATCCACTAATGCCACCTCCACCATAGGCACCAACCTCGTGCCCGAGCAGGAGGAGGCCCTGGTCAAGTTCCTACGCGCAAACAAGAACGTGTTCGCATGGGAACCTGATCAGCTGGCAGGGGTTCCAAGGGCCGTAATTGAGCACCACCTCAACGTGTGCCCCAACATGCGCCCCGTAAAGCTGAAACCGAGATGACAGTCCACTGAGAAGCAGGCTTTCATCGTCCAAGAGACCCGCAAGCTAGAGGCGGCAGGGGTCATTCGTGAGGTCCGATACCCAGATTGGTTGGCTAACCTGGTTGTCGTGCCAAAGAAAGGGGGGAAGGAATGCATGTGTGTCGACTTCAACAACCCCAACAAAGCCTACCCGCAGGATCCATTCCCGCTTCCTCGTATCGATTAGATTGTCGACTCCACCGCTGAGTGCGACCTGTTATGTTTCCTGGATGCCTTCTCTGGCTATCACCAGATCAAGATGGCGATAGAAGACGTGGAGAAAACGGCTTTCCTGACCCCGTGTGGAGTATATCGCTACATGCATGCTATTCTGGCTGCGCGAACGCAGCGCGACCTTTCAGCCGGCTGATGCACATTGCCTTGGGCCGGCAGCTCGGGAGGAATGCTGAGGCTTACGTTGATGACATTGTGGTGAAGTCTCGGGAGGCAAGAACCCTGATACAAGACTTGAGGAAACCTTCATGAGCCTCAACGCATTGGACCTGTGGCTCAACCCGAGAAGTGTGTGTTGGAGTCCCCTGCAAGCTCCTGGCTTCCTCGTGTCCCACCGGGGCATCGAGGCCAACCCAGAAAAGGTCAAAGCAGTCGAGGACATGAGCCCGCAGAAGACCCTCAGAGAGATGCACAAGCTCACTGGGCGCGTGACCGCACTAGGACGCTTCATCTCCAAGTTGGGGAACGAAGCGCTGCCTTTTTGAAGCTGATGAAGAAAAAGGGCCCTTTGAATGGATCAAGAGGCCGACAAGGCATTCCAGATCTCAAAAGGTACTTAACCAGCCTCCGTAATGGTGGCTCACGCCTCAAGAGCCCCTCGGTGTTTCACCTTGCAGCCACCCCTCTCGCCAGCAGCCCCGTGGCGGTTAGGGAGGAGCGTTGGACCAAAGCCGCGGTAGCTGCCCGGGTCGAGGCGAAGCAGGATCAAAGGGGCCTCACAGAGACCACAACCATAGCCGAGAAGGATCAGCCGCCACAGGGAAGCGCACTCTCGTAACAGAAGAGGCCCTCCTCGGGCACTCAGCCACTGGGCTCCACTGTCTCAGGAGGCGCCACGGCCTCCGGAGGACGCTAGTAGCACCAGCACCACCAACCTCGTCAAACACCCTGTGTACTTCGTCAGCACAGCGTTGCGGGACGCGAGGGCGCGGTACCCCATGCCCCAGAAACTCCTCCTCGCGCTATTGGTAGCCTCGCCCAAGCTGCACTATTTTCAGGGCCATCCCATCAAGGTCGTCTCAGCATACCCCTTGGAAAGGGTGCTTAGGAGCCCCAACTCGGCCGGAAGGGTCGCTGAGTGGAATATCGAGCTGCAAGCGTTCCAGCTAGAATTCAGCACAACCAGAGTCATCAAGGGGGCCGCACTAGCGGACTTCATGGCAGAATGGGCGGAGGTGCCGGGCTTCAAAGCTGACGAGGATCGATCCCTCTCCCCGGGAAGCGAGGCACCGGACGGTTGGGTCATGCACTTCGACGGGGCGTTCTCCCGACATAGCGCGGGGGCTGGCGCAGTGCTTATATCTCCCACTCAAGACAAGCTCTACTACGCCGTGCAACTCTGTTTCCAGCACGGAGAAAAGGTCTCCAACAACATAGCAGAATACGAAGGCCTGATAGCAGGCCTGAAAGCCGCATTCGCCCCGGGGTGAAGCGCCTTACCATCAAGGGTGATTCCCAACTCCTCGTCAACTTCTCCAACAAAGTATATGAGCCGAGGGATGAGCACATGGAATCCTACCTCGCGGAGGTCCGCAGGATGGAGAAGCAGTTCTGGGGACTGGAGTTGCAGCATGTGCCTTGCGGCACCAATCAAGAGGCTGATGACATCGCCAAATGGGCATCCAGGCGACTACCTCAGGAACCTGGCATCTTCGAGGAGCAGCTCTTCAAGCCCTCAGCGATGCCATCACTGTCAAGCACGGTGCAGCCTCGGGAGGAGTTCCCCCTGCCACCTGCCTCGGGAGCCCTGGTTCGACCCGCCTCAGAGCGCCCGCCTCCCTCGACACGGAGCCTCGTGAGGGTGCTGATCACAGAGCTCAGGAGTTACCTGACGCAAGGGACCTTGCCGGAAAAGGAGTAGGAAGCGGAGCGTGGCGCGGCAAGCCACGGCGCATCGCATCGTGGATGGAGAGCTTCACCGAGGCTACCAAATGATGTGTCCCTACGCTTGCATTTCCAGTGGAGCAAGGAAGGAGCTGCTGTAGACATACACGGTGGAGTCTGGGGCATCATTCGTCATCACGGACCTCGCTGGCAAGGCGCTCCCACAGCGGGTTCTATTGGCCCATCGCGCCAATGATGCCGTGGAACTGGTGAAAGCTTGCGAGGCTCGCCAATTCCATGCCAAGCGTATCCATCACCGGCGGAGGCCTCGCAAACTATACCCTCTCGTGGCCATTCGCACCGGGGCTGGATATCTGGGCCCGCCCCTCGGGCACCGGGAGGCTATCGCTACCTCTACGTCGCCGTGGACAAGTTCACCAAGTGGGCTGAAGTGGAAGCCGTCTGCACCATCCCCGCAGGTTCCGCGGTCAAGTTCATCAAGGGCATCGTGAGCCGGTTCGGGGTGCCGAACCGCATCATCACCGACAACGGTTCGCAGTTCACCAGTAACCTCTTCAAAACATACTGTGCTAACCTTGGGACGCAGGTATGCTACGCTTCGGTTGCACACCCGCGGAGCAACGGTCAGGCCAAGCGGGCCAACGCAGAGGTCCTGAGGGGCCTCAAAACCAGGACCTTCAAGAAGAAGCCGAGCCCACGGCAGGGCTGGTACGATGAGCTTCACCTCAGGCTGTGGTCCATCCGCATGACCGCCACTGCCGATCGGCAAGACCCCGCTCTTCCTGGTTTATGGAGCTGAAGCGTCCTCCTCACGAGGTCGACGCCGCCCGCACGGGTCTTGGCGCTCGACGAGGCGCAGCAGACGCCATGCGGGGGACGGACTCGGCTAGGGGAGGAGCATCGCCGAGAAGCCGCCACGAGGAGCAAGGTACCAACAAGCACCGCGGTGATACCACCGCCACAACATTCGCCCCAGACTCTGGAGGTAGGGGACCTCGCCAGACGGGTTCTCCAGTGGAGGCACAGATAAGCTCTTCCCATGTGGGAGGGCCTGCTCAAGGTTGTTCATGTTTCCGTGCCCGCCCGTGTGCTTGGAGACTCGTGGAGGA
Organism: Aegilops longissima; assembly: GCA_021605205.1. NCBI lineage: Eukaryota > Viridiplantae > Streptophyta > Magnoliopsida > Poales > Poaceae > Aegilops > Aegilops longissima. The sequence continues at coordinate 486,973,963 of CM038682.1, read as the reverse complement.
GTGCCTGTCCGTAACGCTGGAACATCCAAAGATCTCCGAAGGTTTTACCCCTAAAAGGCCCGTGCTCGTGAAGAAGGCGTAATGCCCGTGAAGTTGTCGCGCTTTTGAAAAGGCCCGTGCTTGTGAAGAAGGCGAATGCCCGTGAAGTTGTCGCTTTTGGAAAAGGCCCGGTGCTCGTGAAGAAGGCGAATGCCTATGAAGTTGTCGCGTTTTGGAAAAGGCCCGATGCCTGTGAAGAAGGCGAATGCCTGGGAAGCTGCAGCGTTTTGGAAAAGCCCCGGTGCCTGTGAAGAAGGCGAATGCCTGTGAAGCTAATGCGATTGGGAAAAGGCCCGGTGCCTGTGAAGAAGGCGAATGCCTGTGAAGCTGCTGCGATTGGGAAAAGGCCCGGTGCCTGTGAAGAAGGCAAATGCCTGTGAAGCTTGCAGCCTGTGACACTCTCACGTAATAATGAGTGGGGTTGTACACGCCCCGGAGTCTCCGGAGTGCCGCCCTCGGGCCTCTGAAACTCCCGCCCACGCCCAGTGGCAGCACTTAGCTCCGCGCTGGTGAGAAGACGTCGAAGACTAGATTAGGTGCCTGACTCGGCTTCTTTCATTTGCTTTCTGCAGTTGGCTTGTTCATTCCCATTTGAAGTTTTATTGAAGTTGTTGCCGTCTTTGGCTCGTGACTATCTACCTTTTTTGCTCCCCTGTCTTGATTTCTTTTGTGCGAGTCTCACGAGGGAGTGGCGCAGGCACCCTCGCGAGTGTTTTCTGCCCCTATCGTTTGAGGCTTCCCAAGCCGGTTCCGCTACAGGAGCACCCCCCCAGTCTATGCCCCACGGGCACTGCGACGCGAACACAGGACCTGGGTCGGTCGCCTCCACAACTGAGGCCGGAAGCTACCTCTCCTGACTAATCTTTGCAGGACATGAAGCGTTCGATGAGGCCTCGGCCTCGGGAAGCAAAGACCGCGACAGGTCCCCCCCCCCCCGAGCTAAGTAATTTCTACGCGCAGGCGTGTGGCGCAAAAGCATAATACAGAAATAGCGGAAACAGACGACAAATAACAGCAATAGTCCAAGCACGCTGGGCCCTACACTACTATCTCTTTGCGCAGAAAAGGAGAAGAACAAAACAGCGCGACTCGCTGACACCAACTCGCGGGCGAAGGCTCGAATCGCCTCCGAGCTCAGCGGACTCTCTCTCGCTTCACCGGGGCGCGACGGCGGGCAGACACGCTACCTCCCTCCAGGCGGGCGCGACGGCACGGAGGCTGGTCGCGACCACCACTAGAGGAGCTGCTGTCCAAAGGAGAGCCGCCGAAGCTTGACGAGCCCCGAGCGCCACCGACCACGCGTGCGCTGCAATCGTCATCCCGATCGTCGCCCTCAGGGCAGCACCCAGCGCGGCGACCGTCTTCCCCGAACACCCTCACATAGAGGGTGGCATTGCCGTCGAACTTGAAGTGCAGGGTGCACCGCCGAGACCTCGCGGCGCTGGCAAACGCTGCCAGCCGCTGGTCGTATTATGCTCCCGGCGGCGGAGACCACCAGCGGGCTCAGAGGCCCGGCCGCAAAGAACCGTCCCGCCGAGCGAGGCGCCGGGCGCCGCCGAAGTTCACCTAAAAGGAAGCGGGAAGCTGGAGTTGTGTGCTGGTCGGCTCCACCGACCACACGACAAACTCCGCAGCACCTCCGCCGAGTGGAAGCGCTGCCTAGGAGGTCGCGCGTCGAAGCGCCGCCTCATCAACGGCTCGGCGCCCATCGCCAAGAAGAGATCGCCTCCACGGCCATGGGAAGCCACTGCGGGAGCCACATGGTGCTTGCGAGGACGGCCTCGACCGCGCTTGGCCGGGGGAGAGTCAGGATCCACCTGGCGGGCCTTTCACTTCTCCGCGGCCGAGAACCTCTTCGACGGAGCCATGGAGAATAGGGAGAAGGAAGAAGAGATGGGCTGGAAGAGCTCACGCTGCCTGCATTTATAGCCGAGGAGGCCAATCGTCGGCCTCCACGATCGCAGGTAATCATGACCCGTTTCTGCATGCAGGGACTTGTCAAGTCATGCGGTTGCCGAGAGATCGTCGGGAAGTGGAGACGCCCACGACCAACCAATTTCCACGCGACGCTCAAGGCCGCAAGCTGTTGGGGCCCGCGGCGCTTCGCACTTGCCCCTTCACTTCTCTGCTAAGCCAAGTCCAGGCGCGCCTTGGGCCCGGGGGCCACTGTCGGTGTTCTAGGAACGGGGTTACCCAGACTTGCCTGCCTGCGGCCTGCGACGTGGCTCAAGGAGTGGCCCAGTACGGCCGATCTTCATCAACACAAGCTCAAGACCCTCGCGAGGGGCCAAGCCTCGCGAGGCGGACGACAGAAAGCTTCCTCAGGCACGGCCTCGTCAGGCTGGCTCGCGAGGAGGCGAAGAGATCAAGGTGGGGTACCTCACGAGGTGCCCATGATGCAAGCCATGACGACCGAGGGCGCCAGGCGGGCGCCAGCCCGCGTAGTGTCCTCATTTCCCTTTTGGTGCAAAGGAGGCAAGCGCACGCGAGAGCATCAAGCAAAGGCAACCATTTTGGTGCAACAAGACCAAGACCAGCAGAACGGCAGGAAGGAGGTCATCGTGGAGCCCAAGCCGGCGTCACCGTCAGAGTCTTTGGCAGGCAAGGACCGACTTACTCAGGATAAGTGTACTAGATGTTCCCTTCAAATGGCCAATTGTTGGCGCCTTCCCTCAATTTTTGGGAGAGGCCCAGGCCTCGCCTATAAATAGGACTAGCTAACACCAAGGCAAGGGGATCGATCAACTGAAGAGACAGATCGATAGAACCCTAGCAGAGAGAGAGAAAGCGATCAACTCCCCTAGCAGTTCATCGCACCAGCCAAGAACAGCACTCGCGAGGCTGTTCTTCCTTGTACTGCTCATCATCAGCCCCTGAGGCAATCCACCACACCACACACTGGAGTAGGGTATTACACCACAATGGTGGCCCGAACCAGTATAAACCTCGTGTCCCTTGTGTTGTTCTTTGTGTAGTTTAGATCCTTGCGAGGCGACGAGGCGTAGGTAGGTTGGAGGTGCGATCTCCGCGTGCACCCCAGAGTTCAAACCTAGAGGGTCTGCCGGAACCCGAAATCCGACAGCCGCCGGCTGAGATGGACGGAAAGGCAACCAACAAGCGGAGGAAGCTCGATCCAAAACCGCATCCGGCGAGCCTAGACTTCATCAGCAACCTCCCTGACGACATGCTGCTCGTCATCATGGGCCTCCTCTACACCAAATCTGCCGTGTGGACCACCCTGCTCTCCCAGCAGTGGTAACCCTCTGGGGCCACGTCCCCCTCAACCTCACCGTCGACAGCTGCCTTTGCGACAGGGATTGCAAATGCATGTAGGCAGTCTCCAAGATCCTTTCATCGCACCCTGGGCCAGCCAGACGCCTTGACATCCGCATGTTCAGTACCAACTGCAAGGTCCAAGCCAAGTTCGACGAGTGGTTCTTATCCCCCACCCTAGATCACCTCGAGGAGCTTAGCTTTGAAGCTGGACGATGTCACTCTCTGCCGCCGTCCGCGCTCCGCCTCACGCCAACGCCGCGCCGCGTTAGCTTTAGCTCCTGCTACCTTCCCAGGATTAATGCTGCACCCGCCCTTCTTCTCCCCCAACTCAAGCGGCTCGACCTCTTCGACATTGGCATCTTGAAGAAGTCTATGGAGCACCTGCTCAGTAGTTGTATTGTGCTCGAGTACCTTCTTCTTCAGCAGATCCACGGGTTCATTAGCCTCCACATCGCGTCAACGAATCACCCATGGATTTATATGTCTTGCTGGCCCCGCGACAAGACATCAATTGGGAAGAGATCACTCCAGCTGTTCCACATTATGGTCATTGAGAATGCGCCTTTCCTTGAGAGATTTCTTGTATATGATCTAGAAGGTCCAACAAAAATCAAGGTCATTGACGCGTCGAAATTGACAGCGTTGGTGTACTCGTCTGCCAAATTCTCTGAACTCTTTATTGGCTCCGTGATCGTTCAGGTACACACTAGTACAACGAGGTGCTATACAAACAGTTTTTAACCCCTTTCTGCGATGGCATTTGGAACCGTTGCCTAGTGAGTGTGGGCGATAGGGGGTCCTTCCCATACAACCCAGAAACCGTAGGGGATATGCCCTCCTGGCACACACGCTCGACAAAATGAGGTCGTGTGCGACCGACGAGCGACCAAATACGGTTATACATACAGAGTGCTAAAAAATACAATTATACAGCGTAAATCATTTCGGTCATCAAGACATCCCACACAATCATCCCCGCTAAACGCTTCCATTTGTATATACATCCCACACAAATGCTCCATGGAAAACGCTTGTTCATAGTACATCACACACAATTTTCCCTGTTAAATTGTTTGTGATAGTGTTTCCATTGCACACAGTATTAAAAATTTTATCGTTTGCGTTATTGAATGCATCACACACGGTGCGTAGGAGAAACTGTATGGCAAAGGCTGTCCATCACACATAGTTTTTATGTGGTAAACATTTGCGCCAGGTGGCCTAACGCAAACAGTTTTCAAGAGGATGTCGTGTGTGATTGTTCATTAATCTAACACGGTTTATTCCTAGAAAGTGTGTGCGTTATTGAATGCATCACGCACGGTGTTTTCTCAATAACCGTTTGCAATAGAAAAAACCAATTGGCAGGCTAATTATCCGATTATTAATAATCCATTTATTAATGTAATTGACATTTCATATAAGCACACAATATATTTCATTTTCATAACTGAAATACATTAGATTACAACATCATATAGCTTCAGCACTCAGCTACCCCATTACACAACTACACCAGCACCAAGTTTCACATGCAACATCTATAACCTTTCGAAATTAGCATCATAGAAGGTACATAGACAGATGTATCTCATCTGGAAAACTCTTTGAGGCATATGGCGAATATTGAGCCTTCATTGATGTTGAAAGTCTTTGTAACTTTAGGCCAGTGCCTGTGGATGATTGACCATCCATCCTTCGTCCTCTTCAGGAACACTTCAATATTGAACTGTGGGTGTTGTATGAATACCTTCCTCGCCTCCTGACCATACAGGTGGTTTGAGAGGTAATCATCGGTGAACTGCTTTGGAAAGGCCTGAAAACAAGGATGTGCATAAATATCTTCCCTATATTGGAAATGGGGAACATGAATAAAAAAAGGCAAGGTATAATAGTTAGTACCATCCTGTAGTGAACTGATGTCTTCTTCATTGTGCAGACAAAGATCTTGTTGTTTTTGTCGCTAATTTCTTTCTCCTTACAATCTTCCTGAGTTTCTTGACTTGATTAATATTCATGGGCAACTCATTTCTCCATATGCAAACAGGGTCGAACAGTGGGTCAAAACCTCTGACACCATAACCTACATGTGCAAGACCAAATTGTTAGAAACCTAAATATTAGAATGGTTCCTGCAATTGCACAATAATGTGCTATTAGACAGCAGACCATGCATGTGCTAACCTCGATTGTAAACCTCAGTGCTTCCCATTGTTTCCCTGCTACACATATAAGGTAGTTAGTCACACTACAAAAAAAATACACTTCCATGATGATACGTGTTTGTCACAGTAGGTCGCTGTCGGTGTCAAAACCGACGGATCTCGGGTAGGGGGTCCCGAACTGTGTGTCTAGGCGGATGGTAACAGGAGACAAGGGACATGATGTTTTTACCCAGGTTCGGGCCCTCTCGATGGAGGTAAAACCCTACTCCTACTTGATTAATATTGATGATATGGGTAGTACAAGAGTAGATCTACCACGAGATCAGAGAGGCTAAACCCTAGAAGCTAGCCTATGGTATGATTGTTGTTCGTCCTATGGACTAAAACCCTCCGGTTTATATAGACACCGGAGAGGGTTAGGGTTACATAGAGTCGGTTACAAATGGGAGGAGATTCAAAAAATCCGTATCGCCAAGCTTGCCTTCCACGCCAAGGAAAGTCCCATCCTGACACGGGACGTAAGTCTTCAATCTTGTATCTTCATAGTCCAGAGTCCGCCAAGGGTCATAGTCCGCCATCCGGACACCCCTAATCCAGACTCCTCAAGAGCTCCCTCTAACCAGGTTTCAATGACGAGAGTCCGCCACAGATTGTCTTCGCATTGCAAGGAGGGTTCTCCTCCGAATACTTCATAGAAGATTTTGAACACAAGGATAGTGTCCGGCTCTTCAAAATAATTTCCACATACCACCGTAGAGAGAATAATATTTACACAAATCCAATCTGCTGACGTATTTTGCAGCGTGACATCACACCACAGCCAAGCCTTTATTTGAATCGTTTTTACTGTCCCACGTCCGCGCACTTAGCGAGGCGGTTTCCTTGGCACGTCTTGTTGAAGCAGAGATCATGTCCCCTTATTCCGGGATTCTCATCAATACGGGCGTGGGTAACCCAACCGTGCCATTAATTTACGGTGCTTGGGAGATAAGCGAGTTTTACCAGGATGGTGGGGGCACATAGTTTCGTCCGCCCATATAAGGGGATAAGGATCCACCTTTTCCATCTACGCCTTCTTCCTCCTTTGCTTATACATTTTCGCGCACTCGAGCTCCAGCGCCCAAGTACGCACATCCCGCCTCAACCTTCTCCAGTCATGTCCGGAGCGGGAGGCAAGTGGATGGCCTCCTCCGTCACGGAGGGGCACATTAAAAAGCTGAGGAAGGCCGGATACTTTTCCAATGACAACGCGCACCGGCTTCCCGACAAGGGGCAGCTCATCCCTACCCCCAGGCCCCATGAGAGGGTGGTGTTCCTCACCCACTTCCTCCGCGGACTAGGTTTCCCACTTCACTCATTTGTCCGGGGACTCATGTTCTACTACGGCCTGGATTTCCACGATCTGCCCCAACTTCATCTCAATATCTCGACGCTCATCGTCAGTGTGCGAGGCCTTCCTTCAGATCCAGCCCCACTTCGGCTTATGGCTGAAGACCTTTAATGTCAAACCGAAGTAGTGGGCGGCCGCCAAGCAGAGTGCGGAGGTGCCATGGTGGGAAAGATGCCCAATGTTACATGGCTCGAGGGCTCCTTCGTGGAGACCTTAAAGGGGTGGCAATCGGGGTGGTTCTACATCACCGAGCCGCGTGACCCTGAATGGCCAGCGGACCCCGAATTCCGATCTGGCTTCCCTACACGGCTCACCTCCTGGAAAGAGACGGACTTGTCGTGGGGTAATTCGGAGGAGCTATCCGGACTCCAAACCCGCGTCCAAAACCTGGTGAGCAAGAAGCTCAAATTTGTCAACGTAGTCCAGGTCATGCTCATCCACCGGATCCTCCCGTGCCAACAACGGGCTTTCAGCTTGTGGGAGTTTGATCCGGCACAACACCAAACCCTGAGCAGGCTCTTCGACACTACGTATGAAGATGCCTGGAAGGTGCTGTTCAAGGCGCCGAGGCTCCCGTGATCCGCCACCGAGGATCGAGATTCAGCGCGCAGCATCAAGCCAACGCGGTAAGCTATTTTGCCCCTTACGGGACACTTGTTTTTCATAGTTTGACTCTATGCGGGATCTAAACTCCCTTACCTTTGACAGGATTGGTAGAGGACGTCCATGCAGATTGACTATCCGGTTCCCTTGCCAGAAGACCCAGCGGGTGCCCGCTTGACGGGGCTACTAGTTCCGACACCTTACGTGGTGCCGGAGAAGAAGGCCAAGAAGAAGGCCACGGAAACTCGAAGGAGTTCCCGGCGCCAGGTGGTGTCGGACTCATCGTCCGATGACTCCGAGGCGGACTCCTCCTCTGAAGACGAGGAGGAAGAAGAAGAAGCTCTCCCTCCAAATGGGGAGGAATGAAAAGGAAGGCCGCCCCAATCGGGGCGGAGGGTCCAAAAGGAAGAACCTTCATCCGGACTATTTCCACCAACGCCGACGACGGCGAAGAGGAGGGCCATCCAGGCCAAGCCCCGGAAAATCATAAGTATCCGGATACCAGAATAACTCACGGCGTTCCTCAAGGTACAAGATCTTCTCGACGCCGAATATAATCATGCAGTCCGCCCAAGGCCGGCTCGACGCTTGCCGAGCGGCTCCTCGGGTTCGCTCGGATGTGAATAGCACTTCACTTCCGCCGCCTCCTCCCTCGCCCATGGATGACGCCTGTGGGGAGTCCCAAAAGGGTCCAAGCCAGGAGGAGGTGGTCCTGGAGGTGTGGCAAGGCGACCTCCCGGACTCCAGGCGCAAAGGGGATAAGACCCCCAAGGGCTCCAAGTCCGGCCCTAGGTCGGACACCGCACCGGAACCTTCAATGGTTCCGGAATCCGGTAGGCGGCCCCCTACTAAGAAGGGCAAGCCTACGACGCCGGTGACCTCCGTCCAACCGGAGGCACCGGATAATCTGCTGGAGGTGCTTAACGGCGCCTCCATCGATGAGGAGCACCACACTATTATGAGTGTGGTGATCCAGAAGGTTCAGTCCACCAAGAGTGGGCTGACTGAAGCCTGTGCTAGTCTTCTAACAGGCTTTGAGGTATATATTTAAGATATGTAAAAATATTACCGCATAGACAGTAGCCCCTGATGCTCAGTTTGGTGTTCGGAAAGAAAAGCCGATCTGAGGATCAAAAATATATACGCAGGAGTCTAACATAAGTATGTCAATATGGGAATGCAGGTTGTGCTGCTGACCTCTGCCGCAAGACCGATCATGGAGGTCAATGCATTGAAGCAGAGCCTCGAGCGGTCCGAGAACGAGCTCGGCCTTGCCAAGAAGCAGCTCGAGGACAAGGAAGGTAAGTAATACCTTATGTAAGTATATAAAAAAGATGTGGTTGCAAAAAATGACAGGACCAACCTGAGTATTCCAGGGGCCACAACCGAGGTGGCGACCCTGAAGGAAGCGCTGTCTAAGGCTGAAAACAATGCGGCCGTGGAGCGCACCGAGCGAGGGAAGCAGGAGGCGCGGGTGGCGGCGGTGCAGCAAGAGCTCCAGGCTATCGTGGAAAAACATGAGAGTTTGGAGCTTGACTCAAAGACTCAAGAGTCCGAGCTCGCCTCGGCGCTTGAGAGCGCCAAATCTGCCAAGGCCGAAGCCCAAAAAGCCCTCCAGGAAATTGAGGCGATGAAGAAGATAGCGGCGGTAAGGCATTCTTTATGCAAAGCAAGCACGCCTTGAAAGTGAATTACTTGTTACTTACCCGAGTCCGAGCTCTCCAGAGCATTCGCAGATCTTACCCGAGTGTGTTCGACGGAGAAGGTGTTCTGTCTCAAGATGTCGAGGCCGGACACCCGGTGTTTTGAGCGACCAGCTGAAGCAGCTGGTCGAGCTCCATAAGGTGGCCGAACAGGCCATGAAGGGTCTCGAGTCCGGCCGTGGCTCGGGAAGCCATGCCCGGAGCTACTTGGCTGGTAAGGCGGCTGGTGGATGCCTGTCCAAGGCTTGAAGTCATCAAGCGCTCCGTATGCATTGAAGGTGCCCGTAGGGCCCTTGCCGTGCTAAAGTGCACTAGGGCAAGATGGACGCTGAGAAGCTCGTGACGACAGACCACCGCCGGGCAAGGAGCATCGCAAGCCCAAGATGTATTATGAGGGCATCCTGAAGGGTGCCCGCCGTATAGCGGATGAGTGCCCCAAAGATGTAATTTTTGAATAAACTCGCATTTGTGATCCTGTACGCTGAAAACTTGTTCATATGCGCTAAGCAACGCTTTTGAATTTAAAATATTACCTTCTGTGCGGCCGTTTATCAAAATTGAGAGATGGCGAGTCGTCGGCTTCTGCCCCCATGCTGGGATTGCTGGGGTGTTCGGGATAAACTTGAGCGCTCTTTTTCCCATTTTTGGGTCCTTCGAGGGAGGCGCTCAACACAACGAACAAGGCAATCGGACTATAATGCTTGAACACTCTCACTTAGCCATAGAATTCTATAATTTTAAATTTCGGTGAAGCCCCAGTATTCGAAGACCGAGTTCGGGCGCTATCCATGCCTAGGCTGACAAAGCCGACCTCGCCTAAGCGGCATAAGTCTTTAGGGACCGGAAAACCTCTCGAACAGCGACCAGCTCTCGCCCTATCATGATGGTCAGTTTTAGCTTTCCATCGAGGTGCTTAGCCCAGCTCAATCGGGCACAATCGCAGTGATTCTCCCAAGGCTACCTTAGCCGATATAACGGAACGTAAGGTACCAAAACATGGGAGCCGGAAAATCCAACTATTGACCCAAGACATGATTCGAGCCGATGCATATATTGCTATAAGTTCGGGTGCCGCACTCATGAGAGTGTCCGACTTCTCACACCATATTCGGGGTACGTAAGCCCTCGGTGTATTGGCCGTACCAAAGTGTACGGTTGCATAATGTCATAACTGAACATATTTTTTATATATAAAAAGGAATGCAATAATAGACAAAAGCTATGTTTTGTTTATTCGAAAAGTCTGCGGTACAAGCAGATCGATGCAAATAGTGCGATAAGCAAGAGATGGGACTATTTAACATGTCCCCCTCCAGGGGCGAGCTGCGGGATGATATGTGAAACAAGTATACTTCTCGTTATAGAGACCACCTGGACACTCGACGTAGCTTTCTGCCTCCCTGGCTGTTGCATCGTGTGTTCGGCGATTGTACTGCCGGATAGGCCTTCCGGAAAGTGGAGTCCTGAAAGTAAGAAAAAAAGAATGAAAAAATCAGGAGCCCCTGGTGCGATTGAGTCGCATTTTGGGCATGCCGTGGTCGGGCCCCTCCCCCTATGCCCATGGTATTTCCAGAGCGTAGTTATGTACGCGTAGTACTGGTTTCGCAGTTTCGCGAGGGCTGGGGTTGGGGCCGCATTGCTACGCATGCTCGGAACGTGCAGAGCGGTCTTGTTGTAGGTTACTCGGGCGCGCTTGACGGTGTCCGGTCGCTTAATGGCCGGATCGAGAATTGCCTTGAGAGGCTGCTTTGTACTTCCACCGCGAGGGCCCGATGCTCCTCCGCTCGGAGAGAGCGCTCGTGTTTCCATTAACCGTAATGACTCCTCGAAGGCCTGGCATCTTGAGCTTGAGGTATGCATAGTGCGGCACCGCATTGAACTTTGCAAATGCGGTTCGTCCGAGCAGTGCGTGATAGCCACTGCGGAACGAGACTATGTTGAAGATTAACTCCTCGCTTGAAATTATCCGGGATCCAAGACCACCTCAAGTGTAATCGAGCCTGCATAGTTGGCCTCTACACCTGGTATGACGCCTTTAAAGGTCATCTTTGTGGGTTTAATCCTTGAGGGATCTATGCCCATTTTTCGCCTTGTATCCCGATAAAGCGTGTTCAGCTGCTGCCACCGCCCATAAGGTCTCTAGTGAGGTGAAATCCGTCAATGATTGGGTCTCGAACTAATGCGCGAATCCGCCATGGCGGATGTTAGTGGGTGGTCCTTCGATCAAAAGTGATCGGGCAGAGGACCATGGGTTGAACTTTGGGGCGACTGGCTCCAACGCATATACGCCCACGAGTGCACGCTCCGCCCCTTTTGGGGATGTGGGTTATGTATATCATGTTCACCGTCCGCACTTGTGGGGAGAAACCCTTCTGTCCCCTATTGTTCGGCGGCCGGGGCTCCTCCTCGTCATCGCTATGCAGCCCCTTGTCATTGTTTTTGGCGTTTAACTTGCCTGCCTGCTTGAACACCCAACAATCCCTGTTGGTGTGGTTGGCTGGTTTTTCGGGGGTGCCGTGTATCTGGCACGAGAGATTGAGTATTCGGTCCAAATTGGACGGGCCCGGAGTATTTATTTTGAATGCCTTTTTCCGCTGACCGGTTCGAGCCTCGAATCGCATTAATCGCCAGATCCTCGGCGTTATCGCCCGTTAATGTGGCGCTTTTTCTTGTTGCGACGCGACCTGCCAATGATGTCCTTGGTATCCTAATTATCAGGGCTCTTGGTCAATGTTATTGCTACGAGCTAGCCAGCTGTCTTCTCCCGCGCAAAAGCGGGTCATGAGTGTCGTGCGGGCTGCCATGGATTTCGGCTTTTCCTGCCCTAGGTGCCGGGCAAGCCACTCGTCAAGGATGTTATGCTTGAAGGCTGCAAGGGCCTCTGCGTCCGGACAGTCGACTATTTGATTTTTCTTCGTCAGGAACCGTGTCCAGAATTGTCTGGCCGATTCCTCTGGCTGCTGAATTGTGTGGCTTAGGTCATCGGCGTCTGGTGGTCGCACATAGGTGCCCTGGAAGTTGTCGAGGAATGCGGCTTCCAGGTCCTCCCAATAACCAATTGATTCTGCTGGAAAGCTGTTAAGCCAATGCCGAGCTGGTCCTTTAAGCTTGAGTGGGAGGTATTTGATGGCGTGTAGATCATCACCGTGGGCCATGTGGATATGAAGGAGATAATCCTCGATCCATACCGCCGGGTCTGTTGTGCCATCGTATGATTCGATGTTTACGGGTTTGAAACCCTCGGGATTTGATGATCCATTACTTCATCTGTGAAGCATAGTGGGTGTGCGGCACCTCTCAGATAATATATCACGACGTAGCTCAAATGAGCTTTGTTCATCAGAAGCCGCCCACCGGATTTACTATATCCGCATGAAGGTTATCGTCACGTGTCGTAGGCGCCCACGCGATTCATAGATCGATCTTGTTTGCCTTGCCCTGCCTTCCAATATATCTCGCAGTGTCCGCGATTTCCCGTGCCTTGGTATTCTTTTGAGCGATGCCGGGTGCGGCTTGAGTGGAGGGCCGAGAGGCCTCTCTGTCGCGGCCACGAGGTGGCCGGTCGGCCGCATCATGCGCTGGTGATGTAGGTCTAGGTGCTTCCTCCTCTAATCAGGGTAGCAGCCTGTGTTTTGGGTAGCTCTTGGAGGGGCATTCGAGTTCGTACTCTTCAGCCGCAAGGGCATCAGTCCATCTGTCGGCTAGCAAGTCTTGGTCAGCTCTAAGTTGTTGCTGTTTTTTCTTGAGGCTGCTCGCCGTGGCCATAAGCCTGCGTTTGAAACGCTCTTGTTCGACGGGATCCTTAGGCACGACAAATTGCTGTCAGCCGAGGCTTGCCTCGCCTTCGAGAGGGAGGCATGTAATTATCGCCCTCTACCTCTCATGCACGCTCTCTCATGAGGGCTGGCTTCTCCATCCTCCCGCGCTGAATCCTGCTGGAGGGATTGTCTTCGCACCGTCCGGGTGTTATTATCTCCGTGCCGGAATCGCTGTTTTTGTTGTGGCGGGATTTAGAGCGGCGCCGCTGACGCCGACGCTTAGGCTGTTTCTTGGAGGGGACATCCTCCGTTGTTCCATCACCATTCCCTTCTTTTGGGGTGTCCACCATGTATATGTCATACGATTTAGGTGGCCTTCCGGTGCCTCAGAGGCGCTGGTTCTTGGTCGCCTCCTGCATCGGCGTCCATATCGCCGATGTCTTGAGTCGAAGTCGAGCATGTCGGTTAAATCATCGACGGTGGCTCTACGGTGGGTGGTGGGTGGGCTTTGAATTTCTTCGTCGTCTGTATCCCAAACTTGCTGACCATAGTCCGCCAGGGCTCTCCGATAAAGAGAGAGACTTTAGTGAATTCAGAATGTCGCCGAAAGGCGAAGTCTTGAAAGAGGTCCACGGCGGTGAACTCCATGATCGGCGCCCAATCGGATTCGATTAGCGGGGGTGTGGAAGGTTGGTCCGGAGAGGAGTCCGCACCTTGAGTCACGAGCCATAAAGGACAAGATGGTGTTCGGCTCGATCGCCGTGGAGATTGCAGCCCCGAGGCGGTGTCCAGCCACCCGCCCTCGATTGGCGCAATGGCTCCGAGCTAAGGGTCGGAGCGACATCGGTGCGGCCTCGTGGCACTCGCTCGGCGGCAGAGCTAGATCATGCCCATCGTGACAATCTTGGCGGCGCGCTGCTGTGGCTCGAACCCGTCAAGATCAAGTCTCCGGCGACGCCGGTCGTGTAGTTCAAACTTCCAAATCTGACACGATGGCCAGGGCGTAGCTTCGATCTGCTCCAGATGGCCAGCTTAATTGCCCGCATGCAAAGCCGCCGACATTTGAAGATCTGTCCGGGGAGAAAAGTCTCACCTTGGACCGCATCATTGTTGATGATCGTAGGAGCCATCGGGCCTAAAGGTGAATACACAGAGGAACTCTCAATGAAATCACCAATGTCGGTGTCAAAACCGGCGGATCTCGGGTAGGGGGTCCCGAACTGTGCGTCTAGGCGGATGGTAACATGAGACAAGGGACACGATGTTTTTACCTAGGTTCGGGCGCTCTCGATGGAGGTAAAACCCTACTCCTGCTTGATTAATACTGATGATATGGGTAGTACAAAAGTAGATCTACCACGAGATCAGAGAGGCTAAACCCTAGAAGCTAGCCTATGGTATGATTGTTGTTCGTCCTACGGACTAAAACCCTCCGGTTTATATAGACACCGGAGAGGGTTAGGGTTACATAGAGTCGGTTACAAATGGGAGGAGATCTACATATCCATATCGCCAAGCTTGCCTTCCACTCCAAGGAAAGTCCCATCTGGACACGGGACGAAGTCTTCTATCTTGTATCTTCATAGTCCAGGAGTCCGGCCAAAGGTCATAGTCCGGCCATTCGGACACCCCCTAATCCAGGACTCCCTCAGTCGCGTTTTTTGTCATGCATGTACATCCATGACAAATTTATGACTGAATCAAGAGAGTCATACCTGTGCTATCGTAGAAGTGTTCCATGACATTACCCAAATTATCATCATGGAAGTGTCCACTTCCATGACGATAAATCAAGCGTCACAGAAGTGCTTTCGTCAAGGGTGACCGACACATGGCATCCACCGTAACGGAACGTCGTTAAGCTATCGGGTCCAGTTTTGGATCCGATAACCCGTTAACAGCCACGACCAATGGGGATTTTCCACGTGTAAAATCATCATTGGATGGAGGAAACACGTGTCGGCTCATCGTTGGGACAGATGTCATCCACTCATTGAACCCAAAACACCCATGATACGTCGACACGTGGCACGTCCCAACAGAGGCCCATTCCTGTAAAAAGGCTGGCCCGTTTGACTTGGCCAAAAGGTGGCAGGCCGGCCCACGGCAAGCCTATAAATGGCCTGTTCGCATATAGCCCATTTACAGCCCGCTAACCTAGGACCCGTTTACGGCCTAACCGAATTAGGCCCAATAGCGTCATCTGGGCCGTCCAATATAATTCTAGCCCATTTTAACTTCGGAAGCATGTATGGCCCATGACATCGTTCGGCCCATATGAGGCCCTTATTACTCTCGGCCCATTAATGGCCTGCGGTAAAACTGGCCCGTAATGAATAGTGTATCACTTTATACCCATTAACGGCCCGTGGTGAAACTAGCCCGTAATGAACAGTGTATCACTTTATACCCATTAAGGCCCATTATTCCATTGGGCCATTTCCAGCCCATGTTATCTTTCGGCCTTCTCAGGGCCCGTTTATTCTTGGGCTCATTTCCAGCATTCGGTTACTTATGGCATGTTACTGTAATTTTCTGCTTGTGGGCCAAATTCAGCCCGTGCTTACAGTCGGCCCGTTTGTGGCTCGTTAATCGCTAATGCTTTCATAGCGCCATCAAATACGACCGATTAACGACGACCCATTATGGTCGGCCCATGAACGGACAATTCCACCTCTAGCCCGTTTACGGCCATAAAGTGTTATGTTATTGGCCCATGTTTGGGCAATCGATCATACGACCCGTAGAAGGCCCATTGATAATACGGCCCATAGAAGGCCCATTGATGATAGGGCTCGTAGAAGGCCCATTGTTTCTACGGCCCGTAGAAGGCCCAGTGTCACTACAGTAAATATGTAGCCCATGGTTATTGTGGCCTAGTTTAAAAAAAGGTTATTGCGGCCACTAGCAAACCATGGAAAAAGAACAGCACTGACTACAAGGAAACAAATAAACAAGACAACAAGGAAATAAATAAGCAAGCAACTTACGCCAGGCTATCAGGAAATTACACATATTACATCCACTAGGCATCAAAGTTCGCAACCAGTGCAAATATAGGGAACAAAGCAGCATATCATATACACTAGTTGTCAAAGTTGGTGACTAGTGCAAATAAACGCCACATCAAAACATGTCCAGAACTGAAACCACTTCAGAAGATCTCAAGAACAATATCCTGGGTACCCATAATGCTGGCAAGATGCTTAGCAAGCTTATTAACTTTCTCTTGTTTGGCGCTTAAATCCTCCAGCGCTTGCTATTGCACCAGAAAGTATGCATATGAATTCTGCAGGGACTTCCTCAGTCCTTCAGCTTCCTGTCGCAACACGATCGATGTCTTTCAACTTGAAGCTGAGACTCAAGAAGACGAACTGATTCAGGCAGCGAGTTCAAGAGCTTGTGCCAGCAGAGTGGCCATGAACTCAACACTACATCAAGACAGACTTCGGGTTCTCTCACCGCCGTCAAGGTAGTTTTTATCAGCTTTCTTGGAGACCAACATGGATGTCTCACTATCTTGAACCTTATCTACATTACTTCCTTCACCATTGCATAACGGGTATCGTTCTCCAATATTTTGTCCGCATTCTAAAAGAGAAACAAGCAGACACATCACATGATTACCATGTTGTATATGAAACTCATTTTGGTAAATCAGTTCAGTAGTAAAGTGCATAGGATAACAGCATGAAACAAACATATATCTATGTACCATGGTCACTTTATGGTCTATATCATTCTAGTTTTGTTGTCAAATCAAGATAGAGACACAGTTCAAATAATATTTGTTCAAGACAAAGCAGAATAGACAGAATATAAGTGTGGGAAACTATAGAGACACTTGTAATGTGCATGACATGAGAACATAACTGTTTGTTCAATTGAAACTGAAATCAATATAGATCAAGTTACAACAGCAAACCAGTTAAAGAAACAAGTTTAAAACATACCTGTTGCACCATTGGAGTTTCAATTCCATCCTTCAAATTTGAAAATAGTTGGTCTGAGTAAATACAGTGATGCAAGAGCAAAGGAGTATGAACCATAGCTACAGAACCTGACCTGAGAACAATTCTTCTTCTCTTTTAAGCGTTGATTTGGGATTCGGAGTGGTGGTCCTCATGCTTTGGGCATTGCAGTTCCCTTACTAAATGCTCGTGCTTGGGTGCTCTGTGGTGGAGACGGTGCTGTGTCAACTGGAACCGGGTTACTATCTACTGGGGTTGGGGTTAGAAGGGGTGTAGCTGGTTCTCTGTCCAACTAGGTAGGGGTACAATCTGCGAGAGTCTGGGTTATGTGTGGTGGGATTGGTTCTTGGGCAAGTACAACCGTGGTTCTATCTGTATCAACTGGTAGCACTATCTTTTCTGAAGACCATGTTGTTACTCCCTTAGATATTGCCATCACCCTCTCCAATTCAAATGGTTGATAAACAAGAAAAGTAATTGAATGTATAGACATTGTATGATAGACAGGTGCAATGGATAGTGGGGAATAAAAGAGGGCATGAAATAATTCACATTTATGTTGTCTAACCAAACAGGATATCATGAAACAATTTCACATATATGATGGCTAACTAAACAAGATAGCATGATACAATTTCACATTATGATGGCTAACTAAAAAAGATGGAAAGACATAGTTCAAAATATGATGACTATGTAAACATGATGACATGATATAACTATATAATGTGTTTATTAAATAGGTTGGCATGCCATAATTCACATACATGCCGCCTATGGAAACATGATAGCATGATATAATTCCCGGATAGAATGACATAATTCAAAATATGATGACTGTAAACACTAAACACGATGAGATGATATAACTATATGATGTCTTTATTAAATGGGTTGCCATGCCATAATTCAGATAGATGTTGTGTATGTAAACATGATGGCATGATATAATTCAAATATATGATTTATATAGTAAGCAAGTAAGAAGATGGCAATCCATATATGATGTATAAACTAAGCAATGCAAGACAACATGCATGACAAGGGTAATATAACCTGCCAAGTTTGAGCATAGACCTTAGGGTGGAAATAGGACTGGTCATCAGTCTCTGAATCCTCCTCTGAGGAGCTCTGTGTATCCAGCAAGATGTCTGCTTCAGCAGGTAGCATTGTCTTCTCTGAATACCTTGTTTTCACTCTAGATACTTCCGTCACCGCTTCAAATGGCTGATGCACAGGAAGAGTAGTTGAATATACAAACGTTGTCGACAAATGGAACACGTAATACAAAAAAATGATAGCATGACATAATTCACATACATGATGATTGGCTCAACAGCATGGCATTGCACAATTCACATATATAATGCCTTTGCAACAAGATAGCATTGCATAATTCACATACATAATGTCTTGCAACAAGATGGCAATGCATAATTCACATATATGGTAATTAGACACTAAACAGGTGGCATTCCCACAAAGCATGTTTAAACTAATCAAATGACATCGCAATGCAAGACATCATACGCACGATATGAGCAACATAACCCTGCCAAGTTAATTAGAGCATACACCTCGGAGGGGGGGGATAGGACTGGTCATCTGTCTCTGAATCCTCCTCTGAGGAGCTATCCGTAACCAGCGAGATATGCGCTTGTCAGATAGCATAGTCTGCTCTGAAGACCTTGTTTTCACTCCAGAATTTTCCATCACCGTGTCAAATGGCTGATGCACACGAAGAGTAGTTGAATGTACTAACATTGTTGACAAATGTAATACGTAACGAAAAAAGGATGGCCTGATATAATTCACATATAAGATGGCTGGCTAAGCAGGATGGCATTGCTAAATTCACCTATATGATGCCTGGCTAAACAAGATGGCATTGCATAATTCACATAAACGATGAATAAAATAAACACATGGCATTCACACAAAGCATGTCTAAACTAAGCAGTTGACATATTTGATGTATAAAGTAAGCAATGCAAGGCACCATATGCATGATATAACCAACATCAGCATGCCAAGTTAGAGCGAAGAACTCATGGGGTAAATAGGAGTGGTCTTCTGCTTCTGAATCCCCCTCAGAATAGTTATCTTCCTCTTGATTATGATCCGAAATGGGTGGAGGGGGCTGCCTTTGCGCCCACCATGGAACGACGTCTGCATGAAATTTTATTGCCATGCAAGGCTCGTCTCTTTTGCTCTACATGTTCAGTTCCATTGTGTATAATAATTGACATGCATAGGAATAAAACATAGTGAGATTATGTAAGGAGTGCATGCACAAATCCAGAGTGATGGTAGCAAACTACGGATAGACCCAAAACCAATGATAGCAAAGTGATAATAGCTTTAGTTAAAAATACATATAATGGCTCCTTTAATGTTTGTTTGCACCTGTGATGAAACTCATAGTAGACACCGAGATTAACCAGATAGTAGATGAGATAGTACGATTGCTGCCCCAATATGTACCCCACAACCATTTAAAAACTCAAGTTTCAGCATAAGTTTGGACTTGAGTCGGAGTCTAATAGGTGAACACGATGATAAAGTAGCATGCCATCATATTAAGCGATGCATAATGTAAGCAGACACGGAAGAGTGCGACCTCTCTTGCGGACCCGTGTAGTCCTCAAGGTCATCTGCTCAGTTGATGATGGTAATGTAATTGTCGTGGCTACGGTGGGGGAAGAAGATCTCGAGGCGGCGAAAGACAGTCTGAGAGCGGATCCTGCTGTGGTGAACCCTCTCGTCGTTGGAGCAACTGAGCTGGGTGGAACACAGCACCGCAGAGCAGGACAAACCACACAAGGTTTTCTTCGACACATATCTGTAACAGAAGTAATTGTGTAAGGGCTTGTTTGAATTTGAGGATTCTAACAATGCAGGGATAGGAAATAGACAGGAATATGATAGGAATGCACGTGCAAAACAAAGAATTTAAAAACACAGGATTTCTGCCAATCTGGGTGTTTGATTCACAAGAATTGGAAGATCACAGAATGCAAGTAAGCATGGTGAGATTAAGTCAAACCACAAGAAGTGTACAACCTCTTTGGCGAAGCCATGTCGATCTCAGCGTGATTGGGTTGGCCGGTGAGGATGCTCCGACTGACTTGGCTGTTGGAGGAGGGGAAGAAGATCTTAGGCGTTTGGAGATGGAGCCCGAGGTACTGCTCCGCTGTGATGGAGGGTTTCATCGTTGGAGCAGCTCCGGTGAGTTGTACGACGTCGAGGCTGAAGTAGGACAAGAGAGACAACGTTAACCTGAGTGGAATTCTAATAGCATCTCCAATAGATGACGTAAAATACATAACCACAAAGTGCTAGATGTATACATCAGCCGCTCATCTCTGAACTTAACTGTCGACACTGAATTTAACTGTCGAAACAGAACTTAACTGTCAAAACTGAATTTTGTTGTCGAACCTGAATTTTACTGTCGAAACTGAACGCACTAGAGGTGAGGCTACACGTCAGTCGACTGACTTTTTCATCTCTGGTCAGTCGATTTTGCAGCCGTTGGATACGAAATCAAGGGCCTGCAGTTCATCTTCAACCTCCACCCCCCTGAGCTGCCAGCCACCACCGGCCAAATAGCCGGCCCCCGCCACCTGCGGCCGGCGGTGCGCCGCCCCGCCTGCCCCGAAAACACTCCCCACCGCCGGTTCGCCGCCGCCCCGGCCATCTCTCTAGGCCCCCCGTGCCGAGCTTTTTCTCCGGCGATCCCCACGCCACCGCCCCACCACCAACGGCGACCACCGTCCCCACCCTGAACCCTAAGATAGATAGCGGGGTACCTCTCCGGCGAGCCCCCCTCCCCGCTGCGGTTGGTTCTTCCTTAACTCCGGCGAGCCCCCCCCCCCTGAAAATTGACTGACCCAAAAGTCGATTTAGTCGACTGAAGTGTAGGTAAATCGGAGCAGCATCGCAAGCAAGAGCAAGAGCGAGAGAAGCAGCGCAAGCAGGAGCAAGAGCAAGAGCAGGCAGGGGACAGAGAGCAAGAGCAGAGCAGCAGCGTGAGCGAGAGCTAAAGCAGCAGCAGCTCCTACTGATGTGGACATCGCCGCCGAGGGAGCGACGCCGTGGAGGAAGTGGTCGGCGACGCCGCAGTGGATGGAGCTGCGCCGTGTCGGCTCGGGACCGAGCGCCGGCAGCACCGTGAGATCGAATCAAGAAGAAAATGCGGTGATTAGTGTACAACCTCTTTGGTGGCGCCGATTAGGCCACAACTTCATCCGAGGAAACGGTGATGTTGATGCTCTTCTGATGGTGCAGGTGAAGACAGCGGTGTGGGAAAATGTGTGCCTCCAATTAATATAGTAGTAGAGTACTTAGGCACGTACATCATAACATCACCGTGCATTGCACGTACAACATTTAGTGGTAGTAAGAGACAAATGCCTATATGCCACACATGTTCATACTATTTGTGCCTTTCTACTTCACTTACCGCACTACATTACTCAGGTTCGTACGTCCACTCCTGGGTACATGTCCGTCTCGTAGTTCCAGTCCCATGTGTTCTTCGTAGATGGAATGATCCACAACGGTGGGCAATGGGAGTCCATATCATCGCAGCTTCTTAGTGTGGCTCCCCATGATGGAGACTCATCCAAACTACGGCCAGCGACGACGTGGAGCATTCGCGTGCACCGGGAAGTGGCGCTCTCTCGGGCCGTCGCACTGCTTCAAAGCCGGCGCCAGTGAGAGGTCGCCTCCGCTTTGGCCGGGCATTAATGCGGCATTGATGCTCCGGGGCGACGCTGACCGTTTCACGCGGGAAGCGCGCGCCGGCAAGGGAGGGGGTTTGGGTCGGCCAGGGCGGTTAGACACAGGCGTGGTGGTGGTATTGATTTTGATCCATTTCAGGTGTAGTACGGGTAGTTTGCAAAACTACTCAATTATTGCACTCAGTTTCCTAAGAAATTGTGGTAAAAACGTTACTTGCAATGCATGCATGCGTGACCAATATAAATGACCAATAAAAAACTAGTGCATGCACGCAACGATTTAATGGACATTGTAATCTCAACATGTGATGGGGAGATCTAAATTTGAATTTGAAACTTATAAAACGAAAAAAATTCAAAACAATGAACTGGAAGAGAGGGAGTATACCGTAGGATGTGTCCCATACGAAAGAAGTCCCCTAGTTTGTCACCGTGAAAATGCGGTTAGAAAGGAGCATAGCGTCTTCGTACACGTACAACAACACATCGGCGGCAGACAGCATGATCCACCTTTGAATGCCATGTGCAGGGTTCGTGGAAGTAATCGCGATGTCGAACACCGCGATGAGAGTGTAATTTTGGTTGGCGGATGACCTTATCATGGCTTCCGGGATTGCTATCTTCTTCAATCTCACCGTGGTTCCATCGTACCAATTCAGGCGATGGCCTGTTGCATGGTTGATCCCAATGTTGGACAGAGGTTCTTCAGGAATGGTGTCACCATTGTAAATGTTGTGCAAATTGATGTTGGTATCCTCCCGTACATATGCAATCCAATCTCCACTGGCACCAAGCCTAACCTGTGAAACAGTGGGCAGCGGGGGAATTAGAAAATGGACATGGAAGTAGTCTTTAGAATGCATTTACTACTTGATCAAACTCATCACTTACCTGCTCATTAGACAAAATCCAAGTGCCCCTCAACATCGGCATCTCAAGGGGCGTCAACTTGCAACTGGCATGCTGGAGAGACCCCAAGGAAACATCCGCATGCGTTGCACGTAACATCAAGATGCATTTGTATGAGTAGTTTATCTTGTGAGAGAAAAGAACGAACGAGGGAAGGTCTTTATTTGAAAATGTGGAGAGGGGTGTGCGTATCTTTTTGCAAAATTGCCATAGTTTTCTTCCTATCCGTCAGATATAAATCGTATGGCCTATATTGCAGAATGGCAGGCACACCATCATCACCAACTCTGTTTTTTATAAGACTAGTAGAAGAGAGATAGAGATAGATAGATTATTATTATTATAAGAGTAAAGATAGAGATTAGGGAGCTGGCGGGCGGTTCGTTGTACGACATGTTCGCGTCCATCCACTAGCCCAGAATTAAAGCACGCATGACATTTACAACTGGGATTAGTTGTTTTCTGGGCGCATGGACCAACGCGGACTAGCGGACCTAGTCGCCCTTTTTCGAGCACGCCTTCGACAAGTACGTGCGTGACATGCGTGCATGCAAATCTTGCATGACCAAACCATCCGAAGCGGAGCGGTAGGCTGTCGAACTGCAGCCTGCATGTTGCAGCCATGTCATCCATACGCAACCTAAAGGTCAATTCATACTCTGCTGGACTATACTATACAAATATGCACTGTATGGCATGAACGTTCCTTGGAGCTCATGCTACAACTGGCGTACTCCATAGCCCGCTTCCCTTCTCCTTCCTCTTCCACTACCCGCGCACGTCCGCGGGAAGCGACCGTTCAACCCTTATATAGGAGTGCTAGCACAAAAAGATGCATGCATGACCACCAAAATTTCCTTTCTCTTATCTCTATGAAATAAATGTGGCGTGAAACTCAAAGCCCTTTAAGTCTGAGTATAATGGAAATCATTGTCCTCCTCCGGCTCTGCTTCGCCTGCATCGTCGTCCTCCTGTTCAGGATCCGCGTCGTCATTCTCCTCCTTCACTCTGTGTGCTGCTCCGCCTCCAACGCCTCCTCATCCGGCTCCGGCTAGTCCGGACTCGGGAGGCAGGGCGGCTGCGATCCGGGCTTCGCGCCGCCTCCAAATTAAAGCGCCGCTTCGTTGGGAGTATGGCGTATGTCATTACCTTTGGCCGAGCCATAGCTATCGGGCGACGGTGACCAGATAAGAGGCGGCGGGAAGGGTATGAATGCAGCTACTGTTTGGGTTCTCCGTCCGGCTTAAATAAATGCGCACCATCACGTGTACTTGCGGGTGCATAAATTGTAACATACGGGTCTACTTTCACTACAAAAAAATACACTTCTGTGATGATACGTGTTTGTCACAGTAGGTTACGTTTTCTGGCATGCATGTACATCCAGGACAATTTTATGACAGAATCAAGATAGTCATACCTGTGTTGTCGTAGAAGTGTTCCATGACATTACAAAAATTATCATCACGGAAGTTTCCACTTCCATGACGATAAATCACGCGTCATAGAAGTGCTTTCGTCAAGGGTGACCGACACGTGGCATCCACCGTAACGGGTCATCGTTAAGCTATCGGGTTCCCGTTTGGATTCGATAACCCGTTAACAGCCCGTACCAATGGGGATTTTCCATATGTAAAATTCTCATTGGCCGAAGAAAGCACGTGTTGGATCACCGTTGGGACAAATGTCATCCACTCATTGGACAGGAGGCACCTATGATAGGTCAACACGTGGCACGACCTAACAGTGGCCCATTCCGGTGAAAAAACCCAGCCCAGTAAGAATTAGCAGGCCGACCCATATAAGGCCTACTTGTGTCAAGTCCATTTAAACCCACGGCCCATACAAGATGTGCTAATTCGGCCCGTCAACGGCCCGTTAACGATTGGACACCATTGCATCCCATCGTCAGTTCAAGCCCGTTCACAGCCCACTATATATTTGGGCTCAATATGGGCCCGATGTGGTTTCAGCCTCTTAACGGACCCTTCAAGGGATGGGCCAATGCAGCGATCCGACCTCAAACGGTCAAATCTCTGTGCATAAGTGTCATCCCTGGATCGGTAATGCTGACACACACAGTACTTGAATGGATTTATAACAGAGTAGCAATCACACACTTATTACATCGAATGTCTCAAGAGAGAACTTATTACAGTAAATATGGCTTAAGGCCATCTAAATAAGATAACAGCAGAAGGCTTGGAAGATAAAGTGAGTCCATCAACTCCAATGGCATAGCTGAGTGCATGACAAATGACCTAGCGCACCTTACTCCTTGTCTGAAAAGTCCGCACCATGATATGATGCAGCCCGAAACGGGTCAGCACATGGAATATGCTAGCAATATAACACAATAGAGCAATGAACAGAATAAATGCTATCACTACATGCATATATGGTTGGTGGAGGCTCTATGGTTATATGGTTTTTTTGCGAAAAGCCAATTTTTCCCTACAACAAAGGAATATGTTTTGTTTAACTATCATGGTAGTTGAAACATTGAGAAGGTTCCTACAACTCAATCCCAATTAAAAGTAATTAACAAACCAACAAATTAATTTAGAGTGATGAGATCCAATCAATAATTCAAGTACCGGATACTCAAGATGTCCGTAACCGGGGACACTGCTAACCATGATTAGTTTGTACACTCTCCAGAGGTTTGCACACTTTTCCCCACAAGACTCGATCTCCTCCGTTGGATTTATCGCACTACATGGTGTTGGAGAAACGGATGACCGAGACATAGTCTTTCAGAAGCAATAACTCTAACCCTAGGTAGACAATACCAACCTACATCCCCTACATCTGCTAGCCTACCACTGGAAGAGGTCATGCAACATACTCAACTATGCTAGAGCACATAATAGCTTGTGGCTGCACATGGAAGTTTCCAGCATGAATAATCTATGATCCCTTTGAGCCTGGGTGGTGAGCCGTAGGATGATCACACGGGTCCTCCGGGATATCCTAGGACAACACTGGATTCTCCAGGTGCCCGCAACCAATCCACCCAGATGTGTATTTAAGTAGCCACCTTATGTTAACCATTAATTAACAATCTCACATCTGTCATGGATACACTCAAACCCAATCCACGTCTATGAGCATAGCATGGCAATATAAGCATAGCGTAGAAGTAACTCCCAAGGGTTTGATAATAAAAGGATAATAGGTTCTACCTCGTCATCTACTTCCCAATACCCACAAGTTAATCACATCCTAATCATGCAATGTTTGAGGATTGTAACTAACGCAGTAACACTGGGTATGAAAAGAGTATGATCAATGTGTTACTTGCCTTGCTGACGATCCGCAAAACCTAGAGACTCGTAGTAGCACGCTTCGCACTCCGGGAATTCTATCGCAAACAAACAATAGCATATAGAAGCACTCAAGCAAGGATGCACAGGTAAAACTCAAATAAGAAGATCGAATCTGAAAATCCAACTGAAGAGATTCGATCTGCAAAAATAATCAATCGAATCGGAGCTACGGAACTAAAACTACGGTCAAAAGAACTTCGAATTCAAATCTTCTTGAAACCAAATTTTAAATTTTCAAAACCATGTTCAAGTTGATTAAACCGAAAGAGGGGCTCGAGACGAAGATTTTGGCGTTGATTTCACTGGATTTGGACAAACGGTTGAAAAGTTACGAGGGTTTGAAGATCAGGGGCTAATCTGCGATAAAAGTAATCGTGAATAGGTCCCTGGCTGAAAATAAAATAGAAAGAAAAGACTAACGAACGGACGTTCGCTGTCTGAACCTAACATGCGAACAACGTTCGCTAAAACGAACGAACGGACGAACGTCCGCTAAATAACTAAACCGAATAAAAACCGAAAAAAACAGATCCCGATTTTTTTTAAGAAAACCAATTGATTTTTTACCTAACCGAAAAAACGACGGCGGCGGATCTGGCGAGATACGCGGCGGCGATCGATGGCGGCGGCGACGGCGGCGGCGCGGCGGTCGGTGGCGCGGCAACGGCAGCGGCGGCGGTGCTACTGTTCGGGAGCGCTGCTGGCTGGCGGTTCAAGGCGAGCCTCGGCGGCTTATAAGGCCGGAGCGCGGACAGAGTCCGGCTCGGGCCCGGCTCAAGGTTCTTTCGTTTTTTTAGAAAAATAATATTCCGCCGAGAAAAATCCTAAATAAATTAAAATAAAAATCTAAAAATCCAAAAACAATTTTCACCGTTTGAATAAAATATTTAGAACAAAGTGAACATTTTCTTGGCCTAAAAATTGCAATTTTGAAAAATGCACATTTTTCTAATGCAAACAAAATAGCGATAAAATCCAAATAAAATTATTTATTTGATTTTAACATTTTCCTCCAATATTTCATTTGTTTTGGAGAAGTCATATTATCTCCTCTCATATATTTTAATATGAAATATATTTTTTGGAGAGGAAAATAATTAAAACCAAAATGATCCCCGTTTCAATAATTGAGAAATTTTCAATTATGAAAATAATAAAATCCCAACTCTCTCCGTGGGTCCTTGAGTTTCTTAGGATTTTTAGGATCACTACCAAAATGCAAATAAAATATGATATGCATATGATGACCTATGTATAACATTCCAAATTGAAAATTTGGGATGTTACAAACCTACCCCCCTTAAGATGAATCTCGTCCTCGAGATTTCGGGTTGGCTAGAAAATAGGTGTGGGTGGTCTTTCCGTAGATCATCCTCGCGTTCCCAGGTGGCTTCATCCTCGGTATGGTGGCTCCACTAAATTTGGCAAAACTAAATAACCTTGATGCGGGTAACTCGGCTGGCAAACTCAAGAATCTTGACAGGTTTTTCCTCGTAGGTCAGATCACTATCCAACTGAATTGCTTCCAAGGGCACTGTATCTCTCAGGGGAATATCAGCCATCTCAGCATGGCACTTCTTCAGCTGGGAAACGTGAAACACATCATGAACTCCTGACAAACCTTCGGGTAACTCCAACTTGTAGGCCACTTGTCCCATACGTTCCAGAACTCGGTATGGTCCTACAAATCTTGAGGCTAGCTTTCCCTTAACTCCGGATCGTTTTACTCCTCGTAGAGGTGATACACAAAGATATGCTCTATCTCCGATTTCACAGACTACCTCCTTGCGTTTCGAGTCTGCATAACTCTTCCGCCTGGACTGAGCTACCTTCAGTCTATCCCGAATCAGCTTAACCTTCTCTTCGGACTCTCTAATCAAATATGGTCCAAACAACTGACGGTCTCCAACTTCATCCCACATCAACAGTGTCCTGCACCTCCTTCCATACAAAGTTTCGAAGGGTGCCATCTTCAAACTGGCTTGATAACTGTTGTTGTATGAGAACTCTGCGTAAGACAAGTTATCATCCCAACTAGATCCATAGTCTAGCGCACAAGCTCTCAACATATCCTCCAGAATTTGATTGACTCTCTCGGTACGTCCATCTGTGTGCCGATGAAAGGTTGTACTGAACTCTAGCCTGGTACCCAAAGTCTGGTCCAGCTGGTGCCAAAACTTTGAAGTAAAGTGTGTTCCTCTATCTGATACGATGGTCCTCGGAACTCCATGTAGACATACGATCCTGGCATATATATCTTGGCCAACTTCACACTTGTATAGGTGGTCTTCACTGGGATAAAGTGAGTCACTTTGGTCAAATGGTCCACTACTACCCAGATAGAATCATATCTCGATCGTGTCCTGGGTAATCAGGTGATGAAATCCATGCCAAGCTTATCCCACTTCCAATCGGGTATCGGGATAGGCTGCAGTAATCCTGCTGGCTTCTGATGTTCTGCCTTCACTCTCTGACATACATCGCATACGGCTACATACTCGGCAATATCCTTCTTCATACCAGTCCACCAGAAACGCTCCTTCAAATCCAAATACTTCTTGGTGTTTCCGGGGTGTATCGAGTATGGTGAGTCATGAGCTTCCTGTAGTATCAGCTTCCTGATCTCTGCATTATTGGGCACGTAAACACGGTACTCAAACCACGGGGTATCGTGCTCATCTTCACGAAAACCTTTGGCCTTTCCTTTACTCATCTTCTCCTTTATCTCAGCAATTTCTTTGTCATCCTTCTGAGCTTCATGAATCTTTCCCAATAATGTCGACTGAACCTCCATTGCTGCGATAAAACCTCTAGGGACTATCTCCAAACGAAGCTCCCTGAGATCCTCGGCTAACTCCTTTGGCAATCCTCCGCTTACGAGGGTATTGATATAACTCTTCCGGCTCAAAGCGTCTGCTACGACATTGGCCTTTCCTAGATGATATTGTAGCTTCATATAATAATCCTTTATAAGCTCTAACCATCTCCTCTACCTAAGATTCAGCTCCTTCTGTGTGAAAATGTACTTCGAACTCTTATGATCCGTGTACACATCACAACGGTTTCCGATAAGAAAGTGTCTCCAGATTTTGAGTGCATGCACTACGGCTGCTAACTCCAAATCATGTGTGGCATAATTCAACTCATGCGGTCGAAGTTGACGTGAGGCATATGAAACAACTCTCCAACTAGCATAAGTACTCCTCCAAGTCCTAAGCGATAAGCGCCGCAATACACTTGGAAATCCTTGCGTATATCCGGCAGAATCAGCACTGGGGCTGTAACCAAACGTTTCTTCAACTCCTGAAAACTTGTTACACATTCTTCAGTCCATTTGAATTTGGTGTCCTTCTTCAGCAACTCCGTCATAGGCTTCGCAATCTTAGAGAAATTCTCAATAAATCTCCGATAGTATCCCGCGAGTCCAAGCAAATTGCGGATCTCTCTAACTGAGGTGGGTGCCAACCACTCGGTGACTAACTGAACCTTGGTAGGATCTACTGCTATACGTTCTCCCGATATAACATGTCCAAGAAATCCTACTTCCTTCAACTAAAACTCGCCTTTGCTGAACTTGGCATATAACTGATGTTCCCTGAGCTTCTCGAGAACTAACCGCAAATCCTCCTTGTGCTCCTCTTCATTCTTCGAGTATACCAAGATATCATCAATGAACATCATGATAAACTTATCCAAGAACTCCATGAACACCTTATTCATCATGCTCATAAAATAGGCAGGGGCGTTTGTCAATCCAAATGACATAATCGTGTTCTCATATAGCCCGTACCATGTGGTGAAGGCTGTCTTAGGTATATCCTGTTCTCGGATCTTCAGCTGGTGGTATCCTGATCGTAGATGGATCTTGGAGAATACTTTAGCTCCTTGCAGCTGGTCAAACAAGTCATTAATCACCGGTAGTGGGTACTTGTTCTTGATCGTCACTTCATTCAGTGCACGATAATCAACAACCATTCTTAATTAGCCATCCTTCTTCTCAACCAAGAGCACTGGGGCTCCCCATGGTGACGAACTTCGTCGAATGTAAACTTTCTCCAATAACTCCTTAATCTTCTTCTTGATCTCTTACAGATCATTTGTGGGCATCCGATACAGTCTCTTCGATATTGGTCCTGTTCCTGGCAACAGCTCTATCAAAAACTCAATGTCTCGATCCGGCGGCATTCCTGGTAGCTCCTCAGGAAATACATCCGGGTAATCCTTCACAACCGGCACTTCCTCCTGAACAACTCCCGTGAGAGAATTCACTTGGGTCCCCCTCGGCGCATGCCTGGATACATACTTAATCCTTTTTCCCTCCGGGGTGGTGAGCAGAATTGACCTACTGGCACAATCAATGTTTCCTCCATACTTCGATAGCCAATCCATACCGAGTATCACATCCAATCCTTGTGACTCCAAAATTATTAGGTCGGAGGGGAAAATATGGCTACCAATGGTTAAAGATATCCAATCGCACCATCGACTGGCCATATACACTGCTCCTGGTGAGCTTACTAACAAGGGTGTCCTAAGGGCTAAGGAAGGTAACCTAAACTTGTCCACAAATCCCCTTGATATGTATGAATGCGATGCACCAGTAGCAAAAAGAACGAGACCGGTAAATGAATTAACCAAAAACTTACCAATAACTGCATCTGGTTGTTCTCCAACCTCCTCTACGTTCACGTGGCTCACTTGTCCCCTGTTGAAAGGGTTGGGCTTCTTCCCAGAGCTTCCATTGCCATTAACATTCTTTGCTTCAGAACATTCAGTGGCATAATGTCCAGTCTTCCCGCGCTTGAAACAAGTAATGTGACTTAGATCCTTCTTGGCGGGCGTTGCTGGGTTAGAGCGGTTCTGATTGCTGCCTGCTCCATTCCCATTTCCATTCTTGGGGCCACTGTGGTTATGCGAACTTCCTCCATTGTGGGTATGGCCTCCATGGTTATGGGTAAATCCTCACGAGTTCGGGGTGTGACGAGGCTTCTGCTGGGCTCCTGAATTGTACTTCCCTTGTCCACACTTCCTCTTGCGGCTCTCAATTTGTTGTTGCTTCCCTTCAATCATAAGAGCCCTGTCTGCCAACTCCTCATAGTTAGTGAATGTCGCTACCATCAACTGCATGCTCATCTCATCATTCAACCCTTCCATAAACTTCTCCTGCTTCGCAACATCGGTGGCCACATCATCTAGGGAATAGCGAGCTAACTTGCTGAACTCATCCACGTACTGCCCCACCGTACGGTTTCCTTGGCGCAAGTTGTGAAACTCACGCTTCTTCATGCTCATAGCTCCAGTCGAGACATGTGCAGTGCATAACGCTTTCTGAAACTGATCCCAAGTGACATTGGCTATAGGGAAAGTGGTCGCATAATTTTCCCACCATGCGGTTGCAGGTCCATCCAATTGATGTGCGGCAAAACGCACCTTCTCAGCATCTGTGCAACATGCGGTGGTCAACGCCCTTCCAATCCTGCGTAGCCAGTCATCAGCAACTATTGGCTCGGTGCTACTGGAAAACACCGGCGGTTGCAACCTCAGAAACGGACTAAGTTGTCAACTGGAGGTGGTGGTGGTGGATTTTGTTTGTTGTTGCCTTGGTTCTGGACTGGTTGTTGTATCAAATCATTCTGCTGTTGGATCAACTTGGTGATCTCCAGTGGGAAGACAAATCCAGTGTCACGTCTCGGAGGCATCTGATGGGTTTAGAGGGGAGAGATTAGAATAAAATGAGGTCTAGCGGGAAAACACTACCCATATACACATGAGACAAACACATTCAAATCACACCAAATCAATTCAAGCAAGGGCATACAATCGGTCTAGAACTATCGTTACAAAAGTGCTCGGACTACTACTATATACATGGGGGAATACTACTAAGCATATGGTGGTCTACTAGAAATTTTGATCGGTGGAAGACTCCATGATATCCGCTCCAGCTTTGATCGGTGGAAGTCGGTGTTGTCGATGATGATGTAGTCCTCGGGATGGTCGTCATCTCCTCCTGGTGCGGGGTCTCCCATTAATACTCCTAGCTTCCTTGTCAGGTCGTCATTCTTCTCCACTAGTATTGCGATTTCCTCCTCATATTCGTCACATGTAGACTTGAGTTCCTCTTCTAGCTCCATGTTCCTAGTCATCACCTTCTTCAGGTCTATCATGCTTGCACACATCTGGTGCTCCTGGCGACGAATATGTTGGTTTAACTGCTGGATGAAAGATGCAATGGACCTGTCCCTCCTGGTGTTGATCATCTCCATTGCTCATCTCGGCGCCCACATATCTGATAGATGGTGTCCTTAAGCTCCTTGTGATAAACTTGGCCAATGCGTCCCATGGCTATGTGGGCTGCCATGCTCTTACCTAGACTCCAGGTTGGTGCATCGAAGGAAAACTCTATGGGCTCAGTGACTGGCGTGAATGTCCTTCCTGGAACTTGAACTCGAATCATCCAAGGCTCCTCTTCTGGTAAAGTGGCGGTGTAAGTCTCGGTGAAGCTTGGTATTCCGATGTTCAAGTACCTAGTGACTTCCTTCAAGTGCCGTTCAAAGGGTGTGTCTTCATCCGGTTGTGCAAACTTGTTCCTTGAGTCCGCCATCCTAAAGAGTATAAAATGGAGAGGAGTCAGAAATGAGTAGAGAAGAGTGACCTATGGCTTGGTCGTGTCCTACAATCAGCGTGTGCTTTGATACCATCTTGTAGGGGTCCGACCTCAAATGGTCAAATCTCTGTGCATAAGTCTCATCCCTGGATCGGTAATGCTGACACACACAGTACTTGAATGGATTTATAACAGAGTAGCAATCACACACTTATTACATCGAATGTCTCAAGAGATAACTTATTACAATAAATATGGCTTAAGGCCATCTAAATAAGATAACAGCGGAAGGCTTGGAAGATAAAGTTAGTCCATCAACTCCAACGACATAGCTGAGTGCACGACATACGACCTAGCGCACCTTACCCCTCATCTGAAAAGTATGCAACATGATATGTTGCAGCCCGAAACGGGTCAGCACATGGAATATGCTGGCAATCTAACACAGTAGAGCAATGAACAGAATAAATGCTATCACTACATGCATATATGGCTGGTGGAGGCCCTATGGTTATATGGTTTCTTGCGAAAAGCCAATTTTCCCCTACAATAAAGGAATATCTTTTGTTTAACTATCATGGTAGTTGAAACATTGAGAAGGTTCCTCCAACTCAATCCCAATTAAAAGTAATAACAACCCAACAAATTAATTTAGAGTGATGAGATCAAATCACTAATTCAAGTACCAGATACTCAAGATGTCTGTAATCGGGGACACGGCTAACCATGATTAGTTTGTACACTCTGCAGAGGTTTGCGCACTTTTCCCCACAAGACTCGATCTCCTCCGTTGGATTTCTCGCACTACATGGTGTTTGAGAAACGGATGACCGAGGCACAGTCTTTCAGAAGCAATAACTCTAACCCTGGGTAGATAGTACCAACCTAGCCACATTCTTTACATATGCTAGCCTACCACTGGAAGAGGTCATGCAACATACTCAACTATGCTAGAGCCCATAATATCTTGTGGCTGCACACGGAAGTTTCTAGCATGAATAATCTTATGATCCCTTTGAGCCTGGGTGGCAAGCCGTAGGATGATCACACGGGTCCTCCAGGATATCCTAGGACAACACTGGATTCTCCAGGTGCCCGCAACCAATCCACCCAGATGTGTATTTAAGTAGCTACCTTATGTTAAGCATTAATTAACAATCTCACATCTGTCTTGGATATACTCAAACCCAATCCACGTCTACGAGCATAGCATGGCAATATAAGCATAGCGTAGAAGTAACTCCCAAGGGTTTGATAATAAAAGGACAATAGGTTCTACCTCATCATCTACTTCCCAATACCCACAAGTTAATCACATCATAATCATGCAATGTTTGAGGATTGTAACTAATGCATAAAAACTGGGTATGAAAAGAGTATGATCAATGTGTTACTTGCCTTGCTGACGATCCGCAAAACCTAGAGACTCGTAGTAGCACGCTTCGTACTCTGGGAATTATATCACAAACAAACAATAGCATACATAAGCATTCAAGCAAGGATGCACGGGTAAAACTCAAATAAGAAATCGATTCTGAAAATCCAAATGAAGAGATTCGATCTGCAAAAATAATCAATCGAATCAGAGCTATGGAACTGAAACTGCGGTCATAAGAACTTCGAATTCAAATCTGCTTGAAACCAAATTTTAAATTGTCAAAAACATGTTCAAGTTGATTAAAGATAAAAAAGGGCTCGAGACGAAGATTTTGGCATTGGTTTCATTGAATTTGGACAAACGGTTGAAAAGTTACGAGGGTTTGAAAATCAGGGGCTAATCTATGATAAAAGTAATCGCAGATAGGTCCCTGGCTGAAAATTAAATTAAAAGAAAAGACTAACGAACGAAAATTCGTTGTCTGAACCTAACCGGCGAACAATGTTCATTAAAACAAACAAACGAACGAATGTCCGCTAAATAACTAAACCGAATTAAAACCAAAAAAACAGATCTAGGGTTTTTTAAAAGAAAACCGATCTGATTTTACCTAACCAAAAAAACGACGGCGGCGAACCCGGCGAGATCCGCGGCGGCGGCGCTAGGGTTCGTGGGCGCGGGCGGGCTGGCGGCTTGGGCGGGCCTCGGCAGCTTATAAGGCCTGAGCGCGGACAGAGTCCGGCTCGGGCACGACCCAAGGCGGTTTGTTTTTTTTAAATAAGATTTCGCCAAGAAAAATCCGAAATAAATAAAAATAATAATCTAAAAATGCCAAAAACAACTTTCACCATTAAATAAAATATTTAGAACAAAGTGAACATTTTCTTGGCCTAAAAAATGCAATTTTGAAAAATACACATTTTTCTAATGCAAACAAAATAGCGATAAAATCCAAATAAAATTATTTATTTGATTTGAACACTTTTCCTCCAATATTTGATTTGTTTTGGAGAATTCATATTATCTCCTCTCATACATTTTTAATATGGAATATATTTTTTTGGAGAGAAAATAATTAAAACCAAAAGATCCCCGTTTCAATATTTGAGAAAATTTCAAATCTGAGAATAATAAAATCCCCAACTCTCTCCGTGGGTCCTTGAGTTGCTTAGGATTTTTAGGATCACTACCAAAATGCAAAAAAATATGATATGCATATGATGACCTATGTATAACATTCCAAATTGAAAATTTGGGACGTTACAGCCAATTTTCAGGATGTACATCTTTCGGCCTTTTTGCGTCCCATTTAAGTGTTGAACCAATTTTCGGCCCGGTGTGTCTTTTAGCCTGTTAACGGCCCATAAATGAGTTGGGCCATTTGCAGTAGGACCTGAGTTTTGGCCTTTTAATGGCCCATGCTCTTCATGGTCCAATACCAGCCTGGTTTCTCTTTCGGCCTGCTAAAGGCACACAACACAGTTGGGCCATTTATAGTCAGACCTGACTTTCGGCCTCTTAGTGGCCCATGCTCTTCATGGTCCAGTACGAGCCCGCTGTCTCTTTCGGCCTGCTAAAGGCCCACAGTATAGTTGGGCCATATGTAGGCCGACCTTAGTATCGTCCTGTTAATGGCCCGTGAAATCAAATGGGCCCACCTGTTGCCTGCTTCGATGTCGGCCTGTTAACGACCCGGGAGGTAAGAGGACCGACCATTCACTTTCGGCCTGGTAACGGCCCATTAACTTAATGGGCCCACTAATGTTCGTACATGTATTTAGGCCTAATTAGATAATTTGAGCCCATTACGACGAGCAATTATGCACATGACCAAAACCGATCAAGCAAAGGTACGGCATACAGGGAAAATGTTGCACATCTAGCATATATTATAGGAAATTACATCCACTTGGCAATCAAAGATTGATGCCAGTGCAAATAAATGAACAGAACCTAATGATCTACAACGTCACAATCTGTAACCTCAGCACGGATGACGCCCATAAGCATGTGGGCAAGTTCTTGCTGCTTTGCTACACAGTCTCTGAAAACATTGATCACTTGTTGTTGCGCACGAATGTGCACCTCTGATTCCTCCACCATTTCCTTCATTGCTTCAGCCATTAATTGGTTCACAAACATACATTTTTCCATTGCATTAGAGACAGAGGAAACTGAAAAGATTCAGATGGCGATTTTGGCAGACTTGTATTATTGATAGTGGAGAGTGCCTCGACCACTGCATCATAACATAAATTAGGAGGGGAACCGAACAGATTAATCAAGATTTATTGCCATATTACCTGGACTAGATTTATTGGAAAGAAACAATGGGATTGCCTTGCTGTTTTTAGAGTTTATCTTCTTATCTTCAGCAGCCTGCACCAAATTAACACAATAGCGTTGCTATCATTAGCCAGGTCAGATAATAGGAAAGCAACATTGACACAACAAACGTTTGGGCAACCAGACCACACCAGCCTACACCAAATTAACACAATATGGCACAACTATCATCAGCCATGTAAGGTAATACGAAAGCAACATTGACACAATGAATGAATGGGCAACCAGAGCAGCACTAAAATTCGGTAATGTGCATGATATGAGATAGTACACTCATGCAGCTCAGTATGCAAAACTACTAGGCAGTTTTCCTTCCAAAATCAACATTGTCTCCTTTAACATTTTTCTACAACTAATTTTAGATCAGATAAAGGTTGGATTCACCTTGATTTACAAAATACATGCTGATATAAAAACATAGTGATATACAACAGGTACTTACATCAGCATTGGTGCACAGAGAATTTTCGCAAGATTCTTTCCTCGAATACGATCCCAATGGAGGAAGTCTTCCATCGTTTAACCTTATTTTCTAAAAGAGAGATGGGTAAGAAACATGTAGAAAATATGATCAGAATGCTATAAGATTTCATGATGCGAAGATACGCACACGCTTCTTAGAATGGAGTTGACATATTTTTGCTGGACTGGAGCGGACTAGTTCTTTGGTCACTGGAATCTGCTTACTATCAGTGGGAGTTGTGTTTCTCTGTGCTGGAGTAGTATCTATGAAAACTGGAGTTGGTTTATTATCTCCTGGCATTTGGATCTTTTTCAAAGACCTAGTTTGTAACCCTTCAGATTCTAACATAGCCGTCTTCCCCTTGCATGCCTTATATAGAAGAATGGTGCTTCAATTATAAAACATGCTACAACAGAGATGGAATAGTACTGAAGAATAGAAAGGCATGACATATTGACATGTATTCCCTCCATCCAGAAATAAATGGATGGGTCTAGGCATATTTCAGTTATAGATACATCCAGTTTTATCCATTTCTGCGACATGAATCCGGACGGAGGGAGTATTATGTATGAGCTAGGGATACGACAGGACAATAGTGTAAAAAACACTACTTGAATGTAAAACTGTATGCTAGCGGAATACATATAGAAAAACACTAAGGCAACATATGCGTGTATGATTGGGAAACTAAGATGGCATTGCAAGAGACCACTAGAACAACACTTCAATGTAAAAAAAGAACATGGTATGGTAGACAAATGAAGTACATACTGATGGATAACAATGCATAAGATATTCAGAACATGATGTCCAAACTAAGCAGATGACATTGCGATAGAGTAGAATGATAGTACTTGAATTTGAAAACATGTTATCATGAATGGAATAGGTACTGAAAAACAGGAAGGCATGCCATATTTACATGCATGATTAGTAGGCTAAGCACAAGGCATTGCAACAGAGTAGATATACTCCAGGACATTATATGCATGTTGTACCCATATCAAGGGCGAAGATAGGGCAAGGACCTTGTGGGGTGAATAGGATTCATCATCCTTCTGCAAGTCTTGTAAAGAACTGCCTTTACATGTTCCATCATATTGGGTATCATTGACATCAAGTTTGTTGGCCGTTACATTGCTCCGTGAGGTTCTTATGGATAAATCAGTGTGTGCAATTATATCTGACATGCATGGAAGACAACTAGTAGTTAAATTTATGTAATGAGTGCCTGTCGGAGATGACATAAATAGTAGGACTGGGGTTAACTAGCAGCAACATGTCTCAAAAACTAAAGGGAGAACACATATGAAAGCTACAAAATATGTATCATTTGTACTTGAGATTAACTAGATGGCACACAAAAGTATTAAAGTGTTGGGGAACGTAGTAATTTCAAAAAAATTCTTACGCACACGCAAGATCATGGTGATGCATAGCAACAAGAGGGGAGAGTGTTGTCCATGTACCCTCGTAGACCGAAAGCGGAAGCGTTAGCACAACACGGTTGATGTAGTCGTACGTCTTCATGATCCGACCGATCAAGTACCGAACACACGGCACCTCCGAGTTCAGCACATGTTCAGCCCGATGGCGTCCCCCGAACTCCGATCCAGCCGAGTGTTGAGGGAGAGTTTTGTTAGCACGACGGCGTGGTGACGACGTTGACGTTCTAACGACGCAGGGCTTCGCCTAAGCACCGCTGCAGTATTATCGAGGTGGACTATGGTGGAGGGGGGCACCGCACACGGCTAAAAGATCAAACAGATCAATTGTTGTGTCTATGGGGTGCCCCCCCGCCCCCGTATATAAAGGAGAAAGGGAGAGTGTGGCCGGCAAAGGGAGAGGCGCGCCAGGAGGAGTCCTACTCCTACCGGGAGTAGGACTCCCCCCTTTTTCCTTATTGGACTAGGAGAGAGAGGGGAAAGAGGTGGAGGAGAAGAAGGAAGGGGGGGCGCCGCCCCCCTCTCCTTGTCCTATTCGGACTACGGGGAGGGGGCGTGGTCCTTGCCCTGGCCGCCTCCTCTCTCTTCCACCAAGGCCCACTAAGGCCCATTAAGTCCCCGGGGGTTTCCGGTAACCTCCCGGTACTCTGGTAAAATCCCGATTTCACCCGGAACACTTCCGATATCCAAACATAGGCTTCCAATATATCAATCTTCATGTCTCGAC
This sequence comes from Aegilops longissima, assembly GCA_021605205.1. Taxonomy (NCBI): domain Eukaryota; kingdom Viridiplantae; phylum Streptophyta; class Magnoliopsida; order Poales; family Poaceae; genus Aegilops; species Aegilops longissima. The sequence continues at coordinate 486,935,106 of CM038682.1, read as the reverse complement.
CATTTCGAGACTCCTCGTCATGTCCGTGATCACATCCGGGACTACGAACAACCTTCGGTACATCAAAACATATAAACTCATAATACAAATGTCATCGAAACGTTAAACGTGCGGACCCTACGGGTTCGAGAACTATGGAGACATGACCGAGACACGTCTCCGGTCAATAACCAATAGCGGAACCTTGATGCTCATATTGGCTCCCACATATTCTACGAAGATCTTTATCGGTCAGACCGCATAACAACATACGTTGTTCCCTTTGTCATTGGTATGTTACTTGCCCGAGATTCGATCGTCGGTATATCAATACCTAGTTCAATCTCCTTACTGGCAAGTCTCTTTACTCGTTCCGTAATACATCATCCCGCAACTAACTCATTAGTTGCAATGCTTGCAAGGCTTAAGTGATGTGCATTACCGAGAGCGCCCAGAGATACCTCTCCGACAATCGGAGTGACAAATCCTAATCTCGAAATACGCCAACCCAACAAGTACCTTCGGAGACACTTGTAGAGCACCTTTATAATCACCCAGTTTCGTTGTGACGTTTGGTAGCACACAAAGTGTTCCTCTGGTAAATGGGAGTTGCATAATCTCATAGTCATAGGAACATGTATAAGTCATGAAGAAAGCAATAGCAACATACTAAACGATCGTGTGCTAAACTAACGAAATGGGTCATGTCAATCACATCATTCTCCTAATGTGTGATCTCGTTAATCAAATGACAACTCATGTCTATGGCTAGGAAACATAACCATCTTTGATCAACGAGCTAGTCAAGTAGAGGCATACTAGTGACACTCTGTTTGTCTATGTATTCACACAAGTATTATGTTTCCGGTTAATACAATTCTAGCATGAATAATAAACATTTATCATGAAATAAGGAAATAAATAATAACTTTATTATTGCCTCTAGGGCATACTTCCTTCATAAAGAACAACATAGGTAATACTAGAAGTGGTATAATACTATAATCACCAGCCTGTGGGATAGCATTGGCTGATGGATGATAACTATGGAACATCGTTACCTAAAGAACAAGTCTCTTAGCTGAACTATGGAACGGCGTTAACTCCTGAACAAGACCCATAAGAGATCAGCATGAATATACAGTGAAATGTGATAATCTATTCTCCATGCGTAAATGAATAACAAAGCCATAAATGTTGCACACAAGTAAGATGAGGGTACAACCTATCTGGCCGCCATCCATAGGAGTGAGCATCATGTGCTGACTTGTCGATGGCCCTGCAGTTGTTGTGGCTGTCCATATCGGGCACGCACATCCGATGCAGGGAACTATTGAGTGGGGACTATAGCTCCCTTCTTGTGTATGCTTCCCTTGTTGGAGCAGTTGCGGTGAGTCAGAAGACGGTGTGGCTGAAGATGCAGAAAACGCATAATGTTAAGAACGACACATCTCTCTTATCCGAAGAAATACGCTAAGAGATGAACAGCAAGGTACGAGAGTGGTCACACGTCTGTTGATGACTGAAGACTAAATTGGGGTCACATGATTTTATTTTATTTTGGTACTGTCCGTTCTATGCTGTATGACATGATGCCTGTCTTGTGCCTCTCGGCTGACACTGTTCGGAATCTTCCCCGAAGAGCCAGCGACCACCGGCAGAGTAGCCTGCCTCCGCCGTCCGTGGCCCCAACCAAAACCCCGCTCCCCGCCCCACGGCACTGCCGTGGTTGCGCCGCCCCAGGTCCAATCTAGAAAGACTCGCCGTCATCCAGATCCGGCGGCGGTAGTACCTTCAACCCACGCAACTCTAAGATAGCCATCTAAGCGCTGCTTTCGCGGCAAACTTGCGCCCCCGCACCCTTACGTTAGACACCAGCCAAACGACAGCCTAGGAGCTCCGCCACCTCGAGGGCTGTTGCTTCCCATTGGGAATTGATTGGCCTAGAATAAAAATTCAAACAACTGACGCCTCAATAAAGTGATTTGAGGTGAGGGTGCGACCTACCTGGTGACCCGGTGAAGTAGGCAGCTCCAGCTGCCGAGTTGGTGAGGCCAGCGTGGTTGCGGTGGCTACCAGCGGCAGGGATGCAGAGATGTCGCGACGGTCGACGGCTAAGTGGAAGCAGCGCCGGGGCTCTGGACGGATCCGAAGTTGGAGCCGCTCCGACGCCGTGAACAACAGCGGGGGTGGATCGGCTCCAGTACGGTTCACGCGGCCGTCATCGAGGCAGCTCCGGCAGCACGGAGTAAGAGGCACACGGCCCAGTGCACGACAACAAATGGACAGTGTCTCCAGCATTAGGGAGGAGGGAGGCTATAAATTTGGTGCGGTGGGGGGCGCCATGTTGGAGGGGCTGAGGTTTCGCGGGTCGGGAGAAAGGAGCTTCCAGGGAGAAGGTGATTTGGCACCCACGAGGTATGAATGGTGAATTGGGAGGGGAACCATATCTTACAGACGCATTTGTGCGAAATGTGTGTGTGTGTGTGGGGGGGTTACAGTTCTACCCCTGCCTTTAGGCTTCTCGACTTGGGTCTGTGTACTGAGGGTCGGGGATAGTAGAGTAACTTTGCTTCTCCCAAATAGTGGGCGCGAGCGATTTCGGGCGAGGAGGGCGTGTATTGAAATATAGTGGGCGCGAGCGATTTCGGGCGAGGAGGGCATGCTTTGAAATAGTGGGCGCGAGCTATTTCGAGCGAGGAGAGGGTGTTTTGCTGACCATGGTTTATGAATTATTCGGCACATGTCATTTCGGCCGAGGAGAAGGCGCGCTTGGATGAAGTTACGAACCTACCCTCGATGTACAACGTGCCAATTGATGTGTGTCCCACACAGGCCGGTAATTTCGCGTCTCCCATTTATTTGCTCGGGTGAATTCCACTGAGTAGAGGGTGTTTAACGGTTCGTTCAAATTTTGGGAGAACGAGCATCCACGTCTACCTTGCCAAGTCGATTTGAATCAAATTTTGAAATATTAGCTTGCCACTTCTTTTTTAGATGGAGAGATGATGCTCGGGAATAATGTGTTTTTACATGCTCGTTGCTAACGATTTACTATATGACAAATAGCTGACCCACTCAAAAACGGGAATCAAACCCAAAACGAAATATCTTGATTCAATAAAATAGCTCATTCACCAGGTCAAAATAGTGAACTAAATCCAAAATTGAACACCTCAATCGAGTAGCATGTTGTATAGTATTATAGTACCCCATGAACATGTTGAAAGTCAAATTAATGAACTTGTTTGATATACACATATCTCCGTTCATGTGTGGATTGCAGACAACATGTTCTCCAATTTAAAATTGAATGCAAGTTTATATCGAAACATGGTTTATATCAGTCTTTGATGCATAAAACGCGACCTCCCCCTCTCTCGGACTCCTGCTCCCTCTCTCACCGACAATCTTCAATTATGTCGCACACATCCAACACACAAACCTTGTTGGTTCCTCTCCTTCTCTCTCCATCTCTCTCTCTCTCTCTCTCTCTCTCTCTCTCTCTCTCTCTCTTTGTGTGTGTGTGTGGGGGGGGGGTCTTTCTAGTTCGAATGCATATATACTCCATCTATATGTCTCTCTCGCACACTATGTATGATTCTCTAGTCCAAGCTAAATATCTTGGGTGCACTCATTGTACGCACACAAATTCCTTGGATAGTTGCCTGTAACTCTCTCACGCACCACTCTGTCGTCTCAGAGCTCTTCCCTCTCTCTCTCTCAAACTCTCCATCTCCCTAGGTCACACATACACATGCATATCTCACTCGCACTCGATAGAACCATCTAAAACTCTATCTCTCTCCCTCGTTCTCTCTCCGTCTCACACGCACACACACATAATCTCATGCCTAGCCAAGTATGATGGTCTCTCACTCAATTGTAGGCACACACAGTCCCCCCTATATGTATATGACTAGCTAATCTTAGTCTCCAACACAAACATGTGCATGGTCTATCTCGATTTCTCTCGGGGCATCTTTCTATCACGCACACACCTTGTCCCTCGATCTCCCATCCATATAGTCCCCTCACGCTCTCGAGGGGATCTCTCTATCACAAACACACCCTCCCTCCCTCCTCATGCGTCCATGTTCTCCATGCGTCCCTCTCGACCTTTCTTTCTTGTTGGCCAGACCTCTATTGGACATGTGCTATAGGGGTGCCTCTCTTCGTTGCAAACAATCACGCACTAGCTATCTTCATGGATCTCCTCACCTCGATTTTCTATCTCGGAGATGCATGTGTGATATGTTTGCATAAGAAATGAACACACACTCTCTCTCTAATTTATCGTTTGTTGTCCCTTTATCTTTCACACACATACTGTTTTTGGACACTCACTCATTCTCCTTCACACGCACTTGATCTCTCTTGAATTAGCACTCTCTTCGGTCTATATCATATAGATTTATTGAAAGTCAAACATCACAAAGTTTGACCATGTACGTGGAGAAAAACATTTACATCTAGAAAGGCAAACATATACCATTAGATTCATCATGAGATGTAGTTTCGTATGATGTATCTTTGGTATTGTAGATACAAATAACATTTGCTTAAACCTATTCAAAGTTTCCAAAGTTCGACTTCTAAAAATTTATATGCACTGCATTATCGAGCAGATGGAATATCTCTTTCCCCTTCTCAGCTATCTGACGAACCACTCAGCCTTATCGGGGCTCCTCTATCTCTCTCAAACTTTATATCTCCCTTGATCACACATACACATGTCTCGCTCGCGCTAGATAGACCCATCTAACACTCTCCACCCTTGTTCTCTCTCTATGTGACATGACCCCCCTAAGTACCATAATCCCTCACTCCATCATAGGCGCACTCACTCCCCCCTAAGTATGATTATCTCTCACTAGCCATCAGGAACACCCGTATTGTCTCCTTCCATCCATTCGTCTATCTCGATATCTCTCAGGGTATCTTCTATTGCGCACACACCTTGTCACTCGATCTCCCACCCATGCAGTTCCATCACGATCTCCAGGGGATCTCTCTATGAAAAACACACACTCTCTCCTCCCCATGTCTTTATTTTCTCCGTACGTCTCTCTCGACCTCTCTCCCTTGTTTGTCAGACCCCTCTTGGCCACGTGCTAGGGGTCTTTCTCTATAGGTAGCAAACAAGCACACACTATCTCCTCACCATGCTTCTGCCGTCGAAGATGCATGTGTGATATGTTTGCATAAGACACACACGCTTTTTCTCTACTTTTATCGTGTATTGTCCATGTCTCTTTCACACACACACACACTTTTTTCAGTCACTCTTCCTATTTCACACACTCTCTCTAGTTAGGTACTCTCTCACGTCCATAAGCAGATGGATGTTTTGAAAAGTCAAACCTCAGAAAAGTTTCACCAGGTATATGTCGAGAAAAACATTTACAGCTGGAACGATCATTAGATTCATCACAACATGTAATTACTTCATACTATCATTTATCTTTGGTATTGTAGATATAAATAATTTCTTTATAAACTTGGTCAAATTTTCACAAGTTTGACTTTAAAAAAAATGTTGGCACTACATTATCAAATGGAGGGAGTAGCTCTTTCTCTCTCTCTGCTATCTCTCACGAGCCTCCCCTCTCACTCGAACTCTCTATACCGATGGATTATATGGTCACTGTGTCAGAATATAGCTCTGTATATTGTTTAGTTGACCGGTCAACCAGTCCACATGCTGCCTTGTCAGCTCGTGTTCTCTATCTTCGTGTGCTAGCCCATGTGGCAGTGGGTGCAAATAAGTAAACTAGAGGCCCATCTGACACGCGGTGAAGTAAACAAAGTTGAAACCACTCGGACGCTAGTAAATTGAGGGAACACTTCTTCCGCATGAAGGACACACTCGCGCACAATTCACCACTGCGCGGTGGCATGCGCAGAAGGATGCACTTGCGCACACCCAGCAGGCCAGCACACAACACACACCGGCACGCGTGTACACTGGCGTCGCCGCCGGCTGAGATGGACGGCGAGGCAGCAAACAAGCGGAGGCGGCTCGAGCCAAAACCGCATCCGGCGAGCCTAGACTTCATCAGCAGCCTCCCCAATGACATGCTGCTCGTCATCATCGGCCTCCTCCCCACCAAATCTATCGTGTGGACCGCCCTGCTCTCCCAGTGGTGGCGGCCCCTCTGGCGCCGCGTCCCCCTTAACCTCACCCTCGACAGCTGCCTCGGTGACGGGGATTGCAAATGCATGGCCGCAGTCTCCAAGATCCTTTCGTCGCACCTGGGCCTGCCAAACGCCTTGACATCTGCATGTTCAGTACCAACTGCAAGGTCCAAGCCAAGTTCGACGAGTGGTTCTTATCCCCCATCCTAAATCAGCTCGAGGAGCTCAGCTTTGAAGCTGGACGATCTCGCTCTCTGCTGCCGTCCGTGCTCCATCTCACGCCAATGCTGCGCCGCGCCAGCTTCAGTTCCTGCTATCTTCCCCAGATTAATGTTGCGCCCGCCCTTCTTCTCCCTCACCTGAAGCAGCTCAACCTCTTTGACGTTGGCATCTCGAAGAATGCTATGGAGCACCTGCTCCCCAGCTGTACTGCACTCGAGTTCCTTCATCTTGAGAAGATCCACGGATTCATTAGCCTCCACATCACCTCGATGAATCTCCGATGGATTTATGTGTCTTGCTGGCCCTGCAACAAGACATCAATTGGGAATAGATCACTCCAGCTGTTCCACGTTATGGCCATTCAGAATGCGCCTTTCCTTGAGAGATTGCTTGTATCTAATCTAGAAGGTCCAACAAAAATCAGGGTCATTGACGCGTCGAAATTGACAGTGTTGGTGTGCTCGTCTACCAAATTCTCCGAACTCTTTATTGGATTCGCAATCATTCAGGTACATCACACATCTTCTTCTCCGTCTTCTTGAAATTCATATTTTAAAATTTCTTCTAGATGTATTTATGACTGTCTTATAGAAAATGATTCCCACAAGCTTGACCTAGTCTATGCGCACAGTGAAGATCTTGGCAATAAAATCTATCGGCCCCAATCTGGATCAAGTTGTTGGATTCCTTACATGCTTTCCGCGCAAGGAGAAGCTACTCATCTAGGTGAAACTTCTTTCCTATTAGTAAACGGTAATCACAATGTAGTTCAATTTTTTCGTAATTTTCCCAAATTACGATGACAAGTGTAGTGTTCAAAACTACATCTACGCACTGCACCGAAAGAAATGTTTTTAGTATTTTTCCTCACGTGATCACCTACATCATTTTTTTGTTGTACTACTATAGTAGCCTAGGCTAGTCATAGTGGAAAGTAACTTAGACTAGTAACTCTACGGTTACCCTAAGAGCAAGTACTACCTCCGTCCTGGTTTACTCTTCCTATTTTGTAGCATCAAAATTTGACCATAGATTTAACTGACAAAATGTTAATGCATGTCACTAAAAATTATATCGTTGGATTCGTATTTGAACATAATTTCAAATGGTATAATTTTTGGTGACATGCATTGGCATTTGCTTAGGTAAATCTATGGTCAAAATTTTACACTAAATACGAGGTAGTACAAAAGTGGGCTATAACGGCCCTCCACCATGTAGGCCAAAACACGTGCCAAATTCACTTGTCATGCATTTGGCATCGATGCCCCTCCATTGCTCACATGGTGCCCCAATCTGGATCACGTACTTTGCTCCAGTGCCAAATTAACTCATACAATGAAAAAACACTTGCGTGGGAGAGGGAGAGGACTGACGCAATAAAAATAGTTGTTTGGGAGAGTGAGAGGCTGGTGTAGTTGGTTTGATTGATTTGTTTATACATGTGGGTCTGTGTGCACAGCGGTGCCAACTCTCTCACATCGTGAGAGTGGTGCCAAATTCTTTTGATTTGACATCGATGCGTATTACGTGGCATACTTTTGAGAAATATGGCATCGGCCACATAGTGGAAGGCAACAAATTCCCAAGCTCTTCACGTGCTCCTAGGTAAATGAGAGGAAAGAGAAAGAGAGAGAGAGAGTGAAAAAATATCACTAGCCAGCCAACCCTATCGTATGAGAGAATGATATTGGTACCTCTTGATGACACAACAATCTTATAGAGCCAGCTGCTCTAATATGTTCTCTTCTTTTGCAGAAAAAAAAGACCCGAAAGTGAAAAATGTGTTGCACTATAACAATCTCATCGAATGCCTTGATCTCCATCTTATAGAAATTGATTTGATCGACTACCGAGGCATCACATATGAGATTAAATTGGCCAGGTAAGTGTGCTCAAGGTAATGAGGTTTGGCATTCTCTGGCGCAACAATGAATGGCGTGTTGATCACCGCAAGCGTCTAAGCCTAAATGAGAAAGTCTCCGCAGAAGCTGAATTTGTTTTTGAAACATCAAGTGGCCAGAGACTCGAATTTTTTTTGCCCATTAGTGACTTGTCAGGGCGGTGGGTTTTAGTTTGTACGATAATGCTGCATCCACCTAAAGTAATGAAAGTTCTTACGTAAACTTCCTAGCAATTCCCTCTTCGTAGGTGCAGCATTACTCCTAACATTTGTAATATCAGTTTGAAACTTGTAATATTGTCGTGTCCTATTCCTGCGTTTTCAAAATCCCGCGAATCAAAGAGGCCCTGAGTTGGTGATGATGTTGTGCTTGCCATGTTTCATCAATAGCCGTCGGATCTAGACCTGGCACATACAAACCAAACTTCTACAGTTTTGCAAAAAGATGCCCGCACTTGTTCCCTATTTACAAACAACTCTGTCGGATTTCGGGTTCCGGCAGACCCTTGAGGTTCGAACACTGGGGTGCACACAGGGATCTCGCCCTCTACCTACCTGCACCTTGCCGCCTCGCTAGGATCTAAGCTACGAAAGGAACAGCACAAGAGACACAGGGTTTATACTAGTTCGGGCCACCATTGTGGTGTAATACCCTACTCTAGTTTGTGGTGTGGTGGATTGCCTCTTGGGCTGATGGTGATGAACAATACAAGGAAGAACAGCCTCATGAGAGTCATTCTTGGCTGAGGCGATGAACTGCTAGGAGGAGTTCGATCGCCTTCTCTCTCTCGATTCAGTTGCCTCTAGCTACTCATCCCGATCCCTCTACCACTGTGGGCGGCTAGTCCTATTTATAGGCAAAGGCCTGGGCCTCTTCCCAAATATTGGCGGGAAGGGCGCCAACAATTAGCCATTTGAAGGGAACATCTGGTACACTTATCCTGACTAAAGTTGTTCCTCGCTTTGTCAAAGGCTCACGGTGGTGGCCTTGGCTTGGGCTCCACAATGACTTCCTTCCTACCGTTGGACTGGTCTTGGTCTTGTTGCACGAAATGGGCGCCTTTGCTTGATGCTCTACTTTGTGCTTGCTCCTTTGCACCAAAGAGGAAAGGAGGACACTGCTGCGGGCTGGCGCCCTTTGGCGCCCTTGGTCGTCGTGGCTTGCGTCATGGGCACCTCGTGAGGTACCCGCCTTGATCTCTCCGCCTCCTCATGAGCCAGCCTGATAAGGCCGTGCACGAGAAGCACCTGTCGCCCACCCAGAGGCTTGGTCCCTCGCGAGGTCTTGAGCTTGTGTTGATGAAGATAGGCCGTGATGGGCCCCTTTGAGCCACGCTGCAGGCCGCGAGCGAGCAAGTCTGGGGACCCCGTTCCCAGGCAACCCGACATAGCCCCCGCCCAAGCGGCGCCCGGACTTGGCCGGCGAGAGGCGAATGGGCAAGTCTTGAGCGCTGCAGGCCCTAACAGCCTGCGGCCTTGGGCGCCGTGTGGCGGTTGATTGGACGTGGGCGGCCCTGCTCCCCCACGACGCCTCGGCGACTGTGTGAATTGACAAGTCCATGCATGCAAAGCGGGTCATGATTACCTGCGGTCGAGGGGGTCGGTGGTTGGCCTTCCCTGGCTATAAGTACGGGACGACGCCTGCCCTTCTAGTCCATCTCCTCGTGCTTCTTCTTATTCTCCATGGCTCCTTGAAGAGGTTCTCGGCAGCGGAGAAGGGAAGGCTCGCCAGTGGGGCTGACTCTCCCCCAAGCGCGGTCGAGGCCGTCCTCGCAAACACCCCATGGCTCTCATGGTGGCTCCTCGCGATCGTGGAGGTGATCTCCCATGCAGTGGCGGGCGGCGAGCCGCTCTTGAAGTGCGCTTCTGACATGCGACCCCTAGGTCGCGCTTCCACTCAGCGGAGGTGCTGCGGAGTTCGTTGTGTGTTGGTGGACCTCTGGCACCGGCTCCGGCTTCCTCGCTTCCTCCTAGGTGAGCTTCGGCCGGTGCCCAGGCGGCCTCGCTTCAGGCGGATGGTTGCTGCGGTCAGGCCTCTGGGCTTATTTGGAGGTCTCTGCAGCCGGAGCTGGCCTGGCCCGCGGTAGCAAACGTTGCCCAGCCTTGATCTGAGCGGTGATGCACCCTGCACTTCAAGTTCGACGGTGATGCCACCCTCTACGTGAGGGTGTTCGGGGAAGATGGTCGTCGTGCTGGGTGCTGCCCTGTGAACGACGACCGTGGCCGCGGGTTTAGCCCCAACGACGATGAAGAAGACAACGCGCGCGTGGTCGGCGACGCCCGGGGCTCGTCGAGCTTCGACGGCTCTTCTTCGGGCAGCGGCTCCTCCAGCGGTGGCCACGACCAGCCTCCGCGCCTCCGCGCCCGCCTGGAGGGAGGTAGCGAGTCTGCCCGCCGTCTTGTCCCGGTGAAGCGCGAGCGGGAGTCCGCCTGAGCTCCGGAGGCAGTTCGAGTCTCCCCCGCGAGTTGGTGTCAGGCGAGCCGCGCCTGCTTTGTTCTTTTCCTTTTCTGCGCCAAAAGCGATGGCGTAGGGCCCCGCGTGGGCGTGCTTGGACTATTGCTGTTAATTATCGTATTGTTTCTGCTATCTCGGTATTATACCCTTGTGCTACATGCTTGCGCGTAGAAATTACTTAGCTCGGGGGCGCCCATCGTGGCCCTCGTTGAACGCTTCATGTCCTGCGAAGGTTAGTCTGGAGAGGTAGCTCCGGCCTCGGTGTGGGGCGACCGACCCAAGTCTGTGTTAGGTGTCGCGGTTCCCGTGGGCGTGGTGGAGGGTGCTCTGTAGTGGACCTGGGTAGAAACCTCGAACAATAAGGGCAGACAACACTCACGGGGCGCTCAGGCTGCCCCCTCGCGAGACCTTCTTGCGAGAGTAATGTCGAGTAAGAGGCGAAAGGTCGAAGAGCCACAAATCAAAAGCGACAACAGCTTGATAAAACTTCAAATGAGAATGAACAAGCCAACTGCAGAAAGCAAATGAAAAAGCGCGTCCGGCGCCTAATCTAGTCTTGACGTCTTCTCACCAGGCAGCAGGCTAAGTGCTGCCACTGGGCGTGGGAGGGAGCCCGGGGCTGAGGCCGGCGCTCACGAGACTCGGGATTGTACAACCCCAACTCATTATTATGTGAGAGTGTCATGGGCGGCGAGCTTCACAGGCGTTGGCCTTCTTCACAGGCTCCGGGCCTTTCTTGGGGGAAGCGAGCTTCACGGGCATTAGCCCTCTTCACGAGCTCTGGGCCTTTTCCAAAAGCAGCAGCTTCACGAGCACTCGCCTTCTTCACGGGCTCTGGGCCTTTTCCAAAAAGATAGCTTCACAGGCATTCGCCTTCTTCACAGGCTCTGGGCCTTTTCCAAAAAGACAGCTTCACATGCATTCGCCTTCTTCACAGGCTCTGGGCCTTTTCCAAAAAGACAGCTTCACAGGCATTCGCCTTCTTCACAGGCTCTGGGCCTTTTCCAAAAAGACAGCTTCACAGGCATTCGCCTTCTTCACAGGCTCTGGGCCTTTTCCAAAAAGATAGCTTCATAGGCATTCGCATTCTTCACAGGCTCTGGGCCTTTTCCAAAAAGATAGCTTCACAGGCATTTGCCTTCTTCACAGGCTCTGGGCCTTTTCCAAAAAGATAGCTTCACAGGCATTCGCCTTCTTCACAGGATCTAGGCCTTTTCAGGGGTAAAACCTCCGGAGTCTTTGGATGTTCCAGCGTTACGGTGGCACCCCCTCCAGAGTCTCCAAGCACGGGCCGGGCACAGAAACATGAACAACCTTGAGCGGGCCCTCCCACATCGGAGAGAGCTTATGCAACCCCTCCTGGAGAGAACCCGCTGAGCACGAGGTCCCCTACCTCGAGAGTTACAGAGGCGGATGTTGCAGCGATGGTATCGTCGCGGTGCTTGTTGGTACCTTGCCGCTCGCAACACAACTTCTCGACGGCGCTCCTCCCCGGCCGAGAGCCGTCCCCGCATGGCGTCTGCTGCGCCTCGTCGAGCGCCCGGGACCAGTCGGAGCAGCGTCGACCTCGTGAGGAAGGACGCTTCGGCTCCATAGACCGGGAAGAATGGGGTCTCTCGGTTGGCTTGGTTGTGGTGCGTGCGGATGGACCACAACCTGGCCCTGAAGCTTCGTCGTACCAACCTCTGCCGCAAGCCTCGGTTTCTTCTTGAATATTACGGTTTTGAGGCCCCTCGGGACCTCTGCGTTGGCCCTTCGGCTGGCCGTTGCCGGTGCGCCAGCGGCGTAGCATATCTGCGTTCGAGTTAGCACGGTATGTTTTGAAGAGATTCTTGGTGAATTGTGAACCGTTGTCGGTGATGATGCGGTTCGGCACCCGAACCGGCTCACGATGCCCTTGAGCGAACTTGACCGCGAACCTGCGGGGATGGTGCAGACGACTTCCACTTCAGCCCACTTGGTGAACTTGTCCACGGCGGCGTAGAGGTGGCGATAGCCCCTGGCGCCGAGGAAGCGGGCCGGACATCCAGCCCCAGATTGCGAATGGCCACGAGAGGTATAGTTTGCAGGCCTCACCTTCGTGATGGATCTGCTTGGCATGGAATTGGCGAGCCGCCAAGCCTTCACTAGTTCTGGCGTCGTTGGCGCGATGAGCCAATAAAACCGCTCGGAATGCCTTGCCCACGAGGGTTCGTGATGACAAGTGATGCCCACAGTCTCCACCGTGTATATCCGCCAGCAATTCTTTCCCTTGCTCCCTGGAGATGCAGCGTAGTGCCACATCATTCGGTCGTTTCCGATAGAGCTCTCCATCCCTGATGCAGTACGCCGTGGCTTGCCGCGCCATGCGCTCCGCTTCCTCCTCTTTCTCCGGTAGGGTCCCTTGCGTTAAGTAGCTCCGGAGCTCTGTGATCCAGCACCCTCCACGAGGCTCCATCGTCCGAGGAGGCGGCGCTCGAGGCAGACCCTGAGACCAGGGCTCTGAGGCGGTGGTGGGAGCTCCTCCCGAGACTGCGCCGTGTTTGATAGTGATGACATGGCGGAGGGCTTAAAGAGCCGCTCCTCGAACACGCCAGGCTCCTAAGGTAACCGCCTGGATGCTCGTTTGGCGATGTCGTCGGCCTCCTAATTGGTGCCGCTGGGCACATGCTGCAACTCCAACCCCCAGAACTGCTTCTCCATCCTGCGGACCTCCGCAAGGTAGGCTTCCATGTGCTCATCTTTTGGCTCGTATACCTTGTTGGAGAAATTGACGAGGAGCTGCGAATCCCCCTTGATGGTAAGGCGCTTCACCCCTAAGGCAGCTGCGGCCTTCAAGCCCGCTATTAGACCTTCATACTCCGCTATGTTGTTGGAGACCTTTTCACCTTCTTTGGAAGCAGAGCTGCAGTAGTAGAGCTTGTCTGAGTGGGAGATATGAGCACCGCCCCAGCCCAGTGCCATGCCTGGAGAACGCCCCATCGAAGTGTATGACCCAGCCTTCTGGCGCTTCGCTTCTCGGAGAGAGGGACCGATCCTCGTCGGCCTTGAGGCCCGGTGCCTCCGTCCATTCTGCCATGAAATCCGCTAATGTGGCCCCCTTGATGACTCTGGTCGTGCTGAATTCGAGCTGAAATGCTTGCAGTTAAATGTTCCACTCAGCGACCCTTCCGGACGAGTTAGGGCTCCGAGCACCCTTTCCAAGGGGTATCTTTGAGGCGACCTTGATGGGGTGACCACGAAAATAGTGCCGCAGCTTGCGTGAGGCCACCAATAGCGCGAGGAGGAGTTTCTGAGCCATGGGGTACCGCGCCCTTGCGTCCTGCAACACCGTGCTGACGAAGTATACTGGGTGCTCAATGAGGTTTGGAGCGCTGGCGCCCTCTGGGGACCATGGCGCCTCCTGAGACGATGGGGTCTCCAGAGGCTGGTAGTCTGGGGGAGGGACCTCTTCCGTCCCCAGTGCGCTCCCCTGCAGCGGCTGACCCTTCTCAGCCGCGACAGTGGTTTCTGTGGGTCCTCCTTGTTCTGCTGCGTTGACACAGGCTCTTCTGTGGTTTTGGTTCGGCGCTCCTCCCTAACCGCCACCAGGCTCTTGTTGGCCAAGTAGGGAGTGGCGGCGAGTAGAGCACCAGGGGTTCCTGCGGGCGCGGGGCCACCATGACCGGAGGGCTGGTCAGGTACCTCTTGAGATCTTGGAATGCCTTGTCGGCCTCTTGATCCATTCAAAGGGTCCCTTTTTCTTCATTAGCTGGAAGAAAGGCGGGGCTCGTTCCCCCAACTTGGAGATGGCGCCCTAAGCGATCCACGCCAGATGAGCTTCTACATTTCCACGAGGGTCTTTGGCGGGCTCATGTCCTCGACCGCCTTGACCTTTTCAGGTTAGCCTCGATGCCTCGGTGGGATCTGAGAAGCCCAAGAGCTTGCAGGGGACTCGAACACACACTTCTCGGGTTGAGCCGTGGGTTCACTGCGTCGAGGCTCATGAAGGTTTCCTCCAGGTCTTGTGTCAGTGTTCGGCCTCTCGAGACTTCACCACAATGTCATCAACGTAAGCCTCAACATTCTTCCCAGCTGCGGACCCAAGGTGATGTGCATCGGCCCATTGGAAGGTTGCCCCGTGTTCGCAGCCAGATGGCATGCACGTGTAGCGAGTACACCCCACTGCGGGGTCGGGAAGGCCGTCTTCTCCATGTCTTCTACTGCCATCTTGATCTAGTGATACGGAGAAGGCATCCAAGAAGCATAACAGGTCGCACTCAGCGGTGGAATCGGCGATCTGGTCGATCACGAGGGCGGAGCGGATCTTGCGGGCATGCCTTGTTGAGGTTGGTGAAATCGACACACATGCGCTCCTTCCCTCCCTTCTTTGGTACAGCGACAGGGTTGGCCAACCAATCCGGATCGGACCTCGCGAATGATCCCAGTGACTTCTAGTTTGCGGGTCTCTGGATGATGAAGGCTTGCTTTTCGGTGGACTGCCGCCTCGCTTTACGCTACAGGCGTCACGTTGGGGCTGCGTGGAGGTGATGCTCGATTCGCTAGGGATCCACATAACTGATCGGGCTCTCGGTGAATACCTTCTTGTTTGCGGCGAGGAACTTGACGGGGCCTCCTCCTGCTCGGGCTCGAGGTTAGCGCCTATGGTGAAAGTGGCATCAGTGGACCCGTCCTCGTCGACGGGTATTTGCTTGGTCTCTGCCTTGTCTTGGGTGAACAACTGTTTCTTCTTGGTTGGCGCAGCCCCCTTGGGCTCAGGGGTCTCTGCATCGGCGGCTGCGTTGGCGCCACCGTCTTGAAGGCGAGCTTGAGCACTCGCAGTGCATCTCCGGTGTCCCCGGGCACGGTGAGGACACCGTTGCTCCCGGGCATCTTCATGAGGTTGTATGCCGGGTGAGTCGCGGCCATGAACTGGGCCAGTGCTGGGTAGCCGAGGATGGCGTTATAGGGGAGGCCGATGGGGGCGATGTCGAAATCGACCTGCTCCGTGCGGAAGTTGTCGTAGGTGGCGAAGGTTACCGGGAGCCGGATCTGTCCAAAGGAGCTGGACGACCCGCCCCGACGCCGAGAAAGGCGGTGGGCAGCAGCCGCTCCGGAGTATCTGAGAGGAGGTTGAAGGCCTCAACGAGAACACGTTGAGGCCAGCGCCGCCGTCGATGAGAGTTACGTGGCGGCCACAGGTAGATGGTGGGGTGCACAGCATGGGGAGCGCCTTGCGGCGAGGCTGAGTTGGAGGATAGTCCTCCGAGTGAAGGTCGGTGGCCTTGGCGCCCGGCCGTCTGGGGGCTCCTGCTGCGTGGAAGCGATGCCGACCCGACGAACGACGGCAGCGTGGTGACTTGAGGCGGCGCCAGCGAGCCGCCCGGGAGGGCCGCGACGACCGGGCGCCGGCGCGATGTGGTGAGTGAGGAAGAGGCGCGGAGCTCTTCCCAAGAGGCCACGAGCCCGCCGAAGAAGGTGGAGCAGCCACGCGCGGAGCGCGGTGAAACCATGGGAAGCGAGTTGGCCATGACCACATCGTCACCTCCAGCTTCAGGGCGGCCTTCTCGTGCGCCAGCGGAAGGCCATCGGATCGGTCAGCGCCCGTTGTAGCACGCAGCGGCGTAGTAAATCTTAAACTTGTCCGGCCACCGCTTTGTTGCAAGGCGGGGCGAGCTTCGAGGCCCCTGGCCCCATGCTAGCACTTTCGCGGCGGAAGCGGCGGCCTTGCTGCTCATCGCGGCCGAGTCCGCAGCGGTGGCAGAGGAACTCCGGCGCACCCCTACTTGGCGCGCCAAATGTCGATTCGGGTTCAGCGGACCCTTGAGGTTCGAACACTGGGGTGCGCGCGGAGATCTCGCCCTCTATCTACTTGCACCCCGCCTCCTCGCTAGGATCTAAACTATGAAAGGAACAGCACAAGAGACATAGGGTTTATACTAGTTCGGGCCACCATTGTGGTGTAATACCCTACTCTAGTTTGTGGTGTGGTGGATTGCCTCTTGGGCTGATGGTGATGAACAATACAAGGAAGAACAGCCTTGCAGTGCATTCTTGGCAGGCGATGAACTGCTAGGGTCCTATTTATAGGCAAATGCCCCGATTCAATCGTACACTAATCATGCATGCAAATGTATGCGATCAAGATCGAGGACTCACGGGAAGATATCACAACACAACTCTACAAATAAAATAAGTCATACAAGCATCATAATACAAGCCCGGGGCCTCGAGGGCTCGAATACAAGTGCTCGATCATAGGCGAGTCGTGGAAGCAACAATATCTGAATCTGGACATAAGTTAAACAAGTTTGCCTTAAGAAGGCTAGCACAAAGCTGGGATCTGATCGAAAGAGGCGCAGGCCTCCTGCACAGGATCCTCCTAGCTACTCTGGTGTAAATCGTCGTTGGGCTGCGTAGTAGTAGGCACCTCCGAGTAGTAGTCGTCATCGGCGGTGGCGTCAGCTCACAGGCTCCATCGTGCAGTTGCGACAATCGAGTAGAGGTAGGGGAAAAGGGGAACAAGGCAACCGTGAGTACTCATCCAAAGTACTACTTAAGCAAGGAGCTACACTACATATGCATGGATATATGTGTAAAGGCCATATCGGTGGGCTGAGCTGCAGAATGCGAGAATAAGAGGGGATAGCTAGTCTTATGAAGACTAAACTTCGTCACTGTCTTGCAACAGGTAGAAGAGGGCAATCTGAAGTCCTCAAGTAACATCACATAGCAATAATCCTACCGGCGATCCCTCCTCATATCCACGAGAGAAGCGACCACGGTTATATCGGCACTTGGAAGGGTGTGTTTTATCAAGTATCCGGTTCTAGTTGTCATAAGCTCAAGGTACAACTCCAAGTCGTCACATTACGAAGATCACGGCTATTGAATAGATTAACTTCCTGCGGGGTGCACCATCTTACCCACCACGCTTGATCCCATTTGGCGGACACACTTTCTGGGTCATGCCGGCGCGGAAGATCAACACGTCGCAGCCCACCTAGGCTGTGAGAGGCCAACCGCGGGTCTAAACCTAAGCGCGCAGTGCAGGCCCATCGCCTGAGCACACACACGTTGCGTCTGTGCGGAGCAGACCTAGCCTAGTGGCGTTCGGTCCAATCCGGCAGCGCGCCGCTCGTCGTTGACGTCACGAAGTGCTTGGTGATACCACGGCGTCGGGATACCCATAACTACTCCAGCGTAGATGGTTAGTGCGTATAAGCTCGTAGCCAACTCAGATCAAATACCAAGACCTCGTTAAGCGTGTTAAGTATCCATGAGCGCCCGAGCAGGGCCAGCCCACCTCTCTCCTAAGCGGTCTCAACCTGCCTGTCGCTCGCCTCAAGATCCACTCATGGTGCTCCACCGGCCGACCGACTTTAGTCTCCACATGTATCATGTATAAGTATATAGTATATACCGTGATCACCTCCCGGTGATCACGGCCCGATAATATATACGCGGACGGACAAGAATGTAGGGCCACGGATGAAAGTACTAGCATCCTATACTAAGCATATAGGATTGCGGTAAAATAACAACAGTAGTAACAAGGACGAGCTATGCAGCGGTATAGGAGTATCTGAAAGCGGTAACATGCTACACTACTCTAATGCAAGCGGTATAGAGAAGAGTAAGCGATATCTGGTGATCAAGGGGGCTTGCTGGTTGCTCACGGCAAGAGAGAGAATCGTCAACACCGTGGTCGAGCTGGGCGGCGGCGGCGTCGGTCTCGTAGTCTAGGAGAGAAGAGGGAAGAAACAATGAATACCAAGTAAGCAGATGCATATCGATGCATGACATGACAAATAGCGATGCTAGGCGTGCCCTAACGTGGTATGAGGTGGTGCTTGGTTAAGAAACATCAGGAAAGTATTCCGGTGTTTACGTGTTTTGAGCGAGAAGGGCGGAGGAAAAGTTGCAGGTTCGATAGGTTAGGGGTGTGTGGCGGAGGAGCGGATTGCGTGTCCGGATTAAATCTCGTCGTTACGAGCAACTTTCATGTTGAAAATATTTTAATCCGAG
Source organism: Aegilops longissima (assembly GCA_021605205.1). NCBI lineage: Eukaryota > Viridiplantae > Streptophyta > Magnoliopsida > Poales > Poaceae > Aegilops > Aegilops longissima. The sequence continues at coordinate 486,916,423 of CM038682.1, read as the reverse complement.
TTCACGGTTAAAAGATATGATTTTAAAGATTTTATTAATTTACGGAATTTAATTAATTAATTAATTAATTGAAAAAATGGATTTATAGCGTCGGCATGATGTCATCTTGACGTCGGCGATCAACGAGGTTGACTTGGTCAACTGACATGTGGGTCCCGTTAAATGGGTGATTGTTAACTAATTACCTAGTTTAGTTTAATTAGCGATAGTTAATTAGGTTAATTAGCCATTAGGTTAATTAATCAGGATTAATTAAATTAATTATTTACTTAATTAATTAATTAATTAATTAATTTTATTCATTTTTATTTTTATTAATTATATTTATTTAACCTTTTTCTTTTATTAAAAAGCGTTCTCGGGGGGCCCCATGTCATTGTGAGGGCAGCCCAGTCGGCTGGTGGCCAAGTCAGCAGACCGGCCGGGCCCCTAGGGCCTGGTTCGATGACCGAGGTGGCCCAGGTCGGCCACGTCGGCGGCGGCGTTAGGGAACTCGGTGGGCGTTCATGGCGGAGGGCGCGGACCTCGCCGAGATCGTCGTCCGGCGGCAAAAAGCCTGGCGGAGTGCGTTCGAGCAGGGGAGGCGACAGCGCGTCCAGCGGTGGCAATGCGCGGCGGACTCGGCGGAAGCAGGCGCCGGCGGCGGCTTGGGCGTGGTTGGTCGGCGGCGACCAGCGACTCAGGGCTATAGCAGGGGAAGGCCATGGAGGATCTCAGGGCTGAGCCCAGGGCTCGGCCCGTGACCATTGTCACCGGAAGAAGCGCGGCGGCGAGATCCATGACGAGGCGCTTCGGGTGCGGAGGAGCGAGGGGAGAGGAGGGGCCTCGACCAGCGAGGAGGCGAGAGGAGGAGTGGTGGCGCGGTGGCCAGCCTTGGCGAGGCCGGCAGCCGGCCGGCGAGCTCCGGCCATGGCGACCGGCCGGGAAGGGGATCGATCGGGGGATCGGGGAGGAGGAAGAGCTCACGGGGGGGCGTGGGGTCTCGGAAGCAGGCTCGAGGCGGTCGGGCGTCCGGCGAGGGAGGTCGAGGCGCGTCGGCGCTGGATCCGGAGGCGGGGTGGTGGTCGTCGAGGCGGCCCGGCGGCGAGGTCGGGCGCCTGCTGCGGTCCGGTCGGGGAGGAGGAGGAGAGAGGGCAGGCGGTGGGTCGCCCGGCGTCGAGGCGGACAGGATCAGGCGGATCCCGATCCGGATCGGCGGGGGAGGAGGGGATCGGGTGAGAATGGGGTGGTGGGGCGGCTAGGGTTTCCGCCGGGGGAGGGTAATGGGAGAGGGGGTGGGCGGGCGGAGGCTGGCCAGGCCTGGGCAGTGGGCGCTTGGCCCGATTGGGCGATGGGGTTTCTCCCCTCTCCTTTTTTTTTTTTTTTCTTTTCTTATTTTTTTCTTTTCTGTTTTAATTTATTTAAAATATCCGGACACTTTACAAAATGTGTGCACCCACCATAATTAACTTTGTAATATTTGACAACCCCGAACATTTTAGTTTTAATTTTTGAAAACTTTTATTGTCCTCATATATTTGAATTTAATTTTGAAACAGTTTTGATTCAACCGAGATTATCTCTGATGTGAGAGGTGGCGTGGCACCATCAGCGTGAGATTCTTGTAGCATGATTATCCGGGCGTTACAAATCTCCTCCACTACAAGAAATCTCGTCCGAGATTTAGGAGGTAGAAGGAAAGAGTGCGGGGTATTCATCTCGAAGGCGATCCTCGCGTTCCCGGTGGCCGTCTTGAGTGATTCGACCCTTTGGACTTTGAGAACTTGATAAGCCTTCGGCGTGTGCGGCGTTCAGCTTGTCGAGAATGCGGACGGATGCTCTTTATAGGAGAGGTCTGTTGCAATTCGAGCACTTCATGGTCCTTTGCTCGGATTGGGTCCTTGAAGCAGCGTCGGAGTTGTGACCGTGGAACACATCGTGAACACGAGAAAGGTTCGGCGGAAGCTCGATTGATATGCCACTTTTCCGCCTTTCGAGAATAGTGAATGGGCCAATATAGCGAGGAGCTAACGCCCTTGATCCGGCGGTGAGCACCCTTCATTGGTGTAGCGAAGATAGGCCTTTTCGCCGAGTTGATAGACCATGTCTTTATGATGGCGGTCATAATTACTCTTTTAGCGTGGTGAGCGGTCTTGAGATTCTCGCGAATAATGCGGACTTGTTCTTGGCATGTTGGATAATATCCGGACGAAGAGTGGGCGTTCCCGATTTCGACCAGTTCGGAGGGTTCGGCACTTTCGTCCATATAACACTTGAAGGGGCCATCTTGGACTAAGCTTGATAGCTATTATTATAAGAGAACTCAGCATCGGGAGATTCCTCCATTTCTTGCGAAGGAAATAACACAAGCTCGAAGCATGTCTTGAGAACTTGGTTGACACGTTCAACTTGCCCTTGTACTGCGGATGAAGCGATCTTGAAAGATAAATGAGTCCCCATAGCTTCTTGAAAACTTGCCCGAATCTTGAAGTGAATAAGCTGCCACGGTCGAGCGATAACCAATGGAATACCGTGAAGTGAAACAATTCGGACATATAGAGAGTTGCAAGCTGACTAGCGGTGATCGTTTCTTTGACCGCGGAAAATGAGCAACTTTAGAAAGCGGTCAATGGCGACAAGAATAGCATCATTACCTTTCTGCGATTTGGGAAATCCGGTGGCGAAGTCCATTTCAACATGGTCCCATTTCCATTCAGGAATAGAGATAGGTTGCGAGTTCCGGCGGGCCTTTGATGTTACTGCTTTGATCTGACGACAAGCGTCACACTCAACAACATAGCGAGCAATGTCTTGCTTCATATTAGACCACGGAATCTCGGCGAATGTCTTGATACATCTTTGTACTACCGGGATGGATACATAGAGGCGTATCATGAGCTTCTTTCATAACCTTGAGTCATATTCAGGTTTTCCTTCTTACGGCACCACTAGGCGGCCTTTGAAGTACAAAGGCGCCATCATCGGCAATAGTGAAGAATGAGGATTTCCTTCTTTGAGGTCGGCGCTTAATCTTGTAGACTTGAGTCAAATCCTGCATTGTCTTTATGGTGCCACGAGATCGGGTTCAACAGCCGGGTATAGAGGAACCACAGGAAACAACACGGAGATTCATCTTGCGGAACTCGGGAGGAGGGGCGAGTGCACGGAGGAACAATATGGAGGTTCAGCTTTCTGAATTCTTCAACAAGTGGGGCTGAACTTTGTGAACTGAAGGTGGTTGCGATAAGACTTGCGGCTCAAGGCATCAGCCATTACATTAGCCTTGCACAGCGTATAGGAAATACCCAAATCAAAATCTGCAGCAGTCTCCATCCATCTCTGGCAGCGGAGGTTCAGGTCTGGCTGAGTAAGCAGATACTTCAGACTTTGGTGGTCGGTGAAGATCTACATAGCGATTACCGAGAAGGTAATGTCGCCCTTGCTTGATGCATGAATGACAGCAACAAGCTCGAGGTCGTGAACTGGGTAGTTCTCTTCGTGAGGCGCAATTGTCGAGAGGCATAAGCAACCACTTTGCGCTCTTGCATTAGGACACCGCCTAATCCTTGGCGAGAAGCGTCGCGATAAATGTGAAGTCCTTCTTAGTATCGGGAGGAGCTAGCCTTTGGGGCAGAAGTCAACTTGTCTTTGAGTGCTGGAAACTTTCGACATTTATCATCCATTGGAATTTGGCGCCCTTATACAGCAGGTTAGTCGGAGGCTGGCAATCTTGGAGAAGTTCTCGGCGAATCGGCGGCAATAGTGGCGAGACCGAAAAACTTCGACTTATGCGTTCTTGGAGGAGTCAATCGAGAATAGCCTGAACTCTTTCGGGGTTGGCGACAATACCATCCTTAGAGATGACATGCCCAGATAGGTTACTTGGGAAGCCAAATTCACATTTGGAGAACTTGGCATAGAGTTGATGCTCTCGTAGCTTTTCGGCACAAAGGCGAAGATGTTCACATGTTCTTCTTCATTCTTGGAAAATATCGGGATATCATCCGGATAAACCACGACGAACTTGTCGAGGTAATCCATGAATATATAGTTCATCGAGCGAGAGAAGGTGGCTGGAGCATTGGTTAAGCGAAAGACATGGCGGTGTACTCGTATGAACCATAACGAGTCACAAATGCGGTCTTGGGGATATCCTCCTCACGAACACGGATCTGGTGGTAACCCAACCTCAAGTCGAGTTTGAGAACAGCGGCGAACCAGCCGTTGATCATAAAGATCATTGATCCGAGGAAGAGGATACTTATTCGAATGGTAGCTTGATTTATGGGGCGGTAGTCTTGGACCAATCGGTTTGTCCCATCCTTCTTCTTGACAAAGAGAAGGTGCTCCCCAAGGAGAGCAACTTGGGCGAATGAAACCACTTTGAAGAGATTTGTCGATTTCCTCCTTGAGCTCAAGGAGTTCATGCGGCGACATCTTGTAGGGTCGCTTGGCTATAGGAGTGGTGCACGGTTTCAAGTCGATGGCGAATTCGACAGCTCTAGCGGGGGAATCCTGGAAGTTCTTGAGGAAAAGCGTCTTGGAAATCGCGAGCAGCAGGAATGTTTTCAATGCCCTCGAGGGTGCGGCGTTCAATGCATTCAATGCATAGAGCCTTGCCTCGGCATTTGCACCAGATGAGCTTGGTAAGTGACTATTTCATCGAAGGGTGTAGCGGATGGGCGGTCTTAGTGGCGCAAACTATGGAAGCGATATCGCTTTAACCAATCCATTCCCAAAATGAGGTCGATGCTACAAGACTTGAGGATAATGGGAGAGACATAGAATTCCAGTCCTTGATTTCCAGCAGGGCGTCGTTGCAAATCATGGAGGTTTGACATTGGCCCAAGGGGTGTGTACTAATAGTGAAGCATTCATGTCTTCACATTTAATGTCGTGCAAGTATGCAAAATCTTGACATGAATGAATCGATGCTCTGAATCAAATAAAGCAGATCTTGGTCTGAATTCTGAGAAGTGTACCCATCACGATGGCAGGCTGGTCTTGAGCTTCGTTCGGATCAACGTGGTTGGCTTGAACTTCGACCATAAGGCTTGGCGGTGTTGTTGCGGGGCTGGGTGTTTCCACGGCCGATCATTTGGAAGGGCGGTGATTACGGTTCTGGTTGCATTCTCTATGCGGTGCCTGGTTGTCCACACGAAGCACAAACCATTATTGGGAGTGGGAGCAGGAGCTTGGGGTGGTGGAGCTGGAAGCTTTGGCTGCTTAGTTGAAGTAAGCGGGGCGAGGTGCAGCATAGTTACGCCTTGGAGCAGGTGCATTAATTTGGTACATCTTGTTGGGAATCCATATCTTGCGCTTCTGCGAGGGCGGGCCGAAGATGAGCCGTGTCGCAGTTCGCTGTTAGAGCTCTGGTATTCCTGCGGACCAGTTTAGACATTGATAGCTTTGTTCACCAAGGTGGCGAAATCAGCAAAGTCGTGCACTAGAAGTGCGAGCTTGATGTCGACTTGAAGGCCGTCACGGAACTTCTCTTGTCTGCGTGCATCGGTTGCAATATCCTCTTGACATAGCGAGACAAGTCCAGAACTCTGTTGATAAGCTTCAACAGATCTTGTTGCCTTGGGTGAGGTTGCGGAACTCACGCTTCTTCGGTCCATGACCCCTTGAGGATGAAGCGGGCACGGAAGCAACTTGGAAGTCTGGCGGTGATGAGTGTTCCAAGCTGGCGAAATGCGCTGTGGCTGTCCCACCATTGAGCTGCGGGTCCCTTGGGAAGAAGGAAGCAAAAGTGACATAGCTGGCGGGGGCTACATCAGCGAGACTCCATCTCATAGGTGATGTCACGGCCGATCATCGACATCCGGTGGCTGGGTTGAGCTGCGGTACCTGCTTGGGTTGAGCGTATGAAATCCTGCGAGTTGTTGTGTTTGGCTGCTTGGTTCATATTGGGGCGAGAAGCGAGCCATCATGTTCTCCATGAGTGGCGATTCATCTCAAGCTGTTGGATCATACCAGCCATGTACTCGGCGGTGGTGGGAAGTTGCCACCACGACCACGACCAGCTGGTCTAACCATCCTGCTAATATATAACGAGGGTAGTTCAGCATTTGAGAAATTATGCAAGGACAAGAATCATTCATGATGAAACATGCATAATGAAAGCGACACGATAGAAACTACATAGTAGTTGGCATATCTTACAAAGGGATCATGCATAGAGTTCGATACACGAGTTGATTACATAGACTAAGACATCATAGGCGACACTTGAGCTCATGGCGAATGCATCTAACACTAACAAGCAAGCCTACATCAGTCCCACAGATGCTGCGGAGGTAGCTGTAGCTGAAAGCTGGTAGTGTGGCGCGGATAGTCCTCCACGTCGGTGACACAGGGGCCATGGATACTCACAGTGCTGAACCCGGCGTCCAAGTGGCGAGAAGAGGACCAAGTGCGGGAGAGTAGCCTCCCACGTCGCCAAGACACCACAGGGCATCACGGTCTGGCTGGGTAGATCGCGAGCAGCAGCAGCTCTGGATCGGACAAAGGGTGCATGGCGTCGAGCGCGTAAAGGTCTTGACGGGTGATGTACAACTTCGTGGCGAAGAGCTCGGTTAGCTCGATCCAGCCCATCGACATGCGAGAACAAAGTTACGATGGTAGAAGGGCTCTCTGGTGACGATGGAGTAGGCAGCGGTGTAGTAACCCTCCTCACCAACATCGGACCGCGATAGCAATGTGCACGAAGGGGAGGTGTCCAACTCGATACTCTCCACGAAGGCGTGTCGAGCAGCATAAGCAGCATCGTGGACTGCCATATCGATAGTCACCCCAACACCATGTGCGGTGTGCGGCACGATGGTGGAGTCATACTCCGAGTAGAGGTGGGCGATGGCGGCGGTCTGCTCTGGTTATAGTCTGGTACTCCTCAAAGGCGGTGTACTCGGGGTGCCAGCGATAACCGGATAGGTCATCATCTCTGCTAGCACATGAGGTGATCCCGAGCACCAATGGCCGTCGTGTGGCGCCACGACCTGCCTCGTGGGTTCCATCTGAAAACAAAGGCGTTTCAAAGGAGTCAAATGGCGGTGTGGAAATTGATCAAAATACAATTCCAAGAAACAACTATGGCTTTATCCAACTTTGGGGTGAATGTGGTCACGGGATCCTAGTGTTAGTTAGTAAAATCGTTTAACCCGAGTAGAAGAGAGTTGAGTCGAGTAAAGGTCGAGGTAAAAGATCCTAGTACCACCCGATGGCGGCGTGGGCCCGTAAGGCACACAGCCAAGTTAGTAAAAGTTTTGCAATGTCTAGACTCGACTTGACCAAGGAGTGTGGAAGGGGATTCCTACGAGGCGATCGGCTCGATACCAACTTGTGCGCCCGATTCAATCGTACACTAATCATGCGCAAAAATGTATGCGATCAAGATCGAGACTCACGGGAAGATATCACAACACAACTCTACAAATAAAATAAGTCATACAAGCATCATAATACAAGCCGGGGGCCTCGAGGGCTCGAATACAAGTGCTCGATCATAGGCGAGTCAGTGGAAGCAACAATATCTGATCTGGACATAAGTTAAACAAGTTTGCCTTAAGAAGGCTAGCACAAAGCTGGGATCTGAGATCGAAAGAGGCGCGGGCCTCCTGCAGGATCCTCCTAGCTACTCTGGTAAATCGTCGGTGGGCTGCTGCGTAGTAGTAGGCACCTCCAGTGTAGTAGTCGTCATCGGCGGTGGCGTCGCTCCTGGGCTCCATCGTCAGTTGCAGCAATCGAGTAGAGGTAGGGAAAAGGGGAACAAGGCAACCGTGAGTACTCATCAAAGTACTACAAAAGCAAGGAACTACACTACATATGCATGGATATATGTGTAAAGGCCATATCGATGGGTGAACTGCAGAATGCGAAATAAGAGGGGATAGCTAGTCTTATCGAAGACTAAACCACGGTCACTGTCTTGCAATAGGTAGAAGAGGGCAATCTGAAGTCCTCAAGTAACATCACATAGCAATAATCCTACCGGCGATCCCTCCTCATATCCACGAGAGAGAGCGACCACGGTTGTATCGGCACTTGGAAGGGTGTGTTTTATCAAGTATCCGGTTCTAGTTGTCATAAGCTCAAGGTACAACTCCAAGTCGTCACATTACCGAAGATCACGGCTATTGAATAGATTAACTTCCTGCGGGGTGCACCATCTTACCCAGCACGCTTGATCCCATTTGGCGGACACACTTTCTGGGTCATGCCGGCGCGGAAGATCAACACGTCGCAGCCCACCTAGGCTGTGAGAGAGGCCAACCGCGGTCTAAACCTAAGCGCGCAGTGCAGGCCCATCGCCTGAGCACACACTGCGTTGCGTCTGTGGCGAAGCAGACCTAGCCTAGTGGCGTTCGGTCCAATCCGGCGCGCCCGCTCCGTCGTGGCGTCTGAAGTGCTTGGTGATACCACGGCGCGGGATACCCATAACTACTCCAGCGTAGATGGTTAGTGCGTATAAGCTCGTAGCCAACTCAGATCAAATACCAAGACCTCGTTAAGCGTGTTAAGTATCCATGAGCGCCCGAAGCAGGGCCAGGCCCACCTCTCTCTAAGCGGTCTCAACCTGCCTGTCGCTCCGCCTCAAGATCCACTCATGGGTGCTCCACCGGCCGACCCGACTTTAGTCTCCACATGTATCATGTATAAGTATATAGTATATACCGTGATCACCTCCCGGTGATCACGGCCCGATAATATAACACGGCGAGACGGACAAGAATGTAGGGCCACAGATGAAAGTACTAGCATCCTATACTAAGCATATAGGATTGCGGTAAAATAACAACAGATAGTAACAAGGACAGGCTATGCAGCGGTATAGGATTATCGAAAGCGATAACATGCTACACTACTCTAATGCAAGCGGTATAGAGAAGAGTAAGCGATATCTGGTGATCAAGGGGGCTTGCTGGTTGCTCTGGCAAGAGAGAGGTCGTCAACACCGTGGTCGAAGCTGGCGGCAGCGGCGTCGGTCTCGTAGTCTACCGGAGAGAAGAGGGAAGAAACAATGAATACCAAGTAAGCAGATGCATATCGATGCATGACATGACAAATAGCGATGCTAGGCGTGCCCTAACGTGGTATGAGGTGGTCTTGGTTAAGAAACATCAGGAAAGTATTCCGGTGTTTATGTTTTTCGAACGAAAGGCGGAGGAAAGTTGCAGGTTCGATAGGTTAGGGGTGTGTGGCGGACGAGCGGACTGCGTATCGGATTCGTCTCGTCGTTACGAGCAACTTTCATGTTGAAAATATTTTAATCCGATTCACGGTTAAAAGATATGATTTTTAAAGATTTTATTAATTTACGGAATTTAATTAATTAATTAATTAATTGAAAAAATGGATTTATAGCGTCGACATGATGTCATCTTGGCGTCGGCGATCAACAGGGTTGACTTGGTCAACGACATGTGGGTCCCGTTAAATCGGTGATTGTTAACTAATTACCTAGTTTAGTTTAATTAACGGTAGTTAATTAGGTTAATTAGCCATTAGGTTAATTAATCGAGATTAATTAAATTAATTATTTACTTAATTAATTAATTAATTTTATTCATTTTATTTTATTAATTATATTTATTTAACTTAACGTTTCTTTTATTAAAAAAGGTTGGGGTCCCCATGTCGATGGCGAGGGTGCCCGATCGGCTGGTGGCCGAAAGTCAGCAGACCGGCCGGGCCCCTAGGGCCTGGTCGATGACCGAGGTGGCCCAGGTCGGCCACGTCGGCGGCGGCGTTAGGGAACTCGGTGGGCGTTCAGCGGCGGAGGGCACGGACCTCGCCGGATCGTCGTCCGGCGGCAAAAAGGCGTGGTAGTGCGTTCGAACAGGGAGGCGATGCAGCGTCAAGCAGTGGCAATGGCACGGCGGACTCAGCGAAGCAGCGCCGGCGGCGCGGCGGGCGGCGGATTGATCGGCGCGAAAACGACCTCTGGCGACTATGCGCGAGGCTAACGGGAAGGCCACGAAGCGCGGCAGCGAGAGCCAGGTGCTCGGCCCGTGACCATTCAGTCACCGGAAGAAGCGCCAGCGGCGAGATCCGCGACGAAGCGCTTCGAGTGCGGAGGAACGAGGGGAGAGGAGGGGGCCTCGGCCGGCGAGGAGCGAGAGGAGAAGCCGTGGCGCGATGAGCAGCCTTGGCCGGCAGCGCAACAAGCAGCTGCCGAGCGAGCTCGGCCATGGCGGCCGAGTCTTGGGGAAGGGGATCGATCCCTAAGGATCGGGGAAGCGAGGAGGAAGAGCTCACGGTGGGGCGTGGGGTCTCGGAAGCGGGCTCGGGGCGGTCGAGGCGTCGGCGGAGGAGGCGATGGGCGGCGGCGGCCGTCCGTGATGGCGTGTGGCGTGGTGGTCGTCGAGGCGGCCCGAGGCGAGAGTCAGGCGCCTCTGTGGCCGGTCGGGGAGGAGGAGGAGGCTGAGGGCCAGGCGGTGGGTCGCCCGGCGTCGAAGCGGCAGGATCAGGCGGATCGATCCGGTCGGCGGGAGGAGGAGAAGGGATCGAGGTGGAATCGGGTGGGTGGGGCGGCTAGGGTTTCCGCCCGGCCAGAGGGATAATGGGAGGCGAGGGTGGGCGGGCGGGCTGCTGGCCAGGTTGGGCTAGGCGGGGGCTTGGCCCGATTGGGCGATGGGGTTTCTCCCCCTCTCCTTTTTTGTTTTATTTACCTTTTCTTATTTTTTTTCTTTTTCTGTTTTATTTTATTTAAAATATCCAGACACTTTATAAAAATGTGTGCACCCACCATAATTAACTTTGTAATATTTGACAACCCCGAACATTTTAGTTTTAATTTTTGAAAACTTTTATTGTCCTCATATATTTGAATTAAATTTTGAAACAGTTTTGATCCAACCGAGATTATCTCTGATGGAGGTGACGTGGCACCATCAACGTGAGATTACTGTAGCATGATTATCCGGGCGTTACAACAAAGGCCCTGGGCCTCTTCCCAAATATTGAGCGGGAAGGGCGCCAACAATTGGCCATTTGAAGGGAACATCTGGTACACTTATCTGACTAAAGTTGGTCCTCGCTTTGTCAAGGGTGCAGTGGTGGCGCTTGGCTTGGGCTCCACAATGACTTCCTTCCTGCCGTTGGACTAGTCTTGGTCTTGTTGCACCGAAATGGGCGCCTTTGCTTGATGCTCTCGCTGCGCTTGCTCCCTTTGCACCAAAGAGGAAAGGAGGACATCATGGCTGGCGCCCGCTTGGCGCCCTTGGTCGTCATGGCTTGCGTCATGGGCACCTCGTGAGGTGCCCCGCCTAATCTCTCCGCCTCCTCGTGAGCCAGCTGATGAGGCCGTGCACGAGGAAGCTCCTGTCGCCCGCCCATGAGGCTCTGGTCCCTCGCGAGGTCTTGAGCTTGTGTTGACGAAGATGGGCCGTGATGGGCCCCCCTTTGAGCCACGCTGCAGGCCGCAGGCAGGCAAGTCTGGGAACCCCCGTTCCCAGAATGCCGACAAACTCCTTGTCTCTCACAATCAGCCTTATCTCCTCCCCACCACATCTAGAAGGCCATAGAAAAATCTGGCATGATGGCCGCTGCCGGCGCCGTCCACCCCCATTCTTGGTGTTCCGTGCAATGCATGGGCATCTACGCACGGGAAGTTATGTCAAACACGGCTAGTTGTAAGAAGGCTAGCTCTATAGCCATGATGATAGTGACTGTAGATGGTGAGGCTAACTATGGTATGCCGAACACGGCGCCTACACTCAGGTGTCATCTCCGGCGCAGGGTCTTGTCACTTCACTGTGAGGAGCAGCATGTAATAATTTTACCAACGGGTAGTACAATACTACTACATTGATTGCACTACTACTAGTACTAGCACCACCGTCTGGATTTTAGTAGTACTACCATGTCCATCTGGATTTAGTATTTGACTAGCAATATCTAGTAATGCATGTCACAAAAAATGTACTACTCCCTCTGTAAACAAATACATGGTGTATTGTTTTATTCCTTCCGGTAGACGGCTCAAATCTGAAGTCTCATCAATCAGACTACTATTGTACTCACCGAGCGCTCAGCTTTGTAAGCTACCAACAAAAAATTGCAATCAAAGACTACTATTGTACTCCCCCTGTACTGGTGCATTAGTCACGTTTCAAAAACCAAATAGTAATCCCAAAACTTTTAGGCGCGGTGCATTAACTACCCACCTCGTTCCTGTTTTTTGCCACGAAAAAAGAAATCACCCAATACGAGATGTGGGGTGCTTATGCGTCCAATGTCTTGAGACTACTCCCTCCGTCTAGGTCTATAAGTCATCTTAGAGCAAGTGAAAAAGAGGAGTAGGCTCTCATGCAAGAGCCTAGCTATATGCGGATTCCTAGGCTGATACAATAAATATTAAGAAAGAGAGAGAGAGAAGATGAGAAAAAGTAGTACTCTTATAGCCAACCTTATAGCTAACCTTATTGTATGAGTGGCTACAAGTGATGGCTCTATATGACATGGCAATATCATATAGCCAGCAGGTGGCTATACTATTAACCATGCTCTTAGGTTGTGCACCGTGACCAAGACGAAGGGGAAAGCGAGAGAACTTAATGTCTTTTTGCTAATTAATAGCATTACATGCAATGAACTAACTACTACATGTCATGTTTGGTAGTCTCAAGTCATTCAAAGCATGCACGGCCCACATCTTTCATTGGTTGATATGTCACGAAATAAGAAACAAGGAGGGAGTTAATGTACCGTGCCTAAGTGTTTTGGGATTATTTGGTTTTCGTAAGGTGACTTACACAACATTTTTGGTTACATGCATTAACATTTTATTAGTTAAATCAAAGGTCAAAACTTGGCGCAAAATGCAAAGGGGACCAATAAACTAGTAAACATCAAAGTTCTCTCATTTGGCCCCAACTAGAGGTCTGGTGAGATGACTATACTGCACCGACACGGAGGGGGACGCAACTTCATTGACTTATTGCACCTACCTTTGGGTGTATGAAATGTGGGCCCAACAGGTGGCTGGCCCACCTGTCATACAACCAAAGGCAGGTGCAGTTAAGGCACCGGAGCTCAGTCCCACAGGGACGCAGCTTCATTGACTTACTGCACCTGCCTTTGGTGTAAGACAGGTGGGCCCAACAGGTGGCCGGCCCACTTGTCATATAGCCAAAGGCGGGTTTAGTTAAGGCACCGGAGCTCAGTCCCACAGGGACGCGGCTTCATTGACTTACTGCACCTCCCTTTGGTGTATGACAGGCGGGCCCAACTGGTGGCTGCCCCACCCGTCATACAGCCAATGGCAGGTGCAGTAGAGGGCCGAGGATTAGATGGCCAACACACATGTGAATGCAACGCAGTCTGCACTTTTCATATAAAGGCTCCCTGCCAGTCCAATCTACGAAAGCCTACGCACCTACGCACCCTAACAATGGGCAAGAGTGATCACTCCAATCGCAAGATCAGTTGACTAGAAGCTAGACCCATGGAGGCAATGAGCGCGAGCATCAGCCGGCTGTGCCAGATGGTCCACGACACCGACATGCGGCCCGACACCGAGGAGCGTCTCCAGGTCGTGCTTGAGGCCGTCAGGGCGAGAGGCCGCTTGGACGATAGCTTTGTCTCCTTGTTCCACGAGGTCCTCGTCGGCTTCCTCGACAAGTTCACCATCATCAAGAAGCTCGCGGACGACCTTGATGTATGCCTCCAACCCACGCGCCCAGGCTCTGCGATGCCCGCCACCATCAACGACCTCTATGGTGACAACCTCTTCGATGCACTCATGGCCCTGCGACAGCCCGCCGTTGCGCCGGAGAATGTCCACGCGCAGCGCCTGGCGCAGCAAGACACCGTCGACATAATCACCCACGTCTACGCGCAAATAGTCCACAAGGACGACTACATGCCAGAGGAAGACGATAGGTCGCTGGCCTTCTTGGACCGCAGGGCAACCTTGGACGACATTGTTTAGAATCATGTTGAGCTCACCGCCAATGCTGCTGCTCCTCACACGTCGGTTGGTAACATGGCGCACTAGGGCATGAGGATGTCGTGGATGGATCCGTATGTATCTTTATCTTTCCGTCAAATCCATGTAGTAGTATATGGTACTACTAGTAATTATCCTACCTTTCGCATCAACTTCATAATTTTCATACGTACTCCGTGCATGAACCGCGCCAGAACCAAACTTCTCATTACTCTACGGAAAATCATTATTTCTATCTATCGGTCGCACCATGGAGCAGAACCAAATTTTACAAGTTACAAGTTCAAAAGGAAAAGCCTGCCGTGTTCGCGTCGCACCCCCACACGGTTTGTCCGGCACGCCTCTTAAGGGGGAATGCGTGATGTGTTGCATTTTCACTTACAAGTGGGACCGCGGTTGAGCAAACCGACTATCGGCAAACCCCCACTCCGCCCACCGCGCGATGGTTGAGAAAACAGGAGGGAGAAGAGATGGTTGTAGCACAGACTCCAAGAAAATTGGTGTCAGATGGGACTTGTGTGGGTGGCGTGTGTCATACTGCTAAACGTGAATGCTAGTTATGGCCCATGCCACCCCACTATATCAAGCCTATATTGAGGTGCTGGTTACGTAAAACAAATTTCCTGCAGTCTGTGCTCTGCCCTCCTCTATCTCTCTTCTCAGCCAGCCAGCCGATGCGCGGAGCCCATCGTCTGTTTGCTCACATGGGGTCCCACATGTCAGTGAAAACGCAAGAGGACCCACTGAGCCTGCACATCTTTCACCTTGACGTGTTGATGATGAAAAACAAATCCAATAAAGATCTTCGGTGGCCGCTTTTGGAGTTACTCAAGAGTAGTACGATTCTATTTACAGTTTAACCCAAGATGCACATCACGTGGCTTCAACTAGCACTCCATTTTCTTGCATGACACGACCTGGAAGCTTGATATCCCACGTGTCGGCAAAAGGAGGAAGAACTCGACCAAATCTTCTCCACATTTAGACCGGAGGAGTACGAAACACGGCAAGCCCTGTACCTACATCATACTACGTACAAGCCCATCTCACGCAGTCACGCTATCACCATATTTCTCGGCCTCCGTGCGACACCTAGCTCTAGTTGATCTAACTAGAACTAACTATTGTGCTAGCATACTCCAATATTGGTTGGCTCTATGTGATGTGGCAACTTCATATAACTGGATGCTGGCTATACTACTACGGCACTAACACTCCAAGAAGTGAGTTGAAAACCATTCATAAATTGAGTTTATGACATGCATATGCAAATGTACCATTCATTACATACAACAAGTCATCAACACACAACAACAACGAGGATACATGTTAGATTATAGATTAGTTCCAACAAAACATTCTAGTAAACACTAAATTTTTCATCACACAACAAATAATAAGCAATGAAATGAACTTCAGCTCAACCAATCCTCCGTGTTGGAAATGCTTACTTTGGACCATAGGTAAGCCTCTGGGAAGGGCCAACGATTGTCAATCTAGAGACCAACGCCGGACTGATCATCCAGGCCGAAGCGGCCTATATCAGGACGCATATTGTGATAGCCACGGTAGGGAACCATAGCAATGTCCAAGGTATAGATACAGTTGCTTCTCATAAATGGTAGTAACATTGTGTCAACAACAACTGGATCGCCTTTTCAGCATTATTGGATAGATTTGTCCAAGGAAGACCGAGTTTCCTCCAAGAGTATCAATACTAAATCAGGGAGAAGGTGTTGGCGCTAGCACAGTAGTATCCATCCGGAATACCCTGCAACGGACATTGGAATAGGTCCAGAGAGTGCGACCATGGGAGACAACACCTGCTTCCTTAGTAACATCAGCAGTGCCCTGTATACAGACAAGAAGAGGTGATCGATCGGAATAAGTTGCCAGGCGCCACTGAGTATATGGGTCCTCATGCTCATGATCATCATCGTCGTCATCTCCCCCTTGGTTATAAATTTTTTCAAGTATAGGTGGTGGAATGTTCACAGGACCTTGGAAACACAAGAAGGTTAATTAGTAAAGGGAAACTAGCTAACCCACATGCATGTGGATGAAACAATTGTAATTACGGTGGAAGACAAACGTACCGAAAGCATCAGGATTCCATGCGAAAATAGTGCCACGAGTGGTGGCAGCAAACACAAGACCCTCGTATTGAATTGCTTCATAGTACTCATCCGTGTACATAAATTGATTTTTGAGCAATATCCATCGTGGCATGGATGTAAGGACGGTAACAAGCTTGTCGAACATAGCAACAACTTCATAGTTCGTGTAATCCCAAGAGCTTTTGGGATCTTGACAAATTGCTATCTTCCGTAGATGATGGTCACCATGATCGTATTTGAACCTACGTAGAATACTAGTGTGCTCAACCTCTGGGCAGTCTGAGATTTTTGGAAGTGGAACCCGATGACGAGTGTACACATTCACAAGTTCCCACTCGCAGTTGTGCCCAATATAAACAACCCAATCTCCATTTGCGCCTGCCCAGGCCTTATCCTTAAGCGATGGAATCTTAACATCACACGTATCTTTATCAAGCAGCATCAACTTGCACAAGGTGAGGCTTCCGTCGTCCGCGCGCCAGCGTGCAGGGTCATGGCGAAGAAGATAGGGGAGATCAATCCGCTCCCGGACCCTTGGGTTCTTTGTAATGATGTTATTAGTTGAGTCGAGAATGTTCTTGAACGAACCTGCCATGCTAGCCGAGGTGATGACGTCACACCGATCAATGAGTTCCTCCACCAAGTCATCTTTCATATCAGAGCAAGTATAACGGGGTCGTTTCCGGCCTGTTCCCTCCATGGAGAAGATGATCGAACAATGGCAGAAGGAAGGGTGAAGGAAAATGGAGGAGGGAGGAAGAGCGTGCGACAACAGTTCCAAATCGAGAGGGAAAGGCGAAGAGGCGGTGGATGGTTGCCATGATACACGAAGAGGCGCCCCAGCCTACATAGACGTCCATTGGGAAATTGTACAAAAGGACTCGCCGTCATCTCACTGACATGTTGGAACGGGACCACATGTTAAAGAAGAGGCTAGTGGGGAGCGGACGGTTGCCACAGAGGTCACACACCGACGATAGGGCCGTCCTGCCAGACCTAGCACCCGCGCGGGATGGCTTCCATCCCCCACACAAGCGAAGCCACTTCGCACCCCCACACGATTGGTCCGCCACGCCGCTAGGCCAACTCCAGCGCGTGCAGCTCGGACGTGTGCTCGCCCAACCCCCTTTCCCTTGACGACCCTGAGCTACCCAACCACGGCTACGTGTTTTGCGCACCCGGCGGCCGGATTTGGAGCGGATCCGGTCGGGCTTGAGCTCGCCCGGCTGTGGGAGGCCGCGCCGTGCCGCACCGCGCCATGGACTGGCAGGGCACCGGGCTAGAAGGCCCCGGCAAGGCCGCAAGGCTGCATGCAAGTACTGACTCCTAATCTAGCCGCTCGGATCTACACCATCGGCGGTCCGCCGGTAGATACATGAATGGCGATCAGCCGGGATCGGTGCTGGCCGAAAAGCTCGTCGGCGTACGGTTGCCACTCATTACGTGCGACGACTGCCCAAAGAAGGTCTTGCGCCGCGCGTCTACAATGCTGGAACATCCCGGATGGGTGTTCATCAAGTGCTCAACCGATGGGGTATGTGCTACTTTAACTTCGGTTGTGCTCTCGGATTAGACTAGTTGTGCTAACTTAAAACTTTATTGTGTAGAATGGATGCAAGTTTTGGTATTGGGAAGAAGAGTACATCGATATATTGATAGAGTGCAATTTAGTAGATGTTCTGGCACTTTTAGCTAGCATAGAGGCTAGAGATGAGACTAGTGCACTTGTTGATAGAATAGAGGCTAGACACGAGACTAGATGCGAGGAAGCAATGCTTACTTTTTTACACTCAAAGAAGAAAGAAGCACGCAAGATCGAGCCTCTGTAGATCAACAATGAATGCATCCAGAAGGCACTAGTCCAACTTACAGGAGCAGTTATGGAAGTTGGATATCTTCTAAAATGTATTCTTGTGGTTCTTGTTTTCTTTGGTCTTGCTTTTCTAGTCAAATTTTGGTGATGTATTTCCATGTACCAAAAAATCAATGATGAAAAAAAGATATGCGTTTGCAAAGAAAAATGTACACGGCAAGGATGCGTCCGCGCATTGGGTGCGCAGCCACCGCATCCGAGAAATGGCCCAGGCACAACCCCATTGCCCTACCCAAACAGACAGAATCCGGGCAAAACAGAGGTCCATTTGGGGTCGTGCATTGGAGTTGGCCTTACAAGTGGAACCACAGTTGAGGAAATTGACTATCGGGAAACCCCCACCTCGCCCACCGCGCGATGGCTGAGTTAGAGAAACGACGAGGTTGAAGAGATACCTGTAGCACAGACTCCAATAAATATGGTGTCAGATGGAAGTCGTGCTGGTGGTGTGTG
Source organism: Aegilops longissima (assembly GCA_021605205.1). Classification (NCBI taxonomy): domain Eukaryota; kingdom Viridiplantae; phylum Streptophyta; class Magnoliopsida; order Poales; family Poaceae; genus Aegilops; species Aegilops longissima. The sequence continues at coordinate 486,898,050 of CM038682.1, read as the reverse complement.
TCGTACTCCTGGACGTGAATGCTTGTTCTGGGCCATGACACCCTACTATGTATCGAGGATTCGAGGTGCTGGTTATGTACAGCGAACACATTAACATATGGCCCACCTCACACTGTGGCGAAACTTCCTGGAGTCTGTGCTAGGTTAAAAAGTGTTCCTTGTGAGAGTGGGTGGCTGGTCTCAAGTTGAAAACTTGTTGTGTTACGTATACGTAGACGTAGATATAGTGCAGCAGCTTTGAAAGTTTGAACCCAAAAATCAGAATGCAAATTCTACTAGACTCATCCGAGGACCTAGGATGATGGGATTCACAGCTTCAGTAAAAACACCCGCCCGACGCGCGAAGCATGTGAAGCTAGTACAAATAGTAGTACACATTAACATATGCCAAGCACGCCCCCTGCTACCAACTGTTTGAATATATGCATCTTTGCATGCGGCACCATATAGAGGAAAAGCTTTGTCCACAAAAATTCTACAACACATATCTTTCTTTCTTTCTTTTTACGAAAAATTACGCAACACATATCTTGTTGGTGTAAGTGTAATCTTTTGTGTTGCAGCAGGAATTACACAGACTTTGCGTGCATGGGTGTGCGAGCGTGTGTGTTATGGAATCTCGAGGTGTAAACTGTACTTGTTGATGATGTTTGCAAAACTGACCTCACAGCCTAGCGTGCACATCAAATCTTTGGTGGGACCAAATGTGCATGTGCACACCACCTTTACAGACCATGGAATCTCATCCCGTAGTGTCTAGTCGCTTCTACCAGTACCATGTCCATGAGTGGAATGGCAGGTGATGAATCCAAGTGTTTTCAGCCGTTCGATCTAGTTGATCTTGGGCAGATGAACGACCCTTAGCAGCCCCAGCTTGCAAATCAACGGCTTAGGTCACTCTAGAGGGGCTTTTCGGGAAAAGGTGGTAGAGCCAAGTGGCGAATCTAAGTTCAAAAATTGATGTATACTATATAGTGGTATAGATACAGATATAGATTGGACTTATCCGATAACTTGTTGCAATGCATGTACAATTATGTATTCGGAAAATATTTTTTGCCTTGTCGCAGCACCCACTCAGGGAAGCGACTCGAAAGCCATTAATAAATTTAGTAAGTTTATCACAAGCATATCATTTAACATTACACACAACAGGTCATCAAACTACAACGACAACGGGGATACATTATACATACTAAAGTTTTCATCAATAACAAGCAATGAAATGAACTTTAGCTCAACCAATCCTCGGCGTTGGAAACGCTTGCTTTGAACCAGAAGAGCTTCTCTGGGAAGGGCCAGCTATTGTCAATCTCGAGACCAACGCAGGACTGATCATCAAGGCTGAAGCGGCCTATTTCATGACCCATATTGTGATAGCCACGGTAGGGAACCATAGCAATGTCCGAGGTATAGATACAGTTGCTTCTCATAAATGGTAGTAACGTTGTGTCAATAGCAGATGGCTCGCCTTTCACCATCATTGGATAGTTTTGTCCAAGGAAGAGCGAGTTTCCTCCAAGAGTATCAATACTAAACCAGGGAGATGGTGTTGGCGCTAGCACAGTAGTATCCATCCCGAATACCCTACAACGGATGTTGGAATAGGTCCGGACAGTGCGACCATGGGAGACAACACCTGCTTCCTTAGTAACATTAGTAGTGCCCTATATACAGACAAGAAGAGATGATCCATCAGAATAAGTTGCTAGGCGCCACGGAGTACATGGGTCCTCATGATCATTATCATCGTCATCTCCCCCTTGGTTATATATTTTTTCAAGTATAGGTGGTGGAATGTTCACGGGACCTTGGAAACACAAGAAGGTTAATTAGTAAAGGCAAACTAGCTAACCCGCATGCATGTGGATGAAACAATTATAATTATAGTGGAAGACAAACGTACCGAAAGCACCAGGATTCCTTGCAAAAATAGTGCCATGAGTGGTGGCAGCAAACACAAGACCCTCGTATTGAATTGCATCACAGTACACATCCGTGTATAGAAACTGATTTTTGAGCAATATCCATAAAGTCGAAGTATGAAGGACAGCAACAAGCTTGTCGAAGATAGCGACAACACAAGCATTTCTATAACCCCAAGAGTGGTCGGGAACTCGACAAATTGCTATCTTCTGTAGACGACAGTCGCCATGATCGTAGTTGAACGTACGTAGAATACCGGTGTGCTCAACCTCTAGGCAGTCTGAGATTTTTGGAAGTGGAACCCGGTGACGAGTGTACACATTCACAAGTTTCCACTCGCAGTTGTACCCAATATAAACAACCCAATCTCCATTTGCGCCTGCCCAAGCCTTACCCTCAAGCGATGGCATATTAACATCACACGTATCATTATCAAGCGGCATCAACTTGCACAGGGCGAAGCCTCCATCATCCGTGCGCTAGTAAGTAGGGTCACGGCAAAGAAGATAGGGGAGATCAACCCGCTCCTGGACCCTTGGGTTCCTTGTAATGATGTTATTAGTTGAGTCGAGAATGGTCTTGAATGAACCTGCCATGCTAGCCGAGGTGATGACGTCGCACCGATCAATGAGTTCCTCCACCATGTCATATTTTAGATCGGGGCAAGAATAACGGGGTCGTTTCCGGCCTGTTCCCTCCATGGAGAAGACGATTGAACAATGGCAAGGCAAATGGAGGAGGGAGGAAGAGCGTGCGACAACAGTTCCAAATCGAGAGGGAAAGACAAATAGGCGGTGGACGGTTGCCATGGTACATGAAGAGGCGCCCCGACCTACATAGACATATGTTCGAAAATTGTACAAAAGGACTCGCCGCCGTCTCACTGACATGCTGGAACGGGACCACATGTCAACGAAACATGGTGTATAATTTCTCGTGCAAAATACGATCTGGCCGCGTTGGCCCGAGGTGCCGCATTAGTTATCGACCTTTATTTTTTTAATGGCATGCCATTCAGTTTTGAAGCACGACTAACTGGTGTTGTATGAAGAGAAAATATAAACTACTCTACCACTACTCCACCTCTAGTACTAGTATCAAAAAAGATATATAGGCTGGAGCTTCAGTGCTTTCTTGCTAAGGGCTGCCCACTTGCTTCTCACACTATCACCCTCTCTCCAGATCTAAAAAGACGACCTCTCTCTCCCTCCTCACTGGTAGTCCCAGATCCGCCGAGGAAGAAAAGGACGTGCAGCATTGACGCACTCGTCGTTGGCGAGCGAGGTCACACACTGATTACGAGGCTATCCTCTCAGACCTAGTGCCCGCGCGGGATGGCTTCCGTCCCCAAGCTCGCTGTCGTAGTGTGTGCGGAGGACGACGACCATGAGCGAAGCCACTTCCCGCCGACCCTCAGGTATGCTACCTATTTTCGAACCATACCCTTGTTCTATTGCCCCATGCGCCACGTCATTGCATGTGGATCTTTTTCCACTCCACCATCTTCCCAATTTGCTATCCTCTGCTCTGCTGGTCACGCAGACGAAAAGCTTAATTTGCACTATTAAAGGAAACCCTACTTCATGCAGACTAATCCATGTCTGGGTTGAATAACGAAAGGAAGGGAGAATGTACTGTCTAAGAGACTAGGCATCGAACCCGCATCTAGGTTGAAAAGGGGAAAATTAGTAGCTAAGGAACGAGTCTCATGTCTCTTGGTTGAAAATGGGTAGAAAGGCATGACAACGCAATAGAGAATGACCAGGTCAATCGGTTTGTTGTCCTCACATAGGAAAAATGTGGCTAAAGAGAACAAAAATGGGATGTGATCCCCATATGCTGCCTGGATATTTATTGCTCTGGGCACCACTCTATGCGTCCGTGGAGGTACATCGTACTAGTGCGCCCACTGTCTGAATGGGCATCCCATGCTCTTATTGCCACTTTTTTGCTGTTAGTATAACGTCAGCGGCAAAGTCAAGCAATGCTACTGCTAAAGTGATGCCACGTTTAACTAATGCCGCACTCAGTCAAATGCCAATGATAAATTTAAGCAATGATATTTAATGTCATTGGATTATTTCAAGGTTAGCTGTTGATTGTGGATGTATTAAAGATTTTTCATCGAAGGCATTCTAATGTTGTTGCACAGCCAGTATAAAGAAACTTGTTACTACCTTCAGATTTTTGCACTGTTAATGCTTATAGATTACATACTTGTCGATTACATACCTGACATCATGATGTTGAAGAAAATTTTCTCTAGAGGCAATAATAAAGTTTTTATTTATATTTCCTTTTATCATGATAAATGTTTATTATTCATGCTAGAATTGTATTAACCGGAACTTAGTACATGTGTGAATACATAGACAAACAAAGTGTCCCTAGTATGCCTCTACTTGACTAGCTCGTTAATGAAAGATGGTTAAGTTTCCCAACCATAGACATGTGTTGTCATTTGATGAATGGGATCACATCATTAGAGAATGATGTGATGGACAAGACCCATCTGTTAGCTTAGCATTAATGATTGTTTAGTTTTATTGCTATTGCTTTCATCATGACTTATACATGCTCCTCTGACTATGAGATTATGCAACTCCCGAATACCGGAGGAACACCTTGTGTGCTATCAAACATCACAACGTAAATGGGTGATTATAAAGATGCTCTACAGGTGTCTCCGATGGTGCTTGTTGAGTTGGCATAGATCGAGATTAGGATTCATCACTCCATGTTTCGGAGAGGTATCTCTGGGCCCTCTCGGTAATGATCGTCACTATAAGCCCTGCAAGCAATGTGACTAATGAGTTACTTGCGGGATGATGCATTACGGAACGAGTAAAGAGACTTGCCGGTAACGAGATTGAACTAGGTATGATGATACCGACGATCGAACCTTGGGCAAGTAACATACCGATGACAAAGGGAACAACGTATGTTGTTATGCGGTTTGACCGATAAAGATGGCGCCCCCTCTTCCTTCCTTCTTCCCCCTTTCCTCCAGGTGGAATCCTACTAGGACTTGGAGTCCTAGTAGGACTCCTTCTCCGGCCCCTCTGAGGGCCGGCCGCCTCCCCTCCCATCCTTTATATACGGGGGCAGGGGGCACCCTAGAACACATAAGTTTTCTCTTAACCGTGTGCGGTGCCCCCCTCCACAGTTACACACCTCGGTCATATCGTCTTAGTGCTTAGGCGAAGCCCTGCGCCCGTAACTTCATCATCACCGTTGCCACGCCGTCGTGCTGACGGAACTCTCCCTCGGCCTCAACTGGATCAAGAGCTCGAGGGACGTCATTGAGCTGAACGTGTGCTGAACACGGAGGTGTCGTATGTTCGGTGCTTGGATCGGTTGGATCCCGAAGACATTCGACTACATCAACCGCGTTACTAAACTCTTCCACTTTCGGTCTACGAGGGTACGTGGACACACTCTCCCCGCTCGTTGCTATGCATCTCCTAGATAGATCTTGCGTGATCGTAGGAATTTGTTTTGAAATACTGCGTTCCCCAACAGATGTAATGTTAAGTCATTTCTTTTTGTACAGTGTCGCTGAATTGTCAAGGCGGTGATGGCATTTTATTGTAGTTGAACTGCACAAAATATGCTTAAAAGAAGAGAATGGTTCACTTTTTCAGAAAAAACTATATATGCCTTCCTGACATCAACCGTTGTTGCCTTATTTATTCCTTCAAACAAGTGGTTAGAAACAGTCTTGCTACCTTTTCCCATTAAGAAATTGGAATGCTTATATTTGTGAGTATATGCTTCAACTAGTGCCACTTTTATAGTAATCACACTTTCAATATCTCTGCAAACAGGGATGCTCAATTTTAGTGGAACTGCACAAAAAGTCCAAATGGTTCAACATTAAGAGCATGTTTTCTTCCAAACCTTTATATCCAATTGGTGGCACTATGAGCTGTTCATTACGAAGGTATATAGTTTGCTACTATCTTGCTACTCTTTTTGTACTGCCATTAGATAGTAATATTAGTGGTTTGCATGTGAATTTATTGGCAGGGTGGACCTAGATTGGAGGTGCAGGACATGATTCAATGATTGGATGCTCAATTTTGGTTGTATCAATTTCACATTTTCCACCACTGCGAACATGGATATCCTTGGTCCGATGAAGAATAGGCACTATATTTCTGGTCTGAACCAGCAAATCAATTCAGTACAAAATTGTCCAGGGCCAAACATGATAGTATCAAATTGTCTAGTGCAAAACATGACAGATGCTAAGCGGAAGAGGCGTGTTTAAACCGGTGGGGTATATGTTTACTAGCTTGTTGATATTTGTGTAGACAGATGTCTGCCCGAACAAACAAAGTGACCGCAATTTTGGTGGAACTGCACAAAAGAATAGTATAGTCACTCTATTTGAAAATAGACACAAAAAGACTGGATAGTCACTTCATGGACTGCACAAAAGTAGTACTGTACTATTTATTGGTCAACAGTAGGTGCTTCATTGCTTTGGTCTGATTATACAATGGGCATCATTTTGCCTAAGTTAAAGTTTGTATTCCGAAAATAGTCTCGTCGTGTGAACGAGAGAAGACCAAATCATATTGCAGTGGATGTTCCTCCATCATGTGTGGTTCATTCTCATGCTTCCAGCTATTGGTGAAACCACTTATGTTTGCAAGAGGAATTGTAGACTTCACGAACAAATTTATCTTTCACTCTGTACTGAATGTTGGCTAAGAGAAGCATCCATGTTAGTAGGAAGAACAGATGTCTTTTCTAGATCTTTGCTTTTGGAGCTACATATTTGTATATGAACTGTGAATCATTGAGACGTATTAACGTGTTACTAGTTTGTTGTGAATTTGGGCTACTAATGTGAACATATTAGAATGCCAGGCCTGTGAGTCTCGTGTGAACATTTCGAACGGATCGGCTCTTACTACTGTGCACAGCATGATCCTGATTTCTGTGTTCTCAGTGTTTACAAGTTACTAGCAGTTCCTTATTTCTGTTCGCTCAGAATTTACAAGTTACTTATTAATCACTAGCTGGCCTACTAACACACTCCTGGCAGTTTTAGTTGCGACGCAAGATCCAAAGGTGGCAGTTTTCTGAATAAAAATGCCAACCTTTGAACAAACTAACAAGCTGTTTTGAAGAAAATGCCATGCGAATCTAAAGAAACTGCCAGCAAAAACGTTCGCAAATGCCGTATCTCCCATTGAACGTTCATCAGCTAATGCGATCCTCCACGTACACTATCCAACCTACTCGATCCTGCATGAATAATGTAACATCCCAAATTTTCAATTTGGAATGTTATAAATAGGTCATTCATGCATATCATATTTTATCTCATTTTGTTTTGCGATACTACAAAATCCTAAGAAACTCAAGGACCCACAGAGAGAGTTGGGGATTTCACGATTTTCATATTTGAATTTTCTCAAATATCGAAACTAGGATCATTCTAGTTTTAATTATTTTTCTCTTCGAAAATATTTCATATTAAAATATATGAGAGGAGATAATATGACTTCTCCAAAATAAAAGAAATATAGAAGGAAAAATGTTAAAATAAAATAAATAATTTATTTGGATTTTATGACTATTTTATTTTGAATTAGGAAAATATGCATTTTTCAAAATTGCATTAGAAGCCCAAATAAATTTTCACTTTGTCCGCAATATTATTAGAGGACCGCAAAAATTTATTTCAGGATTTTTGGACTCCGTTTAGTAGTTCTTTTATTAGTTTTTCCGCATCAGGATTTTTTTTAAATAAAAAAAGTCAACTGACCTAAATGGGCCGTGACCGACCCGGACTCCTGCCGAGCAGGCTTTATAAGCGCCGCCCGAGGCCGCCCCAGCCCACTAAGCCACCCGCGCTACGCGCATACGATCGCCGCCGCCGAGCACGCCGCCCACCGCCGGATCTCGCCGAGCCGCCACCATTGACCGTTTGACCGGTCGGTTTTTTCGTAAAACCCTATATCATTTTTATTTAGATTGGCTTTTGTTTGGTTTTTGGTTTAGTTAGATAGCGACGCTCGTCTGTGACGTTCGCTTTTAACGAACGTTGTTCGCCGATTAGCCGCAGAGGCAATGAACGCTCGCTCATTAGCCTGTTCATCTCGTTTTATTTTCTAGGGTTTTTCCGCGATTATTTTCGATCGTGATTTCTGCAATGATCTTTGTTTTAGTTTATTTTTTCGCTCGTTTATCCAAATCAGGTGAAACAAGCACCTAGATGTTCGTATCGAAGCCCTCTTTCTGTTTAACCAACTTGAACAAGATTTTGGTACTGTAAATTTGAATTTAGTCCAGATTAGTAAACGGATCTTGTTTCTTTCATGGTTTGAGTTTCGTTGCTCCGTTTGATTTGATTCTTTTTGCAAACCGGAGTTCTTCAGTTGAACTTTATGGTTATATCTTCTTATTTGAGTTTTACCCGTGCATCTTTGCTTGAGTGCTTATGTATGCTATTGTTTGTTTGCATAGAATTCCCGGAGTGCAAAGCGTGCTACAACGAGTCACTAGGTTTTGCGGATCGTCAGCAAGGCAAGTAACACATTGATCATACTCTTTTCATACCTAGTTTTTACGCATTAGTTACAATCCTCAAACACTGCATGATTAGGATGTGATTAACATGTGGGTATTGGGAAGTAGATGACGAGGTAGAACATATTTCCTGTCTTATTATCAAACCCTTGGGAGTTACTTCGACGCTATGCTTATATTTCTATGCTATGCTCGTAGACGTGGATTGGGTTTGAGTGTGTCCATGACAGATGTGAGATTTTTTATTTAATGGTTTAACTTAAGGTGGGAACTTTAATACACATCTGGGTGGATTGTTGGTTTAGGGCACCTGGGGTTATACCAGTGTTGTCCTAGGAGATCCCGGGGTTATACCGTATGATCCTCCTATGGTCCGCCACCCAGGCTCAAAGGGATCATAAGATTATTCATGCTAGAAACTACTGTGTGCAGCCACAAGCTATTATGGGCTCTAGCATAGTTGAGTATGTTGCATGAACTCTTCCAGTGGTAGGCTAGGAGATGTAGGGGATGTAGGTTGGTACTGTCTACCCGGGGTTAGAGTTAATATTTCTGAAAGACTGTGTCTCGGTCATCTGTTTCTCAAACACCATGTAGTGCGAGAAATTCAACGAAGGAGATCGAGTATTGTGGGGAAAAGTGCGCAAACCTCTGCAGAGTGTACAAACTAATCATTGTTAGCCGTGTCCCCGGTTATGGACAACTTGAGTATCTGGTACTTGAATTATTGATTTGATCTCATCACTCTAAATTAACTTGTTGGGTTGTAAATGATTACTTTAATTGGGATTGAGTTGGAGGAACCTTCTCAATGATGTTTCAACCACCATGATAGTTAAATAAAATATATTCCTTTGTTGTAGGAAAAAATTGGCTTTTCGCAAAACATTATGTACATAGAGCCTCCACCAGCCATATTTGCATGTAGTAATGGCATTTATCTGTTCATTGCTCTACTGTGTTATATTGCCAGCATATTCCATGTACTGACCCATTTTCGGGCTGCAACATATCATGTTGCAGACTTTTTAGATGACGAGTAAGGTGCCATAGGTCATTGTCGTTCACTCAGCTATGGCGTTGGAGTTGATGAACTCACTTTATCTTCCAAGCCTTCTGCTGTTATCTTATTTAGATGGCCTTAAGCCATATTTATTGTAATAAGTTCTCTTTTGAGACATTCGATGTAATAAGTGCGTGATTGCTACTCTGTTATAAATCCTTTGAGTACTGTGTGTGTCAGCATTATCGATCCAGGGATGACACTGAACACAGAGATTTGACTATTTGAGGTCGGATCGCTACAAGATGGTATCAGAGCACACGCTGAATGTAGGACACAACCACTAAGATGAGCCATAGGTCACTCTTCTATACTCATTTCAGACTCCTCTCCATTTTCTACTCTTTAGGATGGCGGACTCAAGGAACAAGTTTGCACAACCGGATGAAGACACACCTTTTGGATGACAATTGAAGGAAGTCGCTAGGTACCTGAACACCAGAATACCAAGCTTCAACGGGACCTACACCGCCACTTTACCAGAAGAGGAGCGTTGGATGATTCGAGTTCAAGTTCCAGGAAGGACATTCACGCCAGTTACTAAGCCCCTAGAGTTTTCCTTTGATGCACCCACCTGGAGTCTAGGCAAGAGCATGGCAGCCCACATTGCTATGGGACGAATTGGAGAAGTCTACAAACAGGAGCTGAAGGACACTATCTATCAGATATGTGGGCGCCGAGATGAGCAGTGGGAGATGATCAACACCAGGAGAGACCGGTCCATTGCAGCTTTCATCCAGGAGTTAAACCAGCACATTCGTCGATAGGAAAACCAGATGTGCGCAAGCATGATAGATTTGAAGAAGGCGATGACCAGGAACATGGAGCTAGAAGAGGAACTCAAGTCTACTCGCGACGGATATGAGGAAGAAATCACAATACTTGTGGAGAAGAATGACGACCTGACAAGGAAGCTAGGAATATTCATGGGAGACCCTGCGCCAGGAGGAGAAGACGATGAACCCAAGGAAATTCGTTCTGAGGACTACATCATCATCGATGACACCGACTCCGACCCCGACGATAGTGATGATGATTATAAAGTCGAAGCTGGAGCGGATATCATGGAGTCTTCCACCGATCAAAATTTCTGGATGACCACCATAAAATTAGTAGTATTCCCCCATGTATATAGTAGTAGTCCGAGCACTTTTGTAACGATAGCTCTAGACCGATTGTATGCCCTTGCTTGAATTGATTTGGTGTGATATGATTGTGTTTGACCCATGTGCATATGGGTAGTGTTTTCTCACTAGACCTCATTATATTCTAATCTCTCCCCTCTAAACCCATCGGATGCCTCCGAGACGTGACATCGGATTTGTCTTCCCACCTGAGATCACCCAGTTGATCCAGCAGCAGAATGCCTTGATGCAGATATTAGTCCAGAACCAAGGCAACAACAACAACAACAACCCGCCACCACCACCTCCAGTTGACAACTTAGCCCGTTTTCTAAGGTTGCAGTGGTCGGTGTTTTCCAGTAGCACCGAGCCAATAGTTGCGGATGACTGGCTACGCAGGATTGGAAGGGAGTTGACCACCGCAGGTTGCACAGATGCAGAGAAGGTGCGTTTTGCCGCACATCAATTAGATGGACCGGCAGCCTCATGGTGGGAGAATTACACAACCACCTTCCCTATAGCCAATACCACTTGGGATCAGTTTCAGCAAGCATTCCGCACTGCACATGTCTCAACTGGAGCTATGAACATGAAGAAGCACGATTTTCATAACTTACGCCAGGTAAACCGTACTGTGGCCCAGTACGTAGATGAGTTTAGTAAGTTAGCTTGCTATGCCCCTGATGATGTGGCCACAGATGCAACGAAGCAGGAGAAGTTTATGGAAGGGTTGAATGATGAGATGAGCATGTAGTTCATGGTAGCAATATTCGCTAACTACCAGGAGTTGGTAGATAGGGCTCTGGTGATTGAAGGGAAGCAACAATAGATTGAGAGCCACAAAAGGAAGTATGGACAAGGGAAGTACAATTCAGGAGCTCAGCAGAAGCCTCGATTTACCCCAAACTAGGGAGGATATACCCATAACCATGGAGGCCACACGCACAATGGAGGAAGTATGCATAACCACAGTGGCCCCAAGAATGGAAACGGGAATGGAGCAGGCAGCAATCAGAACAGCTCTAACCCAGCCACACCCGCCAAGAAGGATCAAAGTCACATTACCTGTTTCAAGTGCGGGAAGACTGGGCACTACGCCAATGATTGTCCGGAATTGAAGAACGGAAATGGCAATGGAAGCGCTGGGAAGAAGCCCAACCCTTTCAACAGGGGACAAGTGAACCACGTGAACGTGGAGGAGGTTGAAGAGCAGCCAGATGCAGTTATCGGTAAGTTTTTGGTGAAGTCATTTACCGCTCTTGTTCTATTTGATACTGGTGCATCGCATTCATACATTTCAAGGGGATTTGTGGACAAGTTTAAGTTACCCACCATAGCCCTTAGGACACCCTTGTTAGTAAGCTCACCAGGTGCAGTATATGGCCAGCCGATGGTGTGATCGGATACCCTTAAACATTGGTAGCCATGGTTTCCCCTCAGACCTAATAATTTTGGAGTCACAAGGGTTGGATGTGATACTGGGAATGGATTGGTTATCGAAGTATGGAGGAAATATTGACTGTGCTAGTAGGTCAATTCTACTCACCACCCCGGAGGGAAAAAGGATCAAGTATGTATCCAGGCATGCGCCAGGAGAACCCAAGTAAATTCTCTCTCAGGAGTTGTTCAGGAGGAAGTGCCTGTAGTGAAGGATTACCCAGATGTATTTCCAGAGGAGTTACCAGGCATGCCACCAGATCAAGACATTGAGGTTTTGATAGAGTTATTGCCAGGCACCGGACCAATATCATAGAGACCATACCGGATGCCCGCAAATGATCTGGAAGAGATCAAGAAACAGATTAAGGTGTTATTTGAGAAAGGTTACATTCGATGAAGTTCATCACCATGGGGAGCCCCAGTGCTCTTGGTTGAGAAGAAAGATGGATCGTTAAGAATGGTTGTTGATTATCGTGCTTTGAATGAAGTGACGATCAAGAACAAGTACCCACTGCCGATGATCAATGATCTGTTTGAACAGTTGCAAGGAGCTAAAGTATTCTCCAAGATCGATCTGTGTTCAGGATACCACCAGTTGAAGATCCGGGAATAGGATATACCTAAGACCGCCTTCACCACAAGGTACGGGCTATATGGGTATACGGTTATGTCATTTGGATTGACTAATGCCCCCGCCTATTTCATGAGCATGGTGAACAAGGTATTCATGGAGTTCTTGGATAAGTTTGTTGTGGTGTTCATTGATGATATTTTGGTATACTCGAAGAATGAAGAGGAACACAAGGAGCATTTGTGTTTAGTTCTCGAGAAGCTCTGGGAACATCAGTTATATGCCAAGTTCAGCAAGTGAGAGTTTTGGTTGAAGGAAGTTGGATTCCTTGGACATGTTATATCAGGAGAAAGTATAGCAGTGGATCCCACCAAGGTTCAGTCAGTCACTGAGTGGTTGGCACCCACCTCGATTGGAGAGATCCACAGTTTTCTTGGACTCGCAGGATACTATCGAAGATTCATTGAGAATTTTTTCCAAGATTGCAAAGCCTATGACGGTGTTATTAAAGAAAGAGACTAAGTTCAAATGGACAGAAGAATGTGAAGCAAGTTTCCAGGAGTTGAAGAAACGTTTGGTTACAGCCCCAGTGCTGATTTTGCCAGATATACGCAAGGATATCCAAGTGTATTGCGACACATCTCGCTTAGGACTTGGAGGAGTACTTATGTAGGACGGAAGGGTTGTTTCATATGCCTCACAACAGCTTCGACCGCATGAGTTGAATTATGCCATGCATGATTTGGAGTTAGCATCCGTAGTGCATACGCTCAAGAGCTGGAGACATTTTCTTATTGGAAACCATTGTGATGTGTACACGGATCATAAGAGTTTGAAGTACATTTTTCATGCAGAAGGAGCTGAACCTCAGGAAAAGGAGATGGTTGGAGCTCATAAAGGATTATGATATGAAGTTGCACTATCATCCAGGTAAGGCCAATGTCGTAGCAGACGCTTTGAGCCGGAAGAGTTACGCCAATACCCTCGTAAGCGGAGGATTGCCAAAGGAGTTAGCAGAGGATCTCAGGAAGCTTCGTTTGGAGATAGTCCCTAGAGGTTTTGTTGTAGCTATCGAGGTTCAGTCAACATTATTCGGAAAGATTCGAGAAGCTCAGAAGGATGACAAAGAAATTGCCGAGATAAATGTCACGCCCAATATGCGATACTATCCTAAAGAGACTCGAAGGTCCCACCAAGGATAGAACCGCATATTGACACGCTTTTGCAAGGTGGATATCATTACATCAACATTACACAATAGATGGGGATACATACAAGGCATACAAATGCTGCAAGAATACATCATACATAAGATCAACATCTGACTACGGATGAAACACAAACAGAAACTCAAACAATATCCACCCTACTAGCCCAGGCTGCCGACCCGGAACCTAACCCAAGATCGACGAAGAAGAAGAAGAACTCCAACACGAGTAAACATCGCTCTCGCGTCATGACCATCGCAGTACCTGTACCTGCAACTGTTGGGGTAGTAATCTATGAGCCACGAGGACTCAGCAATCCCATTACCATGGATATCAAGACTAGCAAAGCTTAATGGGTAAGGAAGGGGTAAAGTGGTGAGGTTGTAGTAGCGACTAAGCATGTATGGTGGCTAACTTATGAATACAAGAGTAAGATGAGAAGCTACGCAAGCGGTCGCCAACTAGTAATGATCAAGAAGTGATCCTGAACTACTAACGTTCAAACATAACCCCAAACCGTGTTCACTTCCCGGACTCCGCCGAAAAGAGACCATCACAGCTACGCAACGCGGTTGGTGTATTTCTAAATTGGGTTTACTTCAGGTCCTCTACAACCGGATATTAACAAATTCCCATCTGCCACATTACCGCGGGCACGGCTCTCGAAAGTTTAAACCCTGGAGCGGTGTCCCAACTTAGCCCATTATAAGCTCACGATTCGCAGAGACAATCCTCCATCGCGGGACACCCGATCAGACTCGAAATCCCGGTGCACAAGACATTTCGACAATGGTAAAACAAAACCAGCAAGACAGCCCGAATGTGCCGACAAATCCCGGTGCACAAGACATTTCGACAATGGTAAAACAAAACCAGCAAGACAGCCCGAATGTGCCGACAAATCCCGATAGGAGTTGCACATATCTCGTTCTCAGGGCACACCGGATGAGCCAGACGTTGGGTTGGCATAGATCCTGGTTGCCCAGGGGGCACCGCACATCGCTCGGTTTGGACCAGCACTCGGAGGAGCACTGGCCCGGGGGGGGGGGGGGGCTAAAATAAAGATGACCCTCGGGAGCGCGACTCCCTAGGGAAAAAATATAGGTAGTGGGTAGGCAAATGTAAAACCAATGTTGGGCCTTCCTGGAAGAGTTTTATTCAAAGCAAAACGTCAAGAGGGTCCCATACCCCTCATCGTGTTAGGGACGCAAAATCAAGGAACATAACACCGGTATGACGGAAACTAGGTTGGGAAGAGTGGAACAAAACACCAGGCATAAGGCCGAGCCTTCCACCCTTTACCAAGTATATAGATGCATTAATTAAAATAAGAGATATTGTGATATATCAACATAAACATGATATCCATGTCCCAACATGGAACAACCTGCAACTGCACCTGCAACTAGCAATGCTATAAGAGGGGCTGAGCAAAGCGGTAACATAGCCAAACAATGGTTTGCTAGGAAGGGTAAAAAGGTTAGAGGCTATCATGGTAATTTGGGAGGCTTGATAAACAAGTGGTAGGTAGCGCGACATAGCGATAGCATCGAGACAACTAGCATAACAATGATAGTAGTGAGATCAACTGTGACGGTCATCTTGCCTGAAATCCCGCTAGGAAGAAGAACGAGTCCATGAAGAAGATGAAGCCACGTAGACGAACCAAGCGTAGATGAACGAATCCTCACGATCGCAACGAAACTGGAACTAACGGGAAGGAGCACAACCGGAAAGAAGCAAACAACATGGTAAACACACAACACATAAACATGACATGATGCTCAACCAAGTATGATGCATGACAAGTCTATTTGATGCTACTCATGGAAAGAGATGATGCATCCAAGAGCAACATAACAAGGCAAGTTTAAATAAGGCCGGAAACAACATATAACAATTTCGGTAAGTCCTCAAATGCAAAATTTCGAAATTCGTCCAGATTTGATTACAACACCATGTTGAAGTTGTTAAACATCAATTTAAAATGCACCAAGATGATCTACATGGTTTTCTAGTCAATGTACATATAAAGTTCATTTAATTCGGAGCTACGGCCTAGAAGATATGAGCAAAACAAGTTAAACATGACATTGATGCAAAAAGCATACAAACATCAACCACACACCTCAAAACATGGATGCAACAAGGTAATATGAAACTAAATGCAAAACTAAGCAAGTTTCATATAGAGCACACTCAAAATGGAGCAACGGTTCAACACATACATGAAACAAGTTTAAAGAACAAGCTGTCCAAAACAACAACTAGGCATCTAGCAAGCATCAGATCAGTATGCTACAGTGCTGCAACATGAAAAAAAGGCATGCACATGATGTACAGGTAAAGCATGACAAAACATGAAAACTGAGCTATCTCCAGAAATCACTAGAACATGCTCAAAAGGACATGGAAAGATTGCAAATAATAACAGTTTCAGACTTAGCAGAAATCACTGGACATGGCAGAAATAACATCAGGTTGCAATGTTTAGAGCAATAAAAATACCTGTTACAGCAAGCTATCATGGCAAACTCGAGCACGGCATGCTTGTACTAAAAGCACTTAACAAAGCTCCCTTACTGTACTTATTCCAAAGATCAACAAAAAACATGGTAGCATCCATGCAAACATGGCAAATGATATGACAGATTCAGACTGAAAATAACAGTACATGGCAGGAACAACGATAAGTAGGCATGTTGGTGAGCTTGTACCACTGACCACAAGGTATTTCATGGCATGTGAAGTCAACCAATAGTAAGAGGACATATTTATGAAGCTAAGCATGGCAAGAGCAAGTTCATAGGGTGCATGGATCACTAGAAAAATACATGGAAAAACTGAACTTAATGGTAACAGGCTAACAGCAACATTATTTAGCAAGTTTGGAGCATGATAACAACAAGCTACAGCAATCCACAATTTCAACCAAGGGCATGGATGGATATACCATAACATGTAGATCAAAGCAACCTTAGTGAACATCTCCATATTATGCATGGAGTCACTTGTAGCAGCAGGTTTACATAGCATCGTAATGTAACAGGAAAACAGCCACATCATGGAGCCTATTTTGTATGCTTGTGCTAGTCACCACAGAGCTCCTAAAAATACAAGACTTGCACCACTGTAAAGATGGCATGATGGATCTCAAAGCACATGTAGATATCAAGCACATAGGATGCACACACAAAATGCAACAAAAATGATAAATCAGCAAGTTCTGTTAAACTAAAACAGACAACATCATATAGCACTTTTGCAACGATGATTAGGGCATCCATATGAACTCAAACAAGCATGTCACAGTACAACAATATGAAGAGAATCACATAATGAACATTTTGATATATCATATGCATGAATCGGAGTAATATGGAAGGAGATATGGCATGTCAAAGATGCACACATGGAGTTGCAAAACTGGGGACTTAGCAGAATTTTACCCTCGGGGCGAGGACGAGCGGGACGGAGGGATCCAGGGCGCGGGGAGGCCGTTTGGTTCGCGGGGTTGGTGGATCTCATCCACCTTCCCTGGATCCGGCGAGGCGACGGCCTCCAGCGAGGTTCTGGCGACGGAGACGAGGGGACGGGGCGTCGCGCGCGATGGAGATGGCGAGGCGGCGCGAGGAGCGGCCGGGCTGCGCGGATCGGCGCCAGCAATGACGACGGCGGGGCTTAGGCGGCGCAGAGCCGACAACTGCCGGCGGGGCGCTGCCGGGCGGAGGCGCTGGACGGCGGAGCGGCGGGCGACGCGCTGTGGAGCGGGCGGCGCGCGGCGCGAGGCGGCGAAGGCACGGTGGCGGTGGAGCGCCTTGGCGGCGGGCAGCGCCCGTGGTCGGCAGCGGGTCAGCGGCGGCATGAGAGACGGCTGCGCTGGCGAGATCCGGGCCCGCCACGGCCCTGGGCGGGCCGGAGATGGGCTCCGCGGGCTCGGCGGCACGGTGAGAGAGAGAGAGGGCCGGCGGGGGTGACATGGCGGCGCCAGATTGGCTGCGGAGGCGGAGGCGGACATGTCCGGCGGCGCGAGGAGGAAGACGCTAGGGTTTCATCCGCGAAATTTTGGGGAGGTGCACATATTTATAGGTAGAAGTAGCTAGGAGAGTCCAAATGGGGAGCGGTTTTCGGCCAAGTGATCACGATCCAACGACCGAGAGCATGGAGGGGTTTTGGATGGGCTAGTGGGCTGTGGTGAAGGGGCTGGGCTGCAAAGGGAGAGGGATTTCGCGGTTACCCGGTTAACCGTTCGATCATCAAACGAACTCCAAATGGAATGAAATTTGCTGGCGGTATACCGGTGATATACCAAGGCCACTTGACAAATCTCAGCTCGTTCCGAGAACGTTTTTCTCCTGCTCACGAAACAAGGACTGAGAGGTGGAACGGGTGCATGTGAGAGAAACGGATGACGAAACGGTCAAAGGAGAAAGAGACCGGATGCAAGTTTTGAAAACATGATGATGCAATGCACATGATGACATGGCAAAGATGCAACACGCAAGCAAATGACATGGCAACGACAGCGAATAACTGGAAGACACCTGGCGCACCGGATTCGGGGCGTTACAACTCTCGTCTACTAACAAGAGATCTCGTCCCGAGATCTTAGGAACGAGAAGGGAGAGAAAGAGGAAGAGGTGAAACAAGCGCTGAAGAGGGAAAGAGAACAAAGTCGAGAACACTCGAGTAGGAAAGAGGAATGACGATTAAGATAAGAATCAAAAACTCAATGAATAAAATAGACTCTGGAACCACTCCGGTTAGAAAAGGAATAAGAACGAAAGAATTAGGTAGTACTCCGGCAAAACATGGAAAGAGTAGAACATGAACTTGAGAAGGTGGAAGGATACTTGCCGAGAGGGACAACACAACGCCTCCGGAAGAATTGAAAGAGTGGAATGAAAAGAACGGGGAAGAAGATGGCAACTTCTACCACGAATGAAATTGAAAGCATCCTTAGAAGGAAGGATTGAACGGAGTTGTTGGAAATTCAACAACAAAAGAATTGTTTGTTGTGGACTTATAGATAACATCTCAAAATTATGAGGTGATCACCGACCACAAGCGGAAAAGATTACATAGTTGAGAAGAATGAAGAAATGCAAAACTCCATTTCAAAAGAATACGGAGAATTAATTGCACTTCGAGAGGCAAGAAGGAAAGACACTTGAGCTCCTCCAAAAGAATCTTGATGAACACTTGACGAATGAATTAAATCCTTACGAACCACCATAAGAACTCCGGTAACAAAAGGATGATGAGATAAAATTGAGGTATGAAAAGAATAAGGGTAAAGCCTTGCGATGAATAGAAGGAGGTTCGACGAGACGACCAAGGAGAACTTGGAACTTTGGAAGGAAAAGAATAACTCAGGACCGAGAGACTATTCACCATGAAAAATCTTCGACGGGAGGAATTGATCCACTTGATGAAAGTGGAATAAGAATTATGTTATGCTCATCCTCCACCAATTAAATTGATGAGAAGCAATGGATTTGCATACTACTTATTCGTGTTGGAAAGGATTAAGGGGGGATATGGTGCGAAGTTTGGGAAGGTCTTCATGAACCACTAGTAGGATTGGAAAGAACGAGTGTACTGCAACGATAACAACAGAAAAGGAATCTTGAACAAACCACCGTAAGAATTCAAAATTGAATGACGAAGGAGAATGAATCACCAAGAAGAATTAGAAAAGCACAAAGATACTTGAGGGAATCTAGAGAAAAGAGAATGAAGAGATCGCAAACTGATTAAAGAGCAAAGCACCGGAAGAATATGGAGACGAACGAAAAGGCATGAATATAGAATAATTGGAGAACCAAGCTAAAAACTTGGAACGAAGAAATATTCCGAAATGATGGCCTCTGGATGATCGATAGAGAAAGCAACTCCCGAAATGCATCGAATGATTGAAAAGAATTTGCATGATTGAAAACAATTTGAGAGGATAACATCAAGCTAGCGCCACGAATCTTCAGGAGAACGAACAAGATTTAGGGAAAACTCTACTTCGGTCTTCAGATGTTGAGAATGACGACGAGAAACAGCACCAAAATTGTTGAGATACTCCAGGAGAATGAAAAGAGGAAAGATTGACCCGAACATGAAAGAATTTGAAAGCGATCTTGGAGAAAGCATCTGACTGATGAAATTCATATTGACGTGAAACTTCAAAAGAACTTGAGAATACCTCCGGGAAAATTAGAAGAGTCAGGTAAGATCCTGGAAAAGACTTGTGGGTTAGGGCCCGCTGAAAAGAAACACCGTTGGAAGGATTGTTTGAATGAGAAATGATGCACCAGAACGACTGAAAGACTCGAATGAGGTGACCACCTTGAAATAATTGAAGGCAACATGAATCTTCTGAAATGTCTTGAGCACTCCGGAAGGATAAACTGGCGAGAGGCAAACGAGCAAGGGGGAACACTTCAGTCAAGGAAAAGAATACGATCAACACCGAAAACTTGAATTGAATCCACCGGAAAGAAAATGAGACGAACAATGATGAACTTGACGAGAATTCACTGGTTGAGACAATTGAGGAATGGATGAAGAGGCTCCGCACAGATGAAATTGATGCTCGAATAGAGGCTCAGACTCCGGGAAGAAAAGGGGTGGGAGGGCTGGAAAAACAAAGACAACTGGAACGAGGAACCACGAATAACTTGAAGGGAAAACACTGGTTGAAATAATTGAGGAAAGAATGCAAAGGCTTCACACGAGTAGGAAGGATACTCGATTACGGACTTCGGCTCCGAGAAGAAAAAGGGTGGGTGGGTGGGAAAAGAAAGACAACTTCGGAAAGGGAAACAACGTCGGTTGAGAAAGCACTAAGGACTGATCATGCAAAAGATGACGATGATCAAAACCACTCGAAGAGAAGTGCGCCGGATTGAAAAGAGGATGGACAACGCACGAAAACTAACCGCCTGATCCAAAGAAAAATTTGAAGGGGAAAAGGAGTAGTTCAAAACACCTGCGTCAAGATTCCTTACCAGAGCGACGAAGGGGTAGAGGAGTAAAAAGAAGTCCTACTCTCCGATATAATTAGACTCTGAAAAAGTTTTCTTCTAGACTCGACAGCGGCTAAACTACACGATCAAACAAGGGGGGCTCCTAAGGTCGGTCGAGGCTCGGGTACCAACTTGTCACGCCCAATATGCGATACTATCCTAAAGAGACTCAAAGGTCCCACCAAGGATAGAACCGCATATTGACACGCTTTGCAAGGTGGATATCATTACATCAACATTACACAATAGATGGGGATACATACAAGGCATACAAATGTCGCAAGAATACATCAATACATCATACATAAGATCAACATCCGACTAAGGATGAAACACAAACAGAAACTCAAACAATATCTACCCTGCTAGCCAGGCTGCCGATCCGGAACCTAACCCAAGAACGACGAAGAAGAAGAAGAACTCCAACAAGAGTAAACATCGCTCTCACGTCATGATCATCGCAGTACATGTACCTGCAACTGTTGGGGTAGTAATCTGTGAGCCACGAGGACTAAGCAATCCCATTACATGGATATCAAGAGTAGCAAAGCTTAATGGGTAAGGAAGGGGTAAAGTGGTGAGGTTGCAGCAGCGACTAAGCATGTATGGTGGCTAACTTACGAATACAAGAGTAAGATGAGAAGCTACGCAAGCGGTCGCCAACTAGTAATGATCAAGAAGTGATCCTGAACTACTTACGTTCAAACATAACCCCAAAACCGTGTTCACTTCCCGGACTCTGCCGAAAAGAGACCATCACGGCTACGCAACGCGGTTGGTGTATTTTTAAATTGGGTTTACTTCAGGTCCTCTACAACTGGATATTAACAAATTCCCATCTGCCACATAACCGCGGGCACGGCTCTCAAAAGTTGAAACCCTGCAGGGGTGTCCCAACAGAGCCCATTATAAGCTCACGATCCGCGGAGACAATCCTCCATCGCGGGACACCCGATCAGACTCGGAATCCCGGAGCACAAGACATTTCGACAATGGTAAAACAAAACCAGCAAGACCGCCCGAATGTACTGACAAATCCCGATAGGATCTGCACATATCTCATTCTAAGGGCACACCGGATGAGCCAGACGTTGGGTTGGCATAGACCACAGGTTGCCTGTGGGCGCCAAGACATCGCTGGGTTTGGACCAGCACTCGAGGAGCACCGCCTGTGGGGCTAAATAAAGATGACCCTCGGGAGCGCGACTCCCTAGGGAAAAAATATAGGTAGTGGGTAGGCAAATGTAAAACCAATGTTGGGCCTTGCTGGAAGAGTTTTATTCAAAGCGAAAAGTCAAGAGGGTCCCATACCCCTCATCGTGTTAGGGACGCAAAATCAAGGAACATAACACCGGTATGACGGAAACTAGGGCAGAAAGGGTGGAACAAAACACCAGGCATAAGGCCGAGCCTTCCACCCTTTACCAAGTATATAGATGCATTAATTAAAATAAGAGATATTGTGATATCCCAACATAAACATGATATCCATGTCCCAACATGGAACAACCTGCAACTGCACCTGCAACTAGCAACGCTATAAGAGGGGCTGAGCAAAGCGGTAACATAGTCAAACAACAGTTTGCTAGGAAGGGTAAAAAGGTTAGAGGCTATCATGGTAATTTGGGAGGCTTGATAAACAAGTGGTAGGTAGCGTGACATAGCAATAGCATCGAGACAACTAGCACAGCAATGATAGTAGTGAGATCCAAGGTGACGGTAATCTTGCCTGAAATCCCGCTAGGAAGAAGAACGAGTCCATGAAGAAGATGAATCCACGTAGACGAACCAAGCGTAGACGAACGAATCCTCACGATCGCAACAAAACAAGAACTAACAGGAAGGAGCACAACCGGAAAGAAGCAAACAACATGGTAAACACACAACACATAAACATGACATGATGCTCAACCAAGTATGATGCATGACAAGTCTATTTGATGCTACTCATGGCAAGATATGATGCATCCAAGAGCAACACAACAAGGCAAGTTTAAAAGAGTCCGGAAACAACATATAACAATTCTTTTTTTTGAAACGGAACACCCTTGTTTCCATTACAAAGACAATCTGGCTAAGTCGTCAGTTACAGAGTTTTGTACGAAATCAGGGAAGTGGCCCAACCAGGTCTCACATCTGCCACTCCCTAGACCATGACCATACGCAGCTGAAGAGTGTGCTGCATTGTTACAGATTCCAGGACATATATTCAGTTTAGCAACATCCAAAGCAACATTCTACTGAAACTTCATCTCTTGGAAAAATGATCCTAAACTAGATTTATCATACTCTTCGCTTGTTGCCGCCTGTTTCAGCAACATGGAATCAGTTTCAAAGATGACTTGGTTACCTCCCATCGTTGCCGTGGCATGGATTGCATATAGCATGGCTAAAGCTTCAACATGGAGTGGACTGGATACAAGTTCCAGGTTTCCTGCTCCTGCAGCCAAAAGTGTGCCTTCATCATTTCTCAGAGTAAAACCCCAACCTCTAGAGTTTGATGCTTCATGAAACGCACCATCAGAATTTATTTTAAGGAATGTACTTGGTGGAGGAGACCATTTTGGCGTGGCGGTCTGTTTTTGGGCACTCCTTCGTATCTTGAGATTCCTGAAACTATTGACATGATAGTAAATAGAGGCAACAATTTAATCAATGGTTTTCATCGTGTCGCCCACGTTAGCTTTATTTCTTTCATGCCACCATAGCCAGAACAGGACACACACCTTTATGCTCTCTTCCTTTGACAGATGAAATACCTCCTCAAACAAGCTAAGAGGATCATTGCATAGCACTAACTTGCTTCTAATATCTTCCATCTGTGATGCGCGCCACAATTGTTTCACCTTTTTTGCATTTGAGGAAACAATGACAACCATCCTCATCATATCGGAAGCACACTGGGCACCTAGTGTCAATATCCATTCCCTTATTTTTCAACTTCATTCGCAGTGGTAGACTATATGTTGCCAGACGCCAAATGAAGTGTAGGACCTTATTCGGGAGAGGTAAAGCACATATTCTCTTCCATTCGAAATCAGTCGCCTCTCCATTACTTCTTGAAGTTGACGTTTGCCCATGGCTTGATTCCCGTTCTGCATTGTCCACTGCAACCTTATAGGCTGATTTCACCGAGAAGATCCCCTTCTAGTCAAAGTGCCATGCAATGGAGTCATCAAAATGATCATAAATGGGGATCCGCAGGATTATCTTTGAATCCTCTGCATTGAAAGTTTGGTGCACAAGGTTAGCATCCCAACTATTTATATGTGGGTCTATAAGATCCGCAACCTTCGAAATCACTTTTCTCCCACAAAATGAGGTGACCCTTCTTGTAGTTCCTCTTGGGAGCCAGGGATCCGTCCAGATTTTGATGTTTTGCCCATTTCCGACTCTCCAAATTATACCTCTTTTCAGCAGTTGCACGCCTTTCAAAATACTATGCCATGAATACGAAATTCCCTTTTTTGGAGTCGCTTCGATTATGCTATTCCCTGGATGATATTTGGCCTATAGTACTTTGGCGCATAGTGAGGACGGATTCTGAAGCAGTCGCCATGCTTGTTTAGCAAGCAGGGCCATATTGAAAGCATGGAGGTCCCTGAATCCTAATCCACCCACTCTCTTTGGTTTTGAGAGCTTCTCCAGCTAGTCCAAAGGATTTTGTTTACTTTGTCCACTGGCTCCACCGAACTTACTTATCATGGAACTAAGTTCATCACACAAACTTTTTGTTAGGTCAAAGCAGGCCATAGTGTATACTGGGATCGCTTGAGCTGCTGCCTTGATTAGAATTTTCTTTCCTGCTTTGGATAGTAACCTCTCCTTCCAGCCTTGTATCTTATTCCACACTTTTTCCTTTATATACTGGAAAGCTTTAGATTTCGCCTTCCCAATATAAGTTGGTAGTCCAAGGTATCTCCCTTTCAAGCCTTCTGTTGTAATGCCCAATGCCCCCATCATCTCTCTTTTGTGCATTTACTTAGTGTTGTTGCTGAAAAGGATGGCTGACTTGTCCTTGTTTATTACTTGTCCGGAGCAAACCTCATACTTCTCTAGAATATCATTAATAGTCCGGGCATTTTCTTCATTTGCCTCTAGGAGCAACAGTGAGTCATCTGCAAAGAGTAAGTGACTTACACTTGGTGCTTCTCTGCATAGTTTGATCCCTTTCAAATTCCCTTTTCTTTCAGCATCATATAACAGAGCGGAGAAACCCTCTGCACATAGTAGAAATAAATACGGTGAAAGTGGGTCGCCTTGGCGTAGGCCTCGTTGGGGAATGATTATCTTAGTTGCATCTCTGTTTACCTTCACTTGATATTTAACCGTTGTCACGCACTTCATCACAAATTTGACCCATTCTCCTTTAAATCCCAACTTTAGCATCATTTCCTTTAGAAAATTCCATTCAACCCGGTCGTATGCTTTACTCATGTCAAGTTTTATTGCTGCACACCCCTTCCTACCGCTTCTCTTCCTCTGTAAAAAATGTGTTAGTTCATAGGCCAGGAGAATATTATTGGAAATAATACGACCTGGTACAAATGCACTTTGATTGGGTGAAATGATATGAGGCAAAATACATTTCAGTCTATTAGCAATTACTTTGGGGATCACCTTGTAGATGACGTTGCAGAGGCTGATGGGTCTTAAATCCTTTAGGCTTTCTGTATTTGTATTTTTCGGAATTAACACGACCATGGTGTCATTCCATCCTTCAGGCATTTGGCCACCTTCAAGGACATTTAGAACCTCTTCGGTAACTTTATCGCCGACTAGGTGCCAGAATCTTTTGTAGAAAATAGCAGACATGCCATCAGGCCCGGGTGCCCTGATATCTCCGATATTGAGCAAGGCCTATTTAACTTCTTCCTTCGTGTATACAGCAGTAAGCCTTTCATTCATTTGTGCATTTACCCTAGGTGAAACTGTCATCATGATTTGATTGTTGTCTGGTCCTGCCACTGAGGTGAACAGGTTACAGAAATAGCTAGCAACATGCTCTTTTAACTGCTCTGCACCCTCTACCCACACTCCATCATCTCTCCTTAACCTCCTAATTGTATTTTTCTTTTTCCTCTCTGAGGCCGAAGCATGAAAAAAAGCAGTGTTTTTGTCACCATCTTGGAGCCATTTAACATGTGCTCTCTGCCTCCAAAACATGTCTTGCTGCTGTTCTAATCTCTCTAGTTTTTCCCGCAGAATGTGTTCTCGGTCTATTGTGCCCTGGTTTATTGGTGCCCTTCTCGTCTGCTCCAACTCGACTTTAATCGCCTTTATCCTCTTCTCCAAATCACCTAGGACGTTAGTATCCCAGATCTTTAGGTCTCCTGCCACTCTTCTAAGTTTTTGTGATAGGCTATTTTCGCCCCTCAAGTGTGCAGTATATCATGCATTGCTTGTGACCTCCTCGAAACCTTCTTCCTGTAGCCACTTTGCCTCGACTCTGAAACCAGACTGACCATTTCCTTGGTGTCGCATGGCTCTGTCCGTTCCTTGTACATAGACAGTCATTGGTCGGTGGTCTGAGTGCCTCGGATCCCCTATTATTACCTTGTATGATGGAAATCTAGTACACCAATTCTGAGACCCCACAGCTCTATCAAGTCTCTCTTTTATGTATTTACTTGCTTCATGGCTATGATTTCTCCACGTGTACTTGTCTCCCATGTATCCCAGATCACGCAGACCACAATCTGCCAAAGCCATCCGAAACTGCTCCATTCGTTTAGTAGCCCGATATGGGCCACCTTTCTTTTCATCGCTATATAAGACTTCATTGAAATCACCGGCACAAAGCCATGGAAGTTTTATTTGTTGGTCTAGAGTCCTCAAAAGCTTCCATGTTTTATCCCTTTTTTTCCGTCGCAGGCTCACCATATATGCCCGTGAATCTCCATTTAAAACAATCTTGTTCCACTATCTTCACATCAATATGATATCTCGAGTAATTGGGCAATTCAACTTTCACATGTCTCTTCCACATTAAAGCAAGCCCACCGCTCCCTTCACAATCCCTTACCACCATATTTGGCATTCCCAACAGGTATTTTATCCGTTGCATCCTTCTCCCATCCAATTTTGTCTCAGATAAGAAAAGAACATCGGGGTCCACCCGCTTCTGGAGGTCCAGAAGCCCCCGAACTGCCGGGCCATTCCCCAAACCCCGGCAGTTCCAAACTGTGATCCTCATTTTGCTTCATCGGGCTGTCCCTGCAGCCCAGCATTCACAAATTCAGAGTTTGTATTTTCTTCCTTCTCCCCTCCCCCAGCTTCACAAATGGGATCCCTTCTGATCTTCTTTAGCATCTTACTTTCTAGGTCTATGTCCATTAGATCAGCATTTCTCTTCTTTGGTTCGGTCTCAACCCCTTGCTTCTGCAGCTGCTTGTTCTTTGCTCTTTCAATACGCTTGAAAGTGCTATTTACTGCCCTTTTCACCTCATTATTTTCGTATTTATTTTTTACACCCTCCTTTAGCTGAGACTTATTCTTTCCTACCGCTGCATTCTCCTTTGGTGCTAGATTAAAATCTATATCAATAATTTCCTTTTGCATCCTTTGGAGACCACTCCACTTGCACTGTTAGTACAGAAGCCATCTTCTAAGCCTTTATTTGGTTCATCCACAAAATGTATTTTATGATCAGAGAACAGTTTCTTGCCCTCAAGGGACCCAGACTGAACATTTTGGATTGCCTTCAGTAGGCTCATAACTTCTTTCTCCTCCCCTCTTGTTGTTCTCTCTCCATCCCTTCCTATCGACTCATTTTTCCTCCAAGATGGACCATCACTCCCCTGCTTACTTCCTTTGCTGCCTGCGCTGTTTGTTACCCAGAAATCACCTCGGTCACTTGAGCTTCTGCTCCTCTCTTTGCTTGAGCTTCCTCTTAAAATTGTTGCATGTAACCAGGGTCCAAATTGCCTAGCACCCTCTCTTCTGGTTTTAGTTGGACATGCCTTCTCAATGTGGCCAATTATGCCACAACTGAAGAAGAAATCTGGTAGATGTTCATATTTAAAGGAGACAATTTTCTCTTTTTCCTTTTCTTTCCCTCCTTATCCTCTTCATCATCTCCCATCATCTCTTCATGAACATGCCTCTGATCCTCTTTATCCTCTTCCAGTTCAGCGTGACAAACCTCATTATTGGACTTGTTATATCCATTCTAACATTAATTCGCATGAATTCCCCCATTGCGTTTCCGTCATCATCTAGATCAACATCCAACACTTCTCCTATTTGTTGTCCCAGCAGATCTCCTGTTTCCATGCTCATCATTACTATAGGGATACCATAAGCTCTGACCCAGATGGGGATCATCTTAAAATCATACTCATCAATAGTATTACTGGGTACAAAATCTTCCATCACTAGCAAGTTTTTGTTGAACATCCATGGGCCATTTTCTAGTGCCTTCTTCTTGCTTGCTTCTTCATGGAATGTGAAAAGAAACTGATTCCTTCCCATATCCTTGCATTCTACCCTTGATAAAGGACACCAAACCTCTGCTAAAGTTCTCCCCAAATATTCAGATTTTGCCGGTCTTTCTGAGAAGATCTTACCCATTGCTTGTAGCTTGCCCATGGTAGGAGAACATGCCTGCTTCTTTCCAATCTTAATGCCTTTCTTCTCTGCATCCGAGAGCTTCAACTTTTCTAGCTTACATTCCACTCCCTCCAAAGCTGGGACCTTCCTGTCCCCCATGGCCGTCTCACCTGGTAGGACTCCGAGCTGCGCCACCCACCACTAGGGACTACCGGCCCAACCGCCTCCACACAAAGTCGCTAGGATTATATTGGTGTTGGGCTCTCTCTGGATTTGAAGATTACACGAACTGGAACTCAAATCGCCGCCGGACCTGGGATTGGAGCTCTCAAAACAATGAGGGGCGTGGTTGGTCAGGCAGCTTCAGTTGGATTTTGGAAACAGAGAACCAGATTTACAGGAAATTGAAGAAAAGGTGGAGCGGATTGGGATGGATTGGAATGGATTTGCTGGAGATTGGAAAGGGCCGGATTGGAAAGCGGATTGGGTTGCAATGGCTGCCAACAGAGTTTGCTGTGGGAAAACACACGAGGTCGCTGGAGACTACACGAACCGTCACGTGCGGACGGACTTAGCCGTAACATATAACAATTCTGGTAAGTCCTGATATGCAAAAATTCAAAATTGGTCCAGATCTGATTAAAAAACCGTGTTGAAGTTGTTAAACATCAAGTTAAAATGCACCAAGATAATCTACACGGTTTTCTAGTCAAGTTACATATAAAGTTCATTTAATTCGGAGGTACAACCTAAAAGATATGAGCAAAACAAGTTAAACATGGCATTGATGCAAAAAGCATACAAACATCAATCACACACCTTAAAACATGGATGGAACAAGGTAATATGAAACTAAATGCAAAATTAAGAAAGTTTTATATAGAGCACACTCAAAACGGAGCAAGGTTCAACACATACACATGAAATAAGTTTAAAGGACAAGCTGTCCAAAACAGCAACTAGGCATCTAGCAAGCATCAAAACAATATTCTACAACACCTGAACATGAAAAAAAAGGCATGGACATGATTTACAGCTAAAGCATGACAAAACATGAACACTGAGCTATCTCCAGAAATCACTAGAACATACTCAAAAGGACATGGAAATATTGCAAATAATAACAGTTTCACAGACAGCAAAAATCACTGGACATGGCAGAAATAACATCGGTTGCAATGATTAGAGCTATCAATCAACATGTTAAATTAAGCTATAATGGCAACCTTGAGCGTGGAATGCTAGTACTAAAAGCACTTAACAGAACTCCCTTACTGAATTTATTCCAAAGATCAACAGAAAAGATAGTAGCGTCCATGCAAACATGGCAAATGATATGATAGATTCAGACTTAAAATAACAGTACATGGCAGGAACAACGATAAGTAGGCATGTTGGTGAGCTTCTACCACTCACCACAAGGCATTTCATGGCATCTTAAGTCAACGAACAGTAAGATAACATATGTATGAATCTAATAATGGCAAGAGAAAGTTCATAGGGTGCATGGATCACTAGCAAAACACATGGCAAAACTGAACTTAATGGTAACAGCCTGACAGCAATATTATTTAGCAAGTTTGGAGCATGATAACAACAAGCTACGGTAATAAATAATTTTAACCAAGGGTATGGATGGATAGAGCATAACATCTAGATCAAAACATCCATAGTGAACATCTCCAGATTATGCATGCGTTCACTTGTAGCAGCACGTTTACATAGAGTCACAATGTAACAGGAAAAGGACTTTGCAAAACACCAAGTGTCTGAAAACAGCAACATCATGGAGCCTATTTTGCATGCTTTTGCTAGTCACCAAAGATCTCCTAAAAATACAAGACTTGCACCACTACAAAGATGGCATTATGGAGCTCAAAACACATGTAGATATCAAGCACATAGGATGCACACACAAAATGTAACAAAAATGATAAATCAGCAAGTTCTGTTAAACTACAGCAGACAACATCATATAGCACTTCTGCAACGATGATTAGGGCATCAATATGAACTCAAACAAGCATGTTACAGTACAACAATATGAAGAGCGTCACATAATGAACATTTCGATATATCATATGCATGAATTGGAGCAATATGGAAGGAGACATGGCGTGTCAAAGATGCACACATGGAGTTGGAAAACTGGGGACTTAGCAGAATTTTACCCTCGGGACGAGGACGAGCAGGACGGAGGGATCCAGGGCGCGCGGAGGCCGTTTGGTTCGCGGGGTTGGTGGATCTCATCCACCTTCCCTGGATATGGCGAGGCGGCGGCCTCCGGCGAGGTTCCGGAGACGGAGACGAGGGGACGGGGCGGCGCACGCGGTGGAGATGGCGAGGCAGCGCGAGGAGCGGCCGGGCAGCACGGATCGGTGCCAGCGGCCGACGACGGCGGGCGCTGCCGGGCGGAGGCGCTGGGCGCGCGAAGGGCGGGCGACGCCGGTGGAGCGGCGCGCGGCCCGGAGGCGGGAAGGCGCGCGGCGGGGAGCTGCCCAAGGGGGCGGGCGCGCGGTGGTCGGCGGGCGGTCGGGCGGCGGCGTGGAGAGACGGCTGCGCGGGCGAGATCCAGGCCTGCCGCGGGCCGGAGATGGGCTCCACGGGCCCGACGCGCGGTGAGAGAGATAGAGAGAGAGAGAGAGAGAGAGAGAGAGAGAGAGAGAGAGAGAGAGAGAGAGAGAGAGAGAGAGAGAGAGAGAGGGCCGGCGGGGGCGACATGGCGGCGCCGGATTGGCTGCGGAGGTGGAGGCGGACATGTCCGGCGCGGACGGATGTGTCCAGCGACGCGAGGAGGAAGACGCTAGGGTTTCACCGCGTAATTTTGGGGAGGGGCACATATTTATAGGTAGAGGGAGCTAGGAGAGTCCAAATGGGGAGCGATTTTCAGCCTCGCGATCATGATCCAACGACCGAGAGCATGGAGGGGATTTGGATGGGCTAGTGGGTTGTGGTAAAGGGGGCTGGGCTGCAAATAGAGAGGGCTTTCGTGGTTGCCCGGTTAACCGTTCGGGCATCAAATGAACTCCAAATGGAATGAAATTTGACAGGCGGTCTACCGGTGATATACCAAGGCCACTTGACAAATCTCGGCTCATTCCGAGAACGTTTTTCTCCCGCTCATGAAACAAGAACAGAGAGGTGCAATGGGTGCATGTGAGAGAAACGGATGACGAAACGGACAACGGAGAAAGAGACCGAATGCAAGTTTTGAAAACATGATGATGCAATGCACATGATGACATGGCAAAGATGCAACACGCAAACAAATGACATGGCAACGACGGCGTATAACTAGAAGACACATGGCGCACCGGATTCGGGGCGTTACAATAAAGGAGAGAATGAGTAAAGGAAAAGCCAATGGTTTTCGTGAGGATGAGCACGACACCTTGTGGTTCGAGGACCGTGTATATGTTCCCAATAATGCAGAGATCAGGAAGATGCTACTTCAGGAAGCTCATGACTCGCCCTACTCAATACACCCCGGAAATACCAAGATGTATTTGGATTTGAAGGACCGTTTCTAGTGGACTGGAATGAAGAAAGATATTGCCGAGTATGTGGCCATATGTGATGTATGTCAGAGAGTGAAGGCAGAACATCAGAAGACAGCAGGATTACTGCAGCCTATGCCGATACCCGAATGGAAGTGGGACAAGCTTGGCATGGATTTCATCATCGGTTGCCCAGGACCTGATCGGGACATGATTCTATCTGGGTAGTAGTTGATCGCTTGAGCAAAGTGGCTCACTTTATCCCAGTGAAGACCACCTATACAAGTGCAAAGTTGTCCAAGATATATATGACCAGGATCATATGTCTGCACGGAGTTCCGAGGACCATCGTATCAGATAGAGGAACGCAGTTTACTTCAAAGTTTTGGCACCAACAGCACCAGACTTTGTGTACCAGGCTAGAGTTCAGTACAACTTTTCACCCGTAGACAAATGGACAGACCGAGAGAGTCAATCAGACTCTGGAGGACATTTTGAGAGCTTGTGCGCTAGATTTTGGATCTAGTTGGGACGACAATTTACTCTACACGGAGTTCTCATACAACAACAGCTACTAGGCCAGTTTGAAGATGGCACCTTTCGAAGCATTGTATGGAAGAAGATGCCGAACATCGTTGATGTGGGACGAAGTTGGAGACAGTCAGTTGTTTGGACCGGATTTGATTAAAGAGTCAGAAGAGAAGGTTAAGCTGATTCGAGATAGACTGAAGGTAGCTCAGTCCAGGCAGAAGAGTTATGCAGACTCAAAATGCAAGGAGGTAGTCTATGAAGTCGGAGACAGAGCATATCTTCATGTGTTACCTCTGTGAGGAGTTACACGCTTTGGAGTAAAGGGAAAGTTCACCCCGAGATATGTAGGACCATACCGAGGATGAAGTGGTTGAAGTTACCCGAAGGACTGTCAGGAGTACATGATGTGTTTCACATTTCCCAGTTGAAGAAGTGCCATGCTGAAATGGCCGATATCCTCTCGAGAGATCAAAGGCCTCGAAGCAATTCAGTTGGATAGTGATCTGACCTATGAGGAGAAACCAATCGAGATTCTTGAGTTTGCCAGCCGAGTTACATGCAGCAAGGTTATCAAGTTTTGCAAAGTTCAGTGGAGCCACCATACCGAGGATGAAGCCACCTGGGAACGAGAAGATGATCTACGCAAGGACCACCCACACCTATTTTCTAGCCAACCCGAATCTCGAGGGCGAGATTCATCTTAAGCGGGGTAGGTATTTAACATCCCAAATTTTCAATTTGGAATGTTATAAATAGGTCATTCATGCATATCTCATTTTGTTTTGCGATCCTAGAAAATCCTAAGAAACTCAAGGACCCACGGAGAGAGTTGGGGATTTCACAATTTTCATATTTGAATTTTCTTAAATATCGAAACTAGGATCATTCTGGTTTTAATTATTTTTCTCTTCAAAAATATTTCATATTAAAATATATGAGAGGAGATAATATGACTTCTCCAAAATAAAAGAAATATTGAAGGAAAATGTTAAAATCAAATAAATAATTTATTTGGATTTTATGACTTTTATTTTGAATTAGGAAAAATATGCGTTTTTCAAAATTGCATTAGAGGCCCAAATAAATGTTCACTTTGTCCACAATATTATTAGAGGATCGTGAAAATTTATTTCAGGATTTTTGGACTCCGTTTAGTATTTCTTTCATTAATTTTTCCGTGTCAGGATTTTTTTTAAGTCAACCGACCTAAACGGGTCGTGACCGACCCGGACTCCTGTCGGGCAGGCTTTATAAGCGCCGCCCGAGGCCGCCCCAGCCGACCAAGCCACCCGCGTGCCGCCCGCGCCGCCGCACATCCGCCGCTGCCCCGCCGCCGCCGCCGCACCGGATCTCGCCGAGCCCCCGCAGTTGACCATTATACCGGTCGGTTTTTTTTCCAGAAAACCCTAGATGGTTTTTTATTTAAATCAGTTTTTGTTCGGTTTTCTTCAGTTTAGTTAAACAGAGGACGTTCGTTCGTACGTTCATGTTAACGAATGTTGTTCGTCAGTTAGCCGCAGACAGCGAACGTTCGTCCGTTAGCCTGTTCGTCTAGTTTTATTTTCCAGGGTTTTTCCGCAATTACTTTCGATCGTGATTTCTGCCCTGATCTTCGTTTTAGTTTATCTTTTCGCTCGTTTATCCAAATCAGGTGAAACAAGCACCTAGATCTTTGTCTCGAAGCCCTCTTTCTGTTTAAACAACTTGAACAAGATTTTGGTACTGTAAAATTTGACTTTAGTCCAGATTAGTAAACGGATCTTGTTTCTTTCGTGGTTTGAGTTTCGTTGCTCCGTTTGGTTTGATTCTTTTTGCTAACCGGAGTTCTTCAGTTGAACTTTCTGGTTAGATCTTCTTATTTGAGTTTTATCCGTGCATCTTTGCTTGAGTGCTTATGTATGCTATTGTTTGTTTGCGATAGAATTCCCGGAGTGCGAAGCGTGCTACTACGAGTCACTAGGTTTTGCGGATCGTCAGCAAGGCAAGTAACACATTGATCATACTCTTTTCATACCCAGTTTTTATGCATTAGTTTCAATCCTCAAACACTACAAGATTAAGATGTGATTAAAATGTGGGTATTCGGAAGTAGATGATGAGATAGAACCTATTACCTGTTTTATTATCAAACCCTTGGAGTTACTTCTACGCTATGCTTATATTGCTATGCTATGCTCGTAGACGTGGATTGGGTTTGAGTGTGTCTATGACAGATGTGAGATTGTTTATTTAATGGTTTAACTTAAGGTGGGAACTTTAATACACATCTGGGTGGATTGTTGGTTTAGGGCACGTGGGGTTATACCAATGTTGTCCTAGGAGATCCCAGGGTTATACCGTGTGATCCTCCTATGATCCGCCACCCAGGCTCAAAGGGATCATAAGATTATTCATGCTAGAAACTTCTGTGTGCAGCCACAAGCTATTATGGGCTCTAGCATAGTTGAGTATGTTGCATGACCTCTTCCAGTGGTAGGCTAGCAAATGTAGGGGATGTAGGTTGGTACTGTCTACCCGGGGTTAGAGTTAATGTTTCTGAAAGACTGTGTCTCGGTCATCCGTTTCTCAAACACCATATAGTGCGAGAAATCCAACGGAGGAGATCGAGTCTTGTGGGGAGAAGTGCGCAAACCTCTGCAGAGTGTACAAACTAATCATGGTTAGCGGTGTCCCCGGTTATGGACAACTTGAGTATCTGGTACTTGAATTATTTATTTGATATCATCACTCTAAATTAATTTGTTGGGTTGTAAATGATTACTTTAATTGGGATTGAGTTGGAGGAACCTTCTCAATGATGTTTCAACCACCATGATAGTTAAATAAAATATATTCCTTTGTTGTAGGGAAAAATTGGCTTTTCGCAAAACATTATAACCATAGAGCCTCCACCAGCCATATTTGCATGTAGTAATAGCATTTACCTATTCGTTGCTCTACTGTGTTATATTGCCAGCATATTTCATGTGATGACCCGTTTTCGGGCTGCAACATATCATGTTGCAGACTTTTCAGACGATGAGTAAGGTGCCATAGGTCGTTGTCGTTCACTAAGCTATGCCGTTGGAGTTGATGGACTCACTTTATCTTCCAAGCCTTCTGCTGCTATCTTATTTAGATGGCCTTACGCCATATTTATTGTAATAAGTTCTCTTTTGAGACATTCGATATAATAAGTGTGTGATTGCTACTCTGTTATAAATCCTTCGAGTACTGTGTGTGTCAGCATTACCGATCCAGGGATGACACTGAACATAGAAATTTGACCATCTGAAGTCAGCTCGCTACAAATAAATAGCGGATCACGCACTGTTGGGGAACGCAGAAATTTCAAATTTTTCCTATGATCACACAATATCTATCTAGGTGATGCATAGCAACGAGAGAGGAGAGTGTTGTCTACGTACCCTCGTAGACCGAATGCGGAAGCATTATGAGAACGCGGTTGATGTAGTCGTACGTCTTCACGATCCGACCGATCCTAGCACCGAAGGTACGGCACCTCCGCGATCTGCACACGTTCAGCTCGGTGATGTCCCACAAACTCTAGATCCAGCTGAGGTCGAGGGAGAGTTTCGTTAGCACGACAGCGTGATGACGGTGATGATGAAGTTACCGACGCAGGGCTTCGTCTAAGCACTACAACGATACGAACGAGGTGGAAATCTATGGAGGGGGGCACCACACACGGCTAAACAATCAACTTGTGTGTCTATGGGGTGCCCCCTCCCCCGTATATAAAGGAGTGGAGTAGGGGAGGGCCGACCCTCTATGGCGCTCCCAAGTGGGGGAGTCCTACTCATCAAGGGTGCATGACCATAAAAGATATTACTCATATAAATAGAACAACCATTATTCTCTGATTTAAATGAATAATCGTCTCGCATCAAACAAGATCCAAATATAATGTTCATGCTCAACGGTGGCACCAAATAACAATTATTTAGGTCTAAAATTAATCTCGAAGGTAGATGTAGAGGTAGCGTTTCCACGGCGATCACATCGACTTTGGAACCATTTCCCACGTGCATCATCACCTCGTCCTTAGCCAATATTCGCTTAATCTGTAGCCCCTGTTTCGAGTTGCAAATATTAGCAATGTAACCAGTACCAAATACCAGCGCCATCGCGAGCATTAGTTAAGTACACATCAATAACATGTATATCAAATATACCTTTCACTTTGCCATCCTTCTTCTCCGCCAAATACTTGGGGCAGTTCCGCTTGCAGTGACCAGTCCCTTTGTAGTAGAAGCACTCAGTCTCAGGCTTAGGTCCAGACTTGGGCTTCTTCACTTGAGCAGAACTTGTTTGTTATTCTTCTTGAAGTTCCCCTTCTTCCCTTTGCCATTCTTCTTGAAACTGGTGGTCTTGTTAGCCATCAACACTTGGTGCTCCTTCTTGATTTCTACCTCCGCAGCCCTTAGCATCGCGAAGAGCTCGGGAATTGTCTTATCCATCCCTTGCATATTATAGTTCATCACGAAGCTTTTGTATCTTGGTGGCAGTGATTGAAGAACTTTTCCAATGACACTATCATCAGGAAGATTAACTCCCAATTGAGTCAAGTGGTTGTGGTACCCAGACATTCTGAGTATATGTTCACTGACAGAACTATTCATCTCCATTTTGCAGCTATAGAACTTATTGCAGACTTCATATCTCTCAATCCGGGCATTTGCTTGAAATATTAACTTCAACTCCTGGAACATCTCATATGCTCCATAACGTTCAAAACATCGTTGAAGTCCCGGTTCTAAGCCGTAAAGCATGGCACACTGAACTATCGAGTAGTCATCAGCTTTGCTCTGCCAGACGTTCATAACATCTAGCGTTGCTCCTGCAGCGGGTTTGGCACCTAGTGGTGCTTCCAGGACGTAATTCTTTTGTGCAGCAATGAGGATAATCCTCAAGTTACGGACCCGGTTTGTGTAATTGCTACAATCATCTTTAAACTTAGCTTTCTCTAGGAATGCATTAAAATTCAACGGAACAACAGCACGGGCCATTTATCTACAACAACATAGACATGCAAAATACTATCAGGTACTAAGTTCATGATAAATTAAAGTTCAATTAATCATATTACTTAAGAACTCCCACTTAGATAGACATCCTCTAATCATCTAACTGATCACGTGATCCATATCAACTAAACCATGTCCGATCATCACATGAGATGGAGTAGTTTTTAATGGTGAACATCACTATGTTGATCATATCTACTATATGATTCACGCTCGACCTTTCGGTCTCAATGTTCCGAGGCCATACCTGCATATGCTAGGCTCGTCAAGTTTAACCCGAGTATTCTGCATGTGCAAAACTGGCTTGCACCCGTTGTATTGAATGTAGAGCTTATCACACCCGATCATCATGTGGTGTCTCGGCACAACGATCTGTCCCAACAGTGCATACTCAGGGAGAACACTTATACCTTGAAATTTAGTGAGAGATCATCTTATAATGCTACCACCGAACTAAGCAAAATAAGATGCATAAAGGATAAACATCACATGTAATCAATATAAGTGATATGATATGGCCATCATCATCTTGTGCCTTTGATCTCCATCTCCAAAGCACCGTCATGATGACCATCGTCACCAGCTTGACACCTTGATCCCCATCGAAGCATCATTGTCGTCTCGCCAACTATTGCTTCTACGACTATCGCTGCCGCTTAGTGATAAAGTAAAGCAATTACATGGCGATTGCATTTCATACAATAAAGCGACAACCATATGGCTCCTTCCAGTTGCCGATAATTGTGTTAAAAAACATGATCATCTCATACAACAATCTAAATAATTATGTCTTGACCATATCACATCACAACATGCCCTGCAAAAACAAGTTAGACATCCTCTACTTTGTTGTTGCAAGTTTTACATGGCTGCTACAGGCTTAGCAAGAACCATTCTAACCTACGCATCAAAACCACAACGATTTTTTGTCAAGTTTTCTGTTTTAATGTTCAACAAGGACCGGGCATAGTCACACTCGATTCAACTAAAGTTGGAGAAACAAACACCTACTAGCCACTTGTGTGCGAAGCACGTCGGTAGAACTAGTCTCGTGTAAGCATACGCGTAATGTCGGTCTGAGCCGCTTCATCCAACAATACTGCCGAATCAAATTATGACATGCTGGTAAGCAGTATGACTATTATCGCCCACAACTCTTTGTGTTCTACTCGTGCATATAACATCTACGCATAGACCTGGCTCGGATGCCACTCCTGGGGAACACAGAAATTTCAAAATTTTCCTACGATCATGCAAGATCTATCTAGGTGATGCATAGCAACGAGAGGGGAGAGTGTTTTCTACGTACCCTCGTAGACCGAATGCGGAAGCGTTATGACAACGCGGTTGATGTAGTCGTACGTCTTCACGATCCGACCGATCCTAACACCGAAGGTACGGCACCTCCGCGATCTACACACGTTCAGCTCGGTGACGTCCCACGAACTCTAGATCCAGCTGAGGTCGAGGGAGAGTTTCATCAGCACGACGGCGTGATGACGGTGATGATGAAGTTACTGACGCAGGGCTTCATCTAAGCACTACAACGATATGTCCGAGCTGGAAATCTGTGGAGGGGGCACCGCACACGGCTAAACAATCAACTTGTGTGTCTATGGGGTGCCCCCTCCCCTGTATATAAAGGAGTGGAGGAGGGGAGCCGGCCCTCTATGGCGCGCCCAAGGGTGGGAGTCCTACTCCCAGTAGGAGTAGGTTTCCCCCCTTCCCTAGTTGGAGTAGGAGAAGAAGGAAGAGGAAGAGAGAGAGAAAGAAAGGGGGGCCGGCCCCCCTCCCAATTCAGATTGGGCTTGGGCGGTGCACCCCCTCCTTGGCCGCCTCCTCCTCTCTTCCACTAAGGCCCAATAAGGCCCATTGACTCCCCGAGGGGTTTCGGTAACCTCCCGGTATTCCGAAAAATGCCCGAACTCATCCGGAACCATTCCTGTGTCCAAACATAGCCTTCCAGTATATCGATCTTTATGTCTCGACCATTTCGAGACTCCTCGTCATGTCCGCGATCACATCCGGGACTCCGAACAATCTTAGGTACATCAAAACACATAAACTCATAATACCGATCGTCATAGAACATTAAGCGTGCGGACCCTACGGGTTCGGGAACTATGTAGACATGACCAAGACTAATCTTTGGTCAATAACCAATAGCAGAACCTGGATGCTCATATTGGTTCCTACATATTCTACGAAGATCTTTATCGGTCAAACCGCATAACAACATACGTTGTTCCCTTTGTCAACGGTATGTTACTTGCCCGAGATTCGATCGTCGGTATCTCAATACCTAGTTCAATCTCGTTATCGGAAAGTATCTTTACTCGTTCTGTAATGCATCGTCCCGTAACTAACTCATTAGTCACATTGCTTGCAAGGCTTATAGTGATGTGCATTATCGAGAGGGCCCAGAGATACCTCTCCGACAATCGGAGTGACAAATCCTATTCTCGATCTAAGCCAACTCAACAAACACCATCGGAGACACCTGTAGAGCATCTTTATAATCACCCGGTTACATTGTGATGCTTGATAGCACACTAAGTGTTCCTCGGTATTCAGGAGTTGCGTAATCTAATAGTCATAGGAACATGTATAAGTTATGAAGAAAGCAATAGCAATAAACTGAACGATCATAGTGCTAAGCTAACGGATGGGTCAAGTCAATCACATAATTCTCTAATGATTTGATCCCGTTCATCAAATGACAACTCATGTCTATGGTTAGGAAACTTAACCATATTTGATTAACGAGCTAGTCAAGTAGAGGCATACTAGTGACACTCTGTTTTTTCTATGTATTCACACATGTACTAAGTTCCCGGTTAATACAATTCTA
Organism: Aegilops longissima; assembly: GCA_021605205.1. NCBI lineage: Eukaryota > Viridiplantae > Streptophyta > Magnoliopsida > Poales > Poaceae > Aegilops > Aegilops longissima. The sequence goes on along the minus strand of CM038682.1, from coordinate 486,857,696 downwards.
GCATGAATAATAAACATTTATCATGATATAAGGAAATATAAATAACAACTTTAGTATTGCCTCTAGGGCATTTTTCCTTCCCGCACGTACTACCTCCTTTCCGGTTTGCAGTGCTCAATTCAAAAATCTCACCAACCAAGGTAGATGATGAGTGGTGGAATCATTTTTGACAAGGAGGGAGTACCTCATCTGGATGATTCGAGTGCACTCATTTGACCGTCATGCCGATGTGCGACCCAGCACGAATGGGCCGCACCACTATCGGGACGAGACGACACATCAATTTTTCCAGTTTTCCATGGTAAGCTGGTGCGCTAAGCCATGCCTGCTTATGCAATGAATTCCGATGACCGTCGCGTTTCCCGTGACATGCTGCTTCAACTACCTTGGTTGGTGAGATTTTTTATGACTGTTGCGTTTCCCGTGACACGCGGCTACACGTACACTATCCGCCTATAGTTACTGGTTCTCGGCATTCTCCAGTAGCACCGTCACCCAACTCGCCCTATCGGCTCCCCTCACAACCCCCATCGGCCCGACGTAGCTCACCACTTGCCCTCGCTCTCGCCATGTCCGTCATGCCCCTGACCGTCTGCAATAGGCGATGCTAGAGGCGCTCACCGCCGGAGCTAGTGTTCGGTTATTCACCAAAAGAAAGACAGAGGGAGGAGGCATTCTATCGGTCTTTAGATGGCAATGCAGAGGTCGAGGACTTGTTGGAGCGCGACCACCTGGCGGAGAAGCAGCGTATCACCGATTTGCACCGCTAGCTGGGCATGGAGTAGCAGCGCACCACCACTTTGAGTCGCGAGCAGAGCGCCCGTGACTGGGCCGACTACGTGGAGGCCGGCGCCTGGCAAGTAGCCCTAGAGGCTGTCGGGCACGCACGCGTGCGCGACGCCAAATTTTACTACCAGCTCATCAAGTGGGTTTCCCGCTTAGAAGTCGAAGCTTCGGTGGACCACGCTGGCGCGGAAAGGGCCAACGCGTGCGAGCAACATGCCCTATCGCACCTCCGGCAAGTCCGAGGCGAGGAGGAGGACATCGGTGCCAGCATTTAGCGTGTACTGCAGATGGCGGCCGACATCGTCTAGTTAGCTAGGAGTAAGCCAGTACTTGTACACTCGAGTATTAGTGGGAGTAGATAGTTAACTTGGCTATGATGGTTGTCAACATGGAAGTTCAATACTCTATATCTGGTCAGACTTGTTACTTTGCTCTGTATGTTTAACTTTCCGTGTGAACATATGGAGTGGGCTGTTATTTTTTTAGATGGGTTGTATTTGTCTGCCAAGGGTTTAGAGGCTGACTTCTGGGCCTATTAGGTTGACGTGTACACAATCAGGAGATGATTGTACATGGAGAGCATGACAGCAGGGACCCACCAGGGTCATGGCAGTACGCAAGCAAGTGCCTCCTAATTTCAAGCCAGGAAAATGGTTCCTCCTAATGGATTTCTGACATATGGGTCCCATGCCATTGTCAACGTAGTCAACAAACAAGAGAATTGCACAACGAGCGGCTGACACGAGTGACCCAGTAGCTTGCCCAGTTTTTTTAGGGAAGTAGCTTGCCAAGTTATCTTTGTTTTTAAGACGGAAGCAGGGTGTCAACTGGGCTGTGCGGGGCACTCTGACTTGTCTAGCCAGCCTTTTCTTTTATGTTTACCACAAGACCAACCCGGTAGTTTTTTTTCTTTCTGAAAATGGCTAGCCCAGTTTTTTGTTCTTTTGTAGAATACCCAACCGAGGCCTACTTGCTTTGTTAGCCCTGTTGGGCTGCAAATCTTTCAAGACGAGAAAATGGGCTATCTGTAATGAGAAATAGGTTGTCCATTTTCAAAAAAATCAAACCGGCAATTTGTTTCAAATTTATATTTTTTTTATTTTGAGATTTTAAATTCCATTGATTTATATGTGTGGACAATTATTTGGATTTTATATTGATATGAATTTATTTTTCAAATTAGTTTGAACGTGACTCGAAATGTTGGGATTAAAACAGTTGACCGCACTGAAATATGCAAAATTTCGTATAATTTTTAACCGTGGCCACAATATGGGCTGTAATGCTACCAAAAAGAAGATGGGCTCCAAAAAAATCCTTAAGAATTAGCGAATGGGCTGTAAATTATTAGAAATAATGGCAGATGGGTTGTATGCTGTTTTCCACACATTTGAGGCTGACTTGTGCGCCTACTATAGGTTAACGCGTACGCTTTCCTCAAAAAAAGGTTGACGCACACGCAACGCCGTGTCAACTTAGTCAACGCACGAGAGCAGTGACTGTTGGATGTCCATCCAACACCCGTCGTGCTTCTTCAATCTCTGCTCTTCCTGCTACAGCCGCTCAAAAAAGCGCCAGCGGGACTGCCTGCTCCCTCCTCCCGCAGCCGGCTGTGCTACCGCGCAGGCCTCACCGCCCCACCGTACTCCCATCGCTGGCCTAGCCATCCCTCTACTCACCCACACCTGCTGTTATTCAACGGCGACGGTAGACGAACCAGAAAATCCTCGTGCTCCCCTCCGCGTGGGAAACAACTGCCGGGTCTTCCCTAGCTCCGTGTCGTTCCCTTCCTAGGCCTCACCGTCGTCCATCGCCATGTTGCTCTCGGCGCGGCGTGGTCAACATGGTCAACGAACAACATCCATTAGAAGTGGGTTGTACGTGGAGAGGCTGACAACTGGGTCCACGGCCGGACGCAAGGAAATGCCTCCTTATTACACGAAAAATAATGATTCCTCCACCTAATAGCTGGGACCCACCGGAAGGGCCTCTGTATTTCACGAAAAAAACATTCCCCCCGCTGTCAGCTCAGACCCACCAACTATATCTTCGCACGCAAGGAAGTGCCTCCTTATTACACACACAAAATGAATACTCCCCCTGCTAGCTGGGACCCACCATAGTGGGAGGCTGACTTGTGGGCCTACTAAGTTGACACGGACGGAGGGCTTTGTCAACTTAGTCAATATGAACGATTCTAGCTCCAGTGATCGTACGATGTCCATCCAACGGTCGTAGTGCTTCTTCAACCTCTAGTCTTCTTGCTCTAGCCGCCCAACCAGCGTCGGTCGTGCCGCCTGCTCCTGCCTCCCATGGCCGGCTGTGCTGCCGCAAAGGCCTCACCGCCCCTACTACTCCCACCGCTGGCCAGGCCATCCCTCTACTCGCCCACACGCCATGTTATTCTGCGGCGATGGCATCCTCACACCAAAGTCGAACCAGTGAACCCTTGTACTCCTCTCCGCGTGGGCATCCATTGCCGCGTCTTCCTCGGCTCCGCGTCGTCCCCTTCCTATTCCTCACAGTCGTCCACCACCATGGTGCTCTTGGCACAGCATGGTCAATGTGGTCAACGAACGACTTCCATCGGAAGAGTACTGTACGTGGAGAGGCTGATAGCTGGGTCCACGGCCGCAGCAAGGAAGTACCTCCTTATTACACGTAAAATAATGATTCCTCCACCTGATAGTAGGGACCCATCGGACGGGCCACCATATTTCACAAAAAAATGTTCCCCCCTGACTGCTGGGACCCACCAGCTACATCTTTGCATGCAAGGAAGTGCCTGACAGTCGGGACCCACCTGGTCGAAGCATACATAGTGTTGTCATTTTGGTCGCGAACGTGTACGTCCATACAGGTCGATTAGTCTGTCTGCAGGCTGCAGTGATGAACCGTGGCCGAGTAAGGAAGGGCACGTGTCATAGTAGAGGCGCAGACGTAGCATGTACACGTACGTACAACCAAGGTGCAAGAAAGTAAATACCACCACGTACGTACATACGGCCGGGATCTCGAACGCCTACTCGCACATACATATGTCCAGGGCTTGTGTATATGGCTGGGTCGGAACGGAGAAATTGCGTCGTCGTGTCATCGGGAGCCAACCGGCTTGGACGGAATAGCCGATCGATACGAGGCCTGGCGTACCGCAGAACGGAGGAAACGGCCTTCTGTTCGACCGACCATGGTCGACACGGGATCCTGTTCATTGGGAGGGGTCTGGCGTACCACAAAACGGAGGAAACGGACTTCTCTTGGACCTCCTACAGTCAAAACGGGGTCCTGTTGATCGGGAGGGGTGTGGCGTACCGCAAAACGGAGGAAACGGACTTGTGTTGGAGCGCTACGGTCGAAACGGGGGTCCTGTTCAACGGGAGGGTTGTGGCGTACCGCAAAACGGGACTCCACGGGATACTGTTCATCTCCAGTGTCGGCTGCCTCCACAGGCTATGCTACCTCTTGAGCACTGCGTTGGTTTTCCCTTGAAGAGGAAAGGGTGATGCAGCAAAGTAGCATAAGTATTTACCTAAGTTTTTGAGAACCAATGTATCAATCCAGTAGGAGACTGCACGCAAGTCGCCTTGTACCTACACAAACAAATAAGAACCTTGCAACCAACGCAATAAAGGGGTTTTCAATCCCTTCACGGTCACTTGCAAAAGTGGGATCTGATAGAGATAATAAGATAAATATTTTTGGTATTTTTTATGATATAGATTGAAAGTAAAGATTGCAAAATAAAATAGATTGGAAACTTGTATGATGGAAAATAGACCCGGGGGCCATAGGTTTCACTAGTGGCTTCTCTCAAGATAGCATAAGTATTACGGTGGGTGAACAAATTACTGTCGAGCCATTGATAGAAAAGTGCATAGTTATGAGAATATCTAGGCATGATCATGTATATAGGCATCACGTCCGCGATAAGTAGACCAAACGATTCTGCATCTACTACTATTACTCCACACATCGATCATTGTCCAAAGATGCATCTAGAGTATTAAGTTCATAAGAATAGAGTAACGCAATAGGCAAGATGACATGATGTAGAGGGATAAACTCAAGCAATATGATATAAACCCCATCTTTTTATCCTCGATGGCAGCAATACAATACGTGTCATTTCCCCTACTGTCACTGGGATCGAGCAACGCAAGATTGAGCCCAAAGCTAAGCACTTCTCCCGTTGCAAGAAAGATCAATCTAGTAGGCCAAACCAAACTGATAATTCGAAGAGACTTGCAAAGATATTAAATCACACATAAAAGAATTCAGAGGAGATTCAAATATTGTTCATAGATAATATTGATCATAAACCCACAATTCATCAGATCTCGACAAACACACCACAGAAAGAATTACATCGAATAGATCTCCAAGAGAATCAAGGAGTACTTTGTATTGAGATCTAAAGAGAGAGAAGAAGCCAACTAGCTAATAACTATGGACCCGAAGGTCTATGTTAAACTACTCACACATCATCGAAGAGGCGATGGTGTTGATGTAGAAGCCCTCCGTGATCGATTCCCCCTCCGGCAGAGCGCCAGAAAAGGCCCCAAGATGGGATCTCACGGGTACAGAAGGTTGTGGCGGTGGAAATAGGGTTTCGTGGTGCTCCTGGGTGTTTTCGGGGTATATTGGTATATATAGCACGAAGAAGTAGGTCGGTGGAGCTGCGAGGGGCCCACGAGGGTGGGGGCGCACCCAAGGGGGCAGGCGCGCCTCCCTGCTTTGTATCCTCCTCGCTTCTTTCTTGACGTCCACTCCAAGTCCCCTGGATCACGTTTATTCCAAAAATAACTCTCTCGAAGGTTTCATTCCGTTTGGATTCTTATTTGTCCCATGTGGGGTTCCGGCAAACCCTTAAGGTTCGAACACTGGGGTGCGCGCGAAGTCTTTCCCTCCTACCGATCTATTCTCTAGCTCGCTAAGATCTTGCGGACAAACTCGACGGCCTTACAGCACAGAAAGAGACACGGGGTTTATACTGGTTCGGGCCACCGTTGTGGTGTAATACCCTTCTCCAGTGTGGTGGTGGTGGATTGCCTCTTGGGCTGATGATGAACAGTACAAGGGAAGAACAGCCTCCTGAGGTTGAGGTGTTCTTGTGGCTAGGCTCTCGATCAGATTGGATCAAGCTAAGATCAGATGATCCCGCCCCTACTATGGTGGCTAGCTCTACTTATGTAGGCCCTGGTCCTCTTCCCAAATGTTGAGCGGGAAGGGAGCCAACAACGGCGGGATATTTGAAGGGGGACAACTAGTACAAGCTATCCTGAAAAAAGCGGTCTTCGCCTGCGAAAAGCTCTGGGGCGACGCCGTCTTCTGCTCCACGATGACCTATGCCTTGCCGTCCTCCTGGTCTTGGTCTTGTTGCACCAATATGGTAACCTTCGCCAGATGTCTCGGTATTGCACACACCGGCGCCCGCCTAGCACCCGCCTGGCACCGTTCGTCATGGCTCACGTCACGAGTGCCTCGTGAGGTTTGCCCCGCCTTGATATCTCCGCTCCTCGTGAGCCTGCCCGGCTAGGCCACTCCAGAGGAGGTCTCGTGTCGTCCGCCTCGCGAGGCTTGGCTCCTCGCTAGGGTCTTGGATGCCTTGTTGATGAAGATGGGCCGTGCGGCCCGCTGCTTAGCCACGCCGTGGGCCGCAGGTAGGCAAGTCTGGGGACCCCCGTTCCCATAACACCGACAGTACCCCTCGGGCCCAACGTGCGCTCGGGCTTGGCTTCGCGGCGAAGCCAAGGGTCAAGTTCGGAGCGCCGCGGGCCCCAAAAGCCTACGGCCTCGGTCGACGCGTGGCAGTTGATTGGACGTGGGCGTCTCCGCTTCTCCATGCCGCCTCGGCAACTGCACGATTTGACGAGTCCCTGCGACATGCAAGGAAAACCATCATTACCTGCGATCGTGGGAGACGACGGTTGGCCTTCTTTTGCTATAAATGGGGAGGGGGGCGGAGCCCCCGTTGCCCATCTCTTCCTTGCTCGCTTGCTTCGTCCTCCTTGCTCCTCTGCTGACAACAATGGCACCCATAAGAAGGATTTCCACCAAAGAGAAATGAAAAGCTCCCCGTGACGATCCGGGGCCACTTCCGCCGAAGAAGCGGCGATCCATCACCGTGACGAAGCGGCGATGCAATTGGTGGCGAGGCCTTGGTGTGAGCGGCCTCCACTGGGGTACCCGCTACCCTTGTACGCCCGAGCCGAGGGCTCGGGAGGACGGAGTGACGAGCAGCACCGCCTGCGCCGCGTCCAGGGTCGCCGTGCCACGGCACCGTGTGCCGTTGCCCCTGGGGTCCACGCTGCTGACTCCTTGCGCGAGTTGGTGCTGTGGGCGCTGATGCCACCAAGCTCCTGGATCCGCTTCCCGTGGTTCTTCTCCGACGTGATGCCGCCGAGGGGGCCACTCGAGCTCGCTGCAAGATGTCGATCGCAGCTTCGGTGACCGGACCGGAGATCGAAGCGGTCCCCACCGGCAAGATCTTCATGACTCGCGGCTGGGGCGAGATTGCGAGGGTTTGCCGTGCGAGGGGGGCCCTCGTGATCCACTTTGAGTACGACGGCGCCTCCACGCTCTTCTTCAAGGTCTTCGATGCCGAGGGCCGCCGCTTGGAGTGCTGCTCTGGAGAGGAGCGCCAGGTCGTCGTACACTCCGATCGTAGCCGCTCCAACAGCAGCAGCAGTTCTTGGGAGTCCAGCAGCTCTCCTGAGCTTTACGAGACTCCGGAGACGAGCGACGACAGCTACGTCCCTCCGAGCTCTCATCGCGCTCGGAGCAAGGCTACGACGTTCGGCCGCCGCAACCGCTGATCTGGATGTGGTTGGCGCCTGGCCTCCCGTGGCCCACTGTTGATGATGGCGTCCGCCACGGGAAGGTGTAGATAGGATTCCCCTTAATAACAGCTTTTGTTTCCTGCGGAGTATCACGAATCACCCCGTGGGGGCATGTAAGGGTCTGTAATGTCTTTCACGCTTATCTTCCTTGTTATAAAAACTTGGTGAACGCACCATCCCATTAAGGCTTGGTCCCCCCTTTCTTTCCTCGCGATAGCTTGTTGCTCTATGCTGACGGGTCCCGGTCCCAAGGCGGCTACAGTCGTCGCTGGTATGTCAGGTTGTGTGCCGTGGTCAAGGCCAGGAGGTGCGCGGCCCGAGGTCTAGTAAGAGCCCCTGAGGCGCGATGCTCAGGAGGTCCCCCTTAGTGTCCAAGCAGCCATGGTAAGGCGAGAAAGGGAGTTGACGTGGCCACAACGGGGTTGCGGCAGGGCGCGAGCGACCATTAGGCCCAAACATTTAGCTGATCCGGGTGCAGGACTTATCTCGTTGATTTTGGGGTGACTCCTGATGTGGCGCCAGAGCTGCGCGCCTACTTGTGCGCAATAGCTAGGTCGGCCCATACGAGTTTCCCTTCCCCCATACTCTCCTTAGTGCTCTACGTCCTCAGGTCCCGGCCCTCGAGCGAGCTCAGCCGCCGCTGGTATGCCAGGTCGCGATGCCGTGGTCAAGGCCAGGGGGTGAGGGCTGGAGATCCAGTAAGAGCGCCTGAGTCACGATGCTCGGGAGCCCCCCTTTAACGCGCAAGCGAAACGCACGAGGAAAAGGAGACTCGCGGTGCCGTCTACTATCCTTCCCTCTGGACTCCTGTGAACAGGCACAAAAAGAAACATTGTTGACTGTTACAGCTGTTAGCCCGCCGCTGGTTGCTCTGGGTGAGGCGAAGGCACCGAGGGCCTGGTGAGGTGACGTGCACGGCACGTGCCGCGAGCCAGAGCTCGACCACTCAGATTTGTCGGTCGTGGCAGGGACGGACCCATGCGCCAGCGCCGTGCCTGTGTGGAGGCCTCGGGGGAGGCGATGATCGAGCAGGCGATAGCCGTCGACAGGTTAAGCATAAAGAGCAGATCGACTTGGATAAATGTAGGAAGATACATGCCGCTGGGCCTGGCCCGAGCGGCTTGGGGATGATGCAGCCCGAGGGGCGCCCCCAGCAGGGTAATCTAGAGACTTAAGCAAAAGGGATGCATGCCACAGGGACGGACCCATGTGACCTGGGATTAATGCAGCCCGAGGTGCGCTCCCAGCTTAAACGAACTTGGAAGATGTCACCTGGTTCTGTAGACAAAGTAGAGTTGATGTAGTTGAAGCCACGCGTTGAAGGAATGACTCCTCATGAGCCACCGGGACCCTGAACCACGAGAGGCTCTGGGGGCTCAGGGGATTCCCTGAAGAGCATCTCCATCTCCTCCTGAACGGCGTGGATCCTGGCCTCCTGAGACGCCAGGACCTGCCGCAAGTTGGACTGATGGGCCGACGCAACGCTCGGCAAGCCGAAGGGCATGCGAACGTAGCTGTGTGGTGGGCCCTCACAGCGGCCCGCACGTGATGGCCAGAAGCGCTCCTGAGATGCGGCCCTGTTGAGCCCTGGGACATCGACGCAGAGACGCAACCAGGCATCCTCGCCTGGATGGGGAGCTGCGCCCTGTGTGCGGCTGTGGCCGCGCATGGCTCTTGCTTCTTGCAATTCCTGGGTGGTCTTGGTGATGAACTCCTGGGTGGTGGGCACTCATTGCCCTGTGTTCTCCTGAGGGAAACGTGCCGCGAAACACGCCTCCAAGTGGTGCCCAAGCGCCTCCCTCATGAGGTTGGCAAGGCCTGAGGCCCTCTAGGAGAAAGCCCCCGAGCCCTGCCCGAGGAGGGTGCCGGGCGCGCCTTCCTATGCGACGGAGGGAGGCGCCCCTGGAACGGGCGCTGATCCTGACGATGCTCCAGACGCAGCGCCATCTTCCTGGGGTCCTGCACGGCGCGGCAACTTCTTCTTGGGGATGGTCTCCGGAGGGCCTTCACTTCTACTGTCGGGGTCGTCGATTGCTGCGGCTTGAAAGGCGCGCTCAAGAGAGCACACCGCATCCCTCTCTTCACACGGGACCGTGATGATTCCTCCGCTTCCTGGCATCTTGAGAATGTTGTAGCCGTGATGAATGACTGCCATGAACTTGGCCAGGGCTGGATACCCGAGGATGGCGTTGTACGGCAGGCGGATGTGCGCGACATCGAAGTCGATGAGCTCGGTGCGGTAGTTTTCGCGCTTGCCAAAGGTGACGGGCAAGCGGACTTGCCCTATCGGTGTGGTGGAACCATCGGTTACTCCTGAGAAAGGCTTGGTTGGCTGGAGTTTCTCATAGGGCACTTGAAGGTTGTCGAACGTGTCGACGGATAGGACGTTGAGCCCTGCGCCGCCGTCGATGAGAGTCTTGGTGACTTGCACATTGCTGATGACTAGGGAGCACAACATAGGGAGTGCGCCTGCGGTGGCCGCGCACTTGAGCTGGTCTGCCGAGTTGAAGGTGATGGCGCATTGGGACCACTTGAGCGAGCACGTGGCCTCAAGCTTGGGGAGTGCCGCGTTCACCTCGCAAGCGAACTGTTTGAAGATGCGCTGAGAGGCTGGGGCTTGTGCACCGCCCAAGATGCAAGCAATCGCACGCGGCTCCTGGAAGCCCCCAGACCCCTCGTCCTGGTGGTGGTCGTCGTTCCTTCTTGGTGGCGGTAGCAGGCGAAGACCGGTGTTGCCCTGAGGATGATCCTCATTAGGCGTGTCCCTACGGGCGCCCTCGCCAGGTTGGTCCAGCCAGCGGTCCTCATTACGCCTGTCGCGCCAGGCCTGTCGCGCCATTCCTGGTGCGGGCCACGGTCGTCCCAGCGTCTGCCTCCGCGTCCTCCTCCGCGGCCGTAGCCCCGGTCGTTGCGCTCGGGCGTCAACCGTAGCGTCCTTCTCGTATGGCTCTGAGCTACTGGCAGTTGCTGGTGTTGTGGGTGTTCAGGTTGTGGAAGGCACAGAACGGTCGGCCGTTCTTGGAAGACTCAGGCTGATCTCTGCCTCTCTTGGTGTCGGGCTCCGTTGCGGGCACCACTGCCTCCTTGCGCTTCACTTCCTTGGCCTTGGTCTTCTTTTCTTCCGCTCCTGCAGCTGGCATCTCGAGGAGAGAGAGACGCCCCTCCTCAGCTCTAGCGCACTTGGTCGCCAGGTTGAACAGCTCCTGAGAGGTGGAGAGCTCCTCGTGGATAGCCAGCTCTTCCTTCATTTTGACGTCACAGACGCCGTCAGAGAACGCGGAGATGACGGCCTTGTCCGTGACCTTGGGGATCTTGAGGCAGGTGTTGTTGAAGCGCAGGATGTACTTCTGGAGGGTTTCTCCTGGCTGTTGCTTGATGCGACATAGATCGCCCGCGGCCGGTGGGCGGTCGCGAGTGCCCTGGAAGTTGGCGACGAAGCGGTCGCGCATCTCGTCCTAGGAGGAGATCGAGCCGTGCTGCAGGTTCAGGAGCCAAGAGCGGGCCCCATCCTTGAGAGCGATGGGAAACCAGTTCACCATGACTTTTTCGTCGCCGTTGGCTGCTTCGATGCTCAGCTCGTAAAGCTGCAGGAACTCCGTGGGGTCCGTGGTGCCGTCGTAGTGAGGAGGCTGGTCTGGCTTGAACTTGCCTGGCCAGGCAACGTTACGTAGCTCGGGGGTGAAGGCAGGGCAGCCGGTTGTGGTTGCCGGGGCCCGCTTCGGGGGTGGAGCTTGTTCTTGACGGGGTTCGCACTGCGCCGCTGCGGGCGGTGCGCGGTCTTGACGAGGTGGAGCGGGGAGTGCCGGCGCAGCTTCTCGCGGCCGCGGGATTTCTTGGCAGCTTCTTTCTTCACGCGCAGGCGCCGAGCATGGTGGATCACACCGCGGAGGTGCGCGCCTTGGTGCCAAGGCACCGTCTTGGGGTTGAGGCGGTGGAGGAATGCCATGAGCCCCGTCGCCCGCGGCTGGTTGAGGGGGAGGCAGAGAGTGGGACGGCGCCGGAGAGCCCCCTGCGGCGCGGACGAGCTCGGCGATGCGGTCGAGCCACTCCTCGTAGAGGTCGTCGACGGGGCGGTAACGCAGGAGCTCGTTCGCCGCGAGGAGCGCAGCCCGTGCCTCCATGGGGGCGCGGTGCATGTGAGACGAAGAACCAACAGGGGTGAGCGACGGAGTAGCGATGCAGCCATCTTGCCCCACCAAAGGATGCAGTGAGGACGCCTGCTACTTGTTCCCCGCCGGGCCGGTGGCAGCATTGGCGACGGGAGACGGAGAACGACGAGGTGGCCCTCCTACAGGAGCCGTCTGAGCGATGCGGGCGGAGAGGGCAGCCCGACGCTCAGCTCGAGCACAGCGAGCGTCCGCCATGGAAACGACGGAGCGACGGAGCAACGAACCGATGGAAGGGAAACCAAGGCGCACCCCTACCTGGCGCGCCAAATGTCGGGTGTGGGGTTCCGGCAAACCCTTATGGTTCGAACACTGGGGTGCGCGCGAAGTCTTTCCCACCTACCGATCTATGCTCTAGCTCGCTAAGATCTCGCAGACGAACTCGACGACCTTACAGCACAGAAAGAGACACGGGGTTTATACTGGTTCGGGCCACCATTGTGGTGTAATACCCTACTACAGTGTGGTGGTGGTGGTGGATTGCCTCTTGGGCTGATGATGAACAGTACAAGGGAAGGACAGCCTCCTGAGGTTGAGGTGTTCTTGTTGCTAGGCTCTCGATCGGATTGGTTCAAGATAAGATCATATGATCCCGCCCCTACTATGGTGGCTAGCTCTACTTATATAGGCCCTGGTCCTCTTCCCAAATGTTGAGCAGGAAGGGAGCCAACAACGGCGGGCAAATTTGAAGGCGGACAGCTAGTACAAGCTATCCTGACAAAAGCGGTCTTCGCCTGCGAAAAGCTCTCGGGTGACGCCGTCTTGGGCTCCACGACGACCTCCGCCTTGCCATCCTCCTGATCTTGGTATTGTTGCACCAATATGGCAACCTTTTCCTGATGCCTCGGTACTCTTCGTCTGCGCTTGCCTTCTTAGCACCAAATCGGAAACAGGGACACTGCGCGCACCGGCGCCCGCCTGGCACCGTTCGTCATGGCTCACGTCACGAGTGCCTCGTGAGGTTTGCACCGCCTTGATATCTCTGCTCCTCGTGAGCCTGCTCGGCTAGGCCACTCCAGAGGAGGTCTCGTGTCGTCCACCTCGCGAGGCTTGGCTCCTCGCGAGGGGTCTTGGATGCCTTGTTGATGAAGATGGGCGTCGGCCCGCTTATAGCTATGTCAGTGGGCATGAGCAGCAAGTCTGGGGACCCCCGTTCCCAGAACGCTGACACGTTTGATATTCCTTTTCTGCGAAACACTAAAATAGGCAAAAAAAAAACAGCAATTTGCATTGGGCCTTCAGTTAATAGGTTAGTCCCAAAAATAATATAAAAGTGCTTAGTAAAGCCCATTAAACATCCAAAACGGATAATATAATAGCATGGAACAATCAAAAATTATAGATATGTTGGAGACGTATCAAGCATCCCCAAGCTTAATTCCTACTCGTCCTTGAGTAGGTAAATGATAAAAAAACAGAATTTTTGATGTGGAATGCTACCTAGCATATTTCTCAATGTAATTTCCTTTATTGTGGCATGAATGTTCTGATCCGAAAGATTCAAGACAAAAGTTTAATATTAACATGAAAATAATTATACTTCAAGCATACTAACAAAGCAATCATGTCTTCTCAAAATAACATGGCCAAAGAAAGTTATCCCTACAAAATCATATAGTCTGGCTATGCTCTATCTTCATCACACAAAGTATTTAATCATGCACAACCCCGATGACAAGCAAAGCAATTGTTTCATAATTTTGATGTTCTCAAACTTTTTCAATCTTCATGCAATACATGAGCGTGAGCCATGGACATAGCACTATATGTGGAATAGAATGGTGGTTGTGGAGAAGACAAAAAGGAGAAGATAGTCTCACATCAACTAGGCATATCAACAGGCTATGGAGATGCCCATCAATAGATATCAATGTGAGTGAGTAGGGATTGCCATGCAACGGATGCACTAGATCTATAAGTGTATGAAAGCTCAAAAAAAGAAACTAAGTGGGTGTGCATCCAACTCGCTTGCTCATGAAGACCTAGGGCATTTTGAGGAAGCCCGTCATTGGAATATACAAGCCAAGTTCTATAATGTAAATCCCCACTAGTATATGAAAGTGACAACATAGGAGACTCTCTATTGTGAAGATCATGGTGCTACTTTGAAGCACAAGTGTGGTAAAAGGATAGTAACATTGTCCCTTCTCTCTTTTTCTCTCATATTTTGGGCCTTTTCCCTTTTTTATGGCCTCTTTTTTTCTTTTTTTCGTCCAGAGTCTCATCCCGACTTGTGGGGGAATCATAGTCTCCATCATTCTTTCCTCACTTGGGACAATGCTCTAATAATGATGATCATCACACTTTTATTTACTTACTACTCAAAAATTACAACTCAATACTTAGAACAAAATATGACTCTATATGAATGCCTCCGGCGGTGTACTGGGATATGTAATGAATCAAGAGTGACATGTATGAAAGAATTATAAAGGTGGATTTGCCACAAATACGATGTCAACTACATGATCATGCAAAGCAATATGATAATGATGAAACATGTCATAACAAACGGAATGGTGGTAAGTTGCATGGCAACATATCTCGGAATGGCTATCGAAATGCCATAATAGGTAGGTATGGTGGCTGTTTTGAGGAAGGTATGTGGTGGGTGTATGATACCCGGCGAAAGGTGTGCGGTATTAGAGAGGCTAGCAATGGTGGAAGGGTGAGAGTGCGTATAATCCATGGACTCAACATTAGTCATAAAGAACTCACATACTTATTGCAAAAATCTATTAGTTATCGAAACAAAGTACTACGTGCATGCTCCTAGGGGGATAGATTGGTAGGAAAAGACCATCGCTCATCCCCGACCGCCACTCATAAGGAAGACAATCAATAGATAAATCATGGTCCGACTTCATCACATAACGGTTCACAGTACGTGCATGCTACGGGAATCACAAACTTTAGAACAAGTATTTCTTAAAATCACAACTACTCAACTAGCATGACTCTAATATCACCATCTTCATATCTCAAAACAGTTATCAAGTATCAAACTTCTCATAGTATTCAATGCACTTTAGATGATAGTTTTTATTATACCCTTCTTGGATGTTCATCATATTAGGACTAATTTTATAGCCAAAGCAAACTACCATGCTGTTCTAAAAGACTCTCAAAATAATATAAGTGAAGCATGAGAGATCAATAATTTCTATAAAATAAAACCACCACCGTGCTCTAAAAAGATATAAGCGAAGCACTAGAGCAAAATTATCTAGCTCAAAAGATATAAGTGAAGCACATAGAGTATTCTAATAAATTCTGATTCATGTGTGTCTCTCCCAAAAGGTGTGTACAGAAAGGATGATTGTGGTAAACTAAAAAGCAAAGACTCAAATCATACAAGACGCTCCAAGCAAAACACATATCATGTGGTGAATAAAAATATAGCCTCAAGTAAAGTTACCGATAGACGAAGACGAAAGAGGGGATGCCTTCCGGGGCATCCCCAAGTTTAGGATTTTGGTTGTCCTTGAATTTTACCTTGGGGTGCCTTGGGCATCCCCAAGCTTAGGCTCTTTCCACTCCTTATTCCATAGTCCATCAAATATTTACCCAAAACTTGAAAACTTCACAACACAAAACTCAACAGAAAATCTTATGACCTCCGTTAGTATAAGAAAACAAATCACCACCATAGGGTACTGTAATGAACTCATTTATATTGGTGTTAAACCTACTGTATTCCAACTTATGTATGGTTCATACCCTCCGATACTAACCATATATTCATCAAAATAAGCAAACAACACAGGAAAATAGAATCTGCCAAAAACAGAACAGTCTGTAGTAATCTGGATCAAACGTATACTTCTGTAACTCCAAACATTCTTAAATAAATTGGTGGACATGAGTAATTTGTCTATTAATTATATGCAAAAAGAATCAACCTAAAATCACTCTCCAGTAAAAAAATGGCAGCTAATCTCGTGAGTGCTAATGTTTCTGTTTTTTACAGCAAGATCATAAAGACTTCACCCAAGTCTTCCCAAAGGTTCTACTTGGCACAAACACTAATTTAAAACATGAAAACACATCTAAACAGAGGCTAGATGAATTATTTATTACTAAACAGAACCAAAAAGCAAGAAAAAAAATAAAATTGGGTTGCCTGCCAACAAGCGCTATCGTTTAACGCCCCTAGCTAGGCATTGAGATTTCGATGATGCTCACATGAAAGACAAGAATTGAAGCGCAAAGAGAGCATCATGAAACACGTGAAAAACACATCTAAGTCTAAAATACTTCCTATGAATAGGCATCTTATAGGCAAACAAATTATCATAGCAAGCAAAAACTAGCATATGCAAGGAAGTGGAAAGAAACAATAGCAACCTCAACATGACGAGAGGTAATTTTGTAACATGAAAATTTCTACAACCATATTTTCCTCTCTCATAATAATTACATGTAGGATCATAAGAATATTCAACAATATAGCTATCACAAAACATATTCTTAACACGATCCACATGTATGCAAAGTTGACACTCTTCCAAAATAGTGGGATTAATATTAACTAAAGTCATGACCTCTCCAAACCCACTTTTATTAAAAGTACCATAAGATTGAACATTCTCCAAATATGTGGGATATAAATTTGACACTCTTCCAAACCCACTTTTAATATTATTGCAAACACTATTATCAATCTCATATTCATCATGGGGCTTAAATAAATTTTCGAGATCATAAGAAGAGTCACCCCAATCATGATCATTGCAACAAGTAGTAGACATAGCAAAACTAGCATCCCCAAGATTAGGGTTTTGCATATTATTAGCACAATTGACATTAAGAGAATTTATAATAACATCATTGCAATCATGCTTTTCATCGAAGGAACTATCTAGTATGGGTGCAATAGCAATGATCTCATGTTTAACATAAGGAACTATAGCAAATTCATCTTCATAAATATTGGCATCATGGCCACAAGAATAGCAAGAATCATGTTCATCAAGGGATATTTCAATCCAATCATCGGAATCATAATTATCTATAGATTCATGCATATCATTATTTTCTTCAGAAGCAATGGTCATTCTTTCTATAAATTCTTTGACATAGACATTATGAGCATAGTTTTCATAGCAATATTTAAGTATGTAAAAATTTTCAGATTCGTAAAGAGTAACACCATACTTTTCAATCAAAGAAGCAACTTCATAAGCACCCTTAAAAGCAACAAATTCTTCAATTTGTTCGTTATCGTAGTAACTATAAACACCCTTTGCATAAGAAGATAAGATTTCATTATCATTAAACTCACATACGTAGGGGAGGTGTTTTTTAGGGTTCTTAGAGCAACAAGTAAAATCATAAATTTCACAAAGATTCCAAGCATAACACAGCAATCTGTTTATTTAATCCCATAAGAGTCTCCTTTTTCAGACAAACGGTGACGCACAAAATGAGCATGCTCATCTAAAGATTTCCCATCAACTAGGCTTGTTGGGGTCTCAGCACGAGCGCAAAGGGATCGAAGATGATCCAAGTAGAACACTTTAAGTGGATCCATATCAATAGAAGTTTATCAAAGATGCAAGCAAATAGAAGGCACATGGAAACACAAACAAAGATACATACGGGAAGAAGGCGAAGAAAAGGCAAAGGTGAAGTGGGGGAGAGGAAAACGAGAGGCAAATGGCATATAATGTAACGCGAGGGATAAAAGTTTGTGATGGGTACTTGCTATGTCTTGACTTGTGCGTAGATCTCCCCGGCAACAGTGCCATAAATTGTCTAGTTGATGGGAGATCAAATCTTGACTTGACTTTGCGTAAGCCTCCCCGGCAACAGCGCCAGAATCCTTCTTGCTACCTCTTGAGCACTGCGTTGGTTTTCCCTTGAAGTGGAAAGGGTGATGCACACTACAAAAAAAAAGACACATCCGTGACATTTTGGGCCGAACGAAAAAAAATTCTGTCATACATATGACACTTCTATGACGATAATAGTGACAAAACCCGGTATCATCATAGATGTGGTGGGCTCCTACTTCTATGACAAAAAATCATGGCAGAAAATGGGCTTTTCGTCCTGGGCGGGCCGGAGACGCAGCTGCATCACATTCTTTGGGCCGTCCATGACGGAAAAAACCGTGGTAGAAGCGAGGGGGAGGAAAATTTTGGGGAGTTCCCGGTTACGGTGGGAGGTCGAGGGCCGAGCGATGCACGTTTCTCTCATACACGTATGCTCGTGTGTGCGGCGTTAGCTCTAATCAACCTAAGCGAGGCGTTGGGCTCTAATCGAACCCGGCGATTACCTTTGCAGAACTACGCGTTCTTCGAACCCGAGCGATCGATCGATGGTGTTAATCGAACCCGATCGGCGATTCCTTTGCTACTACTGCTAATCTGAAGCCGATCGATTGGATGAGCAAGTGAGTGTTGCGGGGGTGGGGGTTGGATGAATAAAGGAGTGGTGGCGTTGCCTCGGATGAACAGGACCCGTGGTGTGGAGGGCTGGATGAGCAGAGAGCGGTGGAGGGGTGCCCGTGGAGGGTGGTTGAGCAGGATCCCGTAGTGTGGAGGCTGGATGAGCAGAGAGCGGTGGAGGGTGCCCGTGGAGGGTGGTTGAGCGATGGCCGGTGGAGTAGCGCGAGGTGGAGGCTGGATGAACAGGAGTCCGTGGAGGCTGGAGGAGGTCGACAGTTGTCGTGTCAAAACCGGCGGATCTCGGGTAGGGGGTCCCGATCTGTGCGTCTTAGGCTGATGGTAATAGGAAGCAAGGGACACAATGTTTACCCAGGTTTGGGCCCTCTCGATGAAGGTAAAACCCTACTTCCTGCTTGATTAATATTGAAGATATGGGTAGTACAAGAGTAGATCTACCACGAGATCATAGAGGCTAAACCCTAGAAGCTAGCCTATGATGGTATGATTGTAATTGTGATCGGCCTTATAAGGACCAACCTCTCCGGTTTATATAGACACCAGAGATGGCTAGGGTTTACATGGAGTCGGTTACAAGGAAGGGAATATAATATCCGGATCGCCAAGCTTGCCTTCCACGCCAAGGAGAGTCCCATCCGGACACGGGACGGAGTCTTGAGTCTTGTATCTTCACGCTTCAATAGTCCGGACGATGTATACAGTCCGGCTGTCCTGATACCCCCTAATCCAGGACTCCCTCAGTAGCCCCTGAACCAGGCTTCAATGACGATGAGTCCGGCGCGCAGTCTTTCCTTCGGCATTGCAAGGCGGGTTCCTTCTCCGAATACTCCATAGTAATTATCGAACACTTAAACCGTGTCCAGATCTGCAAAATGATCTTCACATACCACCGTAGAGAGAATGATATTTCACAAATGCAACCTGCTGACAACTTTTTAGATAACGTGACATGTCATTACGGTCGAGTCATTATTCGAACCGTTTTCCCACAACCGGCCACAACGCATATTGCGAGGCGGTTTCCTTGACACGTCTTGTCAAAGCAAAGATCGTGTTCCCTTATAACGGGATTCTCATCAATACGGGTACGGGTAATCCCACTGCGCCATCAACCGTGGTGCTTGGGAAGCAAGCGATCCTCAACGGGTAAGTAGGGAGGTGCATCACTTTCGTCGCCTCTATAAAGGGATAAGAGTTCCCCATTTTTACCCACGCCTTCTTCCTCCCTTGCTCACCCCTGCCCCCTCGAGCTCCAGTGCCCTAGCCCAAGTTTTCTCCGCACAGCTAAACATGTCCGGAGCAGGAGGCAAGTGGGTGGCTTCCACTGTGAAGGAGAAGCATATCGCGAATCTTCGGGCGGCCGGATACTTGGCCGCAGACATAGCGCACCGGATACCGGACAACGGGCAGGTCATTCCAACTCCGCTACCCCACGAGAGGGTCGTGTTTGTCGCCCACTTCGTCCGTGGACTGGGATTTCCACTTCATCCCTTCGTCCGCGGGCTCATGTTCTACTACGGGCTAGATTTCCATGATCTAGCCCCAAATTTCATCCTCAACATCTCGGTGTTCATCGTCGTATGCGATGCCTTCCTCCGCATCAAGCCTCACTTTGGCTTGTGGCTGCAAATCTTCTGCGTGAAGCCGAAGATCGTGAGCGGCCAGCAAGCGGAGTGCGGAGGGACCATGGTGGGCAAGATGCCTAACGTCACCTGGCTTGACGGCTCCTTCGCGGAGACCGTGAAAGGGTGGCAATCGGGGTGGTTCTACATCACCGAGTCGCGCGGTGCCAACTGGGCGGCGGCCCCCGAATTCCGATCTGGAACCCCCACACGGCTCACCTCCTGGGAAAGGAAGGGCCTGACCTGGGGCGAACCTGCAGAGCTGACCGGACTCCAAAACTGTGTCAAAAATATGATGGACAAGAACATCAAGCTTGTCAACGTGGTCCAGGTCATGCTCGTCCGCCGGATTCTTCTGTGCCAAAGACGAGTATTCAATCTGTGGGAGTACGCCCGGGCCAAACACCAGACGCTTTGAAAGCTCTATGACATGACGCACAAAGGCGCATGGAAGGTGTTGTTCAAGGCCTCCGAAGTACCTCCCCCCACATCCGAGGACCGCGGACTTCATGCCCCCCCCCCCCGCCTCCCCGTCCGGTGAGTTTTATGACCACCACCGGATTCAGTTCTTCCTAATATATTCATGGGGGAGCCTTAAGTAATTGTGCATATTCAATCAGGATTATGTGAAGACAGCGGAGCGGATTGACTGTCCGGCTCCGCTGCCAGAAGGCCCAGCTGATGCTCTCCTGACGGAGATGCTGGTCCCGGCGCCCTACAAGGCACCGGAGAAGACGGCCGAAAAGAAGGCACCGGGGACCAGGAAGGGTCTCTGGCGTAAGGTTGTACCGGAAGCCTCGTCCAAAGACGATGAGGCAAACTCCTCCCCTGAAAGGGAGGAAGAAGAAGAAGAATGGGCCACCCCATCCGGAGAGAATGAGGGGCCTGAGAGGGCAGACCAGGGGGTCGGGAAAGGCCCCCGGCGCAAGGCCGTCATACCCACGTCGTCCGAAGACGACGAGACAGATTCCTCCCGCGGAGGCGGGGGAAAACACGAAGAAGTTCTACCTCCCCGCAATGGGGGGAGAAGAAGAGGAAAACCGCCCCAGAGGGGGAGGCCAGGGCGTCCAAGAAGGGAAAGGCGTCCCTTTCGGACTACTCCACCACGGCCGCTCACAGTGATGAAGAGTGGCTGCCCAGGGGGAAGCCCCTAGCGAGATTGTGAGTCTCCGCACTCTATTGTACTTTAGCGCAACTTTGTTTCATAGTCTTGTTGTAACGCCGAACATATATGCAGTCCGGCCAGGGTCCATCCCGAGGTATCGTCTTCGGATGGGTCCTTGAGTGCTTCAGCGATGAACTCGCTCCCGACGGCCACTACTCCTCAGCCTGCGGATGACACGGAGGTGTTGTCCCAAAGGTTCCCAGAGCGGGGGGAGGTGACTCTGGAGGCGCCCCAAGGCGGAATTCCAGATGTCGGACACGCGGGGTTCAAGATCCCCGCGGATCGTGTTGATGATAGCCGCAATAAGCCGGGCTCTCAGCCGAATACTGTTCCCGAACCTCGAATGGTTCCGGACTTGGGCAGGCAGCCCCTCGTTAGGGAGGGCGAGCCGTCCGTGCCGAAGACTTCCGAGGCGTCGGACTATCTGCTGGAAGCGCTTCGCGGCGCTTCCATGGAGGAAGAGCACCATACTCTTATGAGTGCTGTGATTCAGAAGGTTCTGTCCGCCAGAAGCGGGCTAACCGAAGCCTGCACCAGCCTCCTAACAGGCTTTGAGGTAAGTAGGGAATATGTAAAATTACCACCCGATAGGTAGTAGCCCCTGATACTCTGTTTGGTGTTCGGAAGGAAAAGCCGAACAGAGGGTCAATCATAATCCGCAGGAGTCTAATAGTAAGTATGTATTTTGAATAAGCAGCATGTGTTGCTTGCCGCTGTTGTCCGCACAGCCGAGGTCGCTGGACTAAAGCGGGACCTGGAGCAGGCGCAGGGGGAGCTCGACCTCACGAAGAGGCAGCTCGAAGAGAACAAAGGTGAGTGATTCCCCGCTCTCATGTAATGAAGTATAGATAAAATTGGTTATTCTAGCAATGAAGCGTCGTGACTGTGTAACAGGGGCCACCACCGAAGTGGCGTCTCTGAAGAAAGCGATGTCCGAGGCCGAAAACAAGGCGGCCTTGGAATGCAAGGAGCGCGAAAAGCTAGATGCTAGAGTGGGCGAGGTACAGCAAGAGCTCCATGAGCTCGGCAAGAAGTTCAAGTCCATGGAGCATGAGCTTAAGATGAAAGAGGCCGAGCTCGCGAAGGCCCTTGCAAGTATGAAACACGCCAAGGCCGAAGCCGACAAGGCACTGCAGGAAATCCAGGCGGCCCAGAAGATAGCGACGGGTAAGACATTCTTTATGCAAAGCAAACATGTGGAGGAGGCGTTTCTTTTACTTACCCGAATTTGGAGCTCTCCAGGGGCATTCGCAGATCTTCCATGCAGCATCTTAGACGCCGCGGAGTTCTACCGCGCCGAGGAGGGGAGCTTCACGGAGAAGCTGTTCTGGTCCCAGTATGGTAGGGCCGAACAGCCAATGCCTCTGAGTGACCAACTGAAGCAGTTGGTCGAACTCCACAGGGCGGCCGAAGTGGCTATGAAAGATTTCATAGTCCGAATGTGGCTTGGTGAGCCCCTGCCCACTAGCTACTTCGGCCTGATCAAGCGGATGGTGAATGCATGTCCGCGGCTTGAGGTTATCAAGCAATCCGTTTGCATTGAGGGTGCCCGCCGGGCCTTTGCCCGTGCGAAGGTGCATTGGGGCAAGCTGGATGCGGAGAAGCTGGTGAAGGACGGGCCGCCGGAGGGCAAGGCGCATCACTATCCCGAGAAGTATTACGATGGCGTTATGAAGGGTGGTCGTCTCGTGGCCGATGAATGTACCAAGGAAAAGATCTTTTAATAAATGTACCTCTGTCACTGTAGTAATATAAAGACGAAGTTGCTTGTGCTACGTACACTGTTTGGTTTAAAATATTACCTTCTATGCGGCTGTTTATAGAATTCTGAAAGTAGGCCAGTCGTCGGCTTCCGCCCCCACATAACTAGTACCGGGAGTTCTGGAAAAACCGGATACTCTTTAATCCAAATTTTGGTCCCTTAAGGAGGTATCCGCACGTGAACAAGGCAATCGGACTATGCGGCTTTATAACTTTCACTTAGCCATAGAAGTCTACAATTTTAAATTTCGGCGAAGCCCCTAGAATTCGGAGGGCCGAATTGGGGCGCTATATACGCCTAAATTGGACGAGGCCGATTCATCGCCTAAAGCGGAAAAAATCTATAAGGATTTTAAGACCTCTCGAACAGCGAACAGCTCTCGCTGCATCATGCCGGTCAGTTTTCGGCTTTCTTTACTGAGGTGCTCGTCCGGAAGAACCGGGACACAATCGCAGTAGTTCTCCCTGCGCTACCTTAGTCGATATAACAGAACATAAGGTACCAAAACAAGGGAGCCGGGCAAACCCAACTATTGACCCAAGACGTGATTCGGAGCTGATGCATATAGTGCTATATGTTCGGGGTGCCGCACTGTTGAAAGTGTTCGGACTTGTTATGCCGTATTATGAGGTGTCATAAGAAGCCCTGGCAAACTAACCGTACCAAAGTGTACGAATGCAATATTAAATAAGTATTTGCAAGAAATATGCGCAAATAGTAATAATAAGCTGACGCTATATATTATTTCCCATTGATGAATAATACGTTTAAGCGTATCTTTACAACGGTAGCATTGAGCAGAAGTAAATAGGACTATTTAACATGTCCTATCCAAGGACAGGCCGCATGTAGGTATGTAAAATAGGTATAAAAATCGTGAACAGATTCCACCTGGGTATTTCCTTTTTTGCGCAAAGCCTATTGCCTCCTTGGTTTTCACTCCTATGTAAGTCCGACAATCCGGCTCTTCTGAAGAGGCTGCTCTAATGCAATATCCTGAAAAATAAGAAGGATGGGTTATGAAGGTATGTAGCGGTTATACCGCACTGTTGAATGAGTCATTGTTGCCCCTCCGCCTACGCCCATGGTATTTTGAGTGCGTAATTGTGTACGCGTGGCACGGATGCTGCTTTGATGGGGCTTGAGCGGAGGCCGGACTGCTAGTCGCGCTCTTGGCGTGCCTGATGATCCTGTTGCGGGGTGCTCCGGACTCGCTTGACGGTGCTCGAAGTTGTTGTCGCCGGATTGGTTTGTCGTAGGAGGCCGCATTGTACTTCCGCCGCGAGGGCTATAGTATGCTCTTTTGTTCGGAGAGAGCGGTCCATGTTTCCGTTGACTGTTATGACCCCGCGTGGTCCTGGCATCTTGAGCTTGAGATATGCATAGTGTGGTACCGCATTGAATCTATCGAATGCGGTTTGTCCGAGCATTGCGTGGTAACCACTGCGAAAAGGGATCCGAAGACCACTTCCAATGTTATAGAGCCCGTGCAGCGGGCCTCTACTCCAGGGATCACACCTTAAAAGGTGGTTTTGGTGGGCTTGATCCTTAAAGGATCAATGCCCATTTTGCAAACTGTGTCCTGATAAAGCAGGTTCAGGCTGCTGCCGCCGTCCATAAGGACTCGCGTGAGGTGGAATCTGTCGATGATTGGGTCTAGGACCAATGCGGCCGAGCGCCCATGACGAATGCTAGTAGGGTGATCCCTACGATCAAAGGTGATCGGACAAGCTGACCATGGGTTGAATTTGGAGGCGACTGGCTCCATCGCATAGACGTCATGTAGTGATCGCTTCCATTCCCGCTTGGGAATGTGAGTGGCATAGATCATGTTGACCATTTTCACCTTGGGGGGGGGGGGATTTCTTCTGTCCCCCCGTGTTCGGACGCCGAGGCTCTTCGTCATCGTTGCTGTGCAGCCCCTTGTCCTTGTTTTCAGCGTTTACTTTGCCGGCCTGTTTGAACACCCAGCAGTCTCTGTTGGTGTGGTTGGCTGGCTTGTCCGGGGTGCCATGAATTTGGCACGAGCGCTCCAGTATACGGTCTAGACTGGACGGTCCCTGATTGTTTCTTTTGAACGGCTTCTTCCACTGACCGGACTTGGATCCGCTGAATCCGGCGTTGAGTGCCGTGTCTTTAGTGATGTCGCCGTTATTCCGTCGCTTATGTCTGTTACGCCGTGGCTTGCCGTTATTGTCGCGGCCATCCGAAGTGCCAGAATGTGGCGTAGTGCTGCTGCGAGCCAACCAGCTGTCCTCGCCCACGCAAAAGAGGGTCATTAGTGTTGTGAGAGCTTCCATGGACTTGGGTTTTTTCCTGGCCGAGATGTCGGGAGAGCCACTCGTCCCGGATATTATGCTTAAAAGCCGCCAGGGCTTCGGCGTTTGGACAGTCGACTATTTGGTTCTTTTTAGTTAGGAACCGAGTCCAGAATTTCCTGGCTGACTCTCCGGGCTGTTGAGTAATGCGGCTCAAGTCATCGGCGTCCGGTGGTTGCACATATGTGCCCTAGAAGTTGTCGAGGAATGCGTCTTCCGGGTTTTCCCAACTGCCAACGGAATTTGCTGGCAGGCTGTTTAGCCAGTACCGGGGGGTCCTTTGAGCTTAAGGGGAAGATATTTGATGGCGTGTAGATCGTCTCCGCGGGCCATGTGAATGTGGAGAAGGAAATCTTCAATCCATACTGCAGGGTCTATTGTGCCATCATATGATTCGATGTTTACGGGTTTGAACCCTTCTGGGAATTCATGATCCATCACTTCGTCAGTGAAGTAGAGGGGGTATGCGGCGCCTCTGTGCCGGGCTATGTGGCTACGCAGTTCGAATTGCTCCGGGTGGCTGTGTTCGGCCCGGCCGGACTTGTTGATAGTGTGTCCGGCGTGACGGACGTCATCGTGCGTTTGGGCGCGCCCCCGTGATCCATAGATCGATCTTGGCTGGTGTTCGGGGCTGATATGTTGTTTTATCCCGGCCACGAGGTGGCCGGTCAGCCGTGTGGCGCTCGAGTCCATATTCCTCGGCTGCCAGGACTTCAGTCCATCTATCTGTGAGCAGGTCTTGATCAGCTTGAAGTTGCTGTTGCTTCTTTTTCAGGCTCCTTGCAGTGTCCATAAGCCGACGCTTGAAGCACTCATGCTCTACGGGATCCTCAGGCACGCCGAACTCGTCATCGCC
The DNA here is from genome assembly GCA_021605205.1 of Aegilops longissima. Lineage (NCBI taxonomy): Eukaryota > Viridiplantae > Streptophyta > Magnoliopsida > Poales > Poaceae > Aegilops > Aegilops longissima. The sequence continues at coordinate 486,831,772 of CM038682.1, read as the reverse complement.
GAGGCTAATCTCGTCTTCGGAGGTGGGCATATAGTTGTCCTCCTCCGGATATCCGTCCGTCGCTTCGTCTGGGCTGACCTGCTCATCTTCCTGATCGGCCTACTGGAAGGCGGGCTGATCAGGGTCGTATTCCTCTTCGGCACCATCCGGATTGTTTTCGTCTCCTGGGCTGGTGTTACTGTGGCGGGGCTTGGGGCGGCGTCGACGACGCCCATGCTTTGTTTTTCTCCCTGAGGGGTTATCCTCCGTTGCCTCATCGCTATTGGTTTCCTTAGGAGTGTCCACCATATATATATCATAGGAGGAGGTGGCTGTCCACCGCCCTGTGAGCGGTGGTTCCTGTACTTCTCCTGCATCGCCGTCCATACCGTCGATGTCTTCGGAGTTGAAGTCGAGCACGTCGGTTAGATCATCGACCGTGGCGATGAAGTGGGTGGTGGGTGGGCAGCGAATTCCTTCGTCGCCTGCTTCCCACTCGAGCCGGACATAGTTCGGCCCAGAGCCTCCTGACAAGGGGAGAGACTTTAATGAGTTCAGCATGTCGCCAAAGGGCGAGTGCTGAAAGATGTCCGCAGCGGTAAACTCCATTACCGGGGCCCAACCTGGCTCGGCTGGCTCGGGAGCGCGCGGACTGGAACCTACAACCGGATACGAGTCCGGGGGTCCAGAGTCACAGGCTTCTACAGAGGTGAGAACTGTGTTTGGCTCTGCTTTGGGCGGCTGGACCAAGAAGACTAGAGGTTGAAGAAGCACTACGGCCGTTGGATGGACATCGTACGGTCACTGAAGCTAGAATCAATTATATTGACTAAGTTGACAAAGCCCTTGGTACGCTCCAACTTAATAGGACCACAGGTCAGCCTCCGAAACGGTGCGCCCCAGTGTCAGGGGGAGGAATCATTTTTTGGGCGGCCGAAGCTAAGAATATCCAAGATTGAAGAAGAAGCACGACATCCGTTGGATAGACATCCAACAGCCACTGCTACTAGAACCGTGTGTTGACTATAATAAGTTGACAAAGCCTTGCATACGCATCAACATATTTTTTTAGGGGACGCGTCACTTAGTAGGCCCACAAGTGTGTGGCAGAGAACTTATAGCCCATTTGCGTTTTGTAAGAATGTACAGCCCATTTTTGAATTCTGATGGAATTTACAACAGCCCATTTTCTAGCTAGGACAACGATTAATAATTTCAACCAACCGTTGAAGACAGAATTCAATAAATTTCCCACATTTTGATGGGATCTGAAATATTTTTGTCCCGAAATTTCTAGTCAGATTAAATATAAATTTGTATTGCGCAAAAATCCAACGAAACATTGCGCGCGCAACAATGAAAATTTAAGATTTTCAAAATCCATAAATAATATTTTATAAACTAATTTCAAGTTTGGTGCATTTTTTTAGTTACTTCCTAGTTTTTATAATTACATCCCATTTATTATTTTTTAAAGCCCATTTTCATGTTAAGCCTAATGCATCCCTCCTAGGAAAGATTTGCAGCCCTGCGGGGTGGAGAATAACAAGTTGACCGTGCCTGGGTATTCCTCAAAAAGACATATAGCCGGGCTAGCCATTTTCATCTTGAAAAAATTAGTATCTGGACTGGATATCCGGCCTGGGATAGACGGGCCACAACCCGCCCAGTTAATACCCTGCTCTCCTCTGAACAACAATGAAATCATTGCCAAGAAAAAGTCTGCAGTGCTCACGCCTCAAAAACACAAGTACTGCTCGAGCTGCTTGGTCCCAGCTGTCGGCCGCACCTTGTGAAATCTCTCGTTTATATTGACTACATAGGTTGACAATGGTGTGGGACCGTGATGTCAGGAAACCAGGAGAAAGCAAAAAAAATATAGTTATACATAATAAGGAGGCACTTGCGTACGTACGGCTATGGCCCTAGTGGGTCCCTAGTGTCATCCAGTCAAAATAAAGTCATCTCCTGAATCCTCATGTTCGTTGACGATGTTAACAATGCTCGGCGCCACGCGGCGCAACAACTCGAAGGACAACGGAGAGGGCCTCGCGGGCCCAACGGATGGTCGATACAGCGCCCGCTGCTCATTCAGAAACCAGGATCATCGGACACCTATGAGCACCTTGAGAAACCGAGGCGGCATGAAGCGGTAAGGCGGCTTGGGAGCTCTGGTTTATTTCAAACCTGTATTAACATACAAGTGTAATTTACTCGTCATCGGAAACAACGCGTAAAATACAGGCGTATTGAAACCGAGGGACCGAGGTCTGTAAGTAAAACCGGCGGGTTACGTGTGTAATTTGAGAGACCAATGTATATTTTACGAGCACTGCTATATGGACGACATTACCAGACGATACATGCACGACGTGCGTATCATGCCATCCATGGGCAAGGATGAAACAACAGCTAACGGCTAGATTAGCAATCGTCCGAGTGTCGTTCAACGTTTTTATCGTGTGTGAAGTACTTCCGATATTTTACTAGTCGGAATCGACCAACCAAGCGCCTTCGCCCGAGACCATCTGCTTTAATTTACAAGCGTCAGTTTTACAAGCGGTTTTGGTTGGAAAACGACGATCCAATCACGACCTAATATCAGGAGTTGGTCGGAAGATCATATGGTTTCACGTCTAACCTACCTGACTTGTCGTATAGGCTATGAATGAAACATCAGATGATGAACTTCTTAAGCACGGAAACAACAGAAGAGGATGATCTTCTTAACAAGCAAATCACTGGCATTAGATCGACATGCAAAACAATACGAAGCATTATTCTCGGGAGGCACGGTGAACAGCTCGTGATGCGCATGCCACAACATTCAAGCTCAACTTTGCAATCAAACACAAGGCCCGGCATTACATAGACAATATTCGAACAAACTCTTAACACAGGAATATCTCAGCGAGAGTAACTATTTACTTCTAAACTGAACACGTGAATAGGAAAAAACACTCGGCGCTGCTCACAAAGAAGGGCGTCCCACTCAAAATCAAATGCATGTCTTACGGCTAACATCAATGAGCAAATTTTGACAAGGTTTTCCAATTCCAATATATTAAACCAACGTCTTCTTGCTAACATCAATGATTAAACTTTGACAAGCTTTTCCCATTCAAAATATGTAATGCCTATGATCGTGGAGTCCTATTGTAGCTTCTTGTACTTTTTTGGGCACTTTTTGCCCAGGGCACTCCACGTGTTGTTAAATTGCAAATGGTCTCTGCAGACTAGTCATGTCACGGTGTCTAATAATACTCTGTAAAGCTTCTCGGTCATTCCTTCAGTAATGTAGCGCAAATAAAGGCTCGCTTCTTTACGCAAAGTGGAACTACTAATCGGACCCGATAATGCAGCAGTTTTCCTTGGACACATTGGCTCCTTTTGTGCGAGTTCAACTAAAATCAAAGTCGGAATAAAACCGAGCTTTAATTTTGATATCCTGTAAGCAACAATAGGTATAAGGGAAACAATTCTTGAGAAATAACGGTTGATGACTTGTACTCCCAAAAGAAAAGCATCTCTTGATCTACTTTATCTTAATGGAAACAAAGCGGAGAGTAGCAATTCTCCATCGGTGTCATTCATTCATATTGGCGAGACATTATCTTAACAATGCCTTGTTTCAACATGTATAAAGAACGACAAAGCGAGAAAAGTACCATTCCTAAAACAATGCAACTGATTCATTTTAACGGAGACATTATCTTAACAATACCTTGGTTAAACATGTAGAAAGAACTACAAAGCGAGGATAGTACCATTCCTAACAAGTGTTGCAGTTTTGAACTAAGATTCAGTAGTTAATTAATTACGAGAGTGGCATTGCTTAATTATACCAAATGACATTAGATTAACGAAAAGCATAAATAGTTCGAGGGAGAGTGGGCGCAACAACAATATGTGCTTCCATCTACTTATAAAGGGGTGATGCAGAGTTTGTTGTAACAAAGCAACAAGCATCATGTCCGGTTGGTCCCATTTTGTTCACTACTTAATGGGAAAAGACAGCAATACAATAGCTTCAATTCAACATTTATTTAAAACAGTACCAATACAAGTAGCACAACATCTCAAAGCACACTGCACAATCATGTGGATGAAGGCCTGTACTAACCTTTCATGATACAAACAAGATAAAATACAAATCTGCCAACACGAATAGGAAATCCAATCTCGTTTTATGCAGTTGCACTGAAATCAAGCAAAGTGTTTCACGTAGCGAAGCAAAATGTCGCAATAGCAACAAGTTGAATAGATATCCCTATTTAAACAGAGGCAAAAAAGGAATTGATTACTGGCTAATAAAGGAGGATGAAACATGCGGCCACAAAAATGGTAATCCCGCCAATCCCTAACAAGTGTTGAAGTTTTGAAATAAAATTCAGTAGTTAATTCTGAGAGTGGCGTCAATTACTGGCTTATAAAGGGGGTGATGCTGAATTTGTTGTAACAAAGCAACAAGCATCATGTCTGGGTTGGTCCCATTTTTCTTCACTACTTAATGGGAAAAGACAGCAATACAATAGCTTCAATTCAACATTTATTTAAAACAGTACCAAAACAAGTAGCACAACATCTCAAAGCACACTGCACATCATGTGGTTGAGACCAATATTTGAAACAACTCGCCACGAAGACTTGAAACAAATCTCGATCTCCTTTTGTGCAGTTCCACCAAAATTAAGCAAAGTCACCGGTGTGACATTCCAGTTGAACTGCACAAAACACTCTTAAAACATAAGTGTTTGAGTAGCGAAGCAAAATGTATAATAGCAACAAGTTGAATCGATACCCTGTTTTAACAGAGGCAAAAAAAACAATTACTTGCCGATAAAGGAGGATGAAACAAACGGTGAAAGAAAGAAGCATCTAACTTATCTTGGATGGAAAACAAAGTAGGACATTAGCATTTCTAAAGCGGTTGCATTGATTCATATTACAGAGACATTCTCTTGAAACAACATTCGTTAAAAATGTAATTTACTTTTAACGATGGCATTGCTTCAATTTTCGGCGGCATTCTTAGATTAACAACAACAAAATAGTTGTATGGGACATGCCAAAGCACCATGTAAATCCACACGTATAAATGGGTGATCAGAGTATGTAGCCAAGCAGCATATATGCGCTGGTCCCATATTTGTTCTCTTTGAACCTTCTTCCTATGTGAGGGCAGCAAATCTAGTCCTGCACAAACTACCCGACCCCCCAGTTTCTTTCCCTTTTCAACAAAGAGATCGGTTCCTTACATATGTGTGTACTGGGTTACCCCCTTTTTCCCTTTTCGACCTACAAAGCGGCTGGATAGCCAGTCTATACTACTTTCCACCCCTCCTTTCCTCATTGAACCACGTCCTAGATTCTTGCTCCAGCCCACCGCACCCTTCTTTCCTCTTTGAACCAAGACCTAGATTCGACTACAGATCGAAAAAGATCCACATGCAGCTAGAGCAATGACGGTTTCAAAGAAATTTATACCTTAGGGTCGTCGGGAGGCCGGATCTGCCCACACTACGTACGGCAGCGAGGAAGAAGGGGTCGGTGGCCCTCCCACACAGGCGCTGGGTGAAAGAGAACAGCGCAGCCGGCAGTGGATTGCCTCCCTCGCCAAAGGCGATAGAGTGAACGCTGCACCTCCTCCCCTTCCCGGTGCGACGGGATATGGACGCCTCCTTCACCAGCTGTCAGGTGGGAGAGAGAGAGACAAGAGGCCAACGCAGTCTTGTTTAGATCTGGTGAAGAGAGGGTGAGAGATTGTGAATATAGCAAACCCTAGAAAATGAACGCTGAGCCTCCAGCGTGTAACATATATGTAGTGCGGCGAGCGTGTGGAGAGTGCAAACCCTAGCGAACAAGCGCTGAGGCTCCCGCTTATATATATACTACTGTAGTATGGACTGAGCTCCCGTGCTTTCACTGCACCTGCTTTTGGTTGTATGACAGGTGAGCTAGCCACATTTTGGGCCCACCTGTCATAAATCCAAAGGCAGGTGCACTAAGTCAATGAAGCTGCGTCCATATAGTACTCTCGTGTATACGACTAATATATAGTGGAGTGGTTCTCTTATTCTCTCCATAACAATCGTTTTAAATTGTGTAAGTACGAAACAAAACTCTTTATTTAATGTACAGTGAAGAAAACTAGTACTACTTCCGATGAACTAACGATCCACGCCCACGCGTCCTGGTCGCACTTCCTGTCCTTCACGTGTGGTACACTACCCTCCCTTAAGTGAACGACCACACATGCGCCAAATTATCGGAAACGTGTGAGAGTGTGTACAAATAAAGAATTTTAATTTAAATTATTGGAAAGGTTTGAGAGTATTACAAAGTTTGACTTGATCAAATCTAATATCTGAGTAAATAAAATGGAGGGCTACTACGTCCATCCGGGTTTTAGTCCACACCATTTTTAAATCAAAGTTAATAGCTGGACAAATAAAATTACAGGGAGCTGGAGACAAAGTTGTGAGAAGGCTTAGAAATCAATACAAAACTTATGCTCTTAGTACCAAAGTCGATCCTTCTTCGAGGAAACATTTGGTTCATAGCCAATTGTGTGATAAAATTGCACCAACGTGAAAGACGACTGCATCTCCAACGCAACCAAGGTGAACTGACGAAGGATATCATCTTTGTGCGTAACAAGCAAAGAGCACTGATGGAAGACAACTTGTTTTTCATTGAAAATCGATCAGCTTCACCAGCCGACGCAACCATGAGGCGCAACCATGAGCATCGATAGGTCATCGTGGTGATGCATCATCCATTTGGCATCAAGTTTGGGTGAGGCACCTATGAAGTTCGACAAATCCTCACCGTGGTCTATTTCTTCTTAGTAATCAAGCTCGAGGAAGGAAGAACCACGTGGTAGAGGACAGTGAGGCGGAACAACAATGGCCATCCAATTTTGTGCAGTTCCGCTAAAATTGAGGAAGACATGCCCGGGTATGGAGACACGCATCGCTGTTTCCAAAAATATAAAAAGGGTTAGCAACGACATCTCAATTGTCAATAAGAATTAATGAAAAGTACACCAACAAATAGAAGCGTCATAATTATCTTGATGGGAACTAAACCAGGATACCCGAGAAAAAAAGCATTTCTTCATTTAACCAGTGATAGTACTACCACCATATGGACAATGACCGCACAACCACCATGTCCTTTTTGTCGAAACAACATGTATACCTCCACCGAGGCATAAATCAGGACAACTTTTCGAGTGGCATTTCCTCTATAATAGTACTAGTAGGTGATGTTGGACCAGCCGACGAACCCTAGCTACTATGCATGGGGAGCTGGGGATTAGTCGCATGGAAGAAAACCCGCACGCAGCGACCTGGGGAGCTGGACCAATACAAGAAGTTATACCTCAGGTGGGTGAGATGTCGTTTAGGCGGGTGGGATCTGCCCACACGACGGCAGAAAACAAGGGCGCGGAGGATCTTCGTCCGCGCCAGCGCCGGCTCCGAGAGGACGGTGCGCATCGGCTTCCCCCGTCGCCGACGGCGACAAAGTCAATGTTGCACCTCCTCACCTCCCGCATCGGACGGGATTCGGCCGGATCTGTGACCACCAGTGAGGAGAGAGATAGAGTGGACACTGTCATATTGTTTTGATATGGAGAGGGTGAGAGAGCGAGACGCGAGAAACTCTATCAAACAAGAGGCTATAATGGAGTAAAAAAATCTCTCCATAGCAGTGGTTTTAAATAGAATACGCGCGTTCCCATAAAAAATAAACGAAAATTGGCGGACAATTTTTTAAGGGTCTGTCTAGGACACATCTAGATGTGGCATAGTTATGTCACATCTAAGTTGATGTCCGCTCTGTTTGTTGTCTATTTTTTTTCCTAGTTTTTTTTGTTTCTTGTTGCTACATTATATACTTGTGGGATCTTAGATGTGATATCCTTAAATAACATCTAGATGTGAATTAGACAAACTAATTTTCTAACGTACCAAGAAACAAAACTTCGATCAAAAACACGCCCCGCTTCGGTCGCGAGTCGTCGCACACACACATAGACATAGACATGCATATCCGTGTTTACGTAAAATTCCATTTCCATCTCCATCTCCAATCATATTTGTCCAACTGGCACATTATTTACGTTGTTAATTATATACGCAGCAATATTAACGTACAACATCTCTTGTTTGCGCACGTCCGGACCGCTGCCACGGCCGGTCCTGACCAACCCGAACCCTCTTCATCACCCGCGCGTGCTTCCCGCTCGAAACGGTCAGTGTCGCATTCATGCCCGGCCAGAGCGGACGCGACCTCTCACTGGCGCCGGCATTGAAGCGGCGCACCGGCCGAGAGAGCGTCGCCCGCGCCGCTTCCAGGTGCACGCGGCTGCTCCGCGTTCAAAAGTCGCAATAGCCGGCTACAACATGCATGTAAAAAGTTCTTGGGAGTCCGTGCTACAACTAGTTGTCCTCCCCCAACTCGTCAATCTCTTCCAGTAGTGCTAGTACTCCATGGCGCGATCCATCGACAAGCAGGCGAGAAAGTTATCGTATACTCGGTTTGCAGTGAGTGTCATGCCGAGCAACCGTGTGGGGTCGAGCCGTGGAGGAGGGTGAGACACGAACACGACAGACGTGATTTAAACGTTGGTTTTGCTCGATGGCGCGATCCAACGAAACAAAACGTTGGTTTCTCTCCGTTTCCATTTTTTCTCCGAAAAAACGGAAACTTTCCACTCCATTTTCATTCCTATTCCAAGGATGCGCTGTTACAACATTCCATAAAATTCAAAGGAAAACTAACACGCATGCTGATGCATCTCAATGATTCACAGATCATAGCCAATATTTACTTCACAACTAAAGAAAAAAGTTATGAGAGCGTGTACAAAAGAAAAAATACTGATGGGGTCACTACGACTTAAACCCTAAACCCTAAACATGATTTAATTTCCTGGCCAGGGAAAACCTGTCGAAGGAAAGACGGCTGGCACCATCGGATCATACGATGCTTTTGTGCAGTTCCACTAAAATCGACCTGAGCATCCCTGATGGCAAAGATATTGAAGAAGTGTGATTAGAATAATAGTACTGGCACTAGTTCATGCGACATAAACTCATCATAAGTAGAAGCCGGTAGAAGTAGAGAAAGATCGACATGGAGATGGAGCTACGGCAGTGGTGCAAGCCGGCTCCAAAAGGAAGATGGACTACCTGGGACGTCGGGCTGTAGCTAGAAGGGCGGTTGGGACGTGGCATCGGCCCATACCGCGGTGACCCCCGATTGGGACGCACCGACTGTGGGTTTTCTCCTCGCCGATGTCGACCAAGGCTCACGCAGAACATTGTTCCTTCCCCAGCTGCGGGATCAGGCCCGTCGTTCTATGCTTGTGAAGAGAGAAACCTAAGCAAGCAGGCTTGTAGCTTAGGCTCCTGCTAGTGTATATATAGTGGTTTTTTTTCTCTCCATATCAACCATTTTATATTGCGTCGTGTCATTCAAGAGTGAAATGATGGTTGCTTCTTCCGACTAACTTATCTTGTGTGATTTGACTGCTCCTTAGTGGCCCCTACACGTACTCCCCTACGTGTATGCAATATCCTGCGTACACATGGATGCAAAAAGCGCGCGACGCCCTAATGCATGCATGTCCGAGCACACGACGGAACACACACGGTCATGCTCAAGTACTCAACCTACACGTGCATGCACACATACTCGGTCGGGGTGAGCTAGTGACCGTATAAACACCGGAAAATATATATATTGGCGCAATGGCGTATTATGAAGTCCATGACCGTATTTTTACAAATATCTGAGTGATGACGGTGTATTTATCTCGTTTGAAATTAAGCCATATTAACCGGAGAGGAGGCAGTATGGACTAGCATTACTTTAATGTGTCCCGTCAACTTGCTGAACGAGGATAAGGTTGCAGGACGGTAGAAGCTTGCGCGCGGTGGCTCGCAGGACAAGGAGAAACTTTTGACTAATGCAAGCTCTCCCTCGCTCAGGTGGTGGACGTGCAACAGTTAATTCGGTGTCAGATTGCCAGAAGCATACACTATACTACTAGTGCTATTATTGTTCGACTTCCCGCATAGGCGAACAGCCAAGCGCAAAGTTTACTAGTACTACTACTATAGTCTATAAAGGTACGTACATACTAGTACTAGGAACCGGATGGAGGAGCGTCTGCACTCTTATTATAATTTTAAAATGTGATAAAGCAATCTTCAACACATTTGGTTCTCTTCAAGGGTTCTCGCATGTGATAATGGAAGTTGATTGCATGGAACACTCGCCAAAATTCCCGCTTAATTCTGGCTCATATCCTGTTACAAATAGTAGCGCTCGGTAATATTTCCTCTTTTTTTGTTATTCAGCATGTAAACAGGTCAGCAAACCTTGCGGCGCATCTTCGTGCGAACCGTGCTTGCTGCACTTTGAATGTGGCCGAGAGCTGGCTTGATGAAACACCTCGCTTCCTACTTTTTTTTTGCGGGGTACCTCGCTTCCTAGTGACCAGTGTCTTGGCTAATCGTCCTAAGAATGCTTATATATGAATAAATCTCTCTCATTTACCCGCAAAAAATATTAAGCCATATTAACCGGAAAGGAGGGAGTATGGACTAGCACTACTTTTTGGTGTGTCCCGTCAACTCGCAGAACAAGGAGAAGCTTGCAGGACAAGATGAAGCTCGCTTACGCCTTTTGACTAATGCAACCTACCCTCGGTGGACATGCATCAGTCCATTCGGTGTCAGATTGTCAGAGGCATACAGTGTAGTACCCAACATGCGGAGTACCATCGTTGTTCGACTTCACGAAGAGGCGAAGAGCCAAGCGCAGTAGTATGAGTAGTACTACTACTAGAGCCGCATGGTGGAGCATCTGTATTCTTATTTTTTTTTATCTCTGATAAAGTACACGTTTATTCCGGAGAAGGGCGGAAAATGGCAGCCCAACATGTAATGAATGATATCGATCAACCAACCATGCTCGAATATATCTTGGCCTCCGTGCGAGCCGTCTGTGTGTTCTCGCTCCTCGTCTCTCTGAAGGAATGACGGGTTGGTTCTTTGCCGTCAATTGAGACCGGTTTGCTCACACTCCTGTCCCACATGTCAGTGATATGCCAAGAAGAGGTGCGTTGACCGACTGGCCATACGCGTACTTGGTTTTGCATCTTCATACTACTCCTCCCTCCGTCACAGTTTATAGGGCGCGCTTCATTATGATGCATTTCTCTCAATGCATTTCCACCACCGAGAGACTTTAGACGTTTGGTTTAATGCTCAATTAATTAGGGCGTGGTAACCGCAATCAAGTCCACAATTTTCTCTCCATGTACTGTACTACTATGGAGTGGAGTAAGTGCATGCATGTGTGTACCCGGGGTGGAAGCACTGCATGCATGCGTGTACGCATTATTCCCTCTAGTAATAGATGTCGTGCTATAACTACCAATGCTATTTTTCAGGCCGACCGCTAGTCGCCTTGGTCCCACAGATTTTTTTTCTTTTTCCTGAAGCGCGCTGTATAAACAGTGACGGATGGAGTAATATGAGCGGATTCAAAGAAGAGCGTATTGATGGTTGCTTCTTCAGAGCAACTTACTGTGGGAAATATGGGGCTTATGGTTTGACTGCTCATTACTCACTATTAATGCGGCGCAACGACCGGGTTGAGTCTCCCATGCGGTTGTGCACTACCCCCTCGGTTCTTAAATATACTCCGAAGTATTTGTCTTTCTAGAGATTTCAATGAGTGACTACTCAAATATTTATCTTTTTAGAGATTTCAAATGGACTGGCACATACGGATGTATATAGACATATTTTAGAGTGTAGATTCACTCATTTTGCTCCGTATGTAGTCACTTGTTGAAATCTCTAGAAAGACGAATAGAATATTTAGGAACGGAGGGAGTACACATACGAAGCAAAATGAGTGAATCTACACTCTAAAATATGCCCGTTTGAAATTTGTAAAAGACAAATATTTAGGAGCGAAGGAGTATAATTTTGTGCATGGCACATGGACCCGGATGATGAAGAGGCTTCTGGCAATGCTATCAAGCTTCCATCATTTGTTTACATAATTGACGTACTATACAAATAATTTTCCAGCGACATGAAATTGTACAATGGTGTGAGCTTTCAGCTTTTGTTTCGTGTGTCTTGCCATCGATGCTCTTTGGAAACAATAAAAACTAACTTCCTTGCTAATGCATGTCAATTATTAGCAGATCAGAGCTAATAATTACATCACAACTGAAGACAGAGTTGTGAGAAGGTGTTAAATTAAAATTGATCCATGCTTTCATTGGCAGCAACGTCCCCCCAGCTCTGTCTAAATCAACAAGGCATGTTGGGAAAAAAAGTAGATGTCTGGAGCATGCAACATTCCGATCATTTTGTGCAGTTCCACTAAAATAGAGCTGAGCGTCCCTGTTCCAAAGATATTAAGTGTGATTACGATAATAGAGGACTGCTGATGAAACAATAAACACACAAATAGAAGTCGGTCACCTTTGCAGTCTCTCTTAAGACTAACTAGTTGGAGAAGATTAGGCTCGGAGTTGGATGAGGAGGATAGAGCAAAACCAATCTCCCTTTGTGCAACAAGACCGAATGTAGAGATGTTGCCCATGTGACATTTTAGTACAACCGCACAAAACACTCTTAAGAAAAAAGTGATTTGTGCAGTTCACCAAAAGGTCGCAATAGCAACGAGGTGAAATGGATAGCCCTGTTTGCAAAAAAGAGTAGAAAGGAAACAATTATCGCCAATAACAGTTGATGACACATGCGACGACAAAAAAGAAGCATATTCCTTGTCCTAAGGGAAGATAACAACACGGTTGTGTTTGTCTAAAACGTGTGAGGACGAGAATGCAATATGGAAAGTACGCCGGACGAGCTACGTTTTGGGAAAAGAACTATGGAAGATCCACATGCAGCGACGTGGGAAGACGGGCAGTGGAGCAAGGCCGGAGGGGATACCTGGAGGTCGTCAGGATGTAACTAGGTGAGCGGTGGCGGGCGGAATCTGCGAGCAGGTGGCATAGGCCCTGCCTCGCCGGAGCTTGGTCAGAGAGAACGACGTGTACCGCAGATCGGGACTTGCTGCCTCGGCGCCGTCGAACGGAGAAACGATGCACTTCCTCCCTTTCCCCCGGCGGACGGGATGTGGCCAGATCAGTGACCAACGATGAGAGAGAGAGAGGCCACCGCATTCCCTTTCCCCCGGCGGACGGGATGCGGCCGGATCAGTGACCAACGGTGAGAGAGAGAGAGGCCACCGCAGCCTTGTGTGAGATACTCTGAAGAGCGACAAACCAGGCAGGCAAGCTCCATTGTATATAGTGAGCGGAGTGCCTTTTTCTCCATAAAAATCGTTTTATATTCTGTGTACGTTCCATTGAGCGCTATAACTTTATTTAAAAATAACGCGACAACGCGTCAAGTCGAACTTTGTTTCGTGCACGCGTGGTACACGACCTCCCTAGGTAAACAACCGCTACAGGCGTTCAAATTAGCACGTGGGCTGCCATTTCGTAAAGAAATGAGCTCCACCATGTACTCGCGCGGGTGTGGCTGGGCACGAAGCGTGAGTACGTGCATGGTGCACCTATTCTCTTCTTGTATATGTACACCACCTACGTGGGGTTGTGTGAGAGAGATACAAACCTAGAGAGATATAGTGTGTGGGTTCTTGAGAGTTTTTTTGGGGGGGGGGTCAATAAAAAAATATAACATATGCAATGTGTGTGAAATAGAGTCTTGGATATAACATATATATAGAGGGGGCGATCCATGAGAAGAGAGTGGAGGTATCATCGGCTTGAGGTGCCCATAGAATCGAAGAGAGGGATGATGTGTGTGTGCGCGCGCGGGATCGATAAAGAGTGCCATCGAATTTGTGTGTGCCCATGTCAAAGATATAGAGTGGCTGGCCTACTGGAACGTGAGATGGGACATGTGCAGTTTGTCTCTATGGCATGGATACCTACCGCAGCTCCGACTATCGGTGTGTGGTGGGGAAGAGGAGGCCCAATTAACTATAGAGGTACAATGGTTGGCATATGTGTGGAGGAGGAGAGAGGCCTACCTCATGTATTAAGGAGATCGATCTGCCTCATGTATTAAGGGAGATCGATCGGCATCCATGCATATGTGCAGGAGAGGAATAAGGTTGGGAGAGAGGGAGAGAGAGAGAGAGAGCTAGAGTGTTGGAGGGGGTGGTAGTGGAGTTGCTTCTAACAAATGGTGGGATAGGCTTGCTAGACAAACGGAGGGCACGCCCGCAATATCAATAAGAGAGGAGATGGTTGCTTGTTGTCTGTCCACGTGCGTGTGAGAGACGGGTCAGGAGGCATGCACGAATGATGAGGGGGGACGATGTGGCTGTGGTAAGCAGACGTAACTACATAGGAAGATCAATCGCCCATTGTTAGAGAAAGGAGAGACATAACTTGTGACGTACGTCGATCGATGGGGGGGTAGTTAAAGTCGATCTAGGTATATGTTGGGAGATCGATCGGTATACATGCATGTGTGTGTTAGAAGCAAATGAGGCACGAGGAGAAGGATAGAGAGAGAGGGATGCATGTAGGAGGTGGTACGAGAGGCATACTATATCGAGGGGAGGAGTGTGCAGTACAAGAATGATGAAAAGAGTGGTGGGAGTGAGGCATGGGCGGTGACAAGAGAAGAGGGAAGCTTGTGTTTGTGCTAGGCACACCTGGCTAGAGAGGCATATCGATCGATGTGTGCCGTAAAGAAGGAGCTGGGGGCCTACACACACGTGGGTGAACAACCTAAAGTGAAAAGACAATTTCTGCGATGGAGCTAGAGAATCTTGAGGGAGGGTGAGAGGGATGCGGCGTGTACATGCACAAGAGAAAGTTAGTGCTAGCTACAAAGATAAGAGGGTTGTGTGGGTGTAAAAGGCGAATAGAGATCATATATACTTCATTGTAAAAAGCGAATTCGGATATTTGAAGAATTTATCATAGTGTTTCAAACCGACGCATGTGTGAATATATATAATGGTGATACACATGGTGTGGTTATGAACATGTTATACTACATTTAATATATTTTATCTCTACTCTTATAAAAAACGGAGTTGTTGATGATGGTGTGCCTGCCATCCTGCATTACAGGCCGTCCGATTTATATCTGGCGGATAGCAAGGAAACTATGATGGTTGAAGTTGGAAACAATCATGATTGTAGATTCTTATTGAAATAGAGAAACGAATTCAAATTTAGTTCGAATTGCAGCGGTAGTGTAGACATTTGGAATGCACTAAAACGTTGGTATGAGTAGGTTACATGCATTATACAGCAAGCGAAAATTTTTAATTGGACATAACATGGATTCGTACTCCCTCCTTCCATCTATATAGGGCGTAATGAGATTTTTAAGACCGCCTTTGACTATTGACAAGATTAATAGTACATGACATGCACAATGTGAAAATTATATCATTGAAAGAATCTTTCACAGACGAATTTAACGGTGTGCTTTGTGTAAGTTGCATGTCATATATCATTGCTCTAATATTTGGTCAAAGTTAGCATCGAAAAGCGATTAGGCCCTATATAGATGGAAGGAGGAGTAACTTTAAATAACATTTGTATAGTAAAACGGTGCAAGACTCTCTCTTTGTGTGGTGTGAATAGTTTTATTTTTTCGTTTTCTTTTTGGTTGAGGGAAGTGCGAATTGATTTGGTATGTACAAGTACAATATTACTACACGTTAGGCTTGTCCCTAAAATTCAACCCGCGTCTTGTTATATCCTGAAAATTCAGATATCGTGCTCCCAAAACTGGCGCCTTCACAACCCGCGCCTTGCTATCCCGAAATTACAACGCGCGCGAAAACTCCCTCGAGCTGCCAAATCCCGACACGCGAAATCCTCCTTCTAACCCTGAGCCGAAAGGGCCGCTAGTTCAAATCGGTGGGGGGTACTTTTGTAACACACCCTACATTTTGGACAAGCGCGTCCCTAAGTCATGCTTCACCCCCTCCCATCGCCCCCTTTTCACCATTCGAAATCCCAAGCCGCCATAACCTCTCCGCTCCAGCCGCGAAACCCCACCCTCCTCCGTCCGCCACATCACCACTGCCCAGCCGAAGCCTCTTCCCCGACGACGTCGTCCACCGCAATAGCTCGATGTCCCTCATCCACCTCCCCGGATGAGGATCCGTCGTCCATCTCGCCGTCCCGCCGGTTCAGCCGCCCCGTCCTCCACCTCCAAGGAGCTGCTCCGACGATCGCCTCGTCTATCGCGGCTGCTGCATCCCCACAGCGCCGCCTTAACCTGCTCCACCGGAACCGCAGCATCCTCACCGACTCCTCAGACGAAGCCGAGGCCTACTCGGCGCCACCAAAGAGGTTGTACACTCATCGCATCGCACCTTCTCCTTAACTCAACCTCCGGCACCGGCGGTGCTCCATCCCGCACCCCATGGGCGGCTACCTTGAAATCGGCGCCATGGGCGACATCTCCATGGCGGCTCTCCCCGGTCTGAGGCCCCTTGGTGGCGGCGCCATACCAGCCAGATCTTCTGCTGCTGCTCCGGCTCTTGCTTCGCTTCGCTTGCTGCTATCTGCTGCTCGGCTCTCCTTCCGCGCCCAGCTGCTGCTGTTGCTCTGCTCCGATTAAGCCACACTTCAGTCGACTGAATCGACTTTTTGGTCAGTCGATTTTCAGGGGTTGGGGGCTCGCGGAGTTAAGGAAGAACCACCATTGCGGGACGGGTGCTCACGGAGAGGTACCCACTATCTATCTTAGGGTTCAAGGTGGGGCGGGGGCCTAGAGGGCTGGCAGGGCAGCGGCGGCGAGTTGTTTCGGGGCGGCGAGGCGGCGCTGGGGCCGGCAGTTCGGCCGGTAGTGGCTAGCGGCTCGAGGGTGCAGGTTGAAGATGAACTGAGGCCCTCCTAAACTACATGTCAAGTGCCTCTCTGCTACCATTGCGTTCAGTTTCGATAGTAGCATTCAGATTCCTGATAAAATTTCAGTTTGACGATTAAGTTCAAAGTCAACAGTTTTTACCTCATCTGTTGTAGTCGGTGGTTTTTGGTGATGTTAATTTTACATCCATTTTACATCATCTATTGCAGATGCTATTAGAATCCCACTTGAGATTGACGATGTCATCTTGTGCTGCTTCAGCCTTGGCGTCTTCGGCTCACGGAGCTGCTCCAATGACAGATTGATCCATCACAACAGAAAGCGGTGCCACTGTCGCCATCTCTGATTCCTTAGATCTTCCTCCACACCTCCGACAGCCACCTCTGCCTCAACTGCTTCAGCGACCAACCCAATGATGCTAAGGTCGACACGGCTATGGCAAAGAGGTTGTAAACTTGTTGCATCACTTATTACTATACATTCACATCGATCCATTAGGGCTATTTTGGTTCAACGGAAAAACGTCGATCTAGTGGTTGTTACCATCACTCTAAATTTCTGCATGCTCTCCTTACATAATATCAACATATTTTTTTCGTATGCATGTCAGATATTATACATAGTCATGCTGAACATGTACAGAAAAAGAGAAGAGTTTTGCACGGCAATACAATGTCATGCAGACATCGCTCCATGGTGGGTTCAATGGCAAACCCTCCCCACCTCTCTCCAGATTGTAATCCAGAGGAAGATATCTGTTCTGAGGCGGATTCAGACGCTGCTGAGCACTCCTATTTACCCCCCAAGGTGTTTGTTCTTCCTTGGCATGATGATGTTAGTCATATAATGCATATGTTGCCTTGCAGTGCCTACTTTTGACATCATATATGTCATCTTCTTAGTTTAGACATGTTCTGTAATGCCACCTGTTTAGTTTCTATATCATATATGGGAATTATGCAGTCTCATGTCTTTTAGCCAGCCATAATATATGTGAAATGTGCAATGCCATCCTGTTTAACCAGGCATCATATATTTGAATGATATCTTGCCCATCCTTTTCTTCATTACATTTCCATTTGTCGACAATGTTTGTACATTAAACTACTCTTCCTATGAATCAGCCATTTGGGTGGGAGATGGAAAAATCTGGAGTGAAAACAAGGCCTTGAGCGAGCAGTGCTACTGTCAAAGCAGATCACTTGTTGGGTCCCGATAGCTCCTCGAGATGGATTCGAGAGATGATGACCAGTCCTATTCCCCACCGAGGTGTATGCTCTAACTTGGCACGGTTATCTGCTCATATCATGCATATGGTGTCTTGCATTGCATAGTTTAGACATCATATACACAATATTCAACACCATGTTCTTAGTTCAGACATCATATCGAATGCCCTCTGTTTAGCATATAAATCACATATGTGAATTAAATGATGCGATCCTGATTACTTAGATAACATGTAGGTGAATTATGTCATGCGATCATGTTTAGTTATTCATCATATCTTTGAATTATGTTATGCTATGCTATCCAGTTTAGATAGACATCATATATGTGAAATTATGTCATGCTATCCGTTTTAGTTAAACAATATACATGTCAACTATTTCATGCCCTCTTTTTCCACACTATCTATTGTATCATCTCTCATACAATGTTTGTACATTCAACTATGTTTCTGTTTATCATCCATTTGAATTGGGCGGGTGATGCGAGATATCTAGCGTACTAAAACACGGTCTTCAAATAAAACAGTGCTACCTCTTGGTGGAGATAGCACCCCGGTTGTACATGCACAAGAACCAGCCCTACCACACATAACCCAAACTCTCGCAGATTGTACCCCTACTGTGATGGACAGAGAACCAGCTTCACCCAATCTAACTCCCAACCCCAGCCGGTAGTAACCCAGTTCCTGTTGACACAACACCATCTCCACCACAGAGCTCCCAAACAAGAGCAGTTAGTAAGGCAACTCCAGTGCCCAAAGGGCCCGTACTATCACGGCGAACCCCAACTCCACCAGTTACACTACAAGAAATATGTCAACTAGTGACCTTCTGTCAGTGACCCTGGAAGAATTGGTCATAGATCTATGACCATTTGAGACCAATTGGTCAAAAGCTGTTCGGGGGGCTCCAAACCCTAAACCATTGCGACCATTTTGCTCAGAAAGGTCGTAATTTCCTTACACGAAATGGTCATAAAGCAAACAACGCTAGTCCGCTGCCTTATTTCTAGTTGTTAACGACCAATATAGATGGTCATAGCCTTATAAATTGTGGTGGGTTGCTATGACTAGGCGCCACCTCATCAGTTTTGCCTATGTGTCATGTCCATGTGGCAGTTTTTGCCCTAGGTTGTGAAGCAACCTATATTTCTATCATTCCCAAAATTCCCAAAAAATCTCATAAATTCTTTGGGTCATATATTAAATCAAATATGTAAAAACCTTCCTTGCCTAGTTCAAAAATAATTCAAAATATTCATTTTCCTATTCATTCGAAACAACAGTTTGTGAAGGAAGTACCACTTTGGCATGTCCAAATAGTATCCATTTTCTACAGTGCTTTCCTATGCCCAAATAACCATCCACCACCAAATGCCAGCTCAATCCATTCATTATTTTGAGCACAGCTTCAACATTCGTTTTTATGTCTAGTGTGGTACTTTGCAAAGCAAGTACCACCTAGGCTCCTCATTTTGAGCTGAAAATTTGTGAAGACGGTCTTCTTAGTAACTGATCATCCTCAGCCAAAACACACGCCCATTAGCCTTGTACATTTCCTGTACCGCTAATCAAACACTTGGCTGCTAATTCATGTTTGAGCATCGATCGGTCTCCTCATGAGAATCTTATGGTGTAATTTTCTTCCTAACACCTACCTGGGGAGTTCCCAACCCACTAGACATGCCTAGGCCGCCCGAACACATGGCAGCATACGGTCACTTGCTGTGACCACGCCAAGGCATGCGATTTATCTGCTCTAGAGTTGGGGCCCTCGGCCACTGCCCAAACCTCAACGTATCGCCACCAAACCATGTATTTCGGATTAAATAGATACTTATGTAACTAGAAATGATTTTTGGAAAAAATAAATAGCAAACTATGAGGCAGCTGCAGTTCAAATTTGACCCGCTTCCAGCTGAATCGGCGAAAATTTGCCTTTTTCACGAGAGATGGATCAAAACTTTTTACACCCAACCATTTTGTCAATTGTGCATTAAATATGTCCTAGTATTTTAGAAAAATGATTTGGTCCAATTTTGCAACAATTATTTGGGAGGTCCTTCACAAAAAAACCTCCTTTTGGGCACTCGAAAAATGGAAAATAATTTTTTCATCCAAAGAAAATGAAAACTTCCTTAGGCAACATTGTTTTCCATTCCAATATGCACCCTTGTGCACAATATGAGATCATTTAAGCAAACTATGCCATGAATGTGACCATAAGATTGATCATTTGGCTTGAAAGCCATTGAACTCCACACGTGATAGCTCGTTTCTGAGAACACCTTCTAAAAATAATTGTCGTATTACAAGTTTATTATTTTTCCTAGGAACTTGGCCACATATAATGACACAATGTGAAGGTTTTCCAATTTCTTGATTTTTATTTTATTTTTTTATGCCCGTTTCAAAATGCAGTCAAAACGGCGGGAATGACCGTTCCTAACTAGTGGTTGAATCTTGGATTTTTTTTGGTGTTTCTCTGATAAAATAGATACTTATGTACCTAGAAATGATTTTTGGAAAAAATAAAGAGCAAACTACAAGGCAGCTATAGTTCAAATTTGACCCGCTTCCTACTAAATCGGCGAAATTTTGTCTTTTTCATGAGAGGTGGATCAAAACTTTTTACACCCAACCATTTGGTCAATTGTGCATTAAATATGGCCTAGTATTTTAGAAAAATGATTTGGTCCACTTTTGCAACAATTATTTGGGAGGTCCTTCACAAAAAAACCTCCTTTTGGGCACTCGAAAAATGGAAAATGGTTTTTTCGTCCAAAGAAAATGAAAACTTCCTTAGGCAACATTGTTTTACATTCCAATATGCACCCTTGTGCACAATATGAGATCATTTAAGCAAACTATGCCATGAATGTGGCCATAAGATTGATCATTTGGCTTGAAAGCCATTGATCTCCACACGTGATAGCTCGTTTCTGAGAACACCTTTTTAAAATAATTGTCGTATTACAAGTTTATTATTTTTCCTAGGAACTTGGCCACATATAATGACACAATGCGAAGGTTTTCCAATTTCTTGATTGTTTTTTTATTTTTTATGCCCGTTTCAAAATGCGGTCAAAACGGCGGGAATGACCGTTCCTAGCTAGTGGTTGAATCTTGGATTTTTTTTGGTGTTTCTCAGATAAAATAGATACTTATGTACCTAGAAATGATTTTTGGAAAAAATAAAGAGCAAACTACGAGGCATCTACAGTTCAAATTTGACCCGCTTCCTGCTGAATCGGCGAAATTTTGTCTTTTTCACGAGAGGTGGATCAAAACTTTTTACACCCAACATTTGGTCAATTGTGCATTAAATATGGCCTAGTATTTTAGAAAAATGATTTGGTCCAATTTTGCAACAATTATTTGGGAGGTCCTTCACAAAAAAAAACCTCCTTTTGGGCACTCGAAAAATGGAAAATGGTTTTTTCGTCCAAAGAAAATGAAAACTTCCTTAGGCAACATTGTTTTCCATTCCAATATGCACCCTTGTGCACAATATGAGATCATTTAAGCAAACTATGCCATGAATGTGGCCATAAGATTGATCATTTGGCTTGAAAGCTATTGATCTCCACACGTGATAGCTCGTTTCTGAGAACACCTTTTTAAAATAATTGCCGTATTACAAGTTTATTATTTTTCCTAGGAACTTGGCCACATATAATGACACAATGCGAAGGTTTTCCAATTTCTTGATTTTTTAGATTTTTTTATACCCGTTTCAAAATGTGGTCAAAACGGCGGGAATGACCGTTCCTAGCTAGTGGTTGAATCTTGGATTTTTGTGGTATTTCTCTGATAAAATAGATACTTATGTACCTAGAAATGATTTTTGGAAAAAATAAAGAGCAAACTACAAGGCAGCTACAGTTCAAATTTGACCCGCTTCCTGCTGAATCGGCGGAAATTTGTCTTTTTCACCAGAGGTGGATCGAATCTTTTGACACCCAACCATTTGGTCAATTGTGCATTAAATATGTCCTAGTACTTTAGAAAATTGATTTGGTCCAATTTTGCAACAAATATATTATAGGTCATTCACAAAAGAACTCATTTTGGACACTCGAAAAAAATAAAAATGATTTAAAAGAACTCATTTCTCATAAATTTTTTAAAAAATATTTGTCTTATTTCAATTTGTGATTATTCCTTACAACTCTAGTCAAATTTGCTGATGCAATGAGAAGTTTTTTTGTTCAATTTTTTAAGTCATAATATAAAATAGCTAACATGATTTAGCACCTTACTTTTAGTCGATTACGACCAATTTAAATGGTCAAAATATCATATCTGTGTACTGCGTTCTGATTGGTCCAAGGTCCTCTCACGCGGATCACGGATAAATCACCATCGGATGCTCCGGGATCCAACGACCCGCAGCTCACCCTCTCACCCACCCACCGCGAGCTACCCCTAAAAAAACCCACCGCACACCACTCCCCTCTCTCCACGCGCAGCGAACCCTAGCGCTCTCACCCTCTCCCTCCCTCTGGATCCACCGCCGCGGCACACCACTCCTCCTTCTGGATCCACCGCCGCCGCCCCCAAACCCACTCCCTCCCTCTGGATCTCGACGCACCGCCGCCCCCACTCCCTCCCTCTGGATCTCGACGCGCCGCCGCCCCGACCTGCTCCTCATCGGGCTCCTCCTCGTCCTCCTCGACCTGCTGCTCCCGCCCGCGCTCCTTCCCAACTTCCTCCACGTCGGCGTCCACCACGCCTCCGCACACAGCCTCCTCGACCAGGCCAGGGGCTTCCACTTCCACTTCCGCACACAGTAGCAACTCCTTCTCCTCCTTCCCCACTGCTTCCGCTTCCGATCGATCCCACCGGAGCACCACCACCCGCCGCCGCCATCGCGCGGATCGGAGCGGAGCACCGATGGAGGTGGTGAATAGCCTCCTGAAGCCGAAGCCGACACCGCAGCAGCAGCAGTGCGAGTGGCAGCGCCGCCTCCGCAACGAGGGCCGCAACATCGAGCGCCAGATCCGAGGTTCCCCTCCCCTCCCTCCCCGATTCGATCCAATCTAGGGCTCTAGGCCTTCAACTGGTTGCTAATTTTTGGTTTTGGGGCCGGTGCGCAGACGTGCAGAAGGAGGAGAAGAAGGTGGAGAAGGCCATCCGGGACGCAGCCAAGGTACCTACCTACATGTATACTCTGCACCACGGATCGATTTGGGCTAATTTACTGATTTGGTTTCCTCTGCTGGTGATGCTTGTTCCTGAAGGCGCTGTCCAAGGAGCTGGTGCAGTCCAGGAAGGCGGTCAACCACCTCTACAAGAACAAGGCCCAGCTCAACTCCATCTCCATGCACCTCGGCAAGATCGTCGGTAATGGACACCGCCTGCATCTATCTATCTTTCGAGATAGCATTCAGTATGGTAACATTTAGTAATTTACAACTGATGTTCATGATGCTATTACAAACTCTGAAATATGGTACTTTAGTCAAATGTGCTTCCTTTCTGAACAACTGTGCACCTTGGTGAGCTTGTCTGTAGCAAAAAGTTTCTACTGGCCTCGTATCATTCTATGCTAGTATGGATAGATAGCATCCAAGTTTCTCCTGGTGTCTTGAAATGCTTGGGAATGGCCCGTTCTTCTAGACATGCAGTTAGTCTGAATATGTTCGGGACATGCAGTTAGTCTGACTACCTGCTTGCTCAATTCATGGCACTTGAGAACATTCATGTTCTATTTTATCCATTCTTACATTCTGGCATCTAGTACTGGAACGATCTCACAGTGGCGCCGTGGCGGTTTAGGACATGCTTGTCCTTGCAAAAAAAATTGAGCCATGTTTTTAGCTGCTTCTTGATTGGTGCTGCACCTGCACTGATACTGTGAGGTTGCAACCTGGTTGGAGTTTGTATGTTAGCTGTTGTGACCTGACTGAGATATCTGAAATGATTAGTGCAGATGCTTTTCTGAGAATTGTTTCCACATTATCTCATTTACCCCAAATCAGCTTTCTGAGAATTTGATGCCTGGCCATTTCAGCTTCGATTTCTAACCCCGGTCCTCATCTTGTACCAGACTAAGAATTGTAGTTTGATGTTTGGCTTTCTTAATAAAGAAGAATGCAACCTTCTTGCTTCTGAAGCATCTAGTCATGTGGGCATACCGTCTTCATAAGGTCTGATGTATCATGGCTATGCACTATCTGCCATCCGTTTTCCTTCAGAGAAGAGAACTAGCCCTTTGTGGTCAGTAGCCACTGCTCCTGCTTCTGAATCATGAAGTTAATAGTATTTGGGTTCTATGTGATGACATGTGTTGATAGATAGATACTAGCTATATGTTTTCCAGGTTACATGCTAATTGTACTCATTCAATTAACTCTTTTAAACATGACTTGGTTATTTAAACCCTGCCCTGCCTGTGTATATGCTAATTGTAGCTTCCCCTAATATATTCACTTTGCAAAACTATTGATGCTTTGATGCTAAATGCAATTTGCAGGGAGCTCGATGAAGCTTGGACGTTGGTGAGGGCTCCGACGGTGGTGGTGCTGGGCTGGTTGTGGCCTCATGCGTGGTAGGAGGCTAGGATGGCCCTTGAATTCAACAGGTTGACTACCTCCTTGGCTCCTGCCTCTGCACCACAAATCTCTGGTGAACTCTGGTGAACTCTTGGGGCTACCTTCTTCACTCTGATCATCTTAGTTCTGTTGCTATGACGCATTGAGTTGTATGCCTGGTTATTAGAGGTTTTTTCTGCTAGTACTTCTTGTAAGGCAATATAATTGGTTGTTTTGTGCTGCCGGCCTAATTAAACATGATCAGTATGTATACTTCTTTGAGATAGACATTTCATGCACGTTTATGAGGTACGGATTCTACAGATGTCACAAAATATTGGTGGCAAAGTGTCTTCTTATCTT
The DNA here is from genome assembly GCA_021605205.1 of Aegilops longissima. Taxonomy (NCBI): domain Eukaryota; kingdom Viridiplantae; phylum Streptophyta; class Magnoliopsida; order Poales; family Poaceae; genus Aegilops; species Aegilops longissima. Next base: position 486,806,744 of record CM038682.1, on the reverse strand, counting down.
TATATTTGCTTAGCTAAAATCTTAGAGTAACAATAATTGTACTTGACAAGTAAACATTAGCATCTTAAATGATCATCTTAAATGATTAGCTAAAATGATGTAGGAGTAGTAGAAACTTCATGGTTGATCCTGATTGCTGAACATGGGAGATGCATCTTCTTTTGCATATCAATTACATAGTAGTACTATGTAATGCTTGCCGATGTGGTACATTCAATACTGGCAGCATTGGCCATTAATTACACTGGCCATTTTACGCTAGGCTTTAGATTCTGCCGAGCCAGATCCGTTGACCCGCGGTTTGATTCGTGGCATGCGAGATTTGTTCCTGGGCTGATGTGGTGTGTTTGCCGGTGTGATTTTCGCAGGCCTTGGACAAGATCAGTACGGTGCCGATGGAGGCCCTCGCCGCTGGTACCGATGTGTCCATGATTGGGCAGTTTGGTGTTGGCTTCTACTCCGCCTACCTTGTTGCCGAGAGGGTCGTCGTCACCACGAAGCACAACGACGATGGGCAGTACGTGTGGGAGTCCCAGGCCGGTGGCTCCTTCACCGTCACTCGTGATACGTTTGGGGAGCAGCTCGGCCGGGGTACCAAGATGGTCCTCTACCTCAAGGACGACTAGGTATGCAGTCCAATCCTCCTATACTGTGATGGCTTAAACTTCATGTCTTGATGTGGTTCTCTGCTTAGTGTAGCTGTATTAGACTCACCATGAGATGTCCACTCTTGTTTTGTTAACAAACATGAACTGTTAAGTCATCTATTCATGGTTGTTGCTTTTGTTCAGTATATATGTGTGCTTTCTGATTTGTATGCGTAGGTGGTTATAGGTTGCTGTGATGAATATAAATATTAACAAGTTCTCATGCATGCCGATATACTAGAGCTAGCTGTATGTGCTCATTACCTTCCTGTTGTCACTTTGTCAGCATCAATCCAATCCAATCCAATCCATCCCAATGAATCTAAGCTGCTCGCTTAGTTCTCGCCATTAGTGGTAGCCAACAACTAACCGATCTTAGCTGCTGCCGGTTGTTTGGCATCCTATGTATTTTTTGCTGCTAGTCTCAGAAATAATGCATGAATGGCATCAAAACTGCTTCATGCTATCTCTCGGGCAAAGTAGATGCTAGTTTGATTACTATCTGTACATCATCAGGTCTACTTGATGCAAGTCTCTATTTTTTGTTTGTCTCTCTTTGACATATTGCTTTTTCTTTTTGAATGTGCAGGTTATTTGCATCTTGATTAGGAGATGATGGTGATCATCTTTTGTTGTGGGGAACCTGTTAGATAAAGTTTATGTGATTTGAACACTGCAAGATCTGATTACGTATAATGTTGTGTGAGATAAAAGTTATGTACTTGTGAACATAGGAGATAAGTTATTGATATGTGTTGGCATGTCTAATGTTATGCGAGATAAAGTTGTGTGAGAAAGTTTTCTATACTTGTGTTATTACTGTGTGGGAAAGAAATCTTTACTATCTTGATTTGAGAATATTGGCTGTAAAAAAGAGGGCTTGGCCCACTATTGGATTGTAAAAGGCCCTATCCAGAATTTATATTGCACTCAATACTTGGGCTCTAAAAAGGCCATGGCCCAAACTATGTTGGACTTGTTTCTAAAAAGAGCAACATAAATTTCAGATTCTAAAAAGGTTGAGGCCCAAAAAAATGGATTGTAAAAGACTGCATCTCAGAAAAAAAATTCCTAATTGTTGGGCCAGGCCTATTTAGCTAATCAAAGCATAGGGAAAAAATAAATTAAATGGGCTGAATTAATGGGCTCAACCCATGTAAAACGCCGAATCGGACCAGGCTGAATCTTGTGGCACATCAGCTTGCCACGCTGGATGCCTACGTGGCCTGGGGAGGTTACTAGTGACCAAAACAAAACAGTAGGCATATTTTGGTCGTAAACGTCCACGACCTTCTCACAGAGAAGGTCGTTAATTTCAGTTTACGACCGCCAGCTTTTGACCTTCTGTTTTTGGTCAAGAAAAGGTCGCAAATGAAAAACAATGACCTTTCAGTGACCAATAGTCAAGGTCACAAGTTGACATATTTGTTGTAGTGTTAGTACGCCTATTCATGTGGAGGAAGCACAACCAGCTAGTCGTAGTTTAGCATCTATCGCATTTGATGTTGTTAAATCGTATGTGCGTATCTTCCCATCTTGGAAATATTATACTGAAGATGAAGGAAAATGCGATTCACGGTGTTTGTCCAGAGTTATGTGTAAGTAATGTTATTCATGGCAATTACTTTGCTTCGTCCCATACATCCTACCTCCATGATGGTTATAATACAACAAATTTTCCCATTTTTCTCTATAGAGAACGACCGATTTGGAAACTCGGGATGAGGTAACCTGTGCTAATACCTCTGCTATCTTCAAGAATGCTTGGTGGCGATGTCGAATTACCTCAAGAAAATGTACTTCACCGGCAAAGAAACTCATCAAATTCCCTTACGTTCTCTGAGACACATTTACTAGACGATGATGGGAATGCCTTGTTACATCTTGGTCCCGAACCAAGAATGTGGTAAGGTCTATGAGCTCATTTTCTATTTTTAAGTATTATATTCTTGCGTCTTACTGTACTCTGTTCATGTAGAACAAGTGCCTAAACCTGAAGAACAACTGTTCTAATTTAAAGATTCCATTGCTATCATAGTTCAAAAAAGCGTTAGACGTTAATTGTGCGTTTTGCCACCGCCTTGCTCTTTACTGACCAAAGCGCATGCTTATGCGCAGTTATGCACAGATTATGTGTAGTTATGCGCAATGCGTTTTGCCAACGCCTAGAGCCTACGCGTGCTTAAGCGGTCGCTTAGGTGCGCCTTTTTTAACTATGATTGCTTTGCTCTTGTATCACTGTATTTACTCATACAAACTTATTTTTAAATTGAAGGATCCATTCGAAACTCCAATGGCACAACAGGTATGTTCACGCATGTTTCTTTAACAGGTTTGCTCTTATCAATAGCTCTGTTGATTTCAATTTCAATTTTGTATACAGTTGACTTTCATATCATGCACATTACTAGCATCATAACAGAGCCAATAGTGTTGTTGTACATGTAGACCCGTGGTACCCATCTGAAATCTTGTTGTGTCGTGTAGTTTCCCACGCTTTGTATTCTTTCACTGCTGCTTTGTCTTGAACTGATATGATTTGAACCGTGTCTCTATTTTGATTTGGCAAGACAATGCAGTGACCGTAGGACATAGATATATGTTTGTTTGATGCTTTTATTATGTACTAGTACTTGGCAATAGAAGACTTGGTAGTTTAATCCTGTCCACCTTACTAATGAACTGGTTCACCGAAATGAGTTTCATATACTAGTCTCTACCTAATAATAAAGAGAATTGGGTTTCTGTCGTCCGTAAAAAAAATACCCCCGAAGTTGCTATAAATTACCCACTATGCCACCCATAAGTAAAGAAAACTATTTGATTTTTTTTCAAAAGTCACCTCCGTCCTGAGTTCTTTAAAGGTATGACTCCCTTATTAAACATAGATGCATGAGTGCTCTAGTGGCTAACTCATTGCTTTTCTTCCTTGGAGACCAGGGTTCGATTCCCACCTGTCACACTTTTTCCCTACCTTTTCTCACAAACGTTCATTGCATTAATGGGCCGGCCCATGTGCATGGCTTCACATATCTTTTTTTAATTTCATTTTTCTCTTTTTTCTTTTCTCATTTTATTTCCGTTACAGAAAATAAAATGTTTGTGAATTCAAAAATGGAAAATTCGGGATATTCCATATGTTTCTCATTCGAGATATTCCAAATTTAAAAGTTACGAGTTTCAAAAAATTGTTAAAGAAATCATAAAATGTTTGTGCATTCAAAAATGGAAAATCATCAAATTTTCTCGGATTCGAAAAGTGTCGGTGATTTTACATACTGTTCACAAATTATAACCATGTACCCGAAACACATTCGTGTATCTGAAAAAAATCCATGAAATTTTAGAGCTTGTTAACAAAAGTTCAAAAAAATTAAAAATTCACAAAAGTTTAAAAAAATCACAAATTTTAAAATTAGTTCTCCAATATTTTTAAAAATATCGATTAAAAAAATGTTGAGGTATTCGAAAACTATTCATGCATTTCAAAAAATGCTCATAAACAAAACGAACGTTTGTGATTTAAAAAATCCAAAATTTCAAAAAGAACTTTTTCGATTAAGCTAAAGCTGTTACGCGATTCAAAAGTCTTTTATGTATAGGATTTGATTAGTTTTTGAAAACTCTTTATATGTCTAAGCATTGTTAGTAGTTTGCGGTTGATGAGATAGAAAAAATTTAAGTTTTAAACATTCCCTTGCGCAACATAATGTCAAGTGTGGCGTGAAGTGGCAAGCTCATAGCCTTGGGATTTACCACGTCAAATGCATTGTGAACACGTGGACATCGCGACCATCATTAGCAAGGGTGAGAGAAAAGATAAGTGGCAACATGGTGAGCCTCCGTGTTAAAATAGAGGAAGCTCATATGTCGTGGTATTAAGTCCAACTTATTAGACTAAAGCATAAATTTTTTTCTAAATTTTTTATCTCCCGTTGCAACGCACGGGCATGTTTGCTAGTACATGCTAAACTTGTTATGTGTCTGCTTGTTTCTTCTTTTAGAATGTTGACAGAATATACGGGAAGAGTGCCTTATTAAGCAATGGTAAAGGAAGTAATGCAGATAAGGTTCAGGATAGTGACACATCCTTGTTGGTCTCCAACAAAGCTCACAAAACAGCTAAGGAAGACTATCTTGAAGACAGCGATACAACCCCAAAGTCCTGTCTTGGTTTAGTGTTCGAGTTACTGGCCACTACCGCTTGCATAAGCTATTCAAACTCACTATCTGAATCAGTTCGGTTTCTTGAGTCTCAACTACAAGCTGAAAGACATCGATCAGCTGTGCTGCGACAAGAAGCGAAAGGACTGCGGAAGTCCCTGGAGCATTCAGATGCATACTTTCTGGTGCAACAGCAAGCGTTGGAGGATTTTAGCGCCAAACAGGACAAAGCTAATCAGCTTGCCAAGCTTATTGCCGACATGGTGGATACCGAGATAACATTTCTTGAGCTCTTCCGTTGTTTGATTATGCTCTTGTTTTGTCTGCGTTTATTTGCAATGGTGGCCAATTTTGACAGCCAGTGTATGTAATGTCTTTGCTTTGTTCCCTATATTTGCCTTTGGTGGCGAACTTTGATGCCCAAAGGATGTAATATGTGTAATAGTGGTAATAGGCTAGCGTTAATTGCTTGCTTATTTATTTCCTTATTGTCTTGTTTTGTTGTTTGCTTGTAGTCACTGCAGTTCTTTTTCTGTTTTTTCTAGTGGCCACAATAGCCTATTTTTGGTAACTAGGCCAAAATAATCATGGCAACACACGATCGTTGTAACCATGGGCCTCCTGCAGTCCGTATGATCCATGGGCCTTCGTCCGTCGTAGGATCCATCGGCCTTCTATCTGGGCCTTAGGGTTCATGGGCCTTCTACGGGCCGTAGGGTCCATGGGCCTTCTACGGGCCGTACGATCCATGGGCCTTCTACGGGCCGTACTATCCATGGGCCTCATACGGGCCGTAGGATCCATGGGCCTTCTACGGGGCGTATCATCATTTGGCCAATCATGGGTCGTACTATTCGTGGACCATAATGGGCCGTTAATAGGCTGTATTTGATAACTCTATGAAAACAGCCCAACGGGTTTTTTACATGAAAACGCATTAGCGATTAACGGTCCGCAAATGGGCGGATCGTAACGACGGGCTGAATTTGGCCCGCAAGCAAAAATGACAGATGTGGTCGTATGTAACGAATGCTGCAAATGAGCCCAAGAATCAATGGGCCCGAGAAGGCCGAAAGATAACTTGGGCTGGAAACGGCCCAATGGAATAACACCGTTAATGGGTATAAAGTGATACACTGTTCATTACGGGCTAGTTTCACCATGGGCTGTTAATGGGCCAAGAGTTACAAAGGTCCTCATATGGGCCGAAAGAAGTCATGGGCCACACATGGGCCGGAAATTAAAACGGGCTGAGTCATATTGGACGGCCCAGATGACGCTACTGGGCCTAATTCGGATAGGGCGTAACGGGCCCTGGGTTAGCGGGCTGTAAATGGGCTATATGCGAACATGCCGTTAACGAGCTTTACGTGGGCGGCCCGCCACCTTTTGACCAAGTCAAGCAGGACGGCCTTTTGACGAGAATGGGCCTCTGTTGGGCGTGCCACGTGTCGCCAGTATCATAGGCGCCTTTGGTCCAATGAGCGGATGACATCATCCCCAACGGTGAGCCGACACGTGTTTCCTCCAGCCAATGATGATTTTACCGTGGAAAATCCCCATTGGTCGGGGCTGTTAACGGGTTATCGAATCAAAACCCGACTCGATAGCTTAACGGCGTTCCGTTACGGTGGATGCCACGTGTCGGTCACCCTTGACGAAAGCACTTACGTGACGCGATTTATCGTCATGGAAGTGGACACTTCGTGATGATAATTTTGGTAATGTCATGGAACACTTCTCTGACAAAGACAGGTATGACTATCTTGATTCTCGTCATAAAATGCGTCATGGATGTACATGCATGACAAAAACGCGACCTACTGTGAGAAACACGTATCATCACGGAAGTGTATTTTTTTGTAGTGGCAGCAAAGTAGCGTAAGTATTTCCCTCAGTTTTTGAGAACCAAGGTATCAATCCAGTAGGAGACTACACGCAAGTCGCCTCGTACCTACACAAACAAATAAGAACCTTGCAACCAACGCGATAAAGGGGTTGTCAATCCCTTCACGACCACTTGCAAAAGTGAGATCGGATAGAGATAATAAGATAAATATTTTTGGTATTTTGTATGATATAGATTGAAAGTAAAGATTGCAAAATAAAATAGATTGGAAACTTGTATGATGGAAAATAGACCCGGCGGCCATAGGTTTCACTAGTGGCTTCTCTCAAGATAGCATAAGTATTATGGTGGGTGAACAAATTACTGTCGAGCAATTGATAGAAAAGTGCATAGTTATGAGAATATCTAGGCATGTTCATGTATATAGGCATCACGTCCGCGACAAGTAGACCGAAATGATTCTGCATCTACTACTATTACTCCACACATCGACCGCTATCCAGCATGCATCTAGAGTATTAAGTTCATAAGAACAGAGTAATGCATTAGGCAAGATGACATGATGTAGAGGGATAAACTCAAGCAATATGATATAAACCCCATCTTTTTATCCTTGATGGCAACAATACAATATGTGTCGTTTCCCCTACTGTCACTGGGATCGAGCAACGCAAGATTGAACCCAAAGCTAAGCACTTCTCCCATTGCAAGAAAGATCAATCTAGTAGGCCAAACCAAACTAATAATTCAAAGAGACCTGCAAAGATATTAAATCACACATAAAAGAATTCAGAGGACATTCAAATATTGTTCATAGATAATCTTGATCATAAACCCACAATTCATCGGATCTCGACAAACACACCGCAAAAAGAATTACATCGAATAGATCTCCAAGAGAATCAAGAAGAACTTTGTATTGAGATCCAAAGATAGAGAAGAAGCCATCTAGCTAATAACTATGGACCCGAAGGTCTATGGTAAACTACTCACACATCATCGGAGAGGCCATGGTGTTGATGTAGAAGCCCTCCGTGATCGATTCCCCCTCGTGAATACCGAAAAAAGGCCCCAAGATGGTATCTCACGGGTACAGAAGGTTGCGGCGGTGGAAATAGGGTTTCGTGGAGCTCCTGGATGTTTTCGGGGTATATGGGTATATATAGGAGGAAGAAGGGGCCCACGAGGGTGGGGGCGCGCCCAAGGGGCAGGCGCGCCTCCCTACCTCATGGCCTCCTTGCTTCTTTCTTGACGTCCACTCCAAGTCCCCTGGATCATGTTTGTTCCAAAAATAACTCTCTTGAAGGTTTCATTCCGTTTGGATTCCGTTGATATTCCTTTTCTGTGAAACACTGAAGTAGGAAAAAAACAGCAATTTGCACTGGGCCTTCGGTTAATAGGTTAGTCCCAAAAATAATATAAAACTGCTTAGTAAAGCCCATTATCCAAAACAGATAATATAATAGCATGGAACAATAAAAAATTATAGATACGTTGGAGACGTATCAGGCTACTACTCATCTCCACCGTCGACCTCCTCCAGCCTCCATGGGCTACTGTTCATCCACCGTCGACCTCCTCCAGCCTCCACCTGTGACTGTTCATCCACGGGCTCCTGTTCATCCAGCCTCCACCGCTCCTCCACCGGCTACTGTTCAACCATCCCTCTCCACGGGGTCCTGTTCAACCACCCCTCCATGGGCTACTGTTCATCCAGCCCTCCACCGGCTACTGTTCAACCAGCCCCCCATGGGGTCATGTTCAACCATCCCTCCACGGGGTCTTGTTCATCCACCCCCAACCGGCTCGATTCGGGTCCTGTTCATCCAGCGACAATGGCCTCTACTACCACGGGGCCCTGTTCATCCAACCCCCCACCGGGAGCTATTCATCCAACCCCCCCAACAGCGCTCACTATTCACCAAGGGAAGGAGGCAGCAAGTTCGATCGGCTTCAGTTAGTAGCAGTACCAAAGGAACCGCTCGATCGGGTTCAGTTAACAGCCAGATCGATCGATAGCTCGGGTTCAGTAATGCGTAGCCTGAAGTGCAATCGCTCGGGTTCAGTAGGTGAACGTGTCGCCCGGGTTCAGTTAGAGCCCAACGCCTCGCACCCACGCATGCACGTGTACGAGAGAAACGCGCATCGCTCGGCCACCGACCACCCACCATAACCTGGAACTCCCCGATATTTTCCTCGCCCTCGCTTCTACCACGGTTTTTTCCATCATGGACGGCCCAAAGAATGTCATGCAGCTGCATCTCCGGCCCGCCCAGGACGAAAAGCCCATTTTATGTCATGATTTTTTGTCATAGAAGTAGGAGCCCGCCACTTCTATGATGATACCGGGTTTTGTTACAATTATCGTCATAGAAGTGTCATAAGCATGACAGGAAAAAAATTCGTTCGGCCCAAAATGTCATGGATGTGTCTTTTTTTGTAGTGTTTGGGGGCATCACGTAACTGGTATATGTGTGAGATTCTAAGAGACAGAGTGCGTGTGTGCGACTCTACTCTTCGGACATGTACTCAACCTTTTGCATCGGGATATAAGTATAATGGTATTACACTTTAGCTAGTGATTTACGTGGCCATGTTAACGTGGTTGTGTAAAAAAATGTCACTTCCTGCTTGTGACTTGCGTTATATAATTATGAGAAGTTTGCTAACTACTAAAGTAAAATGGAATTTTTCCATGTTATACAAGTAAATTAAGGTGATTGTTTATCATACGGGTAAGGTTGGACGAAGGGTAGTAGGAACAAATGCTCCGCCTAGAGCATGTGTGTGTGAGATGGAGTCTTAGTGTGTGTGTGTGTGTGTGTGTGTGTGTGTGTGTGTGTGTGTGTGTGTTTGGGTGCGTGTCTGTGTGAAGCGGAGTCTTATGTGGAGAAAGTAATTTAAGTGTGTGTGCCTTCATCGTAGAGAGGTGATGTGTATGGCAGAGGCCACCAACGAGGGGGTGCGAGAGAGAAGAGGCCCGTAGAGAGGGAAGAGAAGGCGTGTGCGCGTGAGAGGAGTCGACATCGAGAGAACGTGTTTGTTCGAGAGACACCGAGGAAGACTACTATATATTGATGGTGCATGTAGGCGCGAATTAAACGAAGGGATGGTCTTATTGGTTTCGGGGATATAGGGGAAGAGTGAGAGAGGGGGTAGCTAGAAGGAGATTGTTAAGTGTCAGTGTGTGTTTTACCCATCCAGGCGGAAGTTATGTGCACACAAGAAGAGAACGATTCGATGTGGGGTTAGGGCTGAGGGTAATTAACTACGTATGGAGACATAAGGAGACCTTGAACATGCATGTGCGAGAGGTATACATGTATACGTGGGATGTGTGTGTGTGTGTGTGTGTGTGTGTGTGTGTGTGTGTGTGTGTGTGTGTGTGTGCTGCACATGATCAAGATAAAAGAAAGAAGACATAACTCATAAGATCAACGACATGGGAGAGACGGATCGGTATGACAATATGCATGCATGTGAGAGTGGAGGGAAGAAGGCCCGATAATTGAGCATGTGTTTTTGTCTTTAAGAGACGATGGTGTGGGCTGGAGCTTGCATATATGGCGAGCAGAGGGAGCAAGACACAACAATTGTGCAAAAGAGATCAACCTATAGATGCATGTATGGAGAGACAGATATAGTGTGCGTGATAGGAAGCAAGAGTGCGTGCGAGAAAGAAATGTTGACGGAGACACTACAGATAGATAGATAGATTGATTGATAGAGATGCTAGCTAGAGGGACATCGGCTAGTTTCTGTGTTAGAGATGACCGCCGAGTGGTACAGAGTATGAAGTTATGTTTGTGTGAGAGAAAGATAAAAAGAGGGCGCATGACTGCATGTAGAGAGAAACATATATAGTGTGCGTGATAGGAAGCAAGAGTGAGGGCGAGAAACAAGGTTGATGGAGAAATAGATAAATAGAAAGATAAAGATGCTAGCTAGTGTGTGTGTGCTAGAGATAAGAGTCGAGTGGATCAGAAGGCTGAGTTCTGTGTGTGGGTGTGAGAGAGATAGAGAGAGGGTGCATGTGAGTCACATACAAACAAATATGAGAGAGAAATGAGATCCCGAGAGACAGAGTTTTGTGTTTGCGAGAGAGAAAGATATTTCACAACGAGAGTGATAGCTAGAGAGACATATCAGGGAACGCGAGACATATCTAGGGAGAGAGAGAGTGTGTGTGAGACATACAAGAGAATGGTGGAGATATACGAGATCCTCGGGACAGAGTTTGTGTTTGTGTGTGAGAAAGAGATATTTAAGAGGAAGAGTCGTAGCTTCTCATACCTAAGGAGCGCAAGACATCTCTGTGTGAGAGGGGGGTGTGCAAGTGGCACAGAGGGGAATAGTAGAGAGAAATGAGACCCAGGGAGATGAAGTTTGTGTTCGTGTGAGAGAAAGAGATTTCACAGGGAGAATCATAGTTAGAGACACATAGCAGGGAGCGAGATATAATTAGAGAGAGATAGAGTGAAGGTCGAGGGAGAGAGTATCGTCAGTGTGTTACTAAGATAAAAGATCATTGTTGTCGGTGTACAAAAGAAGGGGCGCACCTTTGTACCCCTTTACCTGTGCACGGGCAGTCGGAGCCGCGCCCACGGCCACACCAAGCAGAGCAGGGGAGGTGAACCAAGGCAAAACCGAAGCCCAAGACAGCCAGAGCAACGCCAAGACCAAGAACCCAAAGAAGCAGAGGGGCGGAGCAGTTTCCCCCGGCGAGACCCTTGCCGGGGACTGCCTCAGCAGCCCAGGTGTCGGTGTCAAAACTGGCGGATCTCGGGTAGGGTGTCCCGAACTGTGCGTCTAAGGCGGATGGTAACAGGAGGCGGGGGACACAATGTTTACCCAGGTTCGGGCCCTCTCGATGGAGGTAATACCCTACTTCCTGCTTGATTGATCTTGATGATATGAGTATTACAAGAGTTGATCTACCACGAGATCATAGAGGCTAAACCCTAGAAGCTAGCCTATGGTATGATTGTTGTTGTCCTCGTACTAAACCCTCCGGTTTATATAGACACGGAGGGCTAGGGTTATCTGAGTCGGTTACAAGGGAGGAGATCTACATATCCGTATTGCCAAGCTTGCCTTCCACGCCAAGGAGAGTCCCATCCGGACACGGGACGAAGTCTTCAATCTTGTATCTCCATAGTCCAACAGTCCAGCCAAAGGATATAGTCCGGCTGTCCGGAGACCCCCTAATCCAGGACTCCCTCAGTAGACCCTGAACCAGGCTTCAATGACGATGAGTCCGGCGCGCAGATTTGTCTTCGGCATTGCAAGGCGGGTTCCTCCTCCGAATACTTCATAGAAGATTTTGAACACAAGGATAGTGTCTGGCTTTGCAAAACAAGTTCCACATACCACCGTAGAGAGAATAATATTTTCACAAATCTAATCTATTGACGACCTGTCGTAACGTGACATCACACCACGGCCCGATCATTACTCAAACCGTTTTTCTTAATCAGCCTGCCATCGCATGTTTCGCGAGGTGATTTTATTGGGACATCTTGCCGGAGCAGAGATCGTGTCCCCCTTATTACGGGATTCTCATCAATATGGACGTGGGTAACCCAATCGTGCTCGTTGGTATGACTCCTCGATTTTAGGCAAGTCCCAAACGGACACGAGGAGGACGCTTGATATTCTCCCTCTTTATAAAGAGGCCAATGCCCGTCCTTTTTTCCTCTCGCACTCCATCGAATCCTTCCCCCGCCTCGAGTTCCGACACCCAAGGCTCAGGTCAGGCGCTTCGGACCTTCAACCATGTCCGGATCCAACCTTCAAGGTCGGTGGATGCCTTCCTCTGTCACAGAGGAAGACATCAAGAAGCTAAGAGAGGCCAGGTTTTTGACCGGTGAAATCTCGCACAGGCTGCCTGCTCAAGGACATGTTATTCCCACTCCCAAACCCGGCGAGAGCGTTGTATTCATCTCTCACTTCCTCCAAGGGTTAGGCCTCGCTCTGGATCCCTTTGTTAGGGGGCTCATATTCTATTATGGGCTGGATTTCCATGACCTGGCCCCGGATTCCATACTTCACATCTCGTCGTTCATCGTCGTGTGTGAGGCCTTCCTCCGCACTACCCCACACTTCGTCCTGTGGCTCAAGACTTTCAATGTGAAGCCGAAGATGATTGAGGGGCGGCACATAGAGTGCGGAGGTGCCGTAATAAGCAAAAGCGCTGATGTTCCGTGGCCAGAGGGTTCTTTCCCGGAGGTGTCCAGCTTATGGCAACGAGAGTGGTTTTATATCACAGCTCCCCGGGGTACCAAGTGGGTGGCCGCCCCTGCCTTTCGCTCAGGCCCCCCGCCACAACTGACGTCATGGATCAACAAGGGGCTGGACTGGGGGCCAGTAAATGATGTGCTGATATTGCAGAGTCGCATCCGAGATCCCCTCGAAAAAGATGTCAGCCTGGTCACGGTAACGCAAGTCATGCTAGTTCGTCGAGTCCCGCCTTGCAAACGTCGACCCCTCCGAATGTGGGAATTCAACCTAGAAGGACCACGAACTATTCAGCACTTCCTCGGCATGACGCTCGAAGAGATGTACAAAATGTTCTTTGGACCACAAATAAGGTGTCCGGACACCACCGAGGACGCGGGTCTGAGCTGCAATCGTCCAAATACCCAAGTAAGTAATCTCGTGGCCGAATACGCTATCTTTTTATTTATCACAACATCATTCTGAAAAGTCGCTCTTTGACTAGGACTGGGTAACAAAGGCGAATATGATAAGGTGTTCGGGCCCCCTTCCCGAAGGCTCAACAGATCCAGTACTGGCCAGAATGCTCGAGCCGACGCCTTATCAGGTGCCCTCAGGGGAAGATAAAGGGGGGAATAAAGAGGCTGAAAGCAGGCCTCGCTCACTATTCATCCAAACCGGGGGAATTAGCGCCTCCACGAGGGAGGATAACTGGGGAGGAGAATCTAAAATTCCCTCTCCCCAAGGAAGGAAGAGGACCACCTCTGAAGACCCGGAAACAAAGGTTTCCAAACGGGGGATGAGGGAGTCCTGGATTAGGGGGTATCCGGACAGCCGGACTATATACATCGTCCGGACTATTGAAGCGTGAAGATACAAGACTCAAGACTTCGACCCGTGTCCGGATGGGACTTTCCTTGGCTTGGAAGGCAAGCTTGGCGATCCAAATATTATATTTCCTTCCTTGTAACCGACTCCTTGTAATCCCTAGCCCTCTCCGGTGTCTATATAAACCGGAGAGGTTGGTCCTTAGAAGGCCGATCACAATTACAATCATACCATCATAGGCGAGCTCCTAGGGTTTAGCCTCTACGGTCTTGTGGTAGATCTACTCTTGTACTACCCATATCTTCAATATTAATCAAGCAGGAAGTAGGGTTTTACCTCCATCGAGAGGGCTGAACACAGGTAAACATTGTGTCCCTTGCTTCGATACCATCAACCTAAGACGCATGAGATCGGGACCCCCTACCGAGATCTGCGGTTTTGACATCGACATTGGTGCTTTCATTGAGAGTTCCTGCGTAGCCGTCGCTTCTGAGGCCTCGATGGCTCCTTCAACCATCGTCAACAACACGGTCCCGGGGGAGACCTTTCTCCCTGGACAGATCTTCGTGTTCGGCGGCTTCGCCCTGTGGGCCAATTTGCTTGGCCATCTGGAGCAGATCGATAGCTACGCCCCTGACCACCAGATCAGGATCGGAAACCTGAACTACAGGGCAGATATCCGCGGAGACTGGATCGCCGACGGATTCGTGCCTATGCCAGGAGCACCGGACAGTCACGACGAGCACGGCTTAGACCTGTTGTCGGACAAAGCTCGGGGTATCACCCCCGCAGTAGCCTCGGACCTAAATCCGGAGCAGGCTGCGTTGCCTAAGGACGGAGGGCTGGACCCCGCCCCGCAGGTCGCACACTCATCGGCGGTGGAGCTGAACACGGGCCTTACCTCTGTGGTGGCCTGTGACTCCAGACCCCCGGATTCGTATCCGGATGTTGGTTCCGGTCCGCGCACTCCCGAGCCAGTCGAGCCAAGTTGGGCTCCGGTAAAGGAGTTCACCGCTGCAGATATCTTCCAGCACTCGCCCTTTGGCGACATGCTGAACTCGTTAAAAACTCTCTCTTTGACAGAAAATTCTGGGCCAAACTATGTCCGGCTCGAGTGAGAAGCAGGCGACGAAGAAATTCGTTGCCCAGCCACCACCCACTTCATAGCCACGGTCGACGATTTAACCGACGTGCCTGACTTCGACTCCGAAGGCATCGACGGTATGGACGACGATGCAGGAGAAGATTCGGAATCTATGGGGCGCTGGACTTCGCCTCGTCACGACATATACATGGTGGATCGCCCAAAGAGGACAAAGCGACAATCCGGAAGATAAAACCCCGAGCAAAAGCCAAAGCGGCGGGCGCGAACCGCTTCTAAGTCCAGCAATAGTAAAAATAGCGACAAGAGCGCCAGAGGGATCGATACTGTAGTCAACTCTGAAGGCAACAACGACCATACGGACTCAGCGATGGAGCAGGGCGAACCAGACCACCCCGAACACAGTTCGGAGCAGACGCCCGAGGACAATGATCCAGACGGATGAGGTCATCAAACCGAACCAGTACAAGAAAGCAGTCTGGATGACGATGCATTCATCATCCCGAAAAAACGCGTGGAACGAGATAACCTCCATAGAAAGCTTATGGCCACTGCAGGAAGTCTAAAGAAGCAGAAGCAACGGCTCAAAGCCGCACAGGAAACGCTCAACCGTAGATGGAATAAAGTGCTAGACACTGAAAAAAGATAAGGCGATGACCGCCATACAAAGAGCTATCCAAAACGCAAGCTACTGCCAGAATTCGACGACGAAGCAGTGCCACTTCATAACCGCAACAAAGCGGCTACCGACGCCGTGCACGATCTACGTGAGCACCTGGATAAGAAAGCTGGCGCGGCCAGGTCCATTTATGGATCTAAAGGACACACCCCAACGAGGGACTATGGTCATCAAAACGATTATGTCAATCGAATACCAGTTCGGAATAAACACCGGACACAACAACAGCCGACGGCATGCCACAGCATGTCCAGATCTGAGAGGGCTGCTCACCCCACATGCTTTACCGAAGAAATCTTGGACCATGAATTTCCACAGGGCTTTAAACCTGTGAATATAGAGGCATCTGACGAGCAGCGAGGCCAGTGTGTGCGGATTGAGGATTTTATCCTGCATATACATATGGCTCGTGGGGATGACCTCCACGCCATCAAATACCTTCCCCTCAAACTGAAGGGACCAGCCCGACACTGGTTGAAAAGCCTCCCTGAAAATTCAATTGGGAGTTGGGTGGAACTCGAGGACGCTTTCAGGGCCAATTTTCAAGGGACCTATGTCCGGCCTCCAGATGCTGATGATTTAAGTCACATAATCCAACAACTCGGAGAGTCCGCCCGCAAGCTTTGGAACAGATTCCTCACTAAGAAGAAACAAATTGTCGATTGTCCGGACGCCGAAGCTTTAGCGGCATTCAAACACAGCATCCGTGACGAGTGGCTCGCCAGACACCTCGGCCAAGAAAAGCCGAGGACAATGGCAGCCTTAACAAGCCTCATGACCCGCTTTTGCGCGGGTGAAGATAGTTGGCTAGCCCGTAAAGGCACCAGCGACCCCAGCACATCCGAAATAAGGGATGGCAACGGGAAGCCACGGCGTAATAAAAACAAACACCAAAACAAGGAAGAGATCCCGGATAACACAACGGTTCATGCCGGATTCAGGGGCTCTCGACCTGATCAGCAAAAGAAGCCATTTAAAGGCAGTAAAGAGGGACCGTCCGGTCTAAATAGAGTCCTAGACAGACTATGCCAAATTCATGGCACCCCTGACAAACCTGCGAACCACACGCATAGAGAGTGATGGGTCTTCAAGCAGGCCGGCAAATTAAATGCTGAACACAAGGGAAGGGAAACACCAAGTGAAGACGAGGACAAACCTTGCCAGCCAAACACTGGGGGACAGAAAAAATTCCCGCCAGAGGTTGAAATAGTGAACATGATCCACGCGACTCACACATCCATGAGAAGGTACGAATGCGCGCATAGAGACGCGCTCGATATAGAGCCCATCGTACTCACACCTAACCACTGGATGTCTTATCCGATCACCTTCGATCACTGGGACGGCCGAACTAATATTTGGCGCGGAGGATCAAAGGCCTTGGTGCTTGACCCAATAATCGACGGATACCGTCTCACCCGTGTCCTCATGGACGGCGGCAGTAGTCTCAATTTAGTATACAAAGACACTGTCCGCAGGATGGGGATAAACCCATCGAGAATTAGCCAAAGCAACACCGCCTTTGACGGGGTGATACCAGGCGTTGAAGCCTACGGCAGGGGATCCATCGTACTGGAGGTAACATTTGGTTCCCCAGGCAATTCCCGAAGCGAAGAACTACTCTTCACCATCGCACCCTTCCAAAGCGGCTATCATGCATTGCTTGGAAGAACGGCCTTCGCCCGCTTCAACGCATTACTGCACTATGGCTACCTTATACTCAAGATGCCCGGTCCACGTGGCGTCATCACCGTTAACGGAATCACATAGCTCTCTTCACGCGCAGAGGAACATGCGACGGACCTAGCGGCCGGACTATAAGCGGCCTCCAATAATAGAAAACATGACTGGTCATTAAGACCACAGACACGGTTAGACGAGTCCGGTCGCCCGGATAAAATAGAATCGGGCACCATATATGCAATCCCATAGCGGACACCAGGGGCTATAAATACTTAATACAACCCCACACTTGGCTCAACCTTATGGGCAGGCCAACATCTTACACTTTTATTATCCATCGCATACTTACATTGTACTCTTCTACGAGTTTTCTTTTTTTCACAGACAACGTTCGCGCGATACCCTTCCAGGATACGGCACAACGGAGACAAAGGCGCAGACGTGCAGCAGGGCCCCATTCAACAGGTTTCTTTTTAGATTAAGCCCCTGTGTAAACCTTTCTATTGCCTCTTGTTGTTCAATCATCCCATGGGTTCCATACCCACAGAGGATACTGTCGTTATTGGCATTTCGCCACGACAGATTAACGCACGTACCTGGAAACACAGGGTTTATAATGACTGGGCATTCTTGAGCCCATCTTCTGTTATAAAGTCTGAATACCTTCGGGAGTGTTCAGCGTCACGAGTTTGGCCTTATATGCATCAGCTCTGAATCATGTCTTTGGTCAAATGTTGGGTTTGCCCGGCTCCTGGGTTTGCCGCCTTACGTTCCGTTACTATCGGCTAAGGTGGCCAAAGGAGAACTACTGCGATTGTACCCTGGTTATTCGGACGAGCACCTCGAGAGAAAGCCGAAAACTGACTGTCATGATACAGCGAGAGACTGTTCAACCACTTGAAGACTTATCGGAATCTTTAGGATCCCTCCGCATTAACGAAGGACCGTTTCCGGTCATGTACACATGCGCCCGTATTCGGATGCAAGCGAAGGTACCAGGGGCTACATAGTAGCCCCACCATTAGACCCCGGTGGCTAAGCGAAAGCGTTACAGCTATATAGTCCGGTTGCCTAGTTCGACGTGCGATCACCTCCTTAATGGACCAAGACGTTGGATCAAGTGTGATAATGCATATTTTTTGTCGAACACCCCCGCATTATATGTGTGGGGGCTGAAGCCAACGACTGCTAACTTTCGGATTAAATGTATATATATACAAAACGGCCGCACAGGGGACACAATAATACTTTCAGGCACAAAGTATAAATATAGCCTTATAACCAAAATAACATTGTTTCTACAATGATACGATTCATCACTCGAACAAAACATTCTTTGATCACTGCGCCTCTATTAGGCGGGCACCTTCCATGACCTGCGCCAAGTAGTGCTCGGCCGGATATTGCCCCCCCGCCGGATCCTAGGTCGCTATAATGGTGGCCTCCATATCCGTCCAATAGGCTTTAGCGCGGGCAAGAGCCATTCGTGCACCCTCTATGCACGTCGACCTCCTCATGGCGTCGATCCGAGGCACGGCCCTAAGGAATTGTTGCACCAAGCCAAAGTAACTGTCCGGCTTAGGCCCCTTCAGCCAAAGATGGTCTATCACAGACCGCATTGCAAGCCCGGACAGCCTGTGAAGCTCCGCTAAAGCAGCCATCTTGTCACTTAACGGCAGCGGGCGAGTGGGAGCATTAAATTGCGACCAGAAAAGCTTCTCCACTTCCTTATCACCCTGATCCTCGAAGAACTTGGCAGCGTCAGCTGTACTCTTTGCCAAATCCGCATACGCATCCGCAGGACTCCAGCATCCATCCAGGGGAGCATACTTCGGATCGAAAAACTTCATCCGCAGCAAGTAGGAGCCCCCAGCCACGATTTTACCGGCCTGTTGAAGCTCTTCCTGCGCACCCCTGAGCTCGGTCCGTATTTCCTTGGTGGCATTAAGTGCCTTGTTCAGGTCGGCCGAACTATCCTTATGCTCCTTTTTAAGGAGCTCATACCGGTCAGCGGCATTTTTTAACTCCACAACCATTTCAGCTATCTTTTCCTCGCTTCGGCGATGAGCAGCCTGCTCGGCTCTCAATTCCTCGGCTGCCTTTAGGGCAGCCGCATTGCTAACCCGAGCTTGCTCCTTGGCTTGGGCAACTTCCGCCCTCAAGGCCTCCACGGTAGCAGCACCATCTGCAGTCCAAACATATTACATTAATATCATGCCGCCTTCATATTTTCCTATACAATGGAAGGCAGAGCACATACCTTGTGATTTGTCCAGCCGCTCATTCACCAGCGTGATATCGGCATCGATCGATCCAATCTACCTTGTTAGTTCGGCAACTCCAACGGACTGGTCGGCGGCCGGACCCAGAGGTACCTGCACGTATTTACAACGCAATCATTGGTTTATGATCCCCCGTTTGCCGCCTACGGCGGGCAATGCTACGTCTTGAGCTTGCGTTGGTTTTCCTCGAAGAGGAGAGGGTGATGCAGCAAGTGTAGCGTAAGTATTTCCCTCAGTTTTGAGAACCAAGGTATCAATCCATGGGAGGCTCCTCAAAAGTCCCACACACCTACACAAACAACCGAGAACTCGCAACCAACGCAATAAAGGGGTTGTCAATCCCTTCACGACCACTTGCGAAAGTGAGATCTAATAAAGATAGTAAGATAAGATAAATATATTTTGGTATTTTATAATATAGATGCAAAAGTAAAGATGCAAATAAAAGTAGATTGAAAGCAAATATGATAAGAGATAGACCGGGGCCATAGGTTTCACTAGTGGCTTCTCTCAAGATAGCATAAGTATTACAGTGGGTGAACAAATTACTGTCGAGCAATTGATAGAAAAGCGCATAGTTATGAGATTATCTAAGCATGATCATGTATATAGGCATCACGTCCATAACAAGTAGACCGACTCCTGCCTGCATCTACTACTATTACTCCACACATCGACCGACTCCTGCCTCCATCTAGAGTATTAAGTTCATAAGAACAGAGTAATGCATTAAGAAAGATGACATGATGTAGAGGGATAAACTCATGCAATATGATATAAACCCCATCTTGTTATCCTCGATGGCAACAATACAATACGTGCCTTGCAACCCTTTCTTACTCTGGGTAAGGAACTGGGACCAGCCCGCTGCCCCAGCCCGCGACGGCCCGGTTTCCCGCCTCCACCATTCGCCACCCCGAGCGCATGAGAGCCACGTGGCAGGCATGCGGGACCAAGACGACGGGTGAGGCGACCTCTCCCCACCCCGTGATCGTGGGGAGTAGACGCCTTGAAGACCACACCCCGGCCCCGTTCAGTAAATGGGCCACGCCTCCACGCCTCCCTCCGTTTATGGGGAAGGCGCGAACCGCCCCCTTTTACTGCGACGGGACGCATGCGTGCAGAGCTCAGCCCCACGCATGCCACCCACGTCACGCACACCTCCCCACGTCGGGCCACGCGCGGGAGGCGTGGGAAACGCAGCGCGCGAAAAGACTTACCGCGGTAAAAACCACCCTGCCTGCCAGCAAGATTGCTTTTTGGGCCTAGCCCAGCAGCGATTGCGCTTACGTGTGGCCCAGGCCCGGGGGCTCCTATCGGTGTATGAAAAGAAGGGTACACCTTTTAACCGTGCACGGGCAGTCTGAGCCGCGGGCGCCGCCACACTCAAGCAAGGCAAGGAAGGAGAGCCAAGGTAAGGCCAAAGCTTGAAAGAAGCAGAACGACGCCAAGAGCTAGACCACAAAGAGCAAAGAGGACGAAGCAGACTCCCCTGGCAAGATCCTTGCCGGGGGCGGTTTTAGCAAAACCCGGCAAGGCCCTTGCCGGGGCGGCTCGCCCCACTCCCACGGAGCGGATCACCTTTGAGTCCACTGCCCCCCCATGGGGCAAAGGATTCGGGAGACATCCCCGTGGTGGCATGCAGATCTTTGTGAAGACATCCAAAGATCAGGTACATACTACAGAGGATGACGACCCTTGGCGGGATCCCGACCAAGGGGGACCACAAGGCCCCCGGCAAGAGCCTTGCCGGGGATGGCGGCAGGCGCCACGGCAAGACCCTTGCCGGGGCCCCCGGCAAGACCCTTGCTGGGGCTGCGGCAAGGCCCAGAAGGCCCCCGGCAAGAGCCTTGCCGGGGATGGCGGCAGGCGCCACGGCAAGACCCTTGCCAGGGCCCCCGGCAAGACCCTTGCTGGGGCTGCGGCAAGGCCCCTGCCAAGGACACCCATAGGGCCACCATCAGGCCCGCGCCAATCGAGCCTCCACCATGCGGCTGCCGACCCAACCAGTTGGGCAGGCACCTGCGTGGCGGCAAGCGAACCTTCGTGGAGACCCACCACTGCGCCACCTCAGCTGCCTGCCTACTTACATGGCACCACAGGCACCACTGGCCAGGGCGCGTGTCAACACGAAAGGGGGCGGCGGCGGACGAGACTGGACCCTCCCTCGTCCCTGATAAAGCAAGGACACCTAAGCAAGACGCATTGATGGCGCCTTGTCATGTAATGCGAAGGATAAACTCGTATGACTGTACCCTTTCCACCTCCTGTGTGCCGCTGTGGCAACCCCTTTCCCTATAAAAGGAGGCCCAAGGCGACCAGAGGGGATTCGCTTTGGAGCTCTCGACGCCCCATAGCTAGCTCAGGAACGCAGATAAACAAACCACCAAAGCAGGAGTAGGGTTTTACGCACTTCGCGGCCCGAACCTGGATAAGGAACCCGTGTGCTATCTGTTTGATCTTCTCTCCTCACGACCCCGCGCCCCGCAACCGTAGTAGGGATTCTTGTGATCTGATAGGTGTCGTCCCCGCGCCGACAACTTGCTGGAGGTAAGGGTAGAAAACATGTTGTGTTTGCACCTGGAGATCTTGTTTGGTTACATTTGCGTAAGGATAGATTTCCTAATTTGCGCAAATCAAAGCTAATGCCACGTGCTGATGGTCCTTTTAAGGTGTTAGAGAAAATAGATGATAATGCATATAAACTTGACCTACCTGCAGATTTTGGGGTTAGTCCCACTTTTAACATTGCAGATTTGAAGCCTTATTTGGGTGAGGAAGATGAGCTTCCATCGAGGACGACTTCATTTCAAGAGGGGGAAGATGATGAGGACATCAATACCATTGTTACACCCACAGCCCCTGTTGCTATACATACTGGACCAATTACTAGAGCTCGCGCACACCAATCAAATTATCAGGTACTTCCGTTTCTTGGTAATGATTCTAATGTTCATGAGAATATGATGCTGCCTAAATTGGATACATTTGTTTTGCTTACAAATGAAGGGCCTATCATGGATAAGAGGGATGAACACTGGAGCAATGATGTCTACTACACAACCTTCTTCTTGTAGATGTTGTTGGGCCTGCAAGAGCACAGGTTTGTAGGACAGTAGCAAATTTCCCTCAAGTGGATGACCTAAGGTTTATCAATCCGCGAGAGGCGTAGGAGGAAGATGGTCTCTCTCAAACAACCCTGCAACCAAATAACAAAAAGTCTCTTGTGTCCCCAACGCACCCAATACAATAGCAAATTGTATAGGTGCACTAGTTTGGCGAAGAGATGGTGATACAAGTGCAAAATAGATAGTAGATAAAGGTATTTGTAATCTGAAAATATAAAAACAGCAAGGTAACAAGCGGTAAAAGAGAGCGTAAACGGTATTGCAATGATAGGAAACAAGGCCTAGGGTTCATACTTTCACTAGTGTAAGTTCTCTCAACAATAATAACATAGGTAGATCATATAGCAAGCCCTCAACATGCAACAAAGAGTCACTCCGAATCCACTAATAGCGGAGAAAAAACATAGAGATTATGGTCGGGTACGAAACCACCACAAAGTTATTCTTTTGGATCGTTCTATAAAAGAGTTCGTACTAGAATAACACCTTAAGACACAAATCAACCAAAACCCTAATGTCACCTAGATACTCCATTGTCACCTCAAGTATCTGTGGGCATGATTATACGATATGCATTACACAATCTCAGATTCATCCAACCAACATAAAAGTACTTCAAAGAGTGCCCCAAAGTCTCTACCGGAGAGTCAAGAACGTGTGCCAACCCCTATGCATAGGTCCCCAATTGTCACGAAACCCGCAAGTTGATCACCAAAACATACATCAAGTGGCACATGATATCCCATTGTCACCACAGATAATCACGGCAAGACATACATCAAGTGCTCATAAAAGACTCAATCCGATAAGATAACTTCAAAGGGGAAACTCAATTCATCACAAGAGAGTAGAGGGGGAGAAACATCATAAGATCCAACTACAATAGCAAAGCTCGGGATACATCAAGATCGTATCACCTCAAGAACACGAGAGAGAGAGAGATCAAACACATAGCTACTGGTACATACCCTCAGCCCCGAGGGTGAACTACTCCCTCCTCGTCATGGAGACCGCTGGGATGATGAAGATGGCCACCGGAGATGGATCCCCCTCCGGCAGGGTACCGGAAAGGGGCCCCAATTGGTTTTTGGTGGTTCTGGAGGCTTGCAGCGGGGAACTCCCGATCTATCTTCTGTTCTGGAAGTTTTAGGGTACGACGGTATATATGGGTGAAAGGAGAACGTCGGTGGAGCTACGGGGGCCCCACGAGGCGGGGGGCGCCCCTGGTGGGCGCGCCCCACCCTCGTGAGCACCTCCCGTATCTTCCGACGTGGAGTCCAAGTCCATCGGTGGGTTTCCTTCCAAAATAACTTCTCCAGCTGATTTCGTTCGTTTGACTCCGTCGATATTCCTTTTCCTCGAAACACCGAAATAGGCATAAAACAAAGAAATCTGGGCTGGGCCTCCGGTTAATAGGTTAGTACCAAAATAATATAAAAGTGGATAATAAAGCCCAATATTGCCTAAAACAGTAGATAAAGTAGCATGGAGCAATCAAAATTATAGATACGTTGGAGACGTATCAAGCATCCCAAGCTTAATTCCTGCTCGTCCTCGAGTAGGTAAATGATAAAAAGAATTTTTGATGCGGAGTGATACTTTGGCATAATTTCAATGTAATTCTTCTTACTTGTGATATGAATATTCAGATCCGAAAGATTCAAGACAAAAGTTTATATTGACATAAAAATAATTATACTTCAAGCATACTAATCAAAGTAATTATGTCTTCTCAAAATAACATGGAAAAAGAAAGTTCATCCCTACAAAATCATATAGTTAGGCTATGCTTCATTTTCGTCACACAAAGATGTTCCCAACTTCTATACCCCCGATGACAAGCCAAGCAATTGTTTCATACTTAAATAATCTCAAACTTTTTCAACCTTCACGCAATACATGAGAGTGAGCCATGGATATAGCACTATGGGTGGAATAGAATATGATGATGGGGATTGTGTGGAGAAGACAAAAAAGGAGAAAGTCTCACATTGACGAGGCTAATCAACGGGCTATGGATATGCCCATCAATTGATGTCAACATGAGGAGTAGGGATTGCCATGCAATGGATGCACTAGAGCTATGAATGCTCAACAAAATAAAACTAGTGGGTGTGCATCCAACTCGCTTGCTCATGAAGACCTAGGGCATTTGAGGAAGCCCATCATAGGAATATACAAGCCAAGTTCTATAATGAAAAATTCCCACTAGTATAAAAAGACAACTTATGAGACTCACTACATGAAGAACGAGGTGCTACTTTGAAGCACAATATATGAGACTCACTACATGAAGAACAAGGTGCTACTTTGAATCACAAGTGTGGAAAAAGAGATAGTAGCATTGCCCTTTTCTTTTTTTTGGGCCTTTCCCTTTTTTTGGCCTTTCCCCTTTTTTTGGGCAATGCTCTAATAATGATGATCATCACACTTCTATTGATTACAACATAAGGATTACAACTCGAAACTTAGAACAAGATATGACTCTATATGAATGCCTCCGGCGGTGTACCAGGATGGTGCAATGAATCAAGAGTGACATGTATGAAAAATAATGCATGGTGGCTTTGCCACAAATACGATGTCAACTACATGATCATGCAATGGCAATATGACAAAAGTAAAGTATGTCATGATAATGATGAACGGAACGGTGGAAAGTTGCATGCCAATATATCTCGGAATGGCTATGGAAATGCCATAATATGTAGGTATGGTGGCTGCTTTGAGGAAGATATAGGGAGGTTTATGTGTGATAGAGCGTATCATATCACGGGGTTTGGATGCACCGGCGAAGTTTGCACCAACTCTCAAGGTGAGAAAGGGCAATGCACGGTACCGAAGAGGCTAGCAAAGGCGGAAAGGTAAAAGTGTGTATAATCCATGGACTCAACATTAGTCAAAAGAACTCATATACTTATTGCAAAAATTTAGAAGTCATCAAAAATTCAAGTACTACACGCATGCTCCTAGGGGGATAGATTGGTAGGAAAAGACCATTGCTCGTCCCCGACCGCCACTCATAAGGATGCACAAGCCAGGTACACTTCGTGTTTCAAATTTGTTACACAACTTTAACCATACGTGCATTCTACGGGACTTGCTAACTTCAACACAAGCATTCTTTAAATTCATAATCACCCAACTAGCATGTCTTTAATATCACTACCTCCATATCTCAAAACAATTATCAAGTATCAAGTTGATCATAGCATCCAATTCACTTCCTATGATAGTTTTTATTATACCCAACTTGGATGCCTACCATTCTAGGACCAATTTTATAACCATAGAAAATTCCATGCTGTTCTAAAAGACTCTCAAAATAATATAAGTGAAGCATGAGATACTAGAAATTTCTTCAAAATTAAGACACCACCGTGCTCTAAAAGATATAAGTGAAGCACTAGAGCAAAAATTATCAAGCTCAAAAGATATAAGTGAAGCACATAGAGTATTCTAGCAAATTCTAATCAAATAGGCTTCTCCCAAAAGGTGTGTACAGCAAGGATGATTGTGGTAAACTAAAAAGCAAAGACTAATATAACACACGACGCTCCAAGCAAAACACATATCATGTGGCGAATAAAAATATAGCTCCAAGTAAAGTTACCAATAAACGAAGACGAAAGAGGGGATGCCTTCCCGGGGCATCCCCAAGCTTAGGCTTTTGGCTATTCTTGAATATCTTGGGGTGCCATGGGCATCGCCAAGCTTAGGCTCTTGCCACTCCTTATTCCATAGTCCATAAAAGCTTTACCCAAAACTTGAAAACTTCACAACACAAAACTCAACAGGAAATCCTATAAGCTCCGTTAGTGAAAGAGAACAAAACCACCACATAAGGCACTGCAATGAACTCATTATTTATTTAATTTGTTGTTAAACCTACTGTATTCCAACTTCTCTATGGATTATAAACTATTTTATTGGCCATAGATTCATCAAGATAAGCAAACAACACACGAAAAACAGAATCTTTCAAAAACAGAACAGTCTGTAGTAATCTGTAACTAACGCAAACTTCTGGAACTCCAAAAATCCTACCAAAATTTTATCACGTTCTGTTTTTATCACGTTCTGGAAATTACAACAAAACTTCTGGAACTACCTAGGAAATTTGTTTATTGATCAGAATCAATTCGAATCACTATTTTATCACGTTCTGGTGATTTTTAACAATTGTTTTCGTGAACCGAAAGTTTCTGGAAATTACAGCAAGATCAAATCAACTATCATTCAAGAAGATCCTATAGGTTTAATTTGGCACAAACACTAATGAAAAGATAAAAACACATCTAAACAGAAGGTAGATGGATTATTTATTCCTAAACAGAAACAAAAACAAAAACTAAAAATATAATTGGGTTGCCTCCCAACAAGCGCTATCGTTTAACGCCCCTAGCTAGGCATAAAAACAAAGATAGATCTAACGAGTGCCGTAATAATAAGATAGATCTTGAAAGCTCATCTCATATTCTCTACGTCCGGCAGCAAGTTTCCTTTGAGGTAAGAAAAAGTAATCAAAAGGGCTAAATTTAGTTGGACAAAGATCCCCAAGATCAATCATAGGAGGAACGGGTTCCTCCTTTGGCCCTTCATAGTGCACAACTATTTCATCACTAAAAGCATTCTTTTGGCAAAATCTTGTGAGCCTATACTCAAGAGAGTATCCTAGCTCATTGTTTCGAAGGGCAAAATCATTATTAAGCTCGTTAATGCAATCAACCAAGACATTAGTAGGAACCTTTTTTCTAAGGTTTTCATTAAAAGCGACATAGTCCGAAGATTGAAAACGTCTAATTTCCTCTTGATCATAGAGGATCGCTTCTATAGGAGGACGACCGGCGTCCACCGTATAGTGCGCAAAGATTTCTTTGGCCTCTCTTATGATAAATCTAAACTCATGAGCCAAAAATATAGTAACAGCGCGCTTAACATATAACGCCCTCGATGCGGCTATATCTCCCACGTGTCGAAGCACGACTTAGAGGCATAACCGCATTGAAAGCAATGTCGCAAGTGAGGTAATCTTCACACAACCCATGTAATACATAAGGGAAAGAGATACATAGTTGGCTTACAATCGCCACTTCACACAATACATGAGTAAAGCATTACATCATACAGATACAATCAAGGTCCGACTACGGAACCAAAATAAAAGAAGACTACCCCAAATGCTACACAGATCCCCGATCGTCCCAACTGGGCTCCACTACTGATCAACTGAAACGAAACAACACAAAGAACAAGATCTTCATCGAGCTTCTCCTTGAGCTCGGGTGCATCACCTGCACGGTTCATCGGCACCTGCAAACTGGTTTTGGAAGTATCTGTGAGTCACGGGGACTCAGCAATCTTACACCCGCGAGATCAAGACTATTTAAGCTTAAAGGTAGGACAGGGTAGTGAGGTGGAGCTGCAGCACGCGACTAGCATATATGGTGGCTAACATACGCAAAAGAGAGCGAGAAGAGGAGGCAAAGCACGGTCGAACAACTATGATCAAGAAGTGATCCTAGAACAACCTACGTCAAGCATAACTCCAACACCGTGTTCACTTCCCAGACTCCGCCGAGAAGAGACCATCACGGTTACACACGCGGTTGGTGTATTTTAATTAAGATCAACTTCGGGTTTACTACAACCGGACGTTAACAAATTCCCATCTGCCACATAACCGCGGGCACGGCTTTCGAAAGATAATACCCTGCAGGGGTGTCCCAACTTAGCCCATGATAAGCTCTCGCGATCAACGAAGGATATTCCTTCTCCCGGGAAGGCCCGATCAGTCTCGGAATCCGGCTACAAGACATTTCGACAGCAATAAAACAAGACCAGCAAAGCCGCCGGATGTGCCGACAAATCCTGATAGGAGTCGCCGTACCTCGGTCTCGTGGCACACGGATAAGTCAAGCTACGAGTAAAACCAACCCTCGAGTTGCCCGTGGTGGCCCAAGCAGTTGCTCGGTTCGGACCAACACTCGAAGGAGCACCGCCCGGGGGCTAAAATAAAGATGACCCTCGGGCTCCGGAAACCCAAGGAAAAGGGGCATAGGTGAGGCAAATGGTAAAACCAATGTTGGGCCTTCTTGAAAAGTCTTATTCAAAGCGAACTGTCAAGGGGGTCCCATAAATCACCCGACCGCGTTAGGGACGCAAAATCCGGGAACATAATACCGATATGACGGAAACTAGGGCGGCAAGAGTGGAACAAAACACCAGACATAAGGCCGAGCCTTCCACCCTTTACCAAGTATATAGATGCGTTAATTAAATAAGATATATTGTGATATCCCAACAAGTAAACATGTTCCAACAAGGAACAACATCTCCATGTTCCAACAAGGAACAAACTTCAACTTCACCTGCAACTAGCAACGCTATAAGAGGGGCTGAGCAAGGCGGTAACATAGCCAAACAACGGTTTGCTAGGAAAGGATGGTTAGAGGTTTGACATGGCAATGTGGGTGGCATGATATAGCAAGTGGTAGGCATCGTAGCATAGGCATAGCAAAAGAGCGAGCATCTAGCAAGCAAAGATAGAAGTGATTTCGAGGGTATGGTCATCTTGCCTGAAATCCCGCAAGGAAGAAGAACGAGTCCATGAAGAAGACAAACGGATGTAGTCGAACGAATCCTCACAACTCCGGAACGAAACCGAAGCTAACGAGAGAAGCAAACCGGAAAGAAGCAAACCACATAGTAAAACACACAAGCATAAACATGTCATGATGCACAACAAGTATGATGCATGTCCGGTTTAAATAGCATGGCATGGCAATATGCACAAACAATCCTACAAATTAAGTGGAGCTCAATATGCAGCGAGTTGCATATTGACGAACACCACATTCAAATATTTAGTTTCTCTCTGGTTATGTTACCAAACAATATTAAATGTTATTAAACATGGCAAGGGGTGAAGCATATGAAACTAACTATTTAGGCAAGATTAAATGAGGCGGAAACAACAACAACAATTCGAAAAAATCCTCATATGCATATTTCGAATTTGGTACTGATCTGACCTAAAGCATATTTTAGAGTTGGTAAACATGCAAAGTAATGCTACCATGTTAATCTATGCATTTTTCTACCCCATTTACATATATAATTTATTTAAATCCGAGCTACGGTTATTAAGTTATGAAATAAATCATTTTAGCATGGCATTTAGGCAAAATTAATGCAAACAACAATTTAAACATTTAAATGTTGTTATCATGATGCGGATGACATGTGCAAGTTTTATGCAATTTTATGAAAATGTTGACAAGAGCATTAAGAAGCATTTGGTCACCATGGCGGAACGAAAAGGGTGCCACGGCGGCGAAACAAAAATGGTGCCACGGCAACATATCCGAAAATGATGCCACGGCAACATATCGGTTCCGGTAGATCACGGAGATACCGGTGCAAAAGGAGGCGTGCGGATGCGTGCACGGATGGTGGGGTGATCCCGGATTCCGGGTTCCCACGGGTCGACGGCATGGCAAACGAGGAACGTGCAAAGGCCTCTCGGGCACGGTGCAAACGTAGGGTGCAACTCATACAACATGCATTCGCTCACGGGTAACGTCTCGGGGTTATACCTTCGGAGCGAGCAATCGGGACGGGTCAAGTTTCGTAGAGGGAAGTAGACGTTCACGGGCCGGCGGT
Organism: Aegilops longissima; assembly: GCA_021605205.1. Taxonomy (NCBI): domain Eukaryota; kingdom Viridiplantae; phylum Streptophyta; class Magnoliopsida; order Poales; family Poaceae; genus Aegilops; species Aegilops longissima. Next base: position 486,776,501 of record CM038682.1, on the reverse strand, counting down.
AGTGGTACAACTCGTAGACGTTCACGGGCCGGCGGTAGTGGTACAACTCGTAGACGTTCACGGGCCGTAGATGAACTTGGCGTAACCGTGCGGTAGTCGAACTTGGCGCTCGTGGTACACGTTTCGAAGAGGGACTTGACGCATCCGAGGGCTCCGGGCGTCGAGGTACTTGGCGAAAACCACGAAGAGGGTACTTGTCACATCATCGGGTGTAGTCGTACACGTTCGAAGCAGAACTTTGCACATCCATGTACTTGACGTTCCGGTCCTGTAATCGTTCGAGCGTCGTGGAAAAACTTGACGTTCACGGTTCTCGGTCTTGGCCACGACAAAGGCAGCAAGTGGTCGTGGTGGCTCGGGCAGAAATCGCTCGGGATCGAGCTCCTCTCGATCCAGAGCATGGATCGGCCGTGGGACGGAGGCGGAGGCGGCCATGGCGCGTGGAAGGAGGCCGGCTGCCGCGCGCGCGAACACAGAGAAGAGGAGGCGGGGCGCGGCGAGCTGCGGCCGGCCGACGAGGAGGTGGAGCCGCAAACGGGACGAGGCGGCAGGAGGGAGAGATGGCGGCGGATCCGGCCAGAAAGAGGCGCCGGCGGCAGGAGGTCGACGGGGCTCCTCTGGTCGTTGACGAGGGCGACGGGGAGGCAGGGGGCGCCGGAGCAGGGCAACCGCGGGAGTCCGAGGCCGGCGGAGGTGCGGAGGCGGCGGAGACGCGGGGAAGCAAGGTGGTGGTGGTGGAGGACGCGGGGCGTCCGGCCGAAGGCATGGCCAAGGGCGACGGCGAGGTAGGTCGAGGGCGGCGGCGCGGCGGTCGAGCGACCGGAGGGCGACGGGGCATGGTTGCGGGGTGGAGGAGGCGCTCGAGGAGGAGGCCGAAGGGAGAAGGCGCTCGGCGGCGGCGGAGGTGACATGGACGACGGCGAGGAGGCCGGCGGGCTCGGGAGGAGAAACGCAGGCGGCGAGGGATCGGGCGCGATGGGGGCGACGAGGAGAGATCGAGGAGATGGGGATCCGATCGGGCTGGGGCTCTCGATCGGCTAGGGTTAGAGAGTTAGGTGGGCCTCACGGGTTTGGTGGGCCTTGGAAGGCCAATGGGCTAGAGGCCGCCCAGTGGAGAAGAAGTGGCGAAAGGCTGGCTGGGCTGGCTCTCTCTCTCACTAAACTCTTAAGCGTAAAAGAAATATAGAGAAGGAAAAAGAAGGGGGTTTAGGGAAAGAATTTGGACACACGGATAATTTTCCGAGCTCACAAAAATATGAGGAATTTAACAAAAATGGCCGAGGATTTTGGTGGATCTCGGAAAATGATGAAATAATATTGGCAAGGTTTTGAGGTCAACTCGGAGCAGAAAAGGCATGGGATTTATTTTGCAAGTGAGTTATGGTGATTCCAAAACAATGGAATATTTTATAACATCTCCCTAATATTGGGACGATATGTTATAAAGAGAAGTCGCAAGTGAATTCCCTCGATTTAAATGGACCAAGATCCATACGATTTTATTTAGTTGAGTTTTAAAAAATTAATGATATGATGGCATGATGAGATGATGCAATGCAAGAGATGACATGATGAATGCACACAAAACAAATCACACGACAAAACTCGAAACCACGGAAGGCAACTGAAGCTCCGGTCTTGGGGCGTCACAACACTCCACCACTACGAGAGGATCTCGTCCCGATATCTAGGATGGCACCGGATAGAAAAACGGAGAAAGAAAGAGGTAAAACTAAGTTGCTTCTCCGACAAACGAGTGAAACCAAAGAACCTTGAGAGGTTGAACAAAATGAAAGAAAGAAAACAACGAAGATGAAGGAAGTTGAAAAACACTCTGTTAGAAAAGAGGAACAAGGGATACGACGAGAACCAAGAGGTTTAGTGATAAGATAAATACTGAAACCACTCCGGTTAAAACTAGATAGACAAGGAATAAGATTGATAAAATTTGGGCAGCACTCCGACTAAAAGAAGAAGGAAAACTTGATAAGATGAAAAGAACTTGAAGAGATGACACAACCTCCGGTTAAATGGATAAGCAAGAAAAAGAACATGATCTTGGCAAAACGAGACGATGGGTCGAAGAGAGCAACATCACAATGCCTTCGAAACGAAAGAATAGAATCTAGATTGTTGGGATAAAGGGATGGAGAAGAAAATGACAACTTCTACCACAAATGAATTTGAATGAAGCATCCTTACAAACAAGGATAGAACGGAGTTGTTTGAAAAAACAACAACGGTAAGAATAAGCTTGTAGTGGGCTTATGAAAACATCTCAAAATTATGAGGTGAGCTTACGCCACCAACGGAAACAATTGATTGGATTTATATCAACAAGGAGACGAGAAACTTATTTCACCGAGAGGACAAATGAAGAACTTGGGTCCTTTATAAGCACCATAAATAGCAACAATCCTTAGGGAAAGCTTTAGGTGAAATATAGCCCAATACAACTCCAATGGAGAGATTGATGGATTTAAATATCTCATGAACAAAGATAAAATGATGGATTTAAATATGTCACTCTTAAAATCTGTGCATCATGAAACGCGAAGGAAAATTATCAACAATGACATAACACCATCTCAAAAGATAAGATCGAAAGAATTGCACTTCGGAATGCAAGATGAAGAATACTTGAGCTCCTCAAAACAAAACATGTGTTGAGCACCATGTTTATATTAGAGTATAGCTTGACGGATCATAACTTCGAGAGAAACTTGAAGGACAATTCGAGAAAGAAATGAATCCTTGACGAACCACCATGTAGAGCCTCCATGAAGAACTCCGGTAATAAAAGGATGATAGAAAGAAAGAGAAGTTGACAACACAAGGTGAAACCTTGCAGTGATAAGATGGAGCTTAGCGATGAGATAATACTGAAAACTTGGAGCTTGGATAAGAAAGATGAACAAATGAAATCAAGAATTTTGATGAACCTCCGAATAAGGAATTGAACTTACTCGATGAAACAAGAATAAGAATTACATTATGCTGATCCTTCACCAATAAAATTGATGGCAAGCAATGGATTTGGCATACTACTTATTCTCATTGAAAGTATTGAAGAGATATTTGCTCAACTTGGGAAGGTCTTCAACGATCCGCCGGTAGGATTTGGGAAGAACGAATGAATCTATATAATAACGAAGGAAGAGAACTCTTGAACAAACCACCGTAAAAATGGAAAATGAAAGTAGCAAAGGCACAATTCACCGTGAAGAATTAGAAAACAAATAAAGATGCTTGACAGAATTTAGATACATTAGAACGAAGAGATCATGAACTGATTAGCGGATATTTCGACGATGCACCGGTGAGATTTGGAAAACAAGAGTTGAACACTTGAATGAATAATTCTGAGATGATGGGCTCCGAAGAATCAAACTGAAAAGACTCCTGAATTGCCCCGGATGGGTTAAAAGAATTCTCACAATCGAAAATAATTATGAGAAGATGGCACGAAGCTAGAACCATGAATCTTGAAGAGAATGGAGCAAGATTAAAGAGAAACTCTTCTTTGGTCTTCAAAATTCGAGAATGACGATGAGAAACACCACCATGAATTGTTGAGGCACTCCGGAATGAAAATTAGAACGGTTGAACCAACAATGAAAAGAATTTGGAAGATCTTGGAGAAAGACATTTGACTGATGATAATTCATCCTTACATCAAACTTTGCAAAGAATTTGAGAATAACTCCGGAAAATTAGAAGAGTTAGGTAAGATCCTGGGAAAAGACCTGTGGGTTAGGGCCCACTCAAAAGAACCACCGTTGAACGATTTAAAAGATAGATTGCGACGGTTGAATTAAATGGCTTGAATGAGATAGCATCCTCAAAAGAACTTGAGTGAATTGAGAATGGAAACTTGAATCTTCTGAGATATCTTCAACACTCCGGAACAATTGAATAGTGAGAAGTGGATGATTAAGAGATGCACCGACATGAGAAAGCATTTGAAACGATGAAAAGAATACGATCAACACTGAAAACTTGACTTAAATCCACCGGAGAAGAAAATTAGAATGGAACAATGATAAGGTAAAAGCTTCCTTAGCGTCTTCATGAGAAATCACCGGATAAAACATTTAAGGAAAAGAATGAAGAAACTTCCCTCAATAAAATTGATACTTGATTAAGAAATCTGAGTCCTTGAAGAAAAAGGGTGGGAGGGCGGGAAAACAAAGACAACTAGCAACGGATGAAACAAACACCGTTGAGAAAACTTAGAATTGATCTCGCAAATGTTGAAATGATCGAATCCACTTAAAGAGAAGCACGCCGGTTGAGAAAAGAATTAACATGACGATCTCGATGATCAAGAAGGACTAGTATTCCCATAGAAATATGAGAACACCGTTTGAGGAAAAGGTATGGATTCAACACTTGGCGTTGAAGCAACTTGAATACCACAAAACGGAACAAAAAACAAAGGATTTGGCTTGCAGAATAAGCCGGAAACAAACATATGATAGATCCCATATCGTATCATGTGTGTGTTGGAAAGATATCCTCTGAGATACTTGAATTCCACCTATAAACTCCGAAACTTTCTGGTTATGCAATCTGGTGTTGGGGATCAGGGACACAAAATATATCAACCAAACTAACAATACCTAGATCCATTGTATCCATCCGTCAACACATAACCAAGAAACCTTCGAAATCGTTTACCTCGACCTTGAAAAGCATCCGTTATACGAGTCATGGCAATACTCCCTTTTCGCCTCGATCTTTGGGCTATCAGGTTATCTCACCAACAACTGCACAAAAGAGATTTCGATGTCGGTAAAACTCGGTATTCCAGAATCTGCAACGATAAATTTGTGACGACAACACCTCGGAGCTCAACTCCCGGGACACTGCCACAACCCCTAAATGTCGAGGCACCAAGAACAATGTTCTCGTCACAAAACCATCGGAACGATTCCAAGATACCAGCGTGATCCTAAAATTTTTTAGTGAAATTTGAGGAGAGGAGAGTCAAAACTCTCGCCAGATGCCTCACCAGAGCGACGAAGGGACCGAGGAGTAAAAAAATCCTACTCTCCGATATATATAATCCTAAGACTCAAAACATTTTCCGTTCTAGACTCAACAACGCCACAAACAATCAAGCGGGGGCTCCTAAGTCGGGAAGGCTCGATTACCAACTTATAACGCCCTCGATGCGGCTATATCTCCCACGTGTCGGCACGACTTAGAGGCATAACCGCATTGAAAGCAATGTCGCAAGTGAGGTAATCTTCACACAACCCATGTAATACATAAGGAAAGAGATACATAGTTGGCTTACAATCGCCACTTCACACAATACATGAGTAAAGCATTACATCATACAGATACAATCAAGGTCCGACTACGGAACCAAAATAAAAGAAGACTACCCCAAATGCTACACAGATCCCGATCGTCCCAACTGGCTCCACTCTTGATCAACTGAAACGAAACAACACAAAGAACAAGATCTTCATCGAGCTTCTCCTTGAGCTCGGGTGCATCACCGCACGGTTCATCGGCACCGCAAACTGGTTTTGGAAGTATCTGTGAGTCACGGGACTCAGCAATCTTACACCATGAGATCAAGACTATTTAAGCTTAAAGGTAGGACAGGGTAGTGAGGTGGAGCTGCAGCAGCGACTAGCATATATGGTGGCTAACATACGCAAAAGAGAGCGAGAAGAGGAGGCAAAGCACGGTCGAACAACTATGATCAAGAAGTGATCCTAGAACAACCTCGTCAAGCATAACTCCAACACCGTGTTCACTTCCGGACTCCGAGAAGAGACCATCACGGTTACACACGCGGTTGGTGTATTTTAATTAAGATCAACTTCGGGTTTACTACAACCGGACATTAACAAATTCCCATCTGCCACATAACCGCGGGCACGGCTTTCGAAAGATAATACCCTGCAGGGGTGTCCCAACTTAGCCCATGATAAGCTCTCGCGATCAACGAAGGATATTCCTTCTCCCCGGGAAGGCCCGATCAGTCTCGGAATCCCGGCTACAAGACATTTCGACAGCAATAAAACAAGACCAGCAAAGCCGCCCGGATGTGCCGACAAATCCTGATAGGAGTCGCACGTACCTCGGTCTCAGGGCACACCGGATAAGTCAAGCTACGAGTAAAACCAACCCTCGAGTTGCCCCGTGGTGGCCCCAAGAAGTTGCTCGGTTCGGACCAACACTCGAAGGAGCACCGGCCCGGGGCTAAAATAAAGATGACCCTCGGGCTCCGAAACCCAAGGAAAAGGGCATAGGTGAGGCAAATGGTAAAACCAATGTTGGGCCTTCTGGAAAAGTCTTATTCAAAGCGAACTGTCAAGGGGTCCCATAAATCACCCGACCGCGTTAGGGACGCAAAATCCGGGAACATAATACCGATATGACGGAAACTAGGGCGGCAAGAGTGGAACAAAACACTGCACATAAGGCCGAGCCTTCCACCCTTTACCAAGTATATAGATGCGTTAATTAAATAAGATATATTGTGATATCCCAACAAGTAAACATGTTCCAACAAGGAACAACATCTCCATGTTCCAACAAGGAACAAACTTCAACTTCACCTGCAACTAGCAACGCTATAAGAGGGGCTGAGCAAGGCGGTAACATAGCCAAACAACGGTTTGCTAGGAAAGGATGGTTAGAGGTTTGACATGGCAATGTGGGTGGCATGATATAGCAAGTGGTAGGCATCGTAGCATAGGCATAGCAAAAGAGCGAGCATCTAGCAAGCAAAGATAGAAGTGATTACGAGGGTATGGTCATCTTTCCTGAAATCCCGCAAGGAAGAAGAACGAGTCCATGAAGAAGACAAACGGATGTAGTCGAACGAATCCTCACAACTCCGGAACGAAACCGAAGCTAACGAGAGAAGCAAACCGGAAAGAAGCAAACCACATAGTAAAACACACAAGCATAAACATGTCATGATGCACAACAAGTATGATGCATGTCCGGTTTAAATAGCATGGCATGGCAATATGCACAAACAATCCTACAAATTAAGTGGAGCTCAATATGCAACGAGTTGCATATTGACGGAACACCACATTCAAATATTTAGTTTCTCTCTCGGTTATGTTACCAAACAATATTAAATGTTATTAAACATGGCAAGGGGGTGAAGCATATGAAACTAACTATTTAGGCAAGATTAAATGAGGCCGAAACAACAACAACAATTCGAAAAAATCCTCATATGCATATTTCGAATTTGGTACTGATCTGACCTAAAGCATATTTTAGAGTTGTTAAACATGCAAAGTAATGCTACCATGTTAATCTATGCATTTTTCTACCCCATTTACATATATAATTTATTTAAATCCGAGCTACGGTTATTAAGTTATGAAATAAATCATTTTAGCATGGCATTTAGGCAAAATTAATGCAAACAACAATTTAAACATTTAAATGTTGTTATCATGATGCGGATGACATGTGCAAGTTTTATGCAATTTTATGAAAATGTTGACAAGAGCATTAAGAAGCATTTGGTCACCATGGCGGAACGAAAAGGGTGCCACGGCGGCAAAACAAAAATGGTGCCACGGCAACATATCCGAAAATGATGCCACGGCAACATATCGGTTCCGGTAGATCACGGAGATACCGGTGCAAAAGGAGGCGTCTGGATGCGCGCGGATGGTGGGTGATCCCGGATTCCGGGTTCCCACGGTCGACGGCATGGCAAACGAGGAACGTGCAAAGGCCTCTCGGACACGGTGCAAACGTGGGTGCAACTCATACAACATGCATTCGCCACGGGTAACGCCTCGGGTTATACCTTGGAGCGAGCAATCGGACGGGTCAAGTTTCAGAGAGAAGTAGACGTTCACGGGCGGGCGGTAGTGGTACAACTCGTAGACGTTCACGGGCCGGCGGTAGTGGTACAACTCGTAGACGTTCACGGGCCGTAGATGAACTTGGCGTAACCGTGCGGTAGTCGAACTTGGCGCTCGTGGTACACGTTTCGAAGAGGGACTTGACGCATCCGAGGGCTCCGGGCGTCGAGGTACTTGGCGAAAACCACGAAGAGGGTACTTGTCACATCATCGGGTGTAGTCGTACACGTTCGAAGCAGAACTTTGCACATCCATGTACTTGACGTTCCGGTCCTGTAATCGCTCGAAAGTCGTGGAAAAACTTGACGCTCACGGTTCTCGGTCTTAGCCACGACAAAGGCAGCAAGTGGTCGTGGTGGCTCGGGCAGAAATCGCCGGGATCGAGCTCCTCTCGATCCGCAGCATGGATCGCCGTGGGACGGAGGCGGAGGCGCCATGGCACGTGGAAGGAGGCCGAAGCGCTGCGGGCGCGCGAACACAGAGAAGAAGAGGCGGGCGCGGCGAGCTGCGGCGGCCGGCGAGGGAGGTGGAGCCGCAAGCGGGACGAGGCGGCAGGAGGGAGAGATGGCGGCGGATCCGCCCAGAAAAGAGGCGCCGCGGCAGGAGGTCGACGGGCTCCTCTAGTCGTTGACGAGGGCGACGGGAGGCAGGGGCGCGGAGCAGGGCAACCGCGGAGTCTGAGGCCGGGCGGAGGTGCGGAGGCGGCGAGACGCTGGGAAGCAAGGTGGTGGTGGTGGAGGACGGGCGTCCGGCGAAGAAGGCATGGCCAAGGGCGACAGCGAGGTAGGTCGAGGGCGGCGGCGCTGGCGGTCGAGCGACCGAGGCGACGGGCATGGTTCTGGGGTGGAGGAGGCGCCGAGGAGGAGGCCGAGGGAGAAGGCGCCGGGCGGCGAGGAGGTGACATGGACGACGGCGAGGAGGCCGACGGGCTCGGGAGGAGAAACGGGGCGCGGCGAGGGGATCGGGCGCAGTGGGGGCGACGAGGGAGAGATCGAGGGGAGATGGGGATCCGATCGGGGCTGGGGCTCTCGATCGGCTAGGGTTAGAGAGTTAGGTGGGCCTCACGGGGTTTGGTGGGCCTTGGAAGGCCGCGGGCTAGAGGCCGGCCCAGTGGAGAAGAAGTGGCCAGAAGGCCTGGCTGGGCTGGCTCTCTCTCTCTCACTAAACTCTTAAGCAGAAAAGAAATATAGAGAAGGAAAAGAAGGGGTTTAGGGAAAGAATTTGGACACGGATAATTTTCCGAGCTCACAAAAATATGAGGAATTTAACAAAAATGGCCCGAGGATTTTGGTGGATCTCGGAAAATGATGAAATAATATTGGCAAGGTTTTGAGGTCAACTCGAGCAGAAAAGGCATGGGATTTATTTTGCAAGTGAGTTATGGTGATTCCAAAACAATGGAATATTTTATAACATCTCCCTAATATTGGGACGATATGTTATAAAGAGAAGTCGCAAGTGAATTCCCTCGATTTAAATGGACCGAAGATCCATACGATTTTATTTAGTTGAGTTTTAAAAAAATTAATGATATGATGGCATGATGAGATGATGCAATGCAAGAGATGACATGATGAATGCACACACAAAACAAATCACACGACAAAACTCGGAAACCCTGGAAGGCAACTGAAGCTCCGGTCTTGGGGCGTCACAACACTCCACCACTACGAGAGGATCTCGTCCCGAGATCTAGGATGGCACCGGATAGAAAAACGGAGAAAGAAAGAGGTAAAACTAAGTTGCTTCTCCGACAAACGAGTGAAACCAAAGAACCTTGAGAGGTTGAACAAAATGAAAGAAAGAAAACAACGAAGATGAAGGAAGTTGAAAAACACTCATTAGAAAAGAGGAACAAGGGGAGATCGAGGGAGATGGGGATCCGATCGGGGCTGGGGCTCTCGATCGGCTAGGGTTAGAGAGTTAGGTGGGCCTCACGGGGTTTGGTGGGCCTTGGAAGGCCGCGGGCTAGAGGCCGGCCCAGTGGAGAAGAAGTGGCCAGAAGGCCTGGCTGGGCTGGCTCTCTCTCTCTCACTAAACTCTTAAGCAGAAAAGAAATATAGAGAAGGAAAAAGAAGGGGGGTTTAGGGAAAGAATTTGGACACGGGATAATTTTCCGAGCTCACAAAAATATGAGGAATTTAACAAAAATGGCCGAGGATTTTGGTGGATCTCGGAAAATGATGAAATAATATTGGCAAGGTTTTGAGGTCAACTCGAGCAGAAAAGGCATGGGATTTATTTTGCAAGTGAGTTATGGTGATTCCAAAACAATGGAATATTTTATAACATCTCCCTAATATTGGGACGATATGTTATAAAGAGAAGTCGCAAGTGAATTCCTCGATTTAAATGGACCGAAGATCCATACGATTTTATTTAGTTGAGTTTTAAAAAATTAATGATATGATGGCATGATGAGATGATGCAATGCAAGAGATGACATGATGAATGCACACACAAAACAAATCACACGACAAAACTCGGAAACCCTGGAAGGCAACTGAAGCTCCGGTCTTGGGGCGTCACAACACTCCACCACTACGAGAGGATCTCGTCCCGAGATCTAGGATGGCACCGGATAGAAAAACGGAGAAAGAAAGAGGTAAAACTAAGTTGCTTCTCCGACAAACGAGTGAAACCAAAGAACCTTGAGAGGTTGAACAAAATGAAAGAAAGAAAACAACGAAGATGAAGGAAGTTGAAAAACACTCTGTTAGAAAAGAGGAACAAGGGATACGACGAGAACCAAGAGGTTTAGTGATAAGATAAATACTGAAACCACTCCGGTTAAAACTAGATAGACAAGGAATAAGATTGATAAAATTTGGGCAGCACTCCGACTAAAAGAAGAAGGAAAACTTGATAAGATGAAAAGAACTTGAAGAGATGACACAACCTCCGGTTAAATGGATAAGCAAGAAAAAGAACATGATCTTGGCAAAACGAGACGATGGGTCGAAGAGAGCAACATCACAATGCCTTCGAAACGAAAGAATAGAATCTAGATTGTTGGGATAAAGGGATGGAGAAGAAAATGACAACTTCTACCACAAATGAATTTGAATGAAGCATCCTTACAAACAAGGATAGAACGGAGTTGTTTGAAAAAAACAACAACGGTAAGAATAAGCTTGTAGTGGGCTTATGAAAAACATCTCAAAATTATGAGGTGAGCTTCTGCCACCAACGGAAACAATTGATTGGATTTATATCAACAAGGAGACGAGAAACTTATTTCACCGAGAGGACAAATGAAGAACTTGGGTCCTTTATAAGCACCATAAATAGCAACAATCCTTAGGGAAAGCTTTAGGTGAAATATAGCCCAATACTACTCCAATGGAGAGATTGATGGATTTAAATATCTCATGAACAAAGATAAAATGATGGATTTAAATATGTCACTCTTAAAAATCTGTGCATCATGAAGCGAAGGAAAATTATCAACAATGACATAACACCATCTCAAAAGATAAGATCGAAAGAATTGCACTTCGGAATGCAAGATGAAGAATACTTGAGCTCCTCAAAACAAAACATGTGTTGAGCACCATGTTTATATTAGAGTATAGCTTGACGGATCATAACTTCGAGAGAAACTTGAAGGACAATTCGAGAAAGAAATGAATCCTTGACGAACCACCATGTAGAGCCTCCATGAAGAACTCCGGTAATAAAAGGATGATAGAAAGAAAGAGAAGTTGACAACACAAGGTGAAACCTTGCAGTGATAAGATGGAGCTTCGCGATGAGATAATACAGAAAACTTGGAGCTTCGGATAAGAAAGATGAACAAATGAAATCAAGAATTTTGATGAACCTCCGGAATAAGGAATTGAACTTACTCGATGAAACAAGAATAAGAATTACATTATGCTGATCCTTCACCAATAAAATTGATGGCAAGCAATGGATTTGGCATACTACTTATTCTCATTGAAAGTATTGAAGAGAGATATTGCTCAACTTGGGAAGGTCTTCAACGATCCGCGGTAGGATTTGGGAAGAACGAATGAATCTATATAATAACGAAGGAAGAGAACTCTTGAACAAACCACCGTAAAAATGGAAAATGAAAGTAGCAAAGGCACAATTCACCGTGAAGAATTAGAAAACAAATAAAGATGCTTGACAGAATTTAGATACATTAGAACGAAGAGATCATGAACTGATTAGCGGATATTTCGACGATGCACCGGTGAGATTTGGAAAACAAGAGTTGAACACTTGAATGAATAATTCTGAGATGATGGGCTCAGAAGAATCAAACTGAAAAGACTCCTGAATTGCCCCGGATGGGTTAAAAGAATTCTCACAATCGAAAATAATTATGAGAAGATGGCACGAAGCTAGAACCATGAATCTTGAAGAGAATGGAGCAAGATTAAAGAGAAACTCTTCTTTGGTCTTCAAAATTCGAGAATGACGATGAGAAACACCACCATGAATTGTTGAGGCACTCCGGAATGAAAATTAGAACGGTTGAACCAACAATGAAAAGAATTTGGAAGATCTTGGAGAAAGACATTTGACTGATGATAATTCATCCTTACATCAAACTTTGCAAAGAATTTGAGAATAACTCCGGAAAATTAGAAGAGTTAGGTAAGATCCTCGAAAAGACCTGTGGGTTAGGGCCCACTCAAAAGAACCACCGTTGAACGATTTAAAAGATAGATTGCGACGGTTGAATTAAATGGCTTGAATGAGATAGCATCCTCAAAAGAACTTGAGTGAATTGAGAATGGAAACTTGAATCTTCTGAGATATCTTCAACACTCCGGAACAATTGAATAGTGAGAAGTGGATGATTAAGAGATGCACCGACATGAGAAAGCATTTGAAACGATGAAAAGAATACGATCAACACTGAAAACTTGACTTAAATCCACGGAGAAGAAAATTAGAATGGAACAATGATAAGGTAAAAGCTTCCTTAGCGTCTTCATGAGAAATCACCGGATAAAACATTTAAGGAAAAGAATGAAGAAACTTCCTCAATAAAATTGATACTTGATTAAGAAATCTGAGTCCTTGAAGAAAAAAGGGTGGGAGGCGGAAAACAAAGACAACTAGCGACGGATGAAACAAACACCGTTGAGAAAACTTAGAATTGATCTCGCAAATGTTGAAATGATCGAATCCACTTAAAGAGAAGCACGCCGGTTGAGAAAAGAATTAACATGACGATCTCGATGATCAAGAAGGATTAGTATTCCCATAGAAATATGAGAACACCGTTTGAGGAAAAGGTATGGATTCAACACTTGGCATTGAAGCAACTTGAATACCACAAAACGGAACAAAAAACAAAGGATTTGGCTTGCAGAATAAGCCGGAAACAAACATATGATAGATCCCATATCGTATCATGTGTGTGTTGGAAAGATATCCTACGAGATACTTGAATTCCCACCTATAAACTCCCGAAACTTTCTGGTTATGCAATCTGGTGTTGGGGATACAGGGGACACAAAATATATCAACCAAACTAACAATACCTAGATCCAGCTGTATCCATCCGTCAACACATAACCAAGAAACCTTCGGAAATCGTTTACCTCGACCTTCGAAAAGCATCCGTTATACGAGTCATGGCAATACTCCCGCACTCGCCTCAGTACTGGGCTATCAGGGTTATCTCACCAACAACTGCACAAAAGAGATTTCGATGTCGGTAAAACTCAGGTATTCCAGAACTGCAACGATAAATTTGTGACGACAACACCTCGGAGCTCAACTCCCCGGGACACTGCCACAACCCCTAAATGTCAGGAGGCACCAAGAACAATGTTCTCGTCACAAAACCATCGGAACGATTCCAAGATACCCGCGTGATCCTAAAATTTTTTTAGTGAAATTTGAGGAGAGGAGAGTCAAAACTCTACGTCAGGATGCCTCACCAGAGCGACGAAGGGACTGAGGAGTAAAAAGAATCCTACTCTCCGATATATATAATCCTAAGACTCAAAACATTTTCCGTTCTAGACTCAACAACGCCAGCAAACAATCAAGCAGGGGGCTCCTAAGTCGGGGAAGGCTCTGATTACCAACTTATAACGCCCTCGATGCGGCTATATCTCCCACGTGTCGAAGCACGACTTAGAGGCATAACCGCATTGAAAGCAATGTCGCAAGTGAGGTAATCTTCACACAACCCATGTAATACATAAGGGAAAGAGATACATAGTTGGCTTACAATCGCCACTTCACACAATACATGAGTAAAGCATTACATCATACAGATACAATCAAGGTCCGACTACGGAACCAAAATAAAAGAAGACTACCCCAAATGCTACACAGATCCCGATCGTCCCAACTGGCTCCACTCTTGATCAACTGAAACGAAACAACACAAAGAACAAGATCTTCATCGAGCTTCTCCTTGAGCTCGGTGCATCACCTGCACGGTTCATCGGCACACGCAAACTGGTTTTGGAAGTATCTGTGAGTCACGGGACTCAGCAATCTTACACCATGAGATCAAGACTATTTAAGCTTAAAGGTAGGACAGGGTAGTGAGGTGGAGCTGCAGCACGCGACTAGCATATATGGTGGCTAACATACATAAAAGAGAGCGAGAAGAGGAGGCAAAGCACGGTCGAACAACTATGATCAAGAAGTGATCCTAGAACAACCTCGTCAAGCATAACTCCAACACCGTGTTCACTTCCCGGACTCCATGAAGAGACCATCACGGTTACACACGTTGGTGTATTTTAATTAAGATCAACTTCGGGTTTACTACAACCGACATTAACAAATTCCCATCTGCCACATAACCGCGGGCACGGCTTTGAAAGATAATACCTGCAGGGTGTCCCAACAGCCCATGATAAGCTCTCGCGATCAACGAAGGATATTCCTTCTCCCGGAAGGCCCGATCAGTCTCGGAATCCGGCTACAAGACATTTCGACAGCAATAAAACAAGACCAGCAAAGCCGCCGGATGTGCCGACAAATCCTGATAGGAGTCGCACGTACCTCGGTCTCGAGGCACACCGGATAAGTCAAGCTACGAGTAAAACCAACCCTCGAGTTGCCCGTGGTGGCCCCAAGAGTCTTCGGTTCGGACCAACACTCGAAGGAGCACCGCCCGGGGGGCTAAAATAAAGATGACCCTCGGGCTCCGAAACCCAAGGAAAAGGGGCATAGGTGAGGCAAATGGTAAAACCAATGTTGGGCCTTGCTGGAAAAGTCTTATTCAAAGCGAACTGTCAAGGGGTCCCATAAATCACCCGACCGCGTTAGGGACGCAAAATCCGGGAACATAATACCGATATGACGGAAACTAGGGCGGCAAGAGTGGAACAAAACACTGACATAAGGCCGAGCCTTCCACCCTTTACCAAGTATATAGATGCGTTAATTAAATAAGATATATTGTGATATCCCAACAAGTAAACATGTTCCAACAAGGAACAACATCTCCATGTTCAACAAGGAACAAACTTCAACTTCACCTGCAACTAACAACGCTATAAGAGGGCTGAGCAAAGCGGTAACATAGCCAAACAACGGTTTGCTAGGAAAGGATGGTTAGAGGTTTGACATGGCAATGTGGGTGGCATGATATAGCAAGTGGTAGGCATCGTAGCATAGGCATAGCAAAAGAGCGAGCATCTAGCAAGCAAAGATAGAAGTGATTTCGAGGGTATGGTCATCTTGCCTGAAATCCATAAGGAAGAAGAACGAGTCCATGAAGAAGACAAGCGGATGTAGTCGAGCGAATCCTCACAACTCCGAACGAAACCGAAGCTAACGAGAGAAGCAAACCGGAAAGAAGCAAACCACATAGTAAAACACACAAGCATAAACATGTCATGATGCACAACAAGTATGATGCATGTCCGGTTTAAATAGCATGGCATGGCAATATGCACAAACAATCCTACAAATTAAGTGGAGCTCAATATGCAACGAGTTGCATATTGATGAACACCACATTCAAATATTTAGTTTCTCTCTAGGTTATGTTACCAAACAATATTAAATGTTATTAAACATGGCAAGGGGTGAAGCATATGAAACTAACTATTTAGGCAAGATTAAATGAGGCCGAAACAACAACAACAATTCGAAAAAATCCTCATATGCATATTTCGAATTTGGTACTGATCTGACCTAAAGCATATTTTAGAGTTGTTAAACATGCAAAGTAATGCTACCATGTTAATCTATGCATTTTCTACCCCATTTACATATATAATTTATTTAAATCCGAGCTACGGTTATTAAGTTATGAAATAAATCATTTTAGCATGGCATTTAGGCAAAATTAATGCAAAC
Organism: Aegilops longissima; assembly: GCA_021605205.1. Lineage (NCBI taxonomy): Eukaryota > Viridiplantae > Streptophyta > Magnoliopsida > Poales > Poaceae > Aegilops > Aegilops longissima. The sequence continues at coordinate 486,760,344 of CM038682.1, read as the reverse complement.
AACAATTTAAACATTTAAATGTTGTTATCATGATCTGGATGACATGTGCAAGTTTTATGCAATTTTATGAAAATGTTGACAAGAGCATTAAGAAGCATTTGGTCACCATGGCGGAACGAAAAGGGTGCCACGGCGGCAAAACAAAAATGGTGCCACGGCAACATATCCGAAAATGATGCCACGGCAACATATCGGTTCCGTAGATCACGGAGATACGGTGCAAAAGGAGGCGTCTTGGATCGTGCACGGATGGTGGGGTGATCCCGTTCCGGGTTCCCATGGGTCGACGGCATGGCAAGCGAGGAACGTGCAAAGGCCTCTCGACGCACGGTGCAAGCGTAGGGTGCAACTCATACAACATGCATTCGCTCACGGGTAGCGTCTCGGGTTATACCTTCGGGCGAGCAATCGGGACGGGTCAAGTTTCGTGAGAGGAAGTAGGCGTTCACGGGCGGCGGTAGTGGTACAACTCGTGACGCGTTCACGGGCGGCGGTAGTGGTACAACTCGTAGACGTTCACGGGCCGTAGATGAACTTGGCGTAACCGTGCGGTAGTCGAACTTGGCGCTCGTGGTACACGTTTCGAAGAGGGACTTGACGCATCCGAGGGCTCCGGGCGTCGAGGTACTTGGCGAAAACCACGAAGAGGGTACTTGTCACATCATCGGGTGTAGTTGTACACGTTCGAAGCAGAACTTTGCACATCCATGTACTTGACGTTCCGGTCCTGTAATCGTTCGAGCGTCGTGGAAAAACTTGACGTTCACGGTTCTCGGTCTTGGCCACGACAAAGGCAGCAAGTGGTCGTGGTGGCTCGGGCAGAAATCGCTCGGGATCGAGCTCCTCTCGATCCAGAGCATGGATCGGCCGTGGGACGGAGGCGGAGGCGGCCATGGCACGTGGAAGGAGGCCGAGCGCTGCGGGCGCACGAACACAGAGAAGAGGAGGCGGGCGCGGCGCTGCTGCGCCGGCGAGGAAGAGTGGAGCCGCAAGCGGGACGAGGCGGCAGGAGGGAGAGATGGCGGCGGATCCGCCAGAAAGAAGCGCCGGCGGCAGGAGGTCGCAGGGGCTCCTCTGGTCGTTAGCGAGGGCGACGGGAGGCAGGGGCGCGGAGCAGGGCAACCGCTGGAGTCCGAGGCAGCGGAGGTGCGGAGGCGGCGGAGACGCGGGAAGCAAGGTGGTGGTGGTGGAGGACGCGGGGCGTCCGGCCGAAGGCATGGCCAAGGGCGACGGCGAGGTAGGTCGAGGGCGGCGGCGCGGCGGTCGAGCGACCGGAGGGCGACGGGGCATGGTTGCGGGGTGGAGGAGGCGCTCGAGGAGGAGGCCGAAGGGAGAAGGCGCTCGGGCGGCGAGGAGGTGACATGGACGACGGCGAGGAGGCCGACGGGGCTCGGGAGGAGAAACGGGGCGCGGCGAGGGGATCGGGCGCAGTGGGGGCGACGAGGGAGAGATCGAGGGGAGATGGGGATCCGATCGGGGCTGGGGCTCTCGATCGGCTAGGGTTAGAGAGTTAGGTGGGCCTCACGGGGTTTGGTGGGCCTTGGAAGGCCGCGGGCTAGAGGCCGGCCCAGTGGAGAAGAAGTGGCCAGAAGGCCTGGCTGGGCTGGCTCTCTCTCTCTCACTAAACTCTTAAGCAGAAAAGAAATATAGAGAAGGAAAAAGAAGGGGGGTTTAGGGAAAGAATTTGGACACACGGATAATTTTCCCGAGCTCACAAAAATATGAGGAATTTAACAAAAATGGCCCGAGGATTTTTGGTGGATCTCCGGAAAATGATGAAATAATATTGGCAAGGTTTTGAGGTCAACTCGGAGCAGAAAAGGCATGGGATTTATTTTGCAAGTGAGTTATGGTGATTCCAAAACAATGGAATATTTTATAACATCTCCCTAATATTGGGACGATATGTTATAAAGAGAAGTCGCAAGTGAATTCCCTCGATTTAAATGGACCGAAGATCCATACGATTTTATTTAGTTGAGTTTTAAAAAAATTAATGATATGATGGCATGATGAGATGATGCAATGCAAGAGATGACATGATGAATGCACACACAAAACAAATCACACGACAAAACTCGGAAACCCTGGAAGGCAACTGAAGCTCCGGTCTTGGGGCGTCACAGCACTCCACCACTACGAGAGGATCTCGTCCGAGATCTAGGATGGCACCGGATAGAAAAACGGAGAAAGAAAGAGGTAAAACTAAGTTGCTTCTCCGACAAGCGAGTGAAACCAAAGAACCTTGAGAGGTTGAACAAAATGAAAGAAAGAAAACAACGAAGATGAAGGAAGTTGAAAAACACTGTTAGAAAAGAGGAACAAGGGATACGACGAGAACCAAGAGGTTTAGTGATAAGATAAATACTGAAACCACTCCGGTTAAAACTAGATAGACAAGGAATAAGATTGATAAAATTTGGGCAGCACTCCGACTAAAGAAGAAGGAAAACTTGATAAGATGAAAAGAACTTGAAGAGATGACACAACCTCCGGTTAAATGGATAAGCAAGAAAAGAACATGATCTTGGCAAAAGCGAGGCGATGGGTCAAGAGAGCAACATCACAATGCCTTCGAAACGAAAGAATAGAATCTAGATTGTTGGGATAAAGGGATGGAGAAGAAAATTACAACTTCTACCACAAATGAATTTGAATGAAGCATCCTTACAAACAAGGATAGAACGGAGTTGTTTGAAAAAACAACAACGGTAAGAATAAGCTTGTAGTGGGCTTATGAAAAACATCTCAAAATTATGAGGTGAGCTTCTGCCACCAACGGAAACAAACGATTGAATTTATATCAACAAGGAGACGGGAAACTTATATCACCGGGAGGACAAATGAAGAACTTGGGTCCTTTATAAGCACCATAAATAGCAACAATCCTTAGGGAAAGCTTTAGGTGAAATATAGCCCAATACAACTCCAATGGAGAGATTGATGGATTTAAATATCTCATGAACAAAGATAAAATGATGGATTTAAATATGTCACTCTTAAAAATCTGTGCATCATGAAACGAAGGAAAATTATCAACAATGACATAACACCATCTCAAAAGATAAGATCGAAAGAATTGCACTTGAATGCAAGATGAAGAATACTTGAGCTCCTCAAAACAAAACATGTGTTGAGCACCATGTTTATATTAGAGTATAACAGACGGATCATAACTTCGAGAGAAACTTGAAGGACAATTCGAGAAAGAAATGAATCCTTGACGAACCACCATGTAGAGCCTCCATGAAGAACTCCGGTAATAAAAGGATGATAGAAAGAAAGAGAAGTTGACAACACAAGGTGAAACCTTGCAGTGATAAGATGGAGCTTCGCGATGAGATAATACAGAAAACTTGGAGCTTGGGATAAGAAAGATGAACAAATGAAATCAAGAATTTTGATGAACCTCCGAATAAGGAATTGAACTTACTCGATGAAACAAGAATAAGAATTACATTATGCTGATCCTTCACCAATAAAATTGATGGCAAGCAATGGATTTGGCATACTACTTATTCTCATTGAAAGTATTGAAGAGAGATATTGCTCAACTTGGGAAGGTCTTCAACGATCCGCCGGTAGGATTTGGGAAGAACGAATGAATCTATATAATAACGAAGGAAGAGAACTCTTGAACAAACCACCGTAAAATGGAAAATGAAAGTAGCAAAGGCACAATTCACCGTGAAGAATTAGAAAACAAATAAAGATGCTTGACAGAATTTAGATACATTAGAACGAAGAGATCATGAACTGATTAGCGGATATTTGACGATGCACCGTGAGATTTGGAAAACAAGAGTTGAACGCTTGAATGAATAATTCTGAGATGATGGGCTCAAAGAATCAAACTGAAAAGACTCTGAATTGCCCCGGATGGGTTAAAAGAATTCTCACAATCGAAAATAATTATGAGAAGATGGCACGAAGCTAGAACCATGAATCTTGAAGAGAATGGAGCAAGATTAAAGAGAAACTCTTCTTTGGTCTTCAAAATTCGAGAATGACGATGAGAAACACCACCATGAATTGTTGAGGCACTCCGAATGAAAATTAGAACGGTTGAACCAACAATGAAAAGAATTTGGAAGATCTTGGAGAAAGACATTTGACTGATGATAATTCATCCTTACATCAAACTTTGCAAAGAATTTGAGAATAACTCGGAAAATTAGAAGAGTTAGGTAAGATCACGGGAAAAGACCTGTGGGTTAGGGCCCACTCAAAAGAACCACCGTTGAGCGATTTAAAAGATAGATTGCGACGGTTGAATTAAATGGCTTGAATGAGATAGCATCCTCAAAAGAACTTGAGTGAATTGAGAATGGAAACTTGAATCTTCTGAGATATCTTCAACACTCGGAACAATTGAATAGTGAGAAGTGGATGATTAAGAGATGCACCGACATGAGAAAGCATTTGAAACGATGAAAAGAATACGATCAACACTGAAAACTTGACTTAAATCCACCGGAGAAGAAAATTAGAATGGAACAATGATAAGGTAAAAGCTTCCTTAGCGTCTTCATGAGAAATCACCGGATAAAACATTTAAGGAAAAGAATGAAGAAACTTCCCTCAATAAAATTGATACTTGATTAAGAAATCTGAGTCCTTGAAGAAAAAGGGTGGGAGGGCGGGAAAACAAAGACAACTAGCGACGGATGAAACAAACACCGTTGAGAAAACTTAGAATTGATCTCGCAAATGTTGAAATGATCGAATCCACTTAAAGAGAAGCACGCCGGTTGAGAAAAGAATTAACATGACGATCTCGATGATCAAGAAGGATTAGTATTCCCATAGAAATATGAGAACACCGTTTGAGGAAAAGGTATGGATTCAACACTTGGCATTGAAGCAACTTGAATACCACAAAACGGAACAAAAAACAAAGGATTTGGCTTGCAGAATAAGCCGGAAACAAACATATGATAGATCCCATATCGTATCATGTGTGTGTTGGAAAGATATCCTCGAGATACTTGAATTCCACCTATAAACTCCGAAACTTTCTGGTTATGCAATCTGGTGTTGGGGATCAGGGACACAAAATATATCAACCAAACTAACAATACCTAGATCCAGCTGTATCCATCCGTCAACACATAACCAAGAAACCTTCGGAAATCGTTTACCTCGACCTTCGAAAAGCATCCGTTATATGAGTCATGGCAATACTCCCTTTTCGCCTCGATCGGGCTATCGGGGTTATCTCACCAACAACTGCACAAAAGAGATTTCGATGTCGGTAAAACTCAGGTATTCCAGAACTGCAACGATAAATTTGTGACGACAACACCTCGGAGCTCAACTCCCGGGACACTGCCACAACCCTAAATGTCGAGGCACCAAGAACAATGTTCTCGTCACAAAACCATCGAACGATTCCAAGATACCCGCGTGATCCTAAAATTTTTTTAGTGAAATTTGAGGAGAGGAGAGTCAAAACTCTCGTCGGATGCCTCACCGAGAGCAACGAAGGGACCGAGGAGTAAAAGAATCCTACTCTCCGATATATATAATCCTAAGACTCAAAACATTTTCCGTTCTAGACTCAACAACGCAAACAAACAATCAAGCGGGGGCTCCTAAGTCGGGAAGGCTCGATTACCAACTTATAACCCTCGATGCGGCTATATCTCCCACGTGTCGAAGCACGACTTAGAGGCATAACCGCATTGAAAGCAATGTCGCAAGTGAGGTAATCTTCACACAACCCATGTAATACATAAGGAAAGAGATACATAGTTGGCTTACAATCGCCACTTCACACAATACATGAGTAAAGCATTACATCATACAGATACAATCAAGGTCCGACTACGGAACCAAAATAAAAGAAGACTACCCCAAATGCTACACAGATCCCGATCGTCCCAACTGGCTCCACTCTTGATCAAGCTGAAACGAAACAACACAAAGAACAAGATCTTCATCGAGCTTCTCCTTGAGCTCGGTGCATCACCTGCACGGTTCATCGGCACCGCAAACTGGTTTTGAAGTATCTGTGAGTCACGGGACTCAGCAATCTTACACCATGAGATCAAGACTATTTAAGCTTAAAGGTAGGACAGGGTAGTGAGGTGGAGCTGCAGCACGCGACTAGCATATATGGTGGCTAACATACATAAAGAGAGCGAGAAGAGGAGGCAAAGCACGGTCGAACAACTATGATCAAGAAGTGATCCTAGAACAACCTCGTCAAGCATAACTCCAACACCGTGTTCACTTCCCGGACTCCACCGAGAAGAGACCATCACGGTTACACACGCCGTTGGTGTATTTTAATTAAGATCAACTTCGGGTTTACTACAACCGACATTAACAAATTCCCATCTGCCACATAACCGCGAGCACGGCTTTGAAAGATAATACCTGCAGGGTGTCCCAACAGCCCATGATAAGCTCTCGCGATCAACGAAGGATATTCCTTCTCCCGGAAGGCCCGATCAGTCTCGAATCCGGCTACAAGACATTTCGACAGCAATAAAACAAGACCAGCAAAGCCGCCGGATGTGCCGACAAATCTGATAGGAGTCGCACGTACCTCGGTCTCGTGGCACACCGGATAAGTCAAGCTACGAGTAAAACCAACCCTCGAGTTGCCCGTGGTGGCCCCAAGAAGTTGCTCGGTTCGGACCAACACTCGAAGGAGCACCGCCCGGGGCTAAAATAAAGATGACCCTCGGCTCCGAAACCCAAGGAAAAGGGGCATAGGTGAGGCAAATGGTAAAACCAATGTTGGGCCTTCTTTGAAAAGTCTTATTCAAAGCGAACTGTCAAGGGGTCCCATAAATCACCCGACCGCGTTAGGGACGCAAAATCCGGGAACATAATACCGATATGACGGAAACTAGGGCGGCAAGAGTGGAACAAAACACCAGACATAAGGCCGAGCCTTCCACCCTTTACCAAGTATATAGATGCGTTAATTAAATAAGATATATTGTGATATCCCAACAAGTAAACATGTTCCAACAAGGAACAACATCTCCATGTTCCAACAAGGAACAAACTTCAACTTCACCTGCAACTAACAACGCTATAAGAGGGCTGAGCAAAGCGGTAACATAGCCAAACAACGGTTTGCTAGGAAAGGATGGTTAGAGGTTTGACATGGCAATGTGGGTGGCATGATATAGCAAGTGGTAGGCATCGTAGCATAGGCATAGCAAAAGAGCGAGCATCTAGCAAGCAAAGATAGAAGTGATTTCGAGGGTATGGTCATCTTGCCTGAAATCCCGCAAGGAAGAAGAACGAGTCCATGAAGAAGACAAGCGGATGAAGTCGAACGAATCCTCACAACTCCGGAACGAAACCGAAGCTAACGAGAGAAGCAAACCGGAAAGAAGCAAACCACATAGTAAAACACACAAGCATAAACATGTCATGATGCACAACAAGTATGATGCATGTCCGGTTTAAATAGCATGGCATGGCAATATGCACAAACAATCCTACAAATTAAGTGGAGCTCAATATGCAACGAGTTGCATATTGACGGAACACCACATTCAAATATTTAGTTTCTCTCTCGGTTATGTTACCAAACAATATTAAATGTTATTAAACATGGCAAGGGGGTGAAGCATATGAAACTAACTATTTAGGCAAGATTAAATGAGGCCGGAAACAACAACAACAATTCCGAAAAAATCCTCATATGCATATTTCGAATTTGGTACTGATCTGACCTAAAGCATATTTTAGAGTTGTTAAACATGCAAAGTAATGCTACCATGTTAATCTATGCATTTTTCTACCCCATTTACATATATAATTTATTTAAATCCGAGCTACGGTTATTAAGTTATGAAATAAATCATTTTAGCATGGCATTTAGGCAAAATTAATGCAAACAACAATTTAAACATTTAAATGTTGTTATCATGATCTGGATGACATGTGCAAGTTTTATGCAATTTTATGAAAATGTTGACAAGAGCATTAAGAAGCATTTGGTCACCATGGCGGAACGAAAAGGGTGCCACGGCGGCGAAACAAAAATGGTGCCACGGCAACATATCCGAAAATGATGCCACGGCAACATATCGGTTCCGGTAGATCACGGAGATACCGGTGCAAAAGGAGGCGTGCGGATGCGTGCACGGATGGTGGGGTGATCCCGGATTCCGGGTTCCCATGGGTCGACGGCATGGCAAACGAGGAACGTGCAAAGGCCTCTCGGGCACGGTGCAAACATAGGGTGCAACTCATACAACATGCATTCGCTCACGGGTAACGTCTCGGGGTTATACCTTCGGAGCGAGCAATCGGGACGGGTCAAGTTTCGTAGAGGGAAGTAGACGTTCACGGGCCGGCGGTAGTGGTACAACTCGTAGACGTTCACGGGCCGGCGGTAGTGGTACAACTCGTAGATGTTCACGGGCCGTAGATGAACTTGGCGTAACCGTGCGGTAGTCGAACTTGGCGCTCGTGGTACACGTTTCGAAGAGGGACTTGACGCATCCGAGGGCTCCGGGCGTCGAGGTACTTGGCGAAAACCACGAAGAGGGTACTTGTCACATCATCGGGTGTAGTCGTACACGTTCGAAGCAGAACTTTGCACATCCATGTACTTGACGTTCCGGTCCTGTAATCGTTCGAGCGTCGTGGAAAAACTTGACGTTCACGGTTCTCGGTCTTGGCCACGACAAAGGCAGCAAGTGGTCGTGGTGGCTCGGGCAGAAATCGCTCGGGATCGAGCTCCTCTCGATCCAGAGCATGGATCGGCCGTGGGACGGAGGCGGAGGCGGCCATGGCGCGTGGAAGGAGGCCGAGCGCTGCGGGCGCGCGAACACAGAGAAGAGGAGGCGGGGCGCGGCGAGCTGCGGCCGGCCGGCGAGGAGGTGGAGCCGCAAACGGGACGAGGCGGCAGGAGGGAGAGATGGCGGCGGATCCGACCAGAAAGAGGCGCCGGCGGCAGGAGGTCGACGGGGCTCCTCTGGTCGTTGACGAGGGCGACGGGGAGGCAGGGGGCGCCGGAGCAGGGCAACCGCGGGAGTCCGAGGCCGGCGGAGGTGCGGAGGCGGCGGAGACGCGGGGAAGCAAGGTGGTGGTGGTGGAGGACGCGGGGCGTCCGGCCGAAGGCATGGCCAAGGGCGACGGCGAGGTAGGTCGAGGGCGGCGGCGCGGCGGTCGAGCGACCGGAGGGCGACGGGGCATGGTTGCGGGGTGGAGGAGGCGCTCGAGGAGGAGGCCGAAGGGAGAAGGCGCTCGGGCGGCGAGGAGGTGACATGGACGACGGCGAGGAGGCCGACGGGGCTCGGGAGGAGAAACGGGGCGCGGCGAGGGGATCGGGCGCAGTGGGGGCGACGAGGGAGAGATCGAGGGGAGATGGGGATCCGATCGGGGCTGGGGCTCTCGATCGGCTAGGGTTAGAGAGTTAGGTGGGCCTCACGGGGTTTGGTGGGCCTTGGAAGGCCGCGGGCTAGAGGCCGGCCCAGTGGAGAAGAAGTGGCGAGAAGGCCTGGCTGGGCTGGCTCTCTCTCTCTCACTAAACTCTTAAGCAGAAAAGAAATATAGAGAAGGAAAAAGGAAGGGGGTTTAGGGAAAGAATTTGGACACACGGATAATTTTCCGAGCTCACAAAAATATGAGGAATTTAACAAAAATGGCCCGAGGATTTTGGTGGATCTCCGAAAATGATGAAATAATATTGGCAAGGTTTTGAGGTCAACTCGAGCAGAAAAGGCATGGGATTTATTTTGCAAGTGAGTTATGGTGATTCCAAAACAATGGAATATTTTATAACATCTCCTAATATTGGGACGATATGTTATAAAGAGAAGTCGCAAGTGAATTCCCTCGATTTAAATGGACCAAGATCCATACGATTTTATTTAGTTGAGTTTTAAAAAATTAATGATATGATGGCATGATGAGATGATGCAATGCAAGAGATGACATGATGAATGCACACAAAAACAAATCACACGACAAAACTCGGAAACCCCGGAAGGCAACCTGAAGCTCCGGTCTTGGGGCGTCACAGCACTCCACCACTACGAGAGGATCTCGTCCGAGATCTAGGATGGCACCGGATAGAAAAGCGGAGAAAGAAAGAGGTAAAACTAAGTTGCTTCTCCGACAAACAGAGTGAAACCAAAGAACCTTGAGAGGTTGAACAAAATGAAAGAAAGAAAACAACGAAAATGAAGGAAGTTGAAAAACACTCTGTTAGAAAAGAGGAACAAGGGATACGACGAGAACCAAGAGGTTTAGTGATAAGATAAATACTGAAACCACTCCGGTTAAAACTAGATAGACAAGGAATAAGATTGATAAAATTTGGGCAGCACTCCGACTAAAAGAAGAAGGAAAACTTGATAAGATGAAAAGAACTTGAAGAGATGACACAACCTCCGGTTAAATGGATAAGCAAGAAAAGAACATGATCTTGGCAAAAGCGAGACGATGGGTCGAAGAGAGCAACATCACAATGCCTTCGAAACGAAAGAATAGAATCTAGATTGTTGGGATAAAGGGATGGAGAAGAAAATGACAACTTCTACCACAAATGAATTTGAATGAAGCATCCTTACAAACAAGGATAGAACGGAGTTGTTTGAAAAAAACAACAACGGTAAGAATAAGCTTGTAGTGGGCTTATGAAAACATCTCAAAATTATGAGGTGAGCTTCGCCACCAACGGAAACAATTGATTGGATTTATATCAACAAGGAGACGAAACTTATTTCACCGAGAGGACAAATGAAGAACTTGGGTCCTTTATAAGCACCATAAATAGCAACAATCCTTAGGGAAAGCTTTAGGTGAAATATAGCCCAATACAACTCCAATGGAGAGATTGATGGATTTAAATATCTCATGAACAAAGATAAAATGATGGATTTAAATGTGTCACTCTTAAAAATCTGTGCATCATGAAACGCGAAGGAAAATTATCAACAATGACATAACACCATCTCAAAAGATAAGATCGAAAGAATTGCACTTCGGAATGCAAGATGAAGAATACTTGAGCTCCTCAAAACAAAACATGTGTTGAGCACCATGTTTATATTAGAGTATAGCTTGACGGATCATAACTTCGAGAGAAACTTGAAGGACAATTCGAGAAAGAAATGAATCCTTGACGAACCACCATGTAGAGCCTCCATGAAGAACTCCGGTAATAAAAGGATGATAGAAAGAAAGAGAAGTTGACAACACAAGGTGAAACCTTGCAGTGATAAGATGGAGCTTCGCGATGAGATAATACAGAAAACTTGGAGCTTCGGATAAGAAAGATGAACAAATGAAATCAAGAATTTTGATGAACCTCCGGAATAAGGAATTGAACTTACTCGATGAAACAAGAATAAGAATTACATTATGCTGATCCTTCACCAATAAAATTGATGGCAAGCAATGGATTTGGCATACTACTTATTCTCATTGAAAGTATTGAAGAGAGATATTGCTCAACTTGGGAAGGTCTTCAACGATCCGCCGGTAGGATTTGGGAAGAACGAATGAATCTATATAATAACGAAGGAAGAGAACTCTTGAACAAACCACCGTAAAAATGGAAAATGAAAGTAGCAAAGGCACAATTCACCGTGAAGAATTAGAAAACAAATAAAGATGCTTGACAGAATTTAGATACATTAGAACGAAGAGATCATGAACTGATTAGCGGATATTTCGACGATGCACCGGTGAGATTTGGAAAACAAGAGTTGAACGCTTGAATGAATAATTCTGAGATGATGGGCTCCGAAGAATCAAACTGAAAAGACTCCTGAATTGCCCCGGATGGGTTAAAAGAATTCTCACAATCGAAAATAATTATGAGAAGATGGCACGAAGCTAGAACCATGAATCTTGAAGAGAATGGAGCAAGATTAAAGAGAAACTCTTCTTTGGTCTTCAAAATTCGAGAATGACGATGAGAAACACCACCATGAATTGTTGAGGCACTCCGGAATGAAAATTAGAACGGTTGAACCAACAATGAAAAGAATTTGGAAGATCTTGGAGAAAGACATTTGACTGATGATAATTCATCCTTACATCAAACTTTGCAAAGAATTTGAGAATAACTCCGGAAAATTAGAAGAGTTAGGTAAGATCCTGGGAAAAGACCTGTGGGTTAGGGCCCACTCAAAAGAACCACCGTTGAACGATTTAAAAGATAGATTGCGACGGTTGAATTAAATGGCTTGAATGAGATAGCATCCTCAAAAGAACTTGAGTGAATTGAGAATGGAAACTTGAATCTTCTGAGATATCTTCAACACTCCGGAACAATTGAATAGTGAGAAGTGGATGATTAAGAGATGCACCGACATGAGAAAGCATTTGAAACGATGAAAAGAATACGATCAACACTGAAAACTTGACTTAAATCCACCGGAGAAGAAAATTAGAATGGAACAATGATAAGGTAAAAGCTTCCTTAGCGTCTTCATGAGAAATCACCGGATAAAACACTTAAGGAAAAGAATGAAGAAACTTCCCTCAATAAAATTGATACTTGATTAAGAAATCTGAGTCCTTGAAGAAAAAGGGTGGGAGGGCGGGAAAACAAAGACAACTAGCGACGGATGAAACAAACACAGTTGAGAAAACTTAGAATTGATCTCGCAAATGTTGAAATGATCGAATCCACTTAAAGAGAAGCACGCCGGTTGAGAAAAGAATTAACATGACGATCTCGATGATCAAGAAGGATTAGTATTCCCATAGAAATATGAGAACACCGTTTGAGGAAAAGTTATGGATTCAACACTTGGCATTGAAGCAACTTGAATACCACAAAACGGAACAAAAAACAAACGGTTTGGCTTGCAGAATAAGCCGGAAACAAACATATGATAGATCCCATATCGTATCATGTGTGTGTTGGAAAGATATCCTCTGAGATACTTGAATTCCCACCTATAAACTCCCAAACTTTCTGGTTATGCAATCTGGTGTTGGGGATACAGGGACACAAAATATATCAACCAAACTAACAATACCTAGATCCAATTGTATCCATCCGTCAACACATAACCAAGAAACCTTCGAAATCGTTTACCTCGACCTTGAAAAGCATCCGTTATATGAGTCATGGAAATACTCCCTTTTCGCCTCGATCTCGGGCTATCGTGGTTATCTCACCAACAACTGCACAAAAGAGATTTCGATGTCGGTAAAACTCGGTATTCCAGAATCGCAACGATAAATTTGTGACGACAACACCTCGGAGCTCAACTCCCCGGGACACTGCCACAACCCCTAAATGTCAGGAGGCACCAAGAACAATGTTCTCGTCACAAAACCATCGGAACGATTCCAAGATACCCGCGTGATCCTAAAAAATTTTTTAGTGAAATTTGAGGAGAGGAGAGTCAAAACTCTCGTCGGATGCCTCACCAGAGCGACGAAGGGACCGAGGAGTAAAAAGAATCCTACTCTCGATATATATAATCCTAAGACTCAAAACATTTTCCGTTCTAGACTCAACAACGCCACAAACAATCAAGCGGGGGCTCCTAAGTCGGGAAGGCTCGATTACCAACTTATAACGCCTCGATGCGGCTATATCTCCCACGTGTCGAAGCACGACTTAGAGGCATAACCGCATTGAAAGCAATGTCGCAAGTGAGGTAATCTTCACACAACCCATGTAATACATAAGGAAAGAGATACATAGTTGGCTTACAATCGCCACTTCACACAATACATGAGTAAAGCATTACATCATACAGATACAATCAAGGTCCGACTACGGAACCAAAATAAAAGAAGACTACCCCAAATGCTACACAGATCCCGATCGTCCCAACTGGCTCCACTCTTGATCAACTGAAACGAAACAACACAAAGAACAAGATCTTCATCGAGCTTCTCCTTGAGCTCGGTGCATCACCGCACGGTTCATCGGCACCGCAAACTGGTTTTGAAGTATCTGTGAGTCACGGGACTCAGCAATCTTACACCATGAGATCAAGACTATTTAAGCTTAAAGGTAGGACAGGGTAGTGAGGTGGAGCTGCAGCACGCGACTAGCATATATGGTGGCTAACATACGCAAAAGAGAGCGAGAAGAGGAGGCAAAGCACGGTCGAACAACTATGATCAAGAAGTGATCCTAGAACAACCTCGTCAAGCATAACTCCAACACCGTGTTCACTTCCGGACTCATGAGAAGAGACCATCACGGTTACACACGCCGTTGGTGTATTTTAATTAAGATCAACTTCGGGTTTACTACAACCGACATTAACAAATTCCCATCTGCCACATAACCGCTGGCACGGCTTTGAAAGATAATACCTGCAGGGTGTCCCAACTTAGCCCATGATAAGCTCTCGCGATCAACGAAGGATATTCCTTCTCCCGGAAGGCCCGATCAGTCTCGGAATCCGGCTACAAGACATTTCGACAGCAATAAAACAAGACCAGCAAAGCCGCCGGATGTGCCGACAAATCCTGATAGGAGTCGCACGCACCTCGGTCTCGTGGCACACCGGATAAGTCAAGCTACGAGTAAAACCAACCCTCGAGTTGCCCGTGGTGGCCCCGCAGTTGCTGCTCGGTTCGGACCAACACTCGAAGGAGCACCGCCCGGGGCTAAAATAAAGATGACCCTCGGCTCCGAAACCCAAGGAAAAAGGGGCATAGGTGAGGCAAATGGTAAAACCAATGTTGGGCCTTGCTGGAAAAGTCTTATTCAAAGCGAACTGTCAAGGGGGTCCCATAAATCACCCGACCGCGTTAGGGACGCAAAATCCGGGAACATAATACCGATATGACGGAAACTAGGGCGGCAAGAGTGGAACAAAACACTGGACATAAGGCCGAGCCTTCCACCCTTTACCAAGTATATAGATGCGTTAATTAAATAAGATATATTGTGATATCCCAACAAGTAAACATGTTCCAACAAGGAACAACATCTCCATGTTCCAACAAGGAACAAACTTCAACTTCACCTGCAACTAACAACGCTATAAGAGGGGCTGAGCAAAGCGGTAACATAGCCAAACAACGGTTTGCTAGGAAAGGATGGTTAGAGGTTTGACATGGCAATGTGGGTGGCATGATATAGCAAGTGGTAGGCATCGTAGCATAGGCATAGCAAAAGAGCGAGCATCTAGCAAGCAAAGATAGAAGTGATTTCGAGGGTATGGTCATCTTGCCTGAAATCCCGCAAGGAAGAAGAACGAGTCCATGAAGAAGACAAACGGATGTAGTCGAACGAATCCTCACAACTCCGGAACGAAACCGAAGCTAACGAGAGAAGCAAACCGGAAAGAAGCAAACCACATAGTAAAACACACAAGCATAAACATGTCATGATGCACAACAAGTATGATGCATGTCCGGTTTAAATAGCATGGCATGGCAATATGCACAAACAATCCTACAAATTAAGTGGAGCTCAATATGCAACGAGTTGCATATTGACGGAACACCACATTCAAATATTTAGTTTCTCTCTCGGTTATGTTACCAAACAATATTAAATGTTATTAAACATGGCAAGGGGGTGAAGCATATGAAACTAACTATTTAGGCAAGATTAAATGAGGCCGGAAACAACAACAACAATTCCGAAAAAATCCTCATATGCATATTTCGAATTTGGTACTGATCTGACCTAAAGCATATTTTAGAGTTGTTAAACATGCAAAGTAATGCTACCATGTTAATCTATGCATTTTTCTACCCCATTTACATATATAATTTATTTAAATCCGAGCTACGGTTATTAAGTTATGAAATAAATCATTTTAGCATGGCATTTAGGCAAAATTAATGCAAACAACAATTTAAACATTTAAATGTTGTTATCATGATGCGGATGACATGTGCAAGTTTTATGCAATTTTATGAAAATGTTGACAAGAGCATTAAGAAGCATTTGGTCACCATGGCGGAACGAAAAGGGTGCCACGGCGGCGAAACAAAAATGGTGCCACGGCAACATATCCGAAAATGATGCCACGGCAACATACCGGTTCCGGTAGATCACGGAGATACCGGTGCAAAAGGAGGCGTGCGGATGCGTGCACGGATGGTGGGGTGATCCCGGATTCCGGGTTCCCATGGGTCGACGGCATGGCAAACGAGGAACGTGCAAAGGCCTCTCGGGCACGGTGCAAACGTAGGGTGCAACTCATACAACATGCATTCGCTCACGGGTAACGTCTCGGGGTTATACCTTCGGAGCGAGCAATCGGGACGGGTCAAGTTTCAGAGAGGAAGTAGACGTTCACGGGCGGCGGTAGTGGTACAACTCGTTAGACGTTCACGGGCCGGCGGTAGTGGTACAACTCGTAGACGTTCACGGGCCGTAGATGAACTTGGCGTAACCGTGCGGTAGTCGAACTTGGCGCTCGTGGTACACGTTTCGAAGAGGGACTTGACGCATCCGAGGGCTCCGGGCATCGAGGTACTTGGCGAAAACCACGAAGAGGGTACTTGTCACATCATCGGGTGTAGTCGTACACGTTCGAAGCAGAACTTTGCACATCCATGTACTTGACGTTCCGGTCCTGTAATCGCTCGAGCGTCGTGGAAAAACTTGACGCTCACGGTTCTCGGTCTTAGCCACGACAAAGGCAGCAAGTGGTCGTGGTGGCTCGGGCAGAAATCGCCGATCGAGCTCCTCTCGATCCGAGCATGGATCGCCGTGGGGCGGAGGCGGAGGCGCCATGGCGCGTGGAAGGAGGCCGCGCTGCGGCGCGCGAACACGAGAAGAGGAGGCGGGCGCGGCGAGCTGCGGCCGGCCGGGCGGGAGGTGGAGCCGCAAACGGGACGAGGCGGCAGGAGGGAGAGATGGCGGCGATCCGCCGAGAAAGAGCGCCGGCGGCAGGAGGTCGACGGGCTCCTCCGGTCGCTGACGAGGGCGACGGGAGGCAGGGGCGCGGAGCAGGCAACCGCGGGAGTCCGAGGCCGCGGAGGTGCGGAGGCGGCGGAGACGCGGGGAAGCAAGGTGGTGGTGGTGGAGGACGCGGGGCGTCCGGCCGAAGGCATGGCCAAGGGCAACGGCGAGGTAGGTCGAGGGCGGCGGCGCGGCGGTCGAGCGACCGGAGGGCGACGGGCATGGTTGGGGTGGAGGAGGCGCCGAGGAGGAGGCCAAGGGAGAAGGCGCCGGGCGGCGAGGAGGTGACATGGACGACGGCGAGGAGGCCGACGGGCTCGGGAGGAGAAACGGGCGCGGCGAGGGGATCGGGCGCAGTGGGGGCGACGAGGGAGAGATCGAGGGGAGATGGGGATCCGATCGGGGCTGGGGCTCTCGATCGGCTAGGGTTAGAGAGTTAGGTGGGCCTCACGGGGTTTGGTGGGCCTTGGAAGGCCACGGGCTAGAGGCCGGCCCAGTGGAGAAGAAGTGGCGAGAAGGCCTGGCTGGGCTGGCTCTCTCTCTCTCACTAAACTCTTAAGCAGAAAAGAAATATAGAGAAGGAAAAAGAAGGGGGGTTTAGGGAAAGAATTTGGACACACGGATAATTTTCCCGAGCTCACAAAAATATGAGGAATTTAACAAAAATGGCCCGAGGATTTTTGGTGGATCTCCGGAAAATGATGAAATAATATTGGCAAGGTTTTGAGGTCAACTCGGAGCAGAAAAGGCATGGGATTTATTTTGCAAGTGAGTTATGGTGATTCCAAAACAATGGAATATTTTATAACATCTCCTAATATTGGGACGATATGTTATAAAGAGAAGTCGCAAGTGAATTCCTCGATTTAAATGGACCAAGATCCATACGATTTTATTTAGTTGAGTTTTAAAAAAATTAATGATATGATGGCATGATGAGATGATGCAATGCAAGAGATGACATGATGAATGCATACACAAAACAAATCACACGACAAAACTCGGAAACCCTGGAAGGCAACTGAAGCTCCGGTCTTGGGGCGTCACATAACAGAAGAGTGCCCAATATTAGAAAATTCTAGGAAAATTCTTTGTATGCAAGGATGCATATGCATAAATTGTCTTTCAAGTTCAACTACAAGCATAGCGATAGCATCCGCAAGACTACTAGTTCTACGAAGAATAGAACAACCCATGGAAGGTAAAGCACCGGCACAAGTAAAGAAATCTTGAATAACACCTATGCCAATGATGTTACCACTACCAATTCGAAACTTTTTAGTATGCAAGATAGGGGGTTCATCGGCCGGAGCCTCGGGATTTTTTGTGTTATCATTATTGTCCATATCGACGATAATCTCCCCAATTTCAGACATAGAGGCTAACAAAAGCAAGCCGGAAGAAAGCGAGCAAAATAGAGAGGAGGAGATTGGGAAAGAGAGGGCGAATAAAACGGCAAGGGTGAAGTGGGGGAGAGGAAAATGAGAGGCAAATGGCAAATAATGTAAATGCGAGAGAGATGGGTTTGTGATGGGTACTTGGTATGTCTTGACTTGAGCGAAGACCTCCCCGGCAACGGTACCAGAAATCGCACGTTGGCGGGAGGTCGAATCTTGACTTGACTTGGTGGAAGCTTCCCCGACAACGGCGCCAGAAATCCTTCTTGCTACGTCTTGAGCTTGCGTTGGTTTTCCTCGAAGAGGAGAGGATGATGCAGCAAGTGTAGCGTAAGTATTTCCCTCAGTTTTGAGAACCAAGGTATCAATCCAGTAGGAGGCTCCTCAAAAGTCCCATGCACCTACACAAACAAACTGAGAACTCGCAACCAACGCAATAAAGGGGCTGTCAATCCCTTCACGGCCACTTGCGAAAGTGAGATCTAATGAAGATAGTAAGATAAGATAAATATATTTTTGGTATTTTATAATATAGATGCAAAAAATAAAGATGCAAATAAAATTAGATTGAAAGCAAATATGATAAGAGATAGACCCGGGGGCCATAGGTTTCACTAGTGGCTTCTCTCAAGATAGCATAAGTATTACGGTGGGTGAACAAATTACTGTCGAGCAATTGATAGAAAAGCACATAGTTATGAGATTATCTAGGCATGATCATGTATATAGGCATCACGTCCATAACAAGTAGACCGACTCCTGCCTACATCTACTACTATTACTCCACACATCGACCGACTCCTGCCTGCATCTAGAGTATTAAGTTCATAAGAACAGAGTAACACATTAAGCAAGATGACATGATGTAGAGGGATAAACTCATGCAATATGATATAAACCCCATCTTGTTATCCTCGATGGCAACAATACAATACGTGCCTTGCAACCCTTTCTGTCACTGGGTAAGGACACTGCAAGATTGAACCCAAAGCTAAGCACTTCTCCCATGGCAAGAAAGACCAATCTAGTAGGCCAAACTAAACTGATAATTCCAAGAGACTTGCATAGATAACTCAATCATACATAAAAGAATTCAGAGAAGATTCAAATATTATTCATAGATAAACTTGATC
This sequence comes from Aegilops longissima, assembly GCA_021605205.1. Taxonomy (NCBI): domain Eukaryota; kingdom Viridiplantae; phylum Streptophyta; class Magnoliopsida; order Poales; family Poaceae; genus Aegilops; species Aegilops longissima. Next base: position 486,740,986 of record CM038682.1, on the reverse strand, counting down.
ATAAACCCACAATTCCTCGGATCTCGACAAACACATCGCAAAAAGAGTTTACATCGAATAGATCTCCACAAGAGAGGGGGAGAACATCGTATTGAGATCCAAAAAGAGAGAAGAAGCCATCTAGCTAATAACTATGGACCTGTAGGTCTGTGGTAAACTACTCACAACTCATCGGAGGGGCAAGGATGTTGATGTAGAGGCCCTCCGTGGTTGATTCCCCCTCCGGCAGAGTGTCGGCGAAGGCTCCAAGATGGGATCTCGCGGATACAGAAGGTTACGGCGGTGGAAATTGTGTTTTGTGGTGCCCTTGGATGTTTTTGGGGTATGGTGGGACGAGGCGAGCCTTCGGGAAGTGGCGTCGGACACCTGATTCTCTCCGCCTTGCTGAGCCATTCCTGGCCACGGATGATTTTCAGAATAAACAATTATGACAAATACACAACAAGGTGTCCGGTATCAAGTCTACTTACTTTGGGTATCTAGGCGATTGCAGCTTAGGCCTGCATCCTCGGCGGTGTCCGGACACTCTACTTTCGATCCGAAGAATAATTTGCACATCGCTTCGAGCTTCAGGCCGAAGAAGTGCCTAACAGTCCGCGGACCCTCTGGATTGAACTCCCACATCCGGAGAGGCCGGCGTTGGCACGGCAACATCCGTCGGATTAACATCACTTGCATTATGCTGACAAGGTTAATGTCCCTCTCAAGAAGCTCTCGGATGCGGCTCTATAGTACTGGTACATCACCAGCGGGCCCCCAATTCCGTCCTACGTCGGTCCAAGACGCTAGTTGTGACGGAGGGCTCGAGCAGAACTCGGGGGCGGCCAGCCACATTGTGCCTCTGGGAGCCGTGACATAAAACCACCTCCGTTGCCATACATCGGATACTTCTGGGAAAGAACCCTCTGGCCATGGGGCATCAGCGTTCCTGCTTATTACGACACCTCCGCACTCCGCGTGTCGCCCCTCGATCATCTTGGACTTCACATTGAAGGTCTTGAGCCATAAGCCGAAGTGTGGGGTGACATGGAGGAAGGCCTCGCACACTATAATGAACGACGAGATATGGAGGATAGCGTCCGGAGCTAGATCATGAAAATCCAACCCATAATAGAACATAAGCCCCCTCACGAAAGGATCGAGGGTGAGGCCCAAGCCACGGAGGAAGTGAGGAACGAACACGACGCACTCATTGGGCTCCGGTGTAGGTATGACCTACCCTGGAGCAGGAAGCCTGTGCTGGATATCGGCGGTCAGATATCTGACATCCCTAAGCTTCGCAATGTCCTCCTTTTGAATCGAGGAGGCCACCCACCAGCCTTGAGGGTTGGATCCAGACATATTGGAGGATCTGGGTTGCTGGAGCTTAGATCTCGGGTGTTGAAACTCGAGGCGCGAGAAGGCGTGAGCAAGGTGGACAAGAGGCATAGGCCTCGGTGCCTTTTATAAAGGGGGTGAATATCAAGAGTCCTTAGGGTGACCGCTTGAGGTTTACCTTACGGCACACGGAGTCATACCAACGGCCGTCATAGGGCTACGCACGTCCTCAATAATGGAAGATCCCGTAATAAGAGGAACACGATCTCTGCCTCGACAGGACGTGCCAATAAAACCGCCTCGCAGCACGGGTCAAGGTGGGGCGAGAAGCACCGGTTCGTGTTGAACTGGGCCATGAAGCGGAGACATGACGTACAAAGATTGCTGGCAAATCAGACTTATGCTATAATGGTGTGTGAAAATCCCCTCGTGGATCCAGACACGATCTAAGTGTTCGATAATTACTTTGGAGTATTGGGAGAAGGAATCCGCCCTGCAATGCCGAAGACAAGACTACACGCCGGACTCATCGTTATTGAAGCCTGGTTCAGGGGCTACTGAGCGAGTCTTGGATTAGGGGGTATCTGGACAGCCGGACTATATACATCGTCCGGACTATTGAAGCGTGAATATACAAGACTCAAGACTTCGACCTGTGTCCGGATGAGACTTTCCTTGGCGTGGAAGGCAAGCTTGGCGATCCGAATATTATATTTCCTTCCTTGTAACCGACTTTGTGTAAACCCTAGCCCTCTCCGATGTCTATATAAACCGGAGAGGTTGGTCCTTAGAAGGTCGATCACAATTACAACCATACCATCATAGGCTAGATCCTAGGGTTTAGCCTCTACGATCTCGTGGTAGATCTACTCTTGTACTACCCATATCTTCAATATTAATCAAGCAGGAAGTAGAGTTTTACCTCCATCGAGAGGGCCCGAACCTGGGTAAACATTGTGTCCCTCTCTTCCTGTTACCATCAGCCTAAGACGCACAGATCAGGACCCCCTACCCGAGATCTGCCGGTTTTGACAGGGGAAGAAATCTTCACCAGAGGGTCCTACATCGGAAGGTACCCTTGCCGCACAGTGCCCGCAAGGGGGTCAGCCCTCCATCGAGCTGTGAGTAAACAAAAAGCACTTAATAGTAAAAAAAATGTCCTGCTTTACTTCTGAGGACAATAACCGAAGCATATATCTTGTAGTTCGGATCGTAGCCCTTCTAGACAGAGTTCGTCTTTGGGGGATCTTCTTCCGGAGATGATGGAAAGCGAAACACCTCCCCATGCCTCCCCGCCTCATGAGGCCGGCGACCCTAAGGTGTCGTCACGGAGGACTTCTCCTAATCCGCCAATGCCAGAGGGTAATCCTTTGGCCGCCCGAAGTCCTCAGTATTCGGCTCCTGAAGAGAGCAACAGAAAGAGTCCGGAACCGTCCGGTGTGCGATCAAACGCACTGAAGGATCTTCTGGAGCAAGCGTCTATCTCAGAAGCACATCATATGCTAATGGGTACGGTCGTTGAGAGGATTTCATCCGCTGAAAGCGGGCTACATGAAGCTTTTATGAGTCTGCTGAAAGGCTTTGAGGTACGTGAAATAGTATATGTTTTTGACAGTACCGCACACGTTAGGTGTGCCCTATGCAGATAGTAGCCCCTGAGACTCTGGTTGCTGCCGAGAACGGCGGCAAACAGAGGATCATAGTCCCAGGTAATAATCAGGCCGCCTTTATGTGCAGGTGGCTGAAGGTTCGGTGGCTAGCCGGACTGGTGAGTTTGCCGAGCTGAAGCGGCAACTTGATGCGGCAGATGCCGACATCGTGCTTGTCAACAAGCGGCTCGACGAGGCACAGGGTATGAGGTTTCTCCGGTGATTAACACATAGTAAGAGGAGCATGATGCTAGTATCTTTAATATGTTCTGACTGCAGATGGAGCTGCCGCCGTGGTGACCCTTCGGGCGAAACTTGCCTGAGCCAAGGAACAAGCCAGGAATAGTGATGCGGCCGCTCTAAAGGCGGACGAAGAGCTGAGGGCCGAACAGGCTGCGCATTGCCAAAGGAAAAAATAGCCAAGATGGCCGTTGAGTTGAAAGATGCCGCCGACGGTTACCAGCTTCTTGAAAAAGAAAGCCGAGCAAGGGGACGGATCTGGAGATGGCCATGGTAGCAGCCAAGGAGTCCCGCTCTAAAATCAGAGTGGCGAAGGAGGAGTTGCGTCAAGCTGGAGATATCGCGGCTGGGAAGCCCTTTTGTTGCGCAGCGGTTCGAGATCCGGTATGCCCTCTTGATCAACTATGGAGTTCTGCAAACGCATACATGGATTTAGCAGCCAGTGCTGCTGATGCGGCCCGAGTACTTCAAGGATCAAAAAGATTGTTAAGTGGAAAGGCTGTTCTGGTCACAGTTTCATGTTCCAGTGCGTTCGCTGCTGTTGAATGAGCGAATGGCCGAGTGGGCCGAGCTCCATAGGTTGTCCGGACTCGCCATGAGGTCTGTTGTGGATCATCTGTGCCCAGAAGGGCCAAGGCCAAACAATTATATTAACTTAGTGAAACAGTTCCATGGTGTTGCGCCGCGCATCGACGCTATGAAGAGGTCGGCGTGCATAGAGGGTGCGCGGATGGCTCTTGCCCGTGTCAAGACATACTGGGCAGAGATGAAGGCCACCGCTATTGCAACCCAGGGTTCGGCCGTGGGCCGAGTATCTGCCGAGCACTACTTTGAAGAAGTCCTTGAAGGCGCTCTCTCACTAGAGGCTCAGTGTTCTAAGAACATTATGTTCTAGTGACATGTATTCCCATTGTAAAAACAATGTTTTATTGAATTATAAAGGATGTGTTTATACTTTTTCCTAAAATTATTATGATGACTCCTGTGCGGCCGTTTATGTATATATGTATATAACCTGAAAGTTTGCGTTAAAAACTTGGCAGACCCACGCATATAATGCGGGGGTGTTCGCAAAAAACGCATGTTCACACTTGATCCAATGTCTTGGTCCATTAAGGAGGTGATAGCGCAGCGAACGAGGCAATCTGACTATTTTGCTTTAACACTTTCACTTAGCCATAGGAGTTTGACGGTGGGACTACTATATAGCCCCTGGTACTTCCGCGCTCGTTCGAATACGGGGCACGTACGAACATGACCGGGAAACGGCCCTTCGTTAATGCGGAGGAATCCTGAAGATTCTGATAAGTCATCGAGTGGTTGACCAGTCTCGCGCTTTATCATGACAGTCAGTTTTCGGCTTTCTCTACTGAGGTGCTCATCCGGATGAACCAGGGCACAATCGCACTAGTTCTCCTGGTGCCACCTTAGCCGATAGAGCGTAACGTAAGGTAGAAAAACATGGGAGCCGGGCAAACCCAACATTTGTCCAAAGACATGATTCGGAGCTGATGCATATAAGGCCAAACTCGCAAGGTCGAACACTCCCTAAGGTATTCGGTCTTTATAACATATGCCGGGCTGAACAATGCCTTTGATAATAAACCACGAGTGTCCAGGTACGTGCAATATTCTGATGTGGCGAAATGCCAATAACGTCAGCATCCTTCTCAGTTGTATTGAGTATTCGGAGCATGTGAACAACAAGAGACAGTAAAAAAGGTTTACGCGGGGTCTTAATCTAAAAAAGAAACCTTTGAGCGGTTCCCTGCTGCACGTCTGCGCCTATGTCTCCGTTGTGCCGTATCCTGGATGGGTGTAGCACAATTGTCATCTGTAAAAGAGAAGAACTTAGGTGAAAGTTGTCGTGCAAAATTTTTGTTATTCTCAGTAAACCTTTAAAATTCAATATAAGTAAAGTTGAGCCGAACTAGCCCTGTTTATACGCGGGAAGCCCCTAGTGCCGTCTATGGGGGTATAACCATCGAACCAATCTCGATTTTATCTAAGCTGTTATATCTAGTGATGCACCAGACTCGTCTAGCCGTGTCCGCGGTCTTGATGACCGATCCTTTGTTCTGGTTTAAGGGGCCATTTAGTGTTTGGCTGTTAAAGCCATCGCACGTTCTTCCGCTCGTAATGAACGTTCAATATTTCCGCTAATGGTGATGATGCCATGTGGACCGGGCATCTTAAGCTTGAGAGAAGCGTAATGCGGTACTGCATTAAAATGAGCGAAAGCCGCTCTTCCGAGTAGTGCTTGATAGCCACTTCTGAATGGAGCGATGTCGAAGTTTAACTTTTCGCTCAGGAAGTTGTCAGGAGAACCGAATACAACCTTTGGTAATAGAGAGCCCGTACAGCGGGCCTCTGGGCCTGGTATTACTCCCTTGAAGGTAGTATTACTGTGGCTCATTTTTGTCGGGTCTATCCCCATTTCGCGGACTGTGTCCTGATATATCAGATTAAGACTACTGCCGCCGTCCATAAGGACTCATGTGAGATGGTATCCGTTTACTATTGGGTCTAACACCAAGGCAGCCAATCCTTCATCCCGGATGCTTGTCGGGTGATCCCAGTGAACAAAAGTGATCGGGCAGGACAACCAGGGGTTGAACTTAGGGGTGGCGGGCTCTACGGCGCGTGTGTCTCGGAGTGCATGTTTGCTTCTCCTCTTCGTCACGTGGATCATGTTTACTATTTTAACCTCTGGTGGGAATTTTTTCTGTCCCCCAGTGCTTTGCTGGCGAGGCTCGTCCACGTCTTCACTTGGTGTCTCCCTCCCCTTGTGTTCGGCGTTTAGCTTACAGGCCTGCCTGAAGACCCAACATTCTCTGTGGGTGTGATTTGCAGGTTTATTGGGGTGCCATGAATCTGACATAGTTTGTCTAGAATCTTGTTTAGGCTGGACGGTCCATCTCTGCTGCCTTTGAAAGGCTTTTTTCGCTGCCCTGGTCGGGAGCCCCTAAATCCGGCGTTTACCGCCGTATTATCTGGGATGTCTTCTTTATTTCGACGCTTTGCTATTACTGTGTCGTGGTTTTTCGTTGCCATCCCTGACTTCGGATGTGCTTGGGTCGCTGGTGCTACTGCGGGTGAGGGAGTCCTGGATTGGGGGGTATCCGGATAGCTGGACTATATCCTTTGGCCGGACTGTTGGACTATGAAGATACAAGATTGAAGACTTCGTCCCGTGTCCGGATGGGACTCTCCTTGGCGTGGAAGGCAAGCTTGGCGATACGGATATGTAGATCTCCTCCCATTGTAACCGACTCCGTGTAACCCTAGCCCCTTCCGATGTCTATATAAACCGGATGGTTTAATCCGTAGGACAACAACAATCATACCATAGGCTAGCTTCTAGGGTTTAGCCTCTATGATCTCGTGGTAGATCAACTCTTGTAATACTCATATCATCAAGATCAATCAAGCAGGAAGTAGGGTATTACCTCCATCGACAGGGCCCGAACCTGGGTAAACATTGTGTCCCCCGCCTCCTGTTACCGTCCACCTTAGACGCACAGTTCGGGACCCCCTACCCGAGATCTGGCAGTTTTGACACCGACAGCGGGCTAACCAGCTATCTTCGCCCGCGCAAAAGCGGGTCATAAGGCTTGTCAGGGCTGCCATCATTCTCGGGTTTTTTTGGCCGAGGTGTCTGGCGAGCCATTCGTCCTGGACGCTATGCTTGAAAGCTGCTAAGGCCTCGGCGTCTGGGTAGTCGACTATTTGGTTCTTCTTAGTGAGAAACCTGTTCCAAAGCTTTCGGGCTGACTCTCCGGGTTGTTGAATTATATGACTTAAATCGTCTGCATCCGGAGGTCGGACATAGGTCCCTTGAAAATTAGCCCAAAAAACATCCTCGAGCTCCTCCCAACTTCCAATTGAGTTTTCAGGGAGGCTTTTCAGCCAGTGTCGAGCTGGTCCTTTGAGCTTGAGGGGTAAGTATTTGATGGCGTGGAGATCGTCTCCGCGAGCCATATGGTTATGGAGGATAAACTCCTCAATCCAGACCCCAGGATCAGTGGACCCGTCGTACGCCTCTATGTTTACTGGTTTGAATCCTTCTGGAAATTCGTGGTCCAGCACCTCATCGGTGAAACCTAGGGGGTGTGCGGCACCCCTGTATTTGGATGTATCATGGCTTCGGACGGTTGTAGTATTCGGTTTTGATTTTGTGCCGGAGCGTGCTTCCTAGATCCATAGTTGGATCTGGTTATACTGGATTTTTGGCGCAAGTCCTCACGTGGATCGTGTGTGGACTTATGTGCGGCTTTGTTAGCCGCTTTATCGCGGCCACAAGGTGGTTGATCCGGCCGGTTGGTCATTTTATTTTTCGGCTGTGTGGGCTCTAAGGCCTCATCGTCGAATTCAGGTAGTATCTTGCGCTTTGGATAGCTCTTTGTGTGGTAACTTCCACCATACTTTTCTTCGTTGTCGAGCACTTTGTTCCACCTAGTGTTGAGCGTATTTTGTGCGGCCTTAAGCCTCTGCTTATGCTTCTTCAGACTCCTCGCTGTGGCAATAAGCCTTCTGTGGAGATTCTCTTGTTCCAAGTGCCTTTCCGGGATGATGTGTGCATCTTCGTCCGGATTGTTTTCATCCCCAGAGGAGGGTTGATGAGCTTTATCCTCGGCGTCGCAGTGTTCGGACATCGGATCCGTACTATGTTCGCCGTTTGCAGTTTCATCGTGCTCTGCCGTTGGGTCAATGTGGTCGTCGTTTCCTCTGGAGTCGACTGGGGTGTTATTTTCTCTTGCGCTGTTATCGCTATTTTTGCCGAGGCGGGATTTGGAGCGGCACCTACACCGACGCTTTGTTTGCTTCTTGGAGGGGTCATCCTCCGCTGTCTTATCGCCATTGCCTTCTTTGGGTGTATCCACCATGTATATGTCATGTGATGAAGTGGATGTCCAGCGCCTTGTGGGCACTGGTTCCTGTTCCTCTCCTGCATCGTCGGCCTTGCCAACGATGTCTTCAGAGTCGAAATCGAGCATGTCGGTTAAATCGTCGACAGAGGCTACTAAGTGGGTGGTGGGTGGGCAGCGAATTTCTTCGTTGTCCGCATCCCAATCAAACCGGACATAGTTCGGCCAAGGTTCTCCTGACAAGGAGAGAGACCTTAATGAATTTAGCACGTCACCGAAAGGGGAGTGCTGAAAGATATCTGCGGAGGTAAACTCCATGATCGGCGCCCAATCAGATTCGATAGGCACGGGCGCAGGCGGCTCGGAGTCCGTGGACGGAGACGAATCCAGTGGTTCGGTAACACGACTCTCGTAAGGGGTGAAGTCAGTATCCGGTTCTATCGCCACTGAGAGTGCGGCCTCCATGGCGGGGTCTATCCACCCGTCCTCGGATGGCGCAATTTTCTCCAGATTGAGGGCCGCAGTAGTTGCAGGTGTGATCTTCCGAACACTGTCCGACGGCAGAGCTAAATCATGCTCGTCGTGATCGTGCGGCGCACCTGGCATGGGCTGGAATCCGTCAAATATCAAGTCTCCGCGGATGTTGACAGTGTAATTCAAGTTTCCGAACCTGACCTGGTGGCCAGGGGCGTAGCTCTCGATCTGCTCCAGATGTCCAAGCGAATTGGCCCGCAGTGCGAAGCCGCCGAATATCAAGATCTGTCCGGGGAGGAAAACCTCACCCTGGACCGCATCGTTACTGATGATCGAAGGAGCCATCAAGCCTTACGATGACAGCACAGTGGAACTCCCAATGAAAGCACCAATGTCGGTGTCAAAACCGGCGGATCTCGGATAGGGGGTCCCGAACTGTGCGTCTAAGGCGGATGGTAACAGGAGGTGGAGGACACAATGTTTACCCAGGTTCGGGCCCTCTCGATGGAGGTAATACCCTACTTCCTGCTTGTTTGATCTTGATGATATGAGTATTACAAGAGTTGATCTACCACGAGATCGTAGAGGCTAAACCCTAGAAGCTAGCCTATGGTATGATCGTTGTTGTCCTATTGGACTAAACCCTCCGGTTTATATAGACACCGAGGGGGCTAGGGTTACAGATTCGGTTACAAGGGAGGAGATCTACATATCCGTATTGCCAAGCTTGCCTTCCACGCCAAGGAGAGTCCCATGCGGACACGGGACGAAGTCTTCAATCTTGTATCTCCATAGTCCAACAGTCCAGCCAAAGGATATAGTCCAGCTGTCCGGAGACCCCCTAACCAAGGACTCCCTCACCAGGCAAGACCCTTGCCGGGGCAGCGCGCCCAAACACCAACAGGGCGAGCCACCCTTGAGCCCACGTCCCCAACACCATCAGCCACGTGGGGCCAGGGCTCGGGAGGCACCTCTGTGGTGGCATGCAGATCTTTGTGAAGACATATTCAAGATCAGAGGAGCTTTAGAAGACAATGATCCTCGGCAAGATCCTTGCCGAGGAGAGCCACGAGATCTTGCCGGGGATGACAGCGCGCCACGGCAAGACCCTTGCCAGGCCCCCTGGCAAGGCCACTGCCAGGCCCGCACCAGCCAAGTCTCCACCGCCGTTCGCATGCAGCTGCCAGCCCAAACCAGCTGGGTAGGCACCTCCGTGGCAACATGCAGCTTCCAGGCCAAATCAGTAGGTGCCTGCGTGGCGGCATGCAGATCTTCGTGAAGACCCTACCACCGCGCCACCTCAGCTGCCTGCCTGCCTACATGTTGCCGCACGCATCTCTGGCCAGGGCGCGTGTCGAAGTGAGGAGGAGCGGCGCGGACGGGACGGGCCTCGCCCCCCTCCCCAATAAAGTAAGAGGACACCTCAGTTACGCATTAAGTGCGCCTTGTCCTGTAATACAAGCGATAAGCTCGCAATACTGTGCTCCTTTCCACCTCCTGTATGCCACTGTGGCAGCCCCTTTCGACTATAAAAGGAGGCCCATGGCGTACTGGAGAAGGATTCGGCTCTTTCGAACCACGCACTCACCATAGCTAGTTCGAGAGCTCAAGAACTCTCTAAAATACACCCACCAAAGCAGGACTAGGGTTTTACGCATCCTTGCGGCCCGAACCTGGGTAAACGATCCTTGTGCTGACTACTGATCCTGCTCTTCTTGCAACCCTGCGCCCCCGCAACCGTAGTAGGGATTCTTGTGATCCCATAGGTGTCATTCCAGACCGACAATTGTCGACATACAAGTAGCACGAGAGATACCCGAGATACGATGAAGGCGTATAAGTCTGGAGAGATATATAAGCATGAGTGATAGCTATATGAGACGAATATCCGGATTAAAGGGGATTCAAATATTTAAACTAGAGATCACGACATCGATAATATCATAACGAAAATTGGTCTATCAAACATGCATATTCATTTGAATTTGGGGACACATGTAATGTTATATAGTTTATCAATATTAGTGATCCATAGATTCTTTAATTAGAGACAATGCATGGTTTATATGCAATTAATGTCTAAACGGGATTACACTATATGTTGTGTGTGTGAAACTCATTATACATGTTTGAGAAGTAAAAAAAACCCGCATGAAACGAACATTAATTGGAGACAGTTAGCGAGGAATGCATACATAGGATTTCAACATAAAGTGCTTTCAAATATTTGAAAATCCAAATTAAGATGGATCCAGCCTTATGAATCTAAGATCATGCCATTTATAAACCATATATATGTATAAAGGGTGTTGTGCTTTTGAAAGTATATAAAAATGATGTATATAGATTTGTATTCGAATACAAAATGGATCCTGCCTGAAAAAAAGTACAAACAAGATTCAAATTGAGTTGCACGGTAAACGTGCACTCTTTCTCTGCAAAAATTTGAATGAAGCGGGGAAAGTCGCTGTAACCGCCCGAAATCAAAATCTGCGAGATGGAAATTACTACCTATCCCTGACATGCAAAGCCTATCGGCTCGATTTCTATAGGTTTCGATAGGGGTAGGATTGTAAATTCACTCAAACATGACATAACTGCATCCGCCTCTCACCTCCCCGGATTCATACACGGTGGGCGCCAAAACACACTTTCTCCTCAGCCGAAATCTCCTCTGACCTCCCTCCCCGATTCATACACGTTGGGCACCAAAATAAACTCTCGTCGGCCAAAATCTTCATCGGAAATATTCGGTGTATGCGAGATTACCGTCCTATCCTCAACCAACTAATATTGTTTAAATTTTAAACGGGGCTAAGTTTGTAAATTTCCTCACATTTGAGACAAGCGCGCCCTGAAGACATGGTTCCCCCTTCCTCTCTCCCTCCATTTCCCCATTCGTATTCCGTGGGTGCCAAAACACCCTCTCCACCCCAGCCTCCTTCGTCCGCCACCCCATCCACCGCCGTCCTCCTCCACCATGCTGGAGCTGATACCCCCACGCCGTCGTCCATTACAAGAGATCGAACTCTCTCAACCACGGCTTCGGACCAGGATCCTTGCATCCCATCCTCTCGCTTCATCCCCCCCGTCGTCCACCTTGCCGGCGCCACTCCTACGACCGTCTCGTCCACCGCGCCGGGATATTTCCCCCGCCGCCACCGTCTACCCTCCTAGATCTGCTTCCATGCCGCCAACAGCTATCGCTACCGCAGCACCGTCAAATTCTCAGCAGATGCATACACAGCATCGCATCAGAGGTGGTACTCTTTCGTATCTGCTCAACTTATTTATCGCGGCAAGAAAATAGATCGCCACTACTTTACTGTGATTTCTTGTCCATCACTTAGGATCTTACTTGTTAGTTGAAAGCAAACATTGGTTGCGAAGTTGCCTTTGTCCGGTTTGCACCTTCAGATCCGCCATGGCACGCTCAACACTATACTCGCAATGCTTATGGTTTTCCCCTTTTATATTCCACACTATTAAATGAGAGTAGACTAAATTTCAAAATTGGGTCCGTCGATTTTTGAGAGCTCGCCGGAGTTCTCTGGAGGGAAGGAAGGGCCTCGCCGGAGGGCTGCCCCATTATCTATCTTAGGGTTTCGGGTGGGGACAATGGTTGTGGGGGGCTTTCGTCGGGCTATGGTGAGGCCTCGCCGGAGGCAAAACTCGATGCGGGTGGGAGTGGGGTTAGCTAGCGGGATGGTCGGGGGTGGCAGAAGATTGGAGGTGGTGGGTAGTTCAGGAGATGGCGGGGCCGGTGGTTCGGTCGGCGACCCGTGCGGTGGTCTTTACGGGAAGAATAAGAGGCGAGGAAGAAGAAGGGTTAGGAGGCGTAGGATCTTCATCCAACTGCCTGAAATGGTCGACTGGCCTAAATGATGAAAGTCAGGCGACTTGCATGTAGACATTCCCATATATTCCGTATTATTATCATAGGTGCTTGGAGACATACATGCAAGCAGTGCTCCTCAAACCATCAAGCTAAACAACATAACACTCATAATTCCAAACTTAGTTGCTCAAATACGAACTTGATATGATGCTGACATGTACTAAAACAGAGAATTTTTAATTGGTTAGTTAATGTTCCTACTTTACTTTCGAAAAGCACATGCACCACATATCGAGGGACAGCAGAGAGTTGCGTTCTTTATGCGCTCTGGTTCATCATGTGTGGCCAACCAACATTTTATTATCCAAAATCTGCTTGATCTTCTTTAGCATGATCCTCTTCTGTTCTTCCTTTGTAAGTACTCTCTCTGTACCTAAATATAAGTCTTTGTAGAGATTCCTCCATGGACTACATACGGAGCAAAATGGGTGAATCTACACTCTAAAATGTATCTATATACATCCGTATGTGATCCATAGTGGAATCCCTACAAAGATTTGTATTTAGGAACAGAGGGAATAGTTGTACAGTATGTTCTTTGTAGTGAAGAGGAGCAGGGACATTTGCAGTGTACAGGTCTATTCGGTCGCTTGTCATGGGTGCTTTCAACTCTTAGTGTTGGTCTTCTTGTCGATTGCCATGGACGCTTTCAACTCTTCGTATTCGATCGTATGTGTCGCCTTTGAGAGTTAGACCGATAGTAACAGTACTGCGCCTTCAGTTGTAGAGAGCTGGTATTCGAAGCCTTTCTAGCCGTACCGGCAATACTAGCACATATATTCCAGCAAGTTCCACTTTCCCGATTTTACTCCTGATGCTTAGGGTTTTCCCATTATATCTACACTACGATCTGTGTAGGTACTTTGTGTCCTACTAGCAGTTGTCCACCCTTTAAAGCTAAATAACACACCAATCATACGTCCTAAGGTTCTTCAAATACGAATGTGATATGATACTGACGTTAGCTAGCAGGCACAAATTTAATTGGTTAGCTAATGCTCCCACTTGAGTTTCCAAATGCATGTGGCCACATATAGAGAGACATCATGGAATTGCATTTCTTTGGGCGCTCTGATTCATCATGGGTGGGCAACCAACATTGTATAGAAAGAAGGGGAATCTCAATAATATGCTTCCCTTCTATTCTTTAACATGTTTCGCTTCTGTTCTTCTTTAGTAAGTACAGTATGTTCCTTGTCAGGAAGGGGAGCAGGGACACTTGTAGTCGACAGCTCTATTGGGCCGGTTCTGCAATAAGATTTCGCACTTCGAGTTGGTCTGCCATAATATCTCGGAAATGGTGAGAGCCGCGTGGTCTTTGATAGACTAGACTGATAGTAATAGTTGTGCGCCTTCAGATGAATAGAGTTGGCCTGTAGGTGATTGATAGGATGCAAATTAGTAGCGGCAAAACCGTATATTTTCCAGCCAGTTCCGCTTTCTCGATTTATTTATGGTGGTTATGGTGTACCCCTATTATCTACACTATGATCTGCCTAATGGCTTTGCGCTCTCGTTATCATGGTTTGGCAATAAACTTTCTATACAGTATATTATGAACCTATCATCTGCCAACTATCCTTACATCTGGAGCTCCCAACAGGGAGCCTATTTTTGTGTGTAGTTGTGCCAGATTATATTAATCTACTCACCATATTACAGCACACATGGGCTCTCTCATCAGAATCCAGTGATAGCACACAAGGGTTTACAGGGAGCCCCTATTATATTACAATATCCTCTGCATTACAAAGATAATCTCACTACTATTTATGTTTTCATGCTTTCCAGATATTGTACGTAATCACAATAAATATAAGAATGCGCACATCAGAAGAATATTGCAGAACAGTTCAATGGGTAACAAACTTGGCATCAAGGGATTGAGGTCCATTGTGGATGCAATGAAACCCACATGCTCCCGACCTATAGATTTGTATTCAGAATATGATCCTAATGACTATTCTAAGCTCAAGGAGTCAAAGGCAGATGGCATATCCTGTTCACCCAATAAGGTGCATGTTCTAATTTGGCAAGGTTTTATTGGTTGCACCTATCTTGCACAAGGTGTCTTGCATTTCTTTTGCTTCATTGCACCACCATCTGCTTAGTTTACTCATGATATATGTGAAGATGCCATGCCCATCCATTATCAACACCTATTCCATTTGTCATCATACCATGTTTTCCATTGAAATGTTGTTCTTGTGTTTCAAACATCCAAAAAGAAGAGGGTGATTGCAGAACCTGAAGGAGTACAAGCAAGTGCCGCAAAACCTAGGATATCGCAACTATGATGGTCACTGCTTTGCTCTTGTGAGTACATATTGTCCTATCGCTGTCCTTACTTTCATACCCGGTGGATTATGTGACATCATTGTGCATTATAGCATGCTTATCCACTGTTCGCTCCAAATTATCAGATCTATATTAATGCTTAAATTAATGTAGAATAAATGCAATGCATATGAAGAAATTTAGTTCTGCATTGTTCTTGTAAGTATTTGTTGTCCTTCATCACTGTACTTATATTTGTCAGCTAGTTCTTCATGTACACTTTGCAGCTTATTTTCCCTTGCCCTCCATTTTCTACACATCAGATCTACATTTACTCTTGCCAAAATATTGAATAAAACCAATGTTACTGAAGAAGTTTAGCTCTGCATTGCTCTTGTCAGTGCCTTTTGCCTGTATGCTGTCACTCGTGCACGTTGGTCCTAAAAAAAGGTTTTTAACCCCTTTCCGCGATGGCATTTGAAACCGTTGCCAAGTGAGTGTGGGAGATAGGGGGTCCTTCCCACACGACCCAGAAATCATCGGGGATAGGCCCTCCTGGGACCCAGGCTGGGGCCGTGTGTGATTGGGCGAGGCATCGAAACCCAATCATTTCTGTAGGTATGTACATCCCACATGGTGAATCCCAGAAAATCATTTCCGTAGGTATGTACATCCCACACGGTGAATCCCAGAAAAACATTTCCGTTCGTATATATATCACACACAGTCAATCCAAGGAATACGTTTCCGTTCTTATGTACATCCCACACAGTCAATCCAGGGAAAACGTTTCCGTTCGTATGTACATCCCACACAGTTTTATGTATACGCTCGTGTGTGAAAGGTATAACTATCACACACGCTCTGCCTTGGTTAACTGTTTGCTTTCATTAACTACATCACACACGATTTGATGTAGAAAACTATGTGGCATTGGGCTATCCATCACAAGCGATTTTACTGCCAGAACCGTTTGCAAAGTTCCATGAACGTTTGTTCTCTTTTTGTTTTTGCCTGTAATTTATTATTCAAATTGGAAATTTTGAAATATGAAACATGCAATTCAAATTCTCAGCACAATGTATCAACAACGAATCCATAAATAAAATTGCAAGTACAATATGTTCAGTAATTACAGGATTAGGCAGCAATTAACTCTGATGAACCACAGTATTTAAAGGCGGTAAAGGTGAAGAGACAAGTGTAAATCATTTTGACTGCCGACAGTGTTGAAGAAGCGGAATGCCCATAATGTGCCTTCCTGCATGCCATAGGCACGAACCACTTTTGTCCAACCCCTTGTGATGATCGCCCGCCCATCCTTCACCGCCTTCAGGAAGACTTCTAGAGCATTATCATGGTAGCATGAATTATATACTTTAACCTTAGTTGCCTCCACTTTGGTCATGTTGCAAGGTAATCATCAGTAAATAGCTTCAAAAACCACTGAAAAGAGAAAATATCAGATACTGAGGTCTAATAGAGTAACTTGTTGTGGGCAGGGGAAAAGGCAACACATTACTTACCATCCTAAAGTTCACTATTGTCTTCGACAAAGTGTAAATAAAGAGCTTAATTCTAGTCACCCGTTTCTTTTGCCTAATAATCTTTCTTAGTTTCCTTACTTGACGCTTGTTCATGAATATCTCATTGCTCCATACGCAAAAAGGATCAAAGCGTGGATCAGTACCGCTCATATATCTACCTACAAGCAACTAGTAAATGTTACAAGCTAAACTGAGATTGCACAAATGATGTAAAATACAACTACCTATGTTCCTAAGTACAAGTATTATTTTTGAGATTTCAATATGAACTACATACGGATGTATATTGAAATATAGATATAGTTTAGATTAGAATCTAGATTCACTCATTTTGCTCCTTATGTAGTCTATATTTGAATCTCTAAAAATACTTATATTTAGGAATAGATGGTGTATAAGACATGGGATGCAACTAACCTCGAAGGCAAACAACAGCATCGCCCATTGTAGCCCTGTGTAAGTACATGGAAAGCCAATGTTAACTACAACAGGGTTAACATCCACCAAAAATAGCAAATGGTAATAAACAGCATCTGTAGTGATATCTTCATTTCGGAAGAGTAGCACGGTAGCAAGGGGACGGATTAAAAAATGGATACAACTGTTCATTGCAACAGGCTTAACAACATCCTAATTCATGTTTTGTAAGTTTGTAGCCATTGAAATACAACTCTTTAAAAATGGATACAACTGTTAATTGCAACAGGCTTAATGGCCATTGAAATCGGTACTGATAAAAATGCAATTGGCAGAGTTAAATATCATAGGGCAGGTGCTGCCAGAGCAGATAATGGCCTAGTTGTCTAAAACGTGTTAGGCATGTTTACTACAACATGCTTCATACATCGACCATACAAAACATAGCCATTAATTGCAACTGGTATTGGTAAGATTGAACTGGTGAGTACATACTTGGTAAGTCCTAAGAGGTAGTTGCTGGGGCACTTCATCTTGGCCAGAGCCCGCCCAAAGTCAGCGGCGGCGGAGGCGAGCTGTTCCTCCGGTTCGAAGCGTGGATAAGTGCCACTGACATGTGTACCTACAGGCAACCAGTAAATGGTAGAAGTTAAACTGCAATTGCACAAATGATGTGAAATACTGTAAGACATGGGATGCAGCTAACCTCGACAGCAAACAACAGCATCAGCCGTTATGACCCTGCGTAAGTACATGGACAAGCATGTTAAGTACAACAAGGTTAGCATCCACCAAAAATAGCAAATGAGCAGCATCTCTAGTGTATCTTCATTGCGGAGAGTAGCATGGTAGCAAATGGACATATTAAAAAATGGATAGAACTGTTAATTGCAACAGGCTTAACAACATCCTAAGTCATGTTTTGTAAGTTTGCAGCCATTGAAATACAACTGTTTAAAAATGGATTCAACTGTCAATTGCAACAGGCTTAATAGACATTGAAATCGGTACTGATAAAAATGCAATTGGCATAGTTAAACATCACAAGGCAGGTGCTGCCAGAGTAGAGAATGGCCCGGATGTCTATAAAAAGGTAGGGAAAGTAGCAAAAATGTGTTAGGCATGTTTACTACAACATGCTTAATACATCGACCGTACAGAACATAGCCATTAATTGCAACTAGTATTGGTAAGATTGAACTGGTGAGTACATACTTGGTAAGTCCTGAGAGGTAGTTCTTTGGGGCACTTCATCTTGGCGAGCCTGCCCAAAGTCGGCAAGGCGGAGGCGAGCTGTTCCTCCGGTCGAGCGTGGATCGATTACCAGCGACATGTGTACCTACAGCAACCAGAGAAATGGTAGAAATTAAACTGCAATTGCACAAATTATGTGAAGTACTATAAGACATGGGATGCAGCTCACCTCGACGGCAAACAAAAGCATCGGCCGTTATGACCCTGCGTAAGTACATGGACGGGCATGTTAAGTACAACAGGGTTAGCATCCACTAAAAATAGCAAATGGGCAGCATCTCTAGTGATAACATGAGTCATGTATTGTAAGTTTGTTGCTGGTATTGGTGAAATTGAGCTGGACACGGTAATATTTGAACATCACACAGTGTGCAGTACTGAAATAAACAAGGCACAAACATGCTTAATACATCAATCGTACAAATCGTAGCCGTTGCAAGTGGTATTGGTAAGATTTAGCTGCTCGGATCTTACCTATTAAGTCCTGGGGGGTAGTCGCTGGGGGACTTCATCTAGGCCAGAGCCTCCACCATGTCGGCGGCAGCGGAGGCGAGGTGTTCCTCCGAGTCAACACGCACAGCGGCCATCGTGCCATGGACTGCCATCAGCTCTTGGTGGGGGGATTTCGAGGCATCAGGATGTTTCGCAGGAGCCATTTAAGCAATCAGGCCGGGGCCGTGATAGAGATCGGTGGCTTACCTGACTGGATCCGAGCAGAACGTAGATGTGGTTGAAGCTGTGGTTGCAGCGACGGCGGTTTGAGACGCCGGTAGGGGGAGGCGCGAGGGGGATACTGAGGGTGGGGATGATGTTGGAGGAATAAATTCTGAAATCGCGTGCCTAATGATAATTTCACTGCGAAACTTGAAACTTGGGCGGGGAAAACACACAACACAGACAAAGCGTGTAAAATACTCATGTGCGAGAAAAAAGAAAGTTGGCAGATCTCGTCTCCAAAAAATGTACACGTGTACTTGATTTTTTTTCGGTCAATGGTACGCCTGGTTTATTAGGAAACATCGCACAGGTAACTGACTTATGGGTCATTAACGCAAAAAACGCACACGAGTACGGCATAGAAACCATGTGTTTTGTGATCTTTTAATGATTAACGCAAAAAAACGCACATGGGCACACATGCTAATCAACGCTCAAAGCCCTAAAAGGATGCTCTTACCTACATTGTACGTTAATACTAAAAACTTAAAGTACTTCTAGTAATTTGCTCTAATACAACAAACTTAAACTACTTATCACATGCTGCCATCGGGGCATGCTGGCCAGACACCGGCGTTCTCCTTCCCGGCCTTGTAAGCGGCAGCCCACCGTGCTTCGATCTCCGCCAAACTCTCCTCACCATGGCGTGCGGCCTCTTTTTTCTTGCGGCGGTGGGACTCTCTTTTCTTGACTGCTTTCTGCCTTTTCCGCTCCTTCTGTGCGGCTTTGGCCGCCTCTAGATCCACCACCCGTTCGGCCATGGCAGCCTCAAAGTCCGCCCATGTAACTGTCTGGCCGCCGGCGGCGATGAACTTGGCACGGCGAGATGCCATCGCTTCCTTACCATGTGTGCGGTCACGGGCGGCGAGGAAAGCGGTGCGGCGGGATGCCATCGCTTCCTTACCTGTTACTGTGCGCTGCGGTGCCATGGATGACGCCTGGAGAGAGCTCTGGGATGAAGGGGCCGGGCAACCGTACAGTGCGGTGGCATTCAAGATCTCAACGACAAATGACAACAGAAATTTCACTTCCCTTACAATTTTGCTCGTTCATTATCGCACACGGTTCATCTCCGTCGCTTCCGGAAACAGTGTGCGCTGAGCCTATTGTTTGTTGTGTTATGATTGGCCGGAACCCCAGGCACGCGGATCGCGCGTGTGCACCGTAGGATGCGCCGTGATCGAACGACAATCCACTTCCCTCACATCACACCCGTGCACCTGTAGCTGGATTGGATTTATATGCGCTAAATGCCTAGAAAATGCACATAATCCCCTAAATATAGTAAATGATCCCGGAAAAATGCCAAATTTGAACACGGTGATTTGCAGGGTGTATGTTCGTCATAGAAAAAAAACTCCAGGGCAAGGAACAGAAAATTTGGATTCCCCTTCAATCTTGGGGATTTCCCTCTCAAAAGCGTGGAACTTCCTCGGTGATGGTTCAATTTATGAAGGGCGTGCATGATGACATAACCAAACCTTCTCAAATTTTTAGCAGGGCATGGTGAGGTCATACCATGGCACCATGCGAGGCGTCATGTTTTTTAAGCATTTATCATTTTTTCTATGGTTGAAAACCCAACAAACAAACATTTGTGGTTGACTATTGCCACACATTTCATCGAAATATCTATCCATTCCTTGTAAAAGGCATGAGAATTTACTAAATGGCATGATCATGGTTTTCTAGGCCGTTCTTGTGGACCCTTTCATGCACCGATTGTTTGAACTTGAATTATGTGCATTAATGCCTAGAAAATGCACATAATCCCCTAAATATGGCAAATGAACCCGGAAAAGTGCCAAATTTGAACATGGTGATTTGCAGGTTGTATGTTCATCATAGAAAAAAACTCATGGACAAAGGACAAAGGAAATTTGGACCCCCCCCCCCCTTCAATCTTGGTGATTTCCCCCTCGAAAACATGAAACTTCCTCGGTGATGGTTCGATTTTATGAAAGGCGTGCATCACAACATAAGGAAAACATTCTCCAATTTTTACCAGGGCATGGTGAGTCCATACCATGGCACCACGCCAGGCGTCATGTTTTTCAACCACGTGTTTCATTTTTTGTACAGTTGTTAACCCAGTAAAGGACGCATTTATGGTTGACTATTGCCACACATTTCCTTGAAATATATGCCCATTCCTTGTAAAAGGCATGAGAATGTACTAAATAACACGAGCATTGTTTTTCAGACTGTTCTTGTGCACCTTTTCATGCACCGATTGTTCGAATTTGAATTATGTCCATTGATGCTTAGAAAATCACATAATCCCCTAAATATGGTAAATGAGCCCGGGAAACTGTCAAATTTGAACACGTTGCATTTGAGGCGGTATGATCTATCATTGGGAAAAAACTGAATGACAACTAGGATGGAAATTTGGATTCCCCTTCAATCTTGGGAATTTCCCTCTCGAAAGCATGGGACTTCCTCGGTGATGGTTCGATTTATGAAGGGCGTGCATGACGACATAAGCCAAACCTTCTCAAATTTTTACCAGGGCATGGTGAGGTCATACCATGGCACCATGCCAGGCGTTATGTTTTTTAAGCATTTATTTCATTTTTTCTATAGTAGAAAACCCAACAAACAAACATTTGTGGTTGACTATTATGCCACACAATTCATCGAAATATCTGTCCATTCCTCGTAAAAGGTATGAGAATTTACTAAATGGCACGAGCATGGTTTTCCACGCCGTTCTTGTGGACCCTTTCATGCACCGATTGTTTGAACTTGAATTATGTGCATTAATGCCTACGAAATGCACATAATCCCCTAAATATGGCAAATGAACCCGGAAAAGTGCCAAATTTGAACACGGTAATTTGCAGGTTGTATGTTCATCATAGAAAAAAACTCGTGGACAAACGATAAAGGAAATTTGGACCCCTCCCCCTTCAATCTTGGTGATTTCCCCCTCGAAACCATGAAACTTCCTCGGTGATGGTTCGTTTTATGAAAGGCGTTCATGACGACATTTTTATTAGGGCACGGTGAGGTCATACCATGGCACCACACCAGGCGTCATGTTTTCCAAGCATGTATTTCATTTTTGTATAGTTGTTAACCCAGTAAATGACGCGTTTATGGTTGACTATTGCCACACATTTCCTTGAAATATCTGCCCATTCCTTGTAAAAGGCATGAGAATGTACTAAATAGCACGAGGATTGTTTTCCAGGCCGTTCTTGTGCACCTTTTCATGCACCGATTGTTCGAATTTGAATTGTGTGCATAATTAATGCCTAGAAAATGCACATAATCCCCTAAATATGGTAAATGAGTTCGGAAAAATATCAATTTGAACACGTTGCATTTGAGGCGGTATGTTGATCGTTGGAAAAAAACTGAATGACAAACTATGACGGAAATTTGGATTCCCCTTCAATCTTGGTGATTTCCCTCTCGAAATCATTAAACTTCCTCGGTGATGGTTCGATTTATGAAGGGCATGCATGACGACATAAATCAAGCCTTCTCAGCTTTTAACCAGGGCACGATGTGGCCATACCATGGTATCATGCCAGCCGTCATGTTTATCAAGCACATATTCCATTGGTCTATATATAGTTGATAACCCAGTAAATGAAGCGTTTGTGATTGACTATTGCCACGCATTCCATTGAAATCTCTGCCCATTCCTTGTAAAAGGCTTGAGAAATTACTAAATACCACGAGTATGGTTTTTCCAGACCATTCTTGTGCACCCTTTCATGCACCGATTGTTTGAATTAGAATTATGTGAATTAATGCCTACAAAATGTACATAATCCCCTAAATATTGTAAATGAACCTGGAAAAGTGTCAAATTTGAACACAGTGATTAGCAGGGTTTATGTTCATCGTAGAAAAAAAACTCATGGATGAAGGACAAAGGAAGTTTGGATTCCCATTCAATCTTGGTGATTTACTATCGCACATGATTCATCTCCGTCGCCTCTGCGAACTATGTGTGTTCACTCACACATGCAAAAGGAAAAAGAAAACCCTCGCCCACTTCGTCCCCACTCACTCGTCGCGGACTCCTCCGCAACTCTGCACCCTAAGCTCGACGGCTGTTGGCGGTGGGCGTAGGTCGCGCTCCAAACGGCACCGAATTTCGCCACTACCGCTTTCCGCCGCCTATCTGCACTGACATTCTAGACTCTGGTCGACTGGGGTTTTCTGCGGGATTGGGCCGGGGATTTTTCTCATGGAGAAGGTAATCAACTTAATTAGCAAAATATTCACTCATCTCTTATCGTAGTCCGTCCGTCGCTGTTAATCAACCAGCGGAAATCGCCATGGAATCATTTTTATTCTAGCTGATTCCGTGGGTGTTCATTCATGTGTCCACAGTGCGAGCACAAATCGGGCAACTGTGGTCGTGGCCAGTCCGAAACAAAGTTCTATCTCACCATTCCGGATGACTTCAGGGAGTGCTCGATATGTTCAATCTCAACCTACCACGGTCGGCATGGCCTAAATTTGTGAACATATGCCGTCTGTTGCTAATTATCTATATATTTGCATCAAATCTTTGTTACATTATCTATTTTAATTCTATATTTTTGTACTTTGCTTTCATCTATATATGGATCTATTCTATCGGTTACTCCCATATTTGCATCTTGCTCTATTATTTTAATATATCTAATTTACGATCTTAATTTTTATTTCAAGCGGTACATCCCTCGCTTTGCAAGAACAGGAGTAGAAGGAAATCTTGGGCTTTACTTTGTTGATGACTCCCAGGATGTCATATTGACAACGCAGCATGGATTTATAATGACGGTTAGCGTAAAACTTGATAAAGATGGTCACTCCTATTTTAATGCGGACCTTTGGAGAAAAATGTCTAAGTGTTATGAACTGAAAGCTGGCAATAAAATTATAGTGCATGCACCACAGCCTCGTCTAATTAACATGGATATTTACTTCCCCAACATCATCAGCCGATCAAAGTCTGATCGAGGTTAGTGTCCTTTCAACTTTCTCCATGCTGTCATATTACTATTTAAGCAACCAATTGATCACTATTTAAGCAACCAATTGTGATATCATATTCTGACTCCGTTCCTAGGCAGTAACAAATTCTGTTTACCAATTTATGCGCACTATATATTCTTCTGCCATGTTCTGAATAAATAATACCTTTCCACCTTTTAAGAAGGATATATTGGATGCATAGTGAACGATTTGTGTGTTACTAAGCGTACCAAATTTCACAGGAAGGACTTGAAGCATGTCATAAACTTTGTTGATAATCTCACGGAGATAGCACAGCGTATGAACGCTGGATTTTGGATGGGATTAATTAGACCTATGGTGCACACACTGAACAAGACCAATTGTGTGCACAAAGCACTGGTAAAAAGTCTTATTTTAATGTTGATGCTCATAAACTATATATATCTTCAACGATAAGTTCCAATTGTTTTTTATTCTACATGTCAACAGAAATTGCCCACTGTAGCAGTTCCTCGATCGATTTTCTGGCGTGGTCGAATTACACTTGTGCCTGCTAATAACACCAAAGTGATTGCAAGGTACTGCATTTCCCGCAAAAATGGAACCATTCAAATTAACAAGTTCTCGCTTCTCGTGGCAATGCATCCAAATTGGAAAATTGAAGACACTGTTCTACTCATGCTCTACCAAGGCACAGGAGGGCTCTTCCTTTTCATTGACGAGATGTTGAGTCGCCGTGATCAAGCTGCTTCCAGTGGATAGTTGTGGTTGTTGGCCCTCAGCCTCTTAAAATGTGCTAGCTGTTACTATATATGTTAAGTACGTAGATATGGACCATATGGTTGTTGGCCCTTAGCCTCTTAAAATGTGATAGTTGTTACTATGTTAAGTATGTAGATATGGACCATATGGTTGACAAAACCATGTTACGAAGATCCTCCTTTTGTCGAATAGTGTAACCACTATATATATGTTACTCAATAGCACAATGTGATAGTTGTTACTATGTTAAGTATCTACATTTGAACTTGGGTAATAGCATTTGAGTAACATACATATAGTGGTGTGGTGAAACTACTAACAACAGCACAATGTCATATCCTGCTATGTCTCAACTATGAACAATGCCATATTATATTAATGTTATTTAAATCGTGTCTCTTTATTTACCAATCTGAAATGGTATAAATTGGCAGTACACTCACCATTCATGCTTATATGTTGTTTAGAACTACATGTATGCTTGTGAAAGGATCGATAAGAGGTGTCTAGAGGGGGGTGATTAGACCCTAAACAAGGAAAAGTAGCAGTTTTTAAATTCTTCAAGTTAAGGTGGAGTTTTAGCACAAGTTTAAACATTCACAATACATTTCAAGCAAGCATGGCAAGACTATATGAGCAGCGGAAAGTAAAGCATGCAAGTTGCAAGAATATAAAGGGATGGGATTGGAGTATGCAAACGCAATTGGAGACTCGGAGATTTTTTCTGTGGTTCCGATAGGTGGTGCTATCGTACATCCACGTTGATGGAGACTTCAACCCACGAAGGGTAACGGTTGCGCGAGTGCACAGAGGGCTCCACCCACGAAGGGTCCACGAAGAAGCAACCTTGTCTATCCCACCATGGCCATCGCCCACGAAGCACTTGCCTCACTAGGGTAGATCTTCACGAAGTAGGCGATCTCCTTGCCTGTACAAACTCCTTGGTTCAACTACACAATCTTGACGGAGTCTCCCAAGTGACACCTAACCAATCTAGGAGACACCACTCTCCAAAAGGTAATAGATCGTGTGTTCATGATGAACTCCTTGCTCTTGTGCTTAAAATGATAGTCTCCCCAACACTCAACTCTCTCTCTCTCACACATATTTGGATTTGGTGGAAAGATGATTTGAGTGGAAAGCAACTTGGGGAAGACTACATATCAAGATTCTTGTGGTTGGAATGAAACATCTTGGTCTCAACACATGAGTAGGTGGTTCTCTCTCAGAAAATGTATGCTGGAAGTGTAGGCACGTTCTGATGGCTCTCTCCATGAATGAAGAGTGGGTGGAGCGGTATATATATAGCCTCCACACAAAATCTAACCGTTACACACAATTTACCAAACTCGGTGGGACCGGATCATGAAACTTGGTCAGACAGATTTCGTTCAAAATGTGAACGTTAGGCTTTTCGGTGGGACCGACATGTCATCTCGGTGGGACCGATTTCATTAGGGTTAGGGCATAACGTAATCTCGGTGAGACCTATCACATAAACTCGGTAGGACCTATTTCTGTAATAGGCAAACAGAGAGTTGGTCAGGCAAACTCAGTGGGACCGATTCACTCATTTTGGTGAGACCGAAACGTTACAAAGGGGAAATAGAGAGTTTGCATTCCGAACTCGGTGGGACCGATCGCTCATCCCGGGTAGACCGAAACGTTACGAAGGGAAACAGAGAGTTTGCAATCCTATCTCGGTGAGACCGAGATCCCTATCGGTGAGACCGAAGTGACTAGGGTTTCTGGCAGTGGCTATGTCAAATGAACTCGGTGGCGCCGGGTAGATCAAATTGGTAGGGTCGAGTTTGACTTTTGGTTTGGGACATATGTGGATATGAGAAAGTGGTTGAGGGCTTTGGAGCATATCACTAGGCACTTTGAGCAAGCAAGACATTAAGCAACACCTCATCCCCTTTTAATAGTATTGGCTTTCCTATGGACTCAATGTGATCTTGGATCACTAAAATGAAAATGTAGAGTCTTGAGCTTTTGAGCTTTTGCCAATCTTCTGTCCTTAGCATTTGGAAGGGGTTCCACATCCTCTTCTCCAGTCCACTCCACTGTTGAACTCATATGAAATATACTAAATAAAAGTATTAGTCCAACAAGAGATATGTTGACATTAACTACCAAAATCACCCAAGGAGCACTTGTGCTTTCAATGTCCCCCTTTTTGGTAATTAATGACAACATACATCAAAGCTTTAGATAAAGATATAAAGAATAGCAAGTAAAGCTTTGGAAGGACATGTAACATGCATAGGCTCCCCATACATGTATGCAATCATGTAAATATAGAATATAGGAGCATGTGAGTGCATAAACAAGACAGGAAAAAAAGACACATCCGTAACATTTTGGGCCGAACTAAAAAAAATTTTGTCATACTTATGACACTTATATGACAATAATTGTGAAAAAACCCGGTATCATCATAGATATGGTGGGGTCCTACTTCTATGACAAAAAATCATGACAGAAAATGGGCTTTTCGTCCTGGGCGGGCCGGAAACGCAGCTGCATGACATTCTTTGGGCCGTCCATGACGGAAAAACCGTGGTAGAAGCGAGGCGAGGAAAATATCGGGTGTTCCGGTTCACGGTGGGTGGTCGGGGCGAAGCGATCGCATTTCTCTACCACGCACGCTTCTGGCGCGCCTCTACTACGACATGTGCGCGCCTCTACATTGACCAGTATGTACGTACAGGTTCGCGACCAAAATGACAATGCTACGTACGCTTTGACCAGGTGGGTCCCGACTGTCAGGCACTTCCTTGCGTGCGAAGATGTAGCTGGTGGGTCCGAGCAGTTAGGGGGCGAATTGTTTTTTTTTGGCCGGACGCACTTCCTTGCGTGCGAAGATGTAACTGGTGGGTCCCAGCAGTCAGCGAGAAACTTTTTTTCGTGAAATACGGTGGCCCGTTGTAACGCCCCCGATGCGGCTATATCTCCCACGTGTCGAGGCACGACTTAGAGGCATAACCGCATTGAAAGCAATGTCGCAAGTGAGGTAATCTTCACACAACCCATGTAATAATTAAGGAAAGATACATAGTTGGCTTACGATTCGCCACTTCACACAAAGACATAAATAAACATCCATCATTGAGTACACTCAAGGTCCGACTACGGAACCAAAATAAAAGAAGATACCCCAAATGCTAACACGGATCCCGAATCGTCCCAACTGGGCACCACTCTGATCATCTGGAAGCGACACATAATAACGCCCACGTTCCTCGTCGAACTCCCACTTGAGCTCGGTTGAATCACCTGCACCGCCTCATCGGAACCTGCAACTGTTTTGGAAGTATCGTGAGTCACGGGGACTCAGCAATCTCACACCAGCGAGATCAAGACTATTTAAGCTAATAGGAAGGACAGAGTAGTAAAGTGGAGCTGCAGCAGCGACTAGCATATATGGTGGCTACATCGCAAAAGAGAGCGAGGAGAGAAGCAAAGCGCGACGTGAAACTAGTAATGATCAAGAAGTGACCTGAACTACTTCGTCGGACATAACTTGTGCCCCCAAGACCGGAGCTTGATTGCCTTCGGGGTTTCGAGTTTTGCCATGTGATTTGTTTTGTTTGTGCATTCATCTTGTCATCTCTTGCATTGCATCATGTCATCATGGCATTATATCATTAATTTTTAAAACTCTTCTAAATAAATTGCATGGATTTCTCGATCCATTTAAATCGAGGGAAGGTTGACTTCTCTTTATAACATACCCTCCGATATTAGGGAGCTATATAAAATATTCCATTAATTGGAATTCACCATAACACACTTGCAAATTCAATGCCCTTTCTACTTCAAGTTTGGTCCCCAAACTTTGCCAACATTCTTTTCCCATTTATTGTGGCTCCTCTAAAATTCTCAACATTTTTGGGCCTTCAAACTTCCACTTCCTATTCAAACCATTTGAATTATATTCAAATGAATTTGAATTTATTTTCCTTCCATCATGGCCTTTCTATTTTTCTTGGAACGAGCATATTTTTGCGAGTCCGGAAAAATTACCCTCATACCCTAATTCTTGTCCACTCATTTCTTTTCTCTCCTTTTCTTCTTTGCGTTCTGTTTTTTTTTAAGAGAGGAAGAGAGAGATCCCAAGGCCCAGCCGGCCCCTGGCCATTTCCCTCCCCTCCAGGCCGACCTAACCCCCGCGCTGGCCCAAGGCCTCCCAGGCCCGCGGCCTCCCAAGGCCCATGGCCCAGCCGCCTCTGTCCTCTAACCCTAGCCGAGGGAGAGCTTTGCCCGATCCCCTCGTCCTCCCGCAGCGCCACCCCCATCTCCCCTCGATCCTCCTCCTCCTCCTTCGCTCCTCTCCAGCGCCGCCAGAGCGCCCGCGCCCGATCTCCCTTTCCCTCGATCCCATCTCTCTCTCCCTCCCCTCGCGACCGAACCCCCTCGCTCGCCTCGCCTCCTCCCTGTGGCATCGCGCCCGCCGTCCTTGGCCTCTCCAGCTCCTCCTCGACCGTTCTTCCCCTGCCCGCGCTGCATCTCCTCCGTCCCGCCCGGCCTCCTCTACCTCGTGACCCGTCGCCCGGTGAACCTCGTCGCTGGCGACCACCTCCCTTGAGCCTGCAGGCCATCTTCCTCATGGGTCGAGCTCCCGTTGGCCGAGCTCCTCCTCGTCGCCATGGACGCCCATGCGAGGATCCCCGCCTCCTGCGTCCTCCGGCCGTCCGAGCTCCGGCGAGTCACCAGCGCCTGCGGCCTCCTCCTCGCCGTCTCCGCTCCACCTCCTGTCCGACGCCATGGCCGCCCCATGGAGTCCCACCGGCCAGGGACCAGATGGGCCCCTGCCCCGCCTCTGCTTCGTTTGAGCAGGAAGGAGGATGCGCCTCCGCTTGCCCTCTTCGACCAGAATCGCCAAGTCCAAGTACCGACACCGTGGGTTTTCACCAAGTTCGACTACGGTGGATGCGCAAGTACCACGGCGTCTTTGGGAGACCCGTTTTCGTCAAGTTCGACTACACCGGAAGCGCCAAGTACCCCTTGGAATGTACCAAGTTCGACTCGTGATCGTCAAGTACCACTACGACCCGATGACCACCGAACCGGAAACGACAAGTACCCCGATGACACGTGTACCACTACCGTCGACCCTCGAAGACCCCGTGGACCCCGAACATCCACGGGACTTGAACAACTACTTCCGATGACGAGATGTACCACTACCATCGAACGTGAACAACGACTTTCCCCTACGCCGTGTACCACTACTTCCCTCGGCGATCATCGCGAAACGACTACTTCCTCTACTTCCCTCGGCGACCCGTGAGCGACTACTTCCCTCTACGAAACTCGACCCGTCCCGATTGCTCGTTCCGAAGGTATAACCCGTGACGACCGCCGTGATCGAATCATCCTTGCGATGCCCCTCTTTTGCCATGCCACCGTTCCGTGGAAACCCGGAATCCGGGATCACCCCACCTTCTTGCATGACACGCTCACGCTTTCCTTTGTACCGATATCTCAATCGAGTTATTGGAACCGATATGTTGCCGTGGCATCATTTTCGGATTCGCTGCCGTGGCACCCCTTTCTTCCACCACGGTGACATAATGCTTCATATCATGCTCATGTTAACATTTTCATAAAAATTGCATAAACTTGCACATGTCATCCGCATCATGATAACAACATTTAAATGTTTAAAATTGTTGTTTGCATTAATTTGCTTAAATGCCATGCTAAAATGATTTATTTCATAACTAAATAACCGTAACTCGGATTTAGATAAATTATATATGTAAATGGGGTAGAAAAATGCCTAGTTTAACATGGTAGCTTTACTTTGCATGTTTAACAACTCTAAAATATGCTTTAGGTCAGATCTGTTCCTAATCCATAATTTTGCATATGGGGATTTTCCGGAATTGTTGTTGTTTCCGGCCTCATTTAATCTTGCCTAAATAGGTAGTTTCATATTGCTTCTCCCTCTTGCCATGTTTAATAACATTTAATATTGTTGAGTACCTAACCGAGAGAGAACTAAATAATTGATGTGGTGTTTTGTCAATATGCAACTCGTTGCATATTGCGCTCCACTTAACTTGTAGTGTTGTTTGTGCATATTGCCATGCCATGCCTCATTAAACCGGTCATGCATCATACTCGATTGTGCATCATGACATGTTTATGTGATGGTTGTTTACTATGTTGTTTGTTTGTTTCCGGTTTGCTTTTCTCGTTAGCTTCGGTTTCGTTCCGGAGTTGTGAGGATTCTTTCGACTTCGTCTGTTTGTCTTCTTCATGGACTCGTTCTTCTTCCTTGCGGGATTTCAGGCAAGATGACCATACCCTCGAAATCACTTCTATCTTTGCTTGCTAGATGCTCGCTCTTTTGCTATGCCTATGCTACGATGCCTACCACTTGCTATATCATGCCACCCACATTGCCATGTCAAACCTCTAACCATCCTTTCCTAGCAAACCGTTGTTTGGCTATGTTACCGCTTTGCTCAGCCCCTCTTATAGCGTTGTTAGTTGCAGGTGAAGTTGAAGTTTGTTCCTTGTTGGAACATGGAGATGATGTTCCTTGTTGGAACATGTTTACTTGTTGGGTTATCACAATATATCTTATTTAATTAATGCATCTATATACTTGGTAAAGGGTGGAAGGCTCGGCCTTATGCCTGGTGTTTTGTTCCTCTTGCCGCCTAGTTTCCGTCATATCGGTATTATGTTCCCGGTTTTGCGTCCCTAACGCGGTCGGGTGATTTATGGGACCCCTTGACGGTTCGCTTTGAATAAGACTTTTCGGCAAAGGCCCAACATTGGTTTTACCATTTGCCTCACCTATACCCCTTTTCCCTTGGGTTTCGGGCCCGAGGGTCATCTTTATTTAGCCCCCGGGCGGTGCTCCTTCAGTGTTGGTCGGAATCGGCAACTTCTTGGGGCCACCTCGGGGCAACTCGAGGGTTGGTTTTACTCGTAGCTTGACTTATCCGGTGTGCCACGAGACCGAGGTGCGTGCGACTCCTATCGGGATTAGTCGGCACATCCGGTGACTTTGCTGGACTTGTTTTATTCTTGTCGAGATGTCTTGTGGCAGGATTCGAGACTGATCGGGTCTTTCCGGGAGAAGGAATATCCTTCGTTGATCGCGAGAGCTTATCATGGGCTAAGTTGGGACACCCTGCAGGGTTTTGAACTTTCGAAAGCCGTGCCCGCGGTTATGTGGCAGATGGGAATTTGTTAATGTCGGTTGTAGAAAACCGAAGTTGATCTTAATTAAAATACACCAACGGCGTGTGTAACCGTGATGGTCTCTTCTCGTGGTCAGGGAAGTGAACACGATGTTGGAGTTATGTTTGGCGTAAGTAGTTTCGGGATCACTTCTTGATCATAGTTGTTCGACCGTGCTTTTGCCTTCTCTTCTCGCTCTCATTTGCGTATGTAGCCACCATATATGCTAGTAAACTTGCTGCAGCTCCACCTCACTACCCTATCCTACCTTTAAGCTTAAATAGTCTTGATCTCGCGGGTGTGAGATTGCTGAGTCCCCGTGACTCACAGATACTTCCAAAACCAGTTTGCAGGTGCCGATGAAACCGTGCAGGTGATGCACCTGAGCTCAAGGAGGAGCTTGATGAAGATCTTGTTCTTTGTGTTGTTTCGTTTCAGTTGATCAGTAGTGGAGCCCAGTCGGGACGATCGGGGATCTGTGTAGCATTTGGGGTAGTCTTCTTTCATTTTGGTTCCGTAGTCGGATCTTGATTGTATCTGTATGAAGTAATGTTTTACCCATGTATTGTGTGAAGTGGCGATTGTAAGCCAACTATGTATCTCTTTCCCTTATGTATTACATGGGTTGTGTGAAGATTACCTCACTTGCGACATTGCTTTCAATGCGGTTATGCCTCTAAGTCGTGCTTCGACACGTGGGAGATATAACCGCATCGAGGGCGTTCATAACTCCAACACCGTGTTCACTTCCGGACTCCGCCGAGAAGAGACCATCCAGTTACACCTTGATTGATGTGTATTTTATTTGAGGTCAACTTTGGGTTTTCTACAACGGACATTAACAAATTCCATCGCCTCATAACGCGGGCACGGCTTTGAAAGATATTACCTGCGGGGTGTCCCAACAGCCCATTATAAGCTCTCACGGTCAGCGAAGGATATTCCTTCTCGGGAAGACCCGATCAATCTCGGAATCCGGACTACAAGACATTTCGACAGCAATAAAACAAGACCGGCAAAGCCACCCGAATGTGCCGACAAATCCCGATAGGAGCTGCACATATCTCGTTCTCGGGGCACCGGATGGGCAAGGCGTCGGGTTGGCATAGACCTGGATTGCCCGAGGCGCGGACATCGCCAGGTTGGACCAGCAATCGAAGGAGAACGGCGGGGGTTAAAATAAAGATGACCCTCGGGCTCGCGAAAACCGGGGAAAAAGGCTTAGGTGGCAAATGGTAAAACCAATGTTGGGCCTTCTTTGGACAAGTCTTATTCAAAGCGAACTGTCAAGGGGTCCATAAATCACCCAACCGTGTAAGGAGCATAAAATCAAGGAACATAACACGGTATGGCGGAAACTAGGGTGGCAAGAGTGGAACAAATCACCGGGCATAAGGCGAGCCTTCCACACTTTACCAAGTATATAGATGTATTAATTTATAGCAGATAAATATTGTGATATCCCCAACAAGTAAACATGTTCAAGAGAAACAACACCTCCATGTTCAACAAGGAACAAACTTGACTTCACACTGCTAGCAGCGCTATAAGAGAGAGGAAAGCAAAGCGGTAACATAGCCAATCAGCGGTTTGCTAGGAAAAGGATGGTTAAGGGCTGACATGGCAATATGGGTGGCATGATATAGCAAGTGGTAGGCATCGCAGCATAGGCATAGCAAAAGCGAGCAACTAGCATAGCAAAGATAGAAGTGATTTGAGTATGGTCATCTTGCTGCAATGTTCTCGAGTTGTCGAAAGCTTGATCCTCGGCGTTCTCAACAGGCTCCTCGTTCACGTACTGCGTCTCGACTCTACCCAAAGCAACAACACAAACAAAGGAACCACAATAAATCACGGTGCAATGCACAATCAACATGATGCAAAACATGACATGATATGCGGGATGCGATATGCAATGCTTATGTGCGCTCCGGAAGATAAATGATGAACCAGGCATCAACTTGGCAAACCAAGCATGCCACTGGAAAGATGAGATGATTTCGGTTGAAATCGATATAAAGATCACCGGAAACGGATGCATGGTTTGGAAATGACAAGCAAAACAAGAATGGCGCAAATCTGCCATTATCAGCATGATGCCACTTTGCAAGCAACAAATAATTAAGCTACTGCACCCAAACGTAACAACAAAGCACATGGCAGTGATCTACACATGATGCTCGACAAAAGATGAGCACTGAGCTACGGCTAGTTCACATCATAACATGTTCAAACAAGCATGGCAAAAGAGCACAAAATATCAGGCTGGACATGGCAAAAACAGTAACAGGTTGCAATGTTCAGAGCATCAAAACTACATGCTACAGGAACTTAAAATAGCAAAACATGGCATGGCATGAATCTACTCAAAGCCTAGAACAAAAGTCCCTTACTGACCATAAGCCAAAAAGGACTAGAAAATATAGTAACACCCATGTCAATATTGAAAGTCTTGTTGACAGATTCAGCAACTTGACATGTCAAAAACTGATAACGAGATGGCATGTTTACAAGCTCAATGAACTCACTACAGAGCCTCAAATGATAAACTAAGCATACATACATCAAGAAGACATGACATATAAGACATACATGGCAATAACACTAACATAGCATATATGGATCAACCACAACAAGCTAGGCAAAATTGAATAACATGTATACAATCTGCCAGGAATCATCTGATAGCAAAAGTAGAGCTCGATTGACTCAAGCTATGGCATCCCATAATTGCAAACAAAGGCATGGATGGATAGAGCAAGTCATGCTTAACAAAACACCCTTACTGAAGTATCTCAAAATATGCATAGATCTCTCGGTATCATCAAGTAAACATGGCATCAAAATCAGCTAAAACAGGGCTGAAATCAGCAACATTAGGACACCTACTTTGCATGCTTGTGCTAGTCACCACATAGATCACAAAAATACATGGCATAAACCCCTGGAAAGATGGCATGGCATTTTACAAAACACATGTAGGAATCAAATTCATAGGGTGCACACAATAATCATGGCAAAAATAACAAAAGTGCAAGTCCTGATAAAAATCAGAAACTAACAGCACATAGCACTCTTCCAACAGCATTTCGGGCATCAAGATGAGCTCAAATGAAAATGATGCATCATTTTCATTTGAGCTCATCATGAAAATTTTTATTGTATTTCATGATCCGTTTGAAAATGACATTGATCAATCTTTCTGTGATGACCATACCCTGAAATCACTTCTATCTTTGCTATGCTAGTTGCTCGCTCTTTTGCTATGCCTATGCTGCGATGCCTACCACTTGCTATATCATGCCACCCATATTGCCATGTCAGCCCCTAACCATCCTTTTCCTAGCAAACCGTTGATTGGCTATGTTACCGCTTTGCTCAGCCCTCTTATAGCGTTGCCGTTGCGGTGAAGCTGAAGTTTGTTCCTTGTTGGAACATGGAGTGTTGTTCCTCTTTGGAACATGTTTACTTGTTGGGGATATCACAATATTTATCTGCTATAAATTAATACATCTATATACTTGGTAAAGTGTGGAAGGCTCGGCCTTATGCAGTGATTTGTTCCTCTTGCCACCTAGTTTCCGTCATACGGTGTTATGTTCCTTGATTTTGCGT
Source organism: Aegilops longissima (assembly GCA_021605205.1). Taxonomy (NCBI): domain Eukaryota; kingdom Viridiplantae; phylum Streptophyta; class Magnoliopsida; order Poales; family Poaceae; genus Aegilops; species Aegilops longissima. The sequence goes on along the minus strand of CM038682.1, from coordinate 486,705,780 downwards.
TCCTTACGGTTGGGTGATTTATGGGACCCCTTGACAGTTAAGCTTTGAATAAGACTTGTCAGCAAGGCCCAACATTGGTTTTACCATTTGCCACCTAAGCCTTTTCCCGGGTTTTCGCGAGCCCGAGGGTCATCTTTATTTTAACCCCGGGCGCTTCTCCTTCGATTGCTGGTCCAACCTGGGCGATGTCCGGCGCCCACAGGCAATCCAGGTCTATGCCAACCCGACGTCTTGCCCATCCGGTGTGCCTGAGCGAGATATGTGCAGCTCCTATCGGGATTTGTCGGCACATTGGTGGCTTTGCTGGTCTTGTTTTATTCTGTCGAAATGTCTTGTAGTCCGGGATTCGAGATTGATCGGGTCTTCCGGTAGAAGAATATCCTTCGTTGACCGTGAGAGCTTATAATGGGCTAAGTTGGGACACCCTGCAGGGTAATATCTTTCAAAGCCGTGCCCATGATTATGAGGCAGATGGGAATTTGTTAATGTCGGTTGTAGAAAACCCAAAGTTGACCTCAAATAAAATACACATCAACGGCGTGTGTAACGTGATGGTCTCTTCTCGGCGGTCAGGGAAGTGAACTGTGTTGGAGTTATGTCGGCGTAAGTAGTTGAGGTCACTTCTTGATCATTACTAGTTTCACGTCCGCGCTTTGCTTCTCTCCTCGCTCTCTTTTGCGATGTAGCCACCATATATGCTAGTAGTAAACTTGCTGCAGCTCCACTTTACTACTCTGTCCTTCCTATTAGCTTAAATAGTCTTGATCTACGGGTGTGAGATTGCTGAGTCCCGTGACTCACGGATACTTCAAAACAGTTGCGAGGTTCCGATGAGGCGGTGCGGGTGATTCAGCCGAGCTCAAGTGGGAGTTCGACGAGGAGCGTGGCCGTTACTATGTGTCGTTTCGGATGATCGATAGTGGTGCCCGGTTGGGGCGATTCGGGATCTGTGTTAGCATTTGGGGTATCTTCTTTTATTTTGGTTCCGTAGTCGGACCTTGAGTGTACTACGAATGATGGATGTTTATTTATGTCTTTGTGTGAAGTGGCATTGTAAGCCAACTATGTATCTTTCCCTTAATTATTACATGGGTTGTGTGAAGATTACCTCACTTGCGACATTGCTTTCAATGCGGTTATGCCTCTAAGTCGTGCCTCGACACGTGGGAGATATAGCCGCATCGGGGGCGTTACACCCGTCCGGTGGGTCCCTATTTGTCGGTGGAGGAATAATTATTTTGCATGCAATAAGGAGGCACTTCCTTGCTGCGGCCGTGGACCCATATCGGCCTCTCCACGTCTGATCCACGTCCGATGGAAGCCATTCCTTGACCACGTTGACCACGCTGCGCCGAGAGCACCGGGCAGCGGACGGCGGCAAGGCCTAGGAAGGGACGGCGTGGAGCTGGGAAAACAGCGGCGGTGGATGCCCGTGTGAAAGTACAAGGGTTCACTGGTTATTGCGGTGTGAGGCTGCCGTCGCCATGCGAGAATAACGAGGGTGTGGGTGAGTAGAGGATGGCACGGCCAGCGGTGGGAATAGTAGAGGCGGTGAGGCCTCCGCGGCAGCCTGACCCGGCCATGGGAGGCGGGAGCATGCAGCACGACCGTGCCGCTTTGGGCGGCTGGAGCAAGAAGACGGAGGTTGAATAAGCACTATGGCCGTTGGATGGACATCGTGCGGTCCTTTGGAGCTAGGATCGTTCATGTTGACTAGGTTGACAAAGCACTCCGTCCCGTCAACTTAGTAGGCCCTAAGTCAGCCTCCGGCAAGGTGGGTCCCAACCAGCGGGGAGTATTCATTTTTTTGTGCGTAATAAGGAGGCACTTCCGGTGGGTCCGAGCTGACAGCGGGGGGAACGTTTTTTCAAACAATACGGTGGCCCGTCCAGTGGGTCCCAGAAGTCAGGGGGAACGTTTTTCTGCGAAATACGGTGGCCCGTCCGGTGGGTCCCTGCTGTCAGGTGGAAGAATCATTATTTTCCGCGTAATAAGGAGGCACTTTCTTGCTACCTTCGTGGACCCAGCTGTCAGCCTCTCCACGTATAGTCCATGTCCGAGGGAAGCCATTCCTTGACCACATTGACCACGCTGCGCCGAGAGCACCAGGGCGGTGGACGACGGCGGGGCCTAGGAAGGGGACGATGCGGCAGGGGGAAGGCAGCTGCGAGAGGAAGCCAGCGGAGAGAATCGAGGTTCACTGGTTCGGCTGCGGTGTGAGGCTGTCGTCACCATGGAATAACAGGGAGTGTGGGTGAGTAGAGGATGGCACTGCCAGCGGCGGGAGTAGTAGGGCGGTGAGGCCTCCGCGGCATCCTGACCCGACCACGGGAGAGCAAGCGCGGCAACCTGAGCAGGCGCTGCTTTGGTAGGCTGGAGCAAGAAGACCGAGGTTGAAGAAGCACTATGGTCGTTGGATGGACATCGTACGGTCACTGCAGCTAGAATCATTTATATTGACTAAGTTGACAAAGCCCTTGGTACACGTCAACTTAGTAGGCCTGAGTCAGCCTTGAAATGGTGCGCCCCGGATGTCGGGGAGGAATCATTTTTGGTAATTTGAAGCAAAATATCCGAGATTGAAGAAGAGGCACGACATCCATTGGATGGACGTCCAACGGCCACAGCTGCCAGAATTGTGTGTTGTTCACAAAGACTTGCATACATGTCAACTTAGTTTTTTTAGGGGACGCGTCAACTTAAAAGGCCCACAAGTGTGTGGCAGAGAACATGTAGCCCATTTGCGATTTGTAAGAATGTACAACCCATTTTTTAATTCTAATGGAATTTACTACAGCCCATTTACAGTTTGGTAAAAGTACAACCCATTTTCTAGCTAGGACAACGATTAATAATTTCAACCAACCGCTCAAAACAGAATTCAAAAAAATTCCACATTTTTATGGGATCTGAAATATTTTTATCCGAAATTTCTAGTCAGGTTAAATATAATTTCAAAATAAAGTTGTATTACGTTAAAATCCAACGAAATATTGCGCGCGCAACAAGTAATGAAATTAAAATTTTCAAATTCGAAAATAATATATTTTAAACTAAATCGCGTTTGGTGCATTTTTATAATTACTGCCCAGTTATTATAATTACATCCCATTTATTATTTCTTAAAGTCCATTTTCTTGTTAAGCCTAATGCATACCTCCTAGGAAAGTTTGCAGCCAATGAGCGGAGAATAACAAGTTGTCCGGATATTGTGTACAAGCTGTCGGCCCAGTTGCATTGATGATGTTGAAAAAAAAGGCTTGTGTAGTACAGTACAACCAAACATGGCTACTCAGCCCACATTCAGCGACGCCGGAAAGGCCCAAACAAGGCTTCTGTACAACTTTTTGAAGTCACTGAGCTCGATTAATAACTTAAGAAAAAAGTTGGATTACAGTGGAACCTAATTAAAAGTTGTCACGAGCAAAGAAATAATTCAACTGGTCCCACTTGTGCGTGTGTGTGTGTGAGAGAGAGAGAGAGAGAGAGAGAGACCCATCGGTCGGTGCTCGTAAATACATCTTTCAGCCATATGCATTGCTGATGCTCGGTAAAAACTTATATAGTTGACACAATCATATAGAACATCATAGCACACTTGAACTTGCATACAAAAATTTCACATGGCGGCACAATCAGGATGGAAGCGGTGGATCGCTACGGGTATGGCTATGTTGAAACCAATGAACTTCGTACATAACGGTTCATCGTCTTTATCAATGACGAAATATCTTGAATGTTGTGCAAAGAAAAGCGGCGAGAGAACACAATAAGTTACGCTAGCACATTAATTTGACGTACAGCCCTTTCTAAAAAAGTTCGGTACAAAATTAGAACAGGTCACAATCAAATGTCTTGGCACATCGATGCTTCACACCCATAGCTCGGATTTAACTAGTATCGACAAGATTCAGTTGTTACCTCAAATTAGAGCACATCCGGGCAGCCAGCCCTGCCTCTTCTCCCAAAAGAAGTAGTGGCCTCCGCCCGTAGCGATGGAGTAGGCCTGTGCCATCCATCGTTCCGAGCAACATGGGGAAAGTCGGCGTTGACTCTGTAATGGGCGTCGTCGATGGACCACAGCACTAGCGGCGGCGGTAGGACTTGATTGATGGATTGACCACTTCTTGACATGCACGAACACTCGATCTGGTACATCCCTAACGTGGTCTGCGGCGGCCTTGGTGGCGACGAATAGTACAACCCGGTTCTGCACGGTATCTCAACACCAATCACCTTGGTATGGTGGGCGGCTTCTTCATCCATGCCATAACTGCGAGCCCAGCTATCGGAGGAACAAACATACATACGAGCTCACCTCCAAGGTCGTTGATAAGCTCATTCATGGACTCGCTGTTCCAAGCACGTCGAGGCATGCCGTGGAAGGTAAGCTTTGTTAAAAACTCAAACTCAGAGGGCACCGAGCCCCATCCTGGGTGCCACCGATCAAAGCTCACCATCGCGCCATCGCAGAACAAATGACGAGAAGATTCGAACACACGACTACAGTCGAAAGTTGTCCGGAACTTGACGAAGAAATCAGCCGGTGGCGGACAGATTGGATGTCATGCGCAATGCCAAGAGCTTTGACAAGGTCGTCCGGCGAGACGGGAGGCCGGTCGCCGTTGATGGTTACCATCAGCACTTTGCCGGCAAATTGGTCGTCAAGCGCCGCCATGCCACTCTTGGCGACAACCTTGCGGCGACCGAGGCGGGGCGGACCTCAGGATCTCCGGCTCGGAGATCCGTGTTGACCGGTGACATGATAGTGATCTTGAGTACATGGAGTACAGGAGGGGGATTTGGGGGAGCTGGAGTAGGAATCGAGATTCCAGAGGTGGGGGAGGGGCGGGAGATTGGGGATGAAAAGGTACCTTGAATTTCGAACACGCGCCAATATGCTCTCGGCGCGCAAGCGCACGAAAACACCGGTGGCGCCCACATGTCGGCCTAAGAGTCCTTATTCTTTCTTTTTTGGAGAGCCCGGACTTTTTTTATGATCTTTTGAGAGCCTGGCCTAAGAGTCATAATTGACTTGTTTAGCATTGCGTTACTACTCAGCCCATATTCAACGACACCTCACTGGCCCAAACAAGTGTACATCATCGAAAAGACACTGAGCTCAAATTTTATAACTTGGAAAAAGGAGATACACTCTGAACACTGGAGAATGGTGATGCCCTCATTTAGGCCACAGTAGTTTGAGACAATAAACAGTTCGAAACAACGATATATACAACATTCAAACACTGACTAGTGACTACTACTGACATAAACAGCAAGACATGATAGTTCATAAGAAGTCTTGCTACACCACCAAAATGCACCCATATGCAGCGCTCGGACTCTTGTGATCCAGATGAGAATGACATTCTAAACAAAGCCAACTATTACATAGTAAGAGTGACATAGACGAGGATGACCAAATGACAAGGAATATGCATAACAAAAGAAAGAACTACCCATCGGAACAAGCAGCAAAGACAACAAAGTCATTGAAGAGATGATCCAACACCATCATAATTTGCAGCCCTTCAATGACCAATGATCACGGAGACACGATACTCCACCCTTCGATGCAACAGCCCGATTACCTATCAACTTTGAAGGCTTGAACCACATCACTGCTGTCGTAATTGAGACATCCGAGGATCAAAGTTAATCCGGATGCCTTTGTCATTATCACCTTCTTTTGGCTGCAGGTTGTATCTTTGACAATCGGGGAGTTTGCTCCCGAACTCCTAGGGCTCGCCGTCTAGACACAGTTTTCCATAGCAAGCAGAGCCTCTCGCCATCAAGGTCCTTGCCACGGTGATCTCTGGTTAATCGGATAATTGAGTCCGAGAAGCGAGAGTGTGAACCAAGGCTGTTTACCGCCTCCAACTAAAAAATCCTGAAGGCCCCAACAAGCTGGTATCCTGCTCATAGGCGTAACAGCCCTTGTCCGGGTACTCACGTATTTCACGGTGCTTGTATCTGATGGGGTTTTGCAATATAACTTTTAAGCTAATGTGTCCGAATGATCATCGGTCTTTTGCCGTCGTCGATCGGCGAGAACCAGTTGTGCTTCCTGTTTTTGGCAAAGGTGGTGTGATTACAAAGGGCGATGCTTGTAGGGACAATGCATCATATAAAAAGGACAGGCATTGTTAATGTAAGATCAGCATTGTTAAGAGTATGAGTAGGATAATGCAAGAAACAACATTGATATGTCCTGTTGGGCCGGGAGGAAAATACAGGAAATGTATCTGGGTTGAAAATATATAAGTGCCATGCATGGTTATACTCATGTTATCTATAAATCGATTCTTCACGAGAAACTACCATGTCATGCATGTTATAGAATCATGTTACTGTCCTCACAAACAAATTCTTCAAGGTAACTAACAGACTATGCATTGTTATATACTAAGTGTTACGTGGGCAAAATTTTGTGAGGATATTATTCTAGCCATTGATTCTTTGAAGGCGAATATAGGTATGTACACATGGTAAGCATTACAGAGTTTCACTACTTCCAAATATAGAGTTCTCCATATGCACATTTACTTCCCTAATGTATGGTTAGATGAAACCAACAGTGTGGTGCATGTTTCTACATCATGAAAATGAGGAAACTAACATGGCCATTGATACACACTCATATTTAGTAGTAGTATATAGATTACTGCAAAATAAGGGGAATATCCATATATTCCTAACCGTTATTCAGGGGTACAAATTGGCTGTAATGACATGATCACAATCGCATGAATTAACTCATTCCAAATATAGCTGATTTACGGCGTCTCTAATACATTGCCATAGTTCTACTCAAATTCTGCTCAAACTGGGATATGCCAATCATCACAAAAAGTTCAAAAAGTGTCATGGCGTCATTATTAACATGAGACGAAAACAACTTACACGCGTCGTCCCTGCAATACGTGGTGACATCTGCTTTGTCGATCGCGTAGATGATGCCATTGTGTTCAATATCATCACAGAAGTGTGTATCAGCTTTGACGATGATCCACTACAAGCTGAGTTGTCTCCAGCTAAAGAAGGCACCGGCGTAAAGATAGGCGAGTCCGCGGTCGAACAAGGCAATTAGCTTGAAGTCTGCGTAATTCGCATGTCGTGTGGCACTTGGAAGATTACAATCTTCTGCAAAACAAGGTCCGTCCAACTGATGTGGTAATCTAGATGACTAGGACCGCGATGGTAAAACTCTATACAATCCAACAGAGGAAGGATAATCTCATGGGAGGTCTGGAAGTTCATGAGCACCAACTTTTACCGTCTTCTCTGAAGGCAGCCATCGATGGGAGTTCATGCCGACCCAGTAAATACCTGCCAAGAAGTTTCGAGAGATGGTGATCGGATCAAAGTCGAGGGAAATGATGTACGGCGACCCACTACATACCTGCAAAGAAGTTTTGGCTAATGGAGATCGGCTTGAAGTCGAGGGGCATCATGTACGCCTCCGTATCATGGTGAGCCAATCTCGCAAGACCAGATAGCAGCAAGTAGGGTGTCTTGAAAAGCTTTGGCCTCACTTGGATGATGGCCATGTGCATGCCCCTCGAGCATGCAGCCAGCTGCAGGGCGCTCAACATATCCATACACGAACAACAGAGGTCGAGGACGTCACTGGGGAGATTGCTCCAATCGCGGCTCATATGGATCTTGCGCGGTTCGCGTTCGGCCATGGTGGAGTTTGAAAGGTGGGGTTTTGGGGGGCTTGATTTACGGGGGAGAAGGTTGTCGGTGCTGGAGTGGCTAGCGAGGAATAGTGGTCTTGGGGGAGGCGGCGAGGTGGCGGTATCTTGAGGCACAGTGAGATAATGAAGAGTGACCTCAGGATCTCCGGCGAGACGGAGAAGGAGATGGAGTGGTTCTAGGGGAGAGGGAGACGAGGCGAGGCATGCTATACAGCGGCGGTGATAGTGACTGTACAATGCACAAGGTGAGGCTAACTTTGGTAACCGGACACACCGCTGGGTGGTGTCACCTCGGTAGCGAGGTCTTGTCACTTCCTTTGTGAGGACCGGATGAATAATAGTATTTTGACCATCAAGTGTACCATAGTTGTACTAGTACTACTAGTAGGAGTAGTAGGAACATGAGTACACTCCCGTGCTAGCATGCCTCTGGGTTCACTTCATCCTCCAGCTATCATCCATATTGCAAGAAGAACCAAATTCTCGTGCATGCGGAAGCGCGAAGAAGGACTTTTATTTTTTGAGGATAACCGCATATTTCTTAACCGTGTAGGAACATGAGTAGTACTCCCTCCGGTCCTCTTTTGTCTGCGCATAACTTTTCTCAGTATTTCTCTAATTACTCTGCGTATATACCCTTTTGCGCGCGCCCATTTCCCTCCATGCCCCTCATTCACAACATTAATTAGCGTATGCATGAGCAGCTGCAGCCAGACTCCAGCCAATAAACTGCAGCATGCAAGTGGGCCACTCAGTGCGTGTGGGAGAGAGAAAAGGCAACGAAGAGCCGTCCAATCCATTGCATGCAGCAGTCAAACCACCGCACCTCTCCTCATGCATCGCATAACTTCTCCCATTTACTTCTCCGCCGGAACCGATTTTCCTCGGCTTTTCACTACTCCTTGATCTTCATTTGCATCCAAACCACCTTTGCATTCACATTGTTTTAACCTCTTCACATCCTCCTAGAGTAATTCTGAAGCCCTATAAATAATCATCTTCTTGATTAGACTAGCCATCTAATCCTAATTCTCCAAACCATAGCCCTCCGGTCCAGCGGTTCCAAATGGCGAAAGAGATCGAGATGAAGGTTTTAGCATCCAACATGTCCTCGTCGAAGGCTCGTTGAGCATAGTTGCCACGATTACCGACCACCCAAGGGTTGTTCGAAGTGGATCAACAATGTATCAACTCCTCAAAAGGTGGAGATGAATGTCATCGGTCTCGTCACGAGTACGGGCGTGCCACTGGGAAGATCCAACACGCCGCTGTCCTTCAGCTGTGCCTCGAAGATGATGTTTTGGTGTACCACATCATACACGCGCCCTCCATACCAGGTGAGCTTCACGATTTCTTGTCTCGGGAGGACATATACTCCTGTGGGGCAGCCATCGCAGGGGACAAACAGAAGTTGGAGCCGTGCAACCTTGATTTGAAAAGCATCGCTGACCTACAAACCAGAATAAAAATTCATGTAGAAGATTGTGATAAACCGACACCATCCCTATTCGATGTAGCAAATTTTGTGCTAGGAACTAATCTTCAGAAGGGTGACGAGACGCTGGCATTAAGGTCGTCTGGATGGGAGAATTATCCCTTGACGTACGAGCAGATAAAATATGTTGCCCTCGATGCCCGTGTGAGTTTCGAGATAGCTGCAAGGTCCAGAGAGCTTGTTGCGAAGCCGTCTCCCACAGAAAATGAGAACAACAAGAAGAAGAAGATGTTGCACCAGCAGCAGGGCATTATGGATGGATGAACTAGTTCGTCTCTTGTAAAAAAAATATTCCCTCTCTATGTATATTGATATAGATGGACTATTTCGATGGTGTGCATGTCTTTGGAACAAGTAGTAGCATGGGTCCGCTTGACTATAAGGAACTATTTATCCGCCTAGCTTTCTCTACTACTCCTTCCAGTGATCGGTATGCAATGCATGTGTCCGTAGACATGACAGCTTGTCCATGGAAGTTCAACTACGGCGACCATCATGTTTCATCCAGTGCCACTCGCGATTCCCATGTCGCCGCTCCAACCAACGGCACCACGTCCCCCGACGTGCACCTCACCCCTCTCGGCCACACCGCCCCTCTGCCTTTGTGTGCATGGCATGTGGGCCACCTTAAATGTGGCAAGCATCAAGTTTCTACCACAGCCACACTCGATTCCCACGACGCCGCACGAACCCATGACACCACACATCCTGCACCATCGAATTTTCATCCAGCAGCTGTGACACATTTTGTCCCGGGCATCAATCCTCAGCTGGAGTACTTCTGTATTACAGGTAGTACCCACTGGTGTGGCCATCTACGCCTCGTAACGCCCCGACGCCCAGCTATGGCACCCTTGCCATGGCCATGCCACCACCGGTCGGTTCATCTCGAACGAGTGAGTCGCGAACCACACCACCACCATGAGAATGACATGTGGGCCAGCCGCATTTAAGGTCCGCATGTCATTGACTCATTGGTCGGGCACTAAGCCACGAAGTTCGTTCCGTGGGCCCCAGAGGAAATGTAACTCTGCGGCGGGCCTTGTGGTGCTCCGTGAATCTGAGCTCGTGCCAAACCTGGAATTTGTTTCTTACTACTACCAACTACTACTAAGGTACCGTGCATTGCACGCATGAGATCCAGTGGTTTGTGCATTATGCTTCTACATGTGGAGTCTTCTAGATTCTACATGTGGCAAAATCTGGTGGAATATAGATGATATCCAGCGGCCGATGAGTGCTCGGATTTGCCATCTTTGTACCGTCGGATTGGCTTCATCCAACGACCAACTTTCAAAGTTATGGTTTGGTTTGCAGCCTAAGGTTGCCACGCCTAAGCTTAGGCATGCGGCATGTGTTTGGTTCATTGCTACACTTGTGGCTTGCCACACTTTTCTAGCTACATGGTCCACATGTCATAGACTCAACTTCTTGCCAAATCTTGCCACACTTGTGGTGGCCATTTTATTAACCACATTTTTGTGGCAGACACACTTTCCTAAGCTTAGTTGTGGCAAAGTTAGTCATGAATGAAGTTCAACCATGGAGTCTTCTAGATTCTACATGTGGCGAGAATCTGGTGGAATGTAGATGATATCCAGCGGCCGATGGTGCTCGGATTTGCCATCTTTGTACCGTCGGATTGGCTTCATCCAAGGACCAACTTTCAAAGTTATGGTTTGGTTTGCAGCCTAAGGTTTCCACGCCTAAGCTTAGGCGTGCCAAAAATGTGTTTGGTTGCGTTCTCGTCTCAGCATAATTGTTCCCTCTTCATGCATGCTCAACTCAACACCCCTCTTCGTGTATGCTCTCTTCATGCATGCTTCTAGTGTATTTGTGCTAATCTAGTGTGGACTCATGCACCCTCCATACACTGTACCAAACACCCAAAAATGGGTCGAGAAGGGAACTCTTGGGATCATGCACCCTTCATACACCCTACCAAACACACAAGGCATGTGTTTGGTTCATTGCTACACTTGTGGCTTGCCACTTCTCTAGCTACATGGTCCACATGTCATAGACTCAACTTCTTCCCAAATGTTGCCACACTTGTGGTGGCCATTTTGTTAGCCACTTTTTTGTGGTAGACACACTTTGCCTAAGCTTAGTTGTGGCAAAGTTAGTCATGAATGAAGTTCAACCATGGAGTCTTCTAGATTCTACATGTGGAAGAATCTGGTGGAATGTAGATGATATCCAACGACCAGTAGTGCTCGGATTTGACATCTTTGTACAGTCAAATTGGCTTCATCCAACAACCAACTTTCAAAGTTATTCACACACTATATAGGGGGTATAGATATAGATGTGTCGGCCCGTTGCAATGGATCCAAAGTATATCTGTTTAGTGGAGTGCACTCTAAACACATTATCTAATTATTTTTCTCTAACCTTTCGTAGCCATGCAACCAAGCCACATAAGCTTCATGGGTGCCCCCCACATCATATTATTCATACTACGTTGACAGAAAAAAAAAGATAAATCACCCAAAACAAGATCTTCCCATTTTTTGTTCCTACGATGTTGTGCCGTGCACGTACCTACTAGTTGTATAGTGGTAGTACAAGTTGTATAGTACAAACTTGGTACTAGTGGGAGTAGAGTAGTACGGAATGCTCCTACTCTATCAACGAGCCCATCTGACACCAAATTTCTTGCTTCCGTGCTATAGCTAGATCTTCCCCTCGTTTCTGTTTTCCAACCCAGCAGCGGGTGGGGTGCGGTTTGCCAATAGTCGGTTTGCTCAACGGCGGTCCCACATGAAAGTGAAAATGCTAGGCAACACGCCTTCCCTAAGCTATGTGTCGTGTCGGACGGGCCGTGGAGTACTCCCGATTCCCGGGCGTGTGGGGGGGAGTGCGACGCGAACGCGGCAGGCCTTTTCCTTTTACTAGCAATGTGCTCGTGCATTGCGACGGATCCAAAGTAGTAGAATAGTAATACTTGTTCACAAACTTGAAAGAAATCACTTTTGTTTTGATACTCCTAATATTTTACTCCCTCCATTCCTAAATATTTGACTTTTTAGAGATTTCAAATGGACTATCACATACGGATTATATAGACATATTTTGAAGTGTAGATTCACTCATTTTGCTCCGTATGTAGTCACTTATTGAAATCTCTAGAAAGACAAATATTTAGGAACGAGGGAGTACTTCACTCAAAATATATTTCTCGAGGCTATTTTGATGAGGTGAGGGAGGATGTGGTTGCTTTCAAGATAATAAGGGTTTTCGCAAATTGGAGTAGAGAAGTGGGCTATTGTTGCAAAAATGCCACAACTTACCTCACAGCCGTTAGATCTGAGATCTAATGGTGGAAGCTTGACGGATGGCAGACACACCACCATCACCAACTGAGTCTTTTATAGGAGTATATATATATTTCTCAAGCTGTTTTGATGAGGTGAGGGAGGGATGTGGTTTCTTTCAAGATAATAAGGGGTTTTCTGCAAATTGGAACAGAGAAGTGGGCTATTGTTGCAAAAATGCCACAACTTACCTCACAGCCGTTAAATGCAGATCTAATGGTCAGAAACGACGGATGGCAGACACACCACCATCACCAACTGAGTCTTTTATAGGAGGAGTAGAGAAACATGTATAAATTGTAACATTATGGTTCTGCTCCTTGGCATGATCGATAGATAGAAATAAAGATTGGAAATGCTAGGGCGGGGCTATTTCCGCCAGATAAGTAGGGTACATAGTAGCTAGGTTGGCGCATCGTCGGTTTGGTCATATGCGGTCCGACATGTTCTAGTGTTTCTAGCAAGATGCCCGCGCGTTGCACGAAGTTGATGGAAAAGGTAAGCACAACATATAAATTGATGGATGGAGTACTAGTTACAGTGATGCATATAATTAAGCAAAGGGATCGCGCATGTCGGTATTGACTGGAACGAGAATGCAACAGCATAATAAGAATTAAGGCCATGATGATGATGCGATCGCGATGGTGATTCTGAAGGCAAGAAGAAAGATGCATCCATCAGCGTCGACCTCCTCCTCCTCAACTTAGTGCGCGGGCCACCGACCGTGACTAAGGAGCGGCGGCTTTGTGGCGAGTCGAGGTGCTTCTCGGCAAAAGGCATCAAGGCTTCCGGCCGGTTGAGGAAGGCCAACGTCGTAGCGTCCTCACTGGCCTTGTAGATACCTAAGTACATGATTTGCTCGTACACGTGGATGTGTAGGTCGACGAATTCTCGCAGGGCGAGGCGCCTCGCGGCGAGCGCGACCTCCAGGTGCTTAGGCAAATTCTTAGGTGCGTACGATGTGGTAGATGCATTGGAATGGAGGGGCGCCTTTATATGAGGGCAAACTGCGTTGCATTCACATCGTGCAGCCTCTTTTCCCGGTCCTCCTCCCATTACTTCCCTCGTGTATTAATTGAAGGAGGATGCATTGTCCGTTCAACATTTCGGGAACCGTTACTCCCTCCCTCGTCTGCATTAAAGCCATATCGGGAACTGCGCCACCCGCTGTCAAATCGAATAGTACTGCGCCGCCTGCTGCATGCCCAACTAAACACGCCTCCTCGCCTCCATCAAACCCCTCTGTTAAACCCGCATGCAAATCAAGAAACCTACTCCGGCCACACGTCTGTTCATGAGCGGGCCGGAATTAAACGCAACACCGGCCGAGCTCCTCCCGTCCGCCCTCAGTTTAAACGTGGCCAGACGCTGGCCAAGCTCCTACCGTCCGCCCTCTATTTACACGAGGCCAGATAGACAGCGGGCAAGAATTGCACCCCTCCGCCTCTCCTCCATCTCCTCCTTCACCATTTTCTCCACTCTTCCGATGGCTTCCGAGGAGCTGTTCTCCAGCATATTACCCGGTTGGGTGGCCCGCTGAGCCCTCCGGATACGGGCGAGGCCGCTCGGTGCTTCACCAACCTTGCTTGGCCCAACGAAGCCAGTTGCCGCCCCAAGAAGGCGCGTGGTTCAGCAACTCGCCGCTCCAGTTCAGCTCGATGAGGAGTGGCGAGTTGCTCCACACCGGCACGGCGGCGAGCACACCGGTACGGGCGTCGTCGCTGCCGCATCGTACCGTGCCACCAGTGTCTCCAGTGTCGCGCCTCCCATGTCTGTGGGCGCGCCTCCCGTGCCTACGGCAGCGCCATGCAGGCAGAGACAGAAGTCGGGTGCGTGGAGAGCGACGAGTCGGTGGCCATCTTCTCCGTGTCCGCCGCCATCATCGAGGAGAAGTAGAACACGGGAGGCCGGCGCCACTTGGGTCCCATGAAGGCCACCGCCGAGGCGACGACTCCCCATTCAGGTGGTTTCTTTGCCTCTTCGTCTCTTTCGAGGACCTTCGTCGACCCCGCAAAGTGTCTGTCAGACATGAGGAAGACAAAGGGATCCACGGGCGGCCATTTAGATTATGTACTCCCTCTCTAGCTGGCGGGAAATTTTGGTTCTAAGAATGGATAAATTGTATGTATCTATAACTAAAGTAAGTCTAGATACATCCATTTCTAGGACAAGTATTTCCGGACGGATGGAGTATTAATTATACCAAGAGAGCCGAATTGGCACCGCTTAGTTCATGTAAATGTAATGAAATCCATCATGTTTATATGAAGATCCGGCTTTTTTATACGAAATCCTTCATGCTTACATGAAATCAGTCCATGTTTGCACGAATTTCATCTGGTTGGTTAGAGTTGTGAAAATGTATGCCGCTGGCGTTTGATGTCGTCCTCCGCGGAAGGAAGCGGGAGGAAATTTGCCGGCTGCCATTGGAGATGCTCTTATGCTGGAAATAATTGAGTGACATCCAATCCATTTGAGTTAACTGCGTGTATGATTGTCCCTCTATAAAAGTTAATTGCATGTACGGTGTACCGTGAATTGCGAGGTGGCTACAGACTTAAATCAGAAAGTTAAAAAGAAACAAGTCCATCCTTAATCTTGTATTCTAAGTACTCTTTGGGTTCCACTTATCGATCTGATGGCGAAAAAAGTATATATTAAATAAGTAATATATAATATAAAAATCTAAAGTTAAAGACAGCATTGAACTCATGTCAGCGTTGCGAGCATCCGCGCTAACCAGTCCAGCACATTTTGTTCTAGACCATCTTTGGAGATATATCTCCATGTCTACTCTTATACTCCATCCGTTCCTAAATATTTTTCTTTTTCAGATCTCAAATGGACTACCACATACGGATGTGTATGTAGACATATTTTAGAGTGTAGATTCACTCATTTTGCCCCATATGTAGTCACTTGTTGAAATCTCTAAAAAGACAAATATTTAGGAACGGAGGGAGTAGAAAATAGAGTTGGTGATGATGGTGTGCGTGCCATCCTGCAATATAGGCCGTCGGATTTATATCTAATAGATAGGAAGAAAACTATGGCAATTTTGCAAAAATATACCCACACCCCTCTCCACGTTCGCAAATAAGGCCTTCCCTCATTCATCCTTTTCTCTCACAAGATAAACTACTCATACAAATGCATCTTGATGTTCCGTGCAACGCACGGGCATCTAGCTAGTTTCTTTTAAAATAGTTACTGCGATAATTGGGTTGAAGTGATATATTTTATGTCTGCCTCAAATGATTTCAGATTAACTACTAGTAACAAAGAAAAGGTTGCCTTGTTAATTAACAGAAAACAGGGTGAAAACTATCACATGAGGCCGGTAAAAACAAGGCATACTGGGTTCAGCGTCATCGTCACTACAGCTGTCTTGTGAGAAGTCTACATATCGAGGGGCTCTTGGCGAGCCACGAGACACAATGTCAGAGAGAAACCAATTGTGATTCGATCAGATTGAGTTGTCACCCTTACGCTATCATTGTTGGGGTGCGGGGAGGGAGGAGAGAAAGACATGTCGAGAGTGTGCGCGGTAGGCACGGAGGCACAACTAGCGAGTGTGTGTGTGTGTATGTGTGTGTGTGTGTGTTTTAAAGAGGTAGATAGATTACTATCAAGATCGAGGTGCCGCCCTACTCCTTGGTGTCGGGTAGTGTGTGTGTGTGTGTGTTTGAGAGAGAAGCCGGTCGATAGATTAGTATCAAGATCGAGTGTCACCCTACTCCTTGGTGTTGGGAAGTGTGTGTGTGTGTGTGTGGTTGTGTGGGTGTGGGTGTGGGTGTGGGGGCAAGTGACACTTACATATCCCTACTCTTATAAAAAACAGAGTTGGTGATGATGGTGTTCCTGCCATCCTGCAATATAGGCCGTCCGATTTATACCCGACGGATAGGAAGGAAACTGTGGCAATTTTGCAAAAATATACCCACACCCCTCTCCGCATTTGCAAATAAGGCATTCCCTCATTCATCCTTTTCTCCCACAAGATAAACTACTCATACAAATGCATCTTGATGTTTGGTGCAACGCATGGGCATCTTGCTAGTAGGGAGAAGGAGTTTGTGTGACACATATCTAGCTATATTAAGGGATAGGTACACAGCATTTGTGTGAGGCATACTTAAAGCATCACGAAGATAAACAAAATTGTGTGCATGCAAGTGCCGGAAAAATGAAGCGAGAAACAATGTGTGTGTGAAAGCGCGCGCGCGCGCGCGTGTGTGTGTGTGTGTGTGTGTGTGTGTGTGTGTGTGTGTGTGTGTGTGTGTGTGTGATAGAGAGAGAGAGGGAGGGAGAGAGAGAGCGAAATCTCAAAACAAAAGGTGCTCTATTGGAATCCCATTGAATGTATTCATATGGTTCCGGAACTCGAGTTAACCTTAGGCATATGTGTGAGAGACATTATTATACTTTCAGACATTAGTGGATGTCGGTGGGCGTGTTCGACAGAGAGAGCGTGTGTGTTTCTGTGTGAGAGACTTGTAGGACGGGGTAGAAAGACGAATTCTAACCTTGACGGAGGGAGACAAATACATGAAGTGTGCGTGTGTTATTCCGATGCCCACAGGGAAATGAGATATGTATGCGTGTGAGAGAGATTGCACAATTCATTCACGTATCACTATCTAGCGATCGTGGACGTGCATCGCTTGAACATAAATGAATATCTACTTCGTATCGTGGCCAAAGGTACAATATCGATTCAACGCTATAAAGATTGGACACTCACATATCACATTTTTTCTATTTAAATAAACCTTTTCAGTTGTGCATGCCAAAGTTACAGTGATGTTTCTTCAAACAACCAATGTAGCTATCATGTACATGCACCATTGTTACTCTTGCATTCAAAATCATTAGTCTTGGATGATTTAAGGTTCTATTATGAAGTAATATATGTAATATTCATATATGAATTCAGCGGTGCATAATTTATGAAATGGAGGCTATGTAATCATATGAGGTAACACTTTTAAGTAGCGGAGTACAATATCCATTTCTTTTTGTGCGCCTCTACACTAACACGTCAATGCATTATGTTTAAAGTAAATAACCAATTGCACTAAATTATCTATTTACGAGAAATACATAGGCGGCGTTTGATCCCTTTTTTTGTGAGCGCACCACTACACCCGTCACGATTGGCGCGCCGTGTGAATGTCCAAGTTATCGGCGCATCATCCCGAGTTATTGTCTTTTTTTCTGGGGTGGACTTCACACCAGTTATTAACTGCTGACGTGTGCCCTGTGTACACAGTCTCGCTTGACCTTCCCGCTAGCACGGTCCAAAATTAGTTGAAACTGGACACGAACGATCCCGCGGGTGGCAAAATCTCCCGCCTCCTTCTAAAATTTCCGCCACCTTAGTCTTTAGCATGCAAAATTCCCCTTTTGTCCTTGGTGCACGGAGACCAACAGTTACAATACTGCCCTCATCTACATAATAGGTCGGGGCTGCTTTGGTAACTTCCGGTTCCCCCCACTACACGGCACCCCCATTTCCTCTCCCCCTCCCGCACAAACGACTAACTCCACAGCACCAGAGCATATCACATCACGTTGTCCGTACTTCATCGGCCTTTCTCCCCTCCCTCTCGAAACCCTAGACTGCTCATCCACCGGCGTACTAGAGCCCATTCACTGCCAGCAGCGTCCACTTCGCCGGATCTTCTTCTACGGCCGCATCTACCCCTCCCACCTCCCCTAGAAACAAGTAGACTGCTCATCCACCACTGTACCACAACCCATTCAGTGCCAGCCTTGTCCACGGCGCCGGATCTGCTTCGCCGGTACTCTCGTCAACCGCAGTGCATCTGCAGCGGCTTATTCGTACTTGTAAGTGCATCTAGTGCCCCTTAGTGATTTTGGTGTATTGAAGGATTATAGGTTAAGGGACTAATGTGTTTATAAGTGTACACAGGTCTATAAGTCTATGAGGAGTTTGATATTTACAGAGAAACTCGGCCCCTAAAAATGAAGTTCTTCGACTGAAGACTTTGGATTTCTGAAGACTTTGAAAGTGAAGAAATTGGTGTGACCTTGAAGACTTGGTATTCATTTGAGGAACATGAAGCATGAAGACTTTTGTTTTCGTAGTTTCATTTTCTATTTCTTGAGTCATAGGAAACACCATCTTTGTTAAAGGGGTCGAGGAAATACTAAGAAAAATTTCCATGTGATGCTCAACTCAAAATCCTACACCTACCAATCCCTTGAGTGAAGCCATTGGAAATTTCATACAGTTCAGTCATATTCTTGATGTGAGAGCGAAGTTCTTATGGTCTCGAGAATTTATTCGGCCCGAAGTTAGGAATTCGCCAGTGCGGATTGCCTACACACTGAGGAACATGATAGCCCTCAGGAATTTGATATTCAAATTTCCGACCATTGTTGTGCTACGCGCCAGCTGTCCCAAAATATCTACCCACCTAACGGTCATATCAACTAAGGGCATTTATGTCTTATCATGTCGGGCTGCTCCCTAGGCTATAAATAGTCGCCCCCTACAACCACTAGCTGGTTGGCTGCTCTTAGAGAAACTGACACTTGTCATTTGAGAGCATCCCATCCTCCGAGGACTTTGGCGAAAATCATCAGTGAGAAAACCCAAACCCAAACACCTACAAACCCAAAGTGATTGAGCATCATTGAAGAGATTGATCTGTGTGGATCCGGCTTATTAACTTTGAAGACTGTGCTTCTTCCAGACGGTTAGGCGTCATGGTCTAGAGCATCCAAGAGGAATTGTGGATCGCCGAGTGACCGAAGTCTGTGAAGGTTTGGAAGTCACTGAAGACTTACCACGAGTGATTGGGCGAGTGCGTGTGGCGTTAGCTCAAGGAGAATACGGTGAGGACTATGTGTCCGGGACTGTGTGTCCTCAGGTTTAAATACCTAGCCACTCCAACCAGATGTACAACTGAGACAGCAGTTGGAACTAGTCTACCAAATCATTGTCTTCACCAAGCTTACTGGTTCTATTTCCTCAACTCTTTCATTTCCTCAATACAGTTGTTATGTGCTTGTTCATATCTGTTTGAAGACTTTGACTGAAGACTTTCTCAATTTCCTCAGTTCAATTTCTTCAGTCTGTTTGTCTTCATCATGTACTATCCTGTGTTTACGCTTTTTGTACTCTGTGCTTGTCTTCATTTCATCATGATGACCATGATTGTGTTCTGTTATGTTTACTTTTGAGTACTTATTCCGCTGCAAGTAGTTCTTCACTAAGGAATTTCCTCATCCGCAAATTCATCAGTGAAGAATTTCATAAAAATCGCCTATTCACCCCCCCCCCTCTAGTCGATATAACGCACTTCCAATTGGTGTCAGAGCAAGGTACTCCCTTGTTCTGTGTGATTTTGGTTTAACCGCCTGGAGTTTTAGTTATTTCGACCGCAGGTATGGTCAAGGTCTCTGCTGGGTGTCCTACCTTCGATGGGACGGACTACCCCTACTAGAAGAATAAGATGCAAATGCATCTTGAGGCAATTGATAACGATCTCTGGTATGTTGTGGAAAATGGTGTTCCCTCAGTCACACCTTCTCTGAACGCTACTGATGTGAAGAGATTCAAGCAACTCGATTCTCAAGTGAAGAATATCATATGTGGCCATCTGAGCAAAGGACAGTATGTCGGTGTGGAACGACACCTATGGGATCACAAGAATCCCTACTACGGTTGCCGGGGCGCAGGGTTGCGAGGAGAGCAGGGCTAGTAGACAGCACAAAGGTCGTTTACCCAGGTTCGGGCCGCGAGGATGCACAAAGGTCGTTTACCCAGGCGGTCGTATACCTTGTCTGGCCAGTGGCTCGATTTGGCGTCATCCTGATCGACCAAAGAACCATCGACAACTCATCAATCCAGCGCCTTCCACTCTTGTGCAGCTTTTCAAAGGTCTTCGTTCTCAGGCCTCGCAACACTTCGGCATTTGCCCTCTCCGCTTGGCCGTTGCTCCGTGGATGTGCCACGGAAGCAAAACAGACCTTGCTGCCGAGGTCTTGGATGTACTGCATGAAGGTGTGGCTTGTGAACTGTGTGCCATTGTCGGTGATGACTCTGTTTGGCACACCAAAACGGCAGACCAGTCCTTTGAAGAACTTGATGGCTGGTGAGCGGTCACCTTCCTCCTTGCTTCCACTTCCGCCACTTTGTGAACTTGTCGATTACAGCGTGCAAGTACTCAAAGCCCCGACAACACGGGGAAAGGGCCCGATATATTGAACCCCGGATCGAGAATGGCCGGAGAGAGGATTGTTTGAAGGGCTTTAGTGGTGATGAATCTTCTTTGAATGGGCCTTGCGCTTCACACTTGGTTACTAGTGTAAATGCATCTGGAGGCGGTGGGCCATAAGAAACCTTGCCGGAATGCCTTCCCGGCAAGGGCCCTTGACCCTATGTGGGAGCCACATATGCCTCCATGTATCTCCGCCAACAGCTCTAGTCCTTCCTCCCGGGGGATGCACTTGAGTTTCACGCCGTTTGTCCTCCTCGGGTACAGGACGTCATCGACGAACTGGTACAGGGCGGACCGACGGGCTACTTTCTCTGCTTCTTCCTACTCCTCAGGAAGTCCCCTTTTTGGAGGAAGTGGACGGTATGCTGCGCCCATGCGGAGCACAGGGCTCGGCAGCAGGACCAAAACATTTCTTACGCCATGGGAGCGGTTGTCTCTACGGCCCGGGCTTGACGCCCTGTCGGAGCCAGTTGCTCTTGGACAGGCTCAACGTCCGTGGCAGCACCCTTGCCGGCAGCCCTAGGGGGCTCGATAGGAAAGTACTTGCCGGGACCAGATTTCCTCCGCTTGTTCTGCCCTGCTGATGGTTCGACGGATGGTTGAGTTAACCGGAGCAAAAAGGTACCTGGTTCCACAGGTAGCTTAATGCGACACGCTTTGACAGGTAATCGGTGATGTCGTTCTCCGCTCGGGGGACGTGCTCCGCCTGGATACCGTCAAAGTGTTCCTCCAGCTTCCTCACCTCATCTACGTAAGCTTCCATCAATGGTCTTTGATAATCCTTGTTGACCTACCTGACAACGAGCTGCGACTCACCCCTGATGATGAGCTTCTTAACCCCGAGGTTTGCCGCGATCCTGAGACCGGAAAACAATCCCTTGTACTCAGCGGTGTTGTTGGTGGACATCTCCCTGGGGAAGTGCATCTGGATCACATACTTGAGGTGTTCTCCGGTGGGTGCGACGAGTAGCACACCGGCACCGGCGCCTTGCAGCGAGAAAGCCCCATCAAAGTACATAATCCAGTCTCGGTCTGCTTCCTTGCCGGGGAGAGTGGTCTCCTAGATTTCTTCATCAGGCGTCGATGTCCATTCGGTGATGAATTCCACCAAGACGCTGCTCTGAATTGTTGAGGTACTTTAAAACTTTAAACCGATGCTTGACAGCTCCAAGACCCATTCCACAATCCTTCCGGTTGCATCTGGGTTGTGCAGTATCCGTTGCAACGGGAGGCGGGTGACGACAGTGATCTCGTGGGCCTGGAAGTAGTGACGCAGCTTCCTCGAGGCCATAAGGAGGCCGAAGAGCAATTTTTGCACGCCGGAATACCTCGACCTAGCCCCCTGCAAGTGAGAGATGACAAAGTAAACAGGGTGCTACATCATCTTCTTCCTTGGCACCACTTCACTCGACTGCGCGGGCATTGCCTTGGTGGCACCAGACTCCGCCGGGGCCCGCGCCTTGTCGGCACCACGCCCTGCCGGGGGAATCTTTGGCTTGCCATCCGCTGGTTCTGCCGCTATTGCTGCCTCCTTGTCAACCTCCCTCTATGCCACCAGTGTGGCACTGACCACTTGATCCGTCGCCGCCAGATACAGCAGCAACGGCTCTTGTGGTTTAGGCGCAACCAGTATTGGCGTGGAGGAAAGGTATTTCTTCAGATCCTTCAGTGCTGCCTCAGCTTCTGGTGTCCACTCTACGTAACTAGGTAGGCTTGCCGGCGCGTAAAGCCAGGGCAGCGTTGGGTGGACGGATCCCCATTGGCCTATCGGGTGTGCTTGTTGCCGGGCAAACCACCTTACCGCCCTTAGCGCGGCCACCCGAACTGTCGAGTTTGACTCGAGTCAGAGTCAGAAGCGTTGTCAGGTGCGGAAGGCTACCCCGCCACTCTCGATGCGGCAGCTTTGAGCTGTTGAGCGGATTCAAAACAGAACAAAGGCGTTGATAATTGTGGGGGCCCCTTTGCGTGCAGGTTTCCCATACATAGGCCAGATCTCCAAGGACGATAACCTTAAATGTAAAAGAAAATAATCCAAGGCTCTGAATGACTTAGCTTTTCTATTGCCGAGCTGGCGTCGTTCCTCCAGCCGCCTTCTTCTCAAAAACCGAAAGCGATGAAGAACTGCTAGGCTAACTACCAGACCAGATTCTCACAATTGCGCCCCCTACCTGGCGCGCCAAAGACACCGTTGTGGAACGACACCTATGGGGTCACAAGAATCCCTACTACGGTTGCCCGGGCGCAAGGTTGCGAGGAAAGCAGGGCTAGTAGATAGCACAAAGGTCGTTTACCCAAGTTCGGGCCGCGAGGATGCGTAAAACCCAAGTCCTGCTTTGGTGAGTGTATTTCTGGGAGTTCTTGAGCTCTCGAACTAGCTGTTGTCAGGCGTGGTTCGAAAGAGCCGAATCCTTCTCCTGGTCGCCTCGGGCCTCCTTTTATAGGAAAAAGGGGCTACCACAGTGGCACACAGGAGGTGGAAAGGTCTACAGTGGCATGAGGTTATCCCTCGTAATACAGGACAAGGTGCATTTAATGCATCCTTAGGTGTCCTCTTGCTTTATCGGAGATGGGGGCGAGGCCCGTCCCGTCCGTCGCCGCTCCTCCTCGCTTTGACAAGCGCCTCGGCCAGGGATGCGTGCGGTGCCATGTAGGCAGGCAGGCAGCTAAGTTGGCGCGGTGGTGGAGCCTTCACGAAGATTTGCATGCCGCCACGCAAGCACTTGATGAGTTGGCCTGGGAGCTTCATGTGGCCACGCAGGTGCCCACCCAGCTGGTTGGGCTGGCAGCTGCATGTGAACGGTGGTGGAAGCTTGGCTGACATGGGCTTGGCGGTGGCCTTGTCGGCGTCTTTGGCGAGGGCCTTACCGGGTGGCCCGGCAAGGGTCTTGCCGTGGCGTGCTGTCGTCCCCGGCAAGGATCTTGCCGGGGGTCTGGTGGCCTTCCTCGGCAAGGATCTTGCCGAGAATCGTCGTCTTCTAATCCTCATCTAATCTTGAATATGTCTTCACAAAGATCTGCATGCCACCACAGAGGTGCCTTCCCGAGCCCTGGCCCCACGCTGATGATGGCGCTGGGGGTCGTGGGCTCAAGGGTGGCTCGCTCTGTTGGTGCGAGGCGAGCTGTCCTGGCAAGGGTCTTGCCGGGGCCGCTGAGGCCGCCCAGCAAGGGTCTTGCCGGGGGAACCTGCTTCGTCCCTCTGCTCTTTGTGGTCTTGGCCTTGGTGTTTCTTTGATTGTCTTGGGCTTCGGTCTTACCTTGGCTCACCTCCCTCGTTCTGCTTGGTGTGGCCGTGGGCGCGGCTCTGACTGCCCATGCACAGGAAAAGTGGTACAAAGATGCACCCTTATTTTTTTACACCGACACAGTATGGAAGAGTGAGTGCTTTGGAAACTGCTAAGCTTATCTGGGATAGGCTGTCCAAAGTCAATGAAGGAGTCTCAACACAGTGTGACTCTCGAGTTGATGTTCTTCGCAATCTCTTCAACCCCTTCAAAAGACTCGACAATGAAAATGTTCAACAAACCTTCGATCGCCCCACTGACATCTCAAATGAGCTTCAAGCGCTTGGTACCACTGACATCACCGACCATGAGGTGGTGAAGAAATTGCTGAGATCGCTTGATTCCTCATTTGATACTTTGGCATTGATGATACAAGAACGTGCTGATTACAAGTCACTTGATCCCGCTGATATCCTCGAGAGGCTAAATACTCAAGAGTTCCAGCTTGCTGAGAAGAGATATCTCTATGGTTCGAGCTATGGCAGATCACGTGCCCTGATGGCCAAGGCTGTCTCTGAATCTGAAGGTGAAGATTCTGGTAGTAGCCTTGGTGATCCTAAAGAATTGAGCTAGGAGTTAGCACTACTCGTGAAGAAATTTCAGAGGTTCTCAAGACGTGGTCGCTTTGGAAAATCCTTAAGGAGGAATGATTCCTCATCCAGTGACTACAAGAAGTGGCTTTGTCACAAATGCAAGAAACCTGGACACTACATTCAAGATTGTCCTCAGTGGGAAAAGGAATCAAAGAAGAATAAATACAAGGATTACAGTTCTGATGATGTCAAGAAAAAGAAGAAATCCTCAAAATCTTCATCATCAAAATCCTCGAAGTCTTCGTCTCACAAGAAGAGCAGCTCCAAGAAGGCTCGGGCATTCATTGGCAAGGAAATGAACTCTGAGGCTGAATCTGAGGAACATGAGGAAGAGGAGGCATCTGAGGAGTCCGAGTCCGGTGTAGCGAGCCTAGCCCTCACTACTGCATTTGTCAGCAAGTCCATCTTCAACTCTGAAGAAAATGACATCACCAACAAAGCTAATGAAGGCAATGATGACTACGCTCCCACCTATTGCTTCATGGCAAAGGGTTCCAAGGTACTCAAATATACCTCCTCTGAATCAAGTGAGAATGAATCTGATGAAAACCTCAAGCCCAGCTATTCTAAACTTGCTAAGATTGTTGTGAAACAACAAAAGGCTTTTGAAAAGGTTCAAAACATGCTAGATAAAAGTGATGATATGTTGGGTGAAGCAATGGATCACACTAAAACCTTGACTGAAAATCTTCAGAGACTTCAGTCTAGGTTTGACAACCTTCAAGGTCATCATAACACTCTCTTATCTGATCATGAGAAGCTTTCTTATGAATTCCTTCAGAGAAAGCAAGATCTTGAGAAGCTAAGACTGAGCTATGAAGATCTTCAGAAGAAGCATGATTCATTACTTGCTCAAGAATCAGCGCTTCTCAGGAAGAATTTGTTCCTCCATGTTTGAAATGCATTGAACGTGAATCTGCTAATTCTTCACCTGAATGTTCAAATGCTTCTAATGCTAAAAATTCTTCTACTGTCTCTGCTATCACTAATTCCTCATCTGAGGACATTGCTAGTATCACTGATGATGCAAAGCTGAAGGAATTGTACATGACAGGCATGTACAAAAGCCTCAAAGGGCATCAGACTCTTTGTGATGTGCTTAAAAAGCAGATCCTCAACAGGAACCCTAGGAAAGAGGGTATTGCCTTTGAGAGGAAATTCAATGTTGATGGTACATATTGGAAGCCTGATCAGTACCCTGAAACCTCATGGGTTGCTGCAAAGGGACCTCCAGTTGATCCATCTAATCTATCTGTCTTTACATGTGAATCTCCTCATTCTTCTGATGAGTCATTTGACTCCAACTATAAACTGTTCAAAAATCAGAATGGTGAAGTATTTGCTAGATATGTTGGCACTAACTGCAGGAATGAATCCGCTATGAAGAAAATATGGGTTCCCAAAAGGTGCCTTGAAAGTCTTCAAGTGAATGTCCTCATGACACCACCTGTGAAGAATAGGAACCCCAGATCAAATTCCTCATACGGACCAAATTCCTCACGTGGATCATGTTCCTCAAAAGGATCAAAGTCCTCATATGATTATCACCGTGCTAACAACTCTGTTTCGCAGGGAAGAGCTAAGGGCTATGAATATGAGCATTATTCTTCTAATCATTATGTTCATAAGTCCTCGAAGAATTTCTCTACTTATTCATATGCTTATCTTAATTCCTCTTATGTGAAACGAAATGGGCTGGCTTCTATGCCACCTTTCTCATATGGAGCTCGCAGAGTGATGAACTCTTTGCCACCCCTTCAGATGTGGGTGGTGAAGAGAAAGAACTAATCTCTTCTGCGAGGTCGGGTCTCTGAGACATGCTCAAGCGTCTCAAGAATTTCTTTGGAGACACGAAAAGTGCTGAAAATGCGCAGCTAATCATGAAGAAATGAACTTTCATTTCTCACATCCTCATCTTTGCTTTATCTGTTCTATTGCTTGATGAAATTGATCGATGAATTGTGATGTCATATTCTTCAGCGATGAAGTATATGAGTTAAATAAGTTGCACTAATTCATCTGCAGGATGATCAACCCAAAGCCACCGAGTGGGTCCTCGATAGTGGATGTACAAATCACATGACCGGTGACAAGAATCAATTGATGGATGCTCCTTATCTCCATCTCATCTGAAGCATATCATCTTGACAAAGGCAAAAGTCGGTATTGGGTCTAGGTAAGGTTGCGATCACAAAGGATCGATACATGGACAAAGTCATGCTTGTCGAGTCCTTAGGATACAACCTCATATGCATCTCAATGCTTTGTGATCTTGATATGGTTGTTGTCTTTGGCAAATATCGTTGTGTTGTGGTTATGGAAGCTGACAATTCCAAAGTCTTCGAAGGCTTTAGGAGAGGAGACTTGTATATTGTTGATTTCTCTACAGGACCACAATCAGCCATGTGCCTACTTGCAAAAGCTTCAGAAGGCTGGCTATGGCATCGACGACTTGGTCATGCAGGCATGAGGAATTTGCACACACTTGCGAAGAAGAAGCATGTCATTGGCATTGAGAATGTCAAATTCCTCAAGGATCACTTATGCGGAGCCAATGAAGCTGGGAAGATGACAAAGGCTAAGCATCCAGCGAAGACTATCATGACCACTACTCGACCATTTGAATTGCTTCATATGGATCTCTTCGGTCCTAACCATTATTCTGTAGTTTCAAATGATGCATCTCAATATGGCTTTGTTATTGTTGATGATTACTCTCGATACACATGGGTACACATTGTTGCCTACAAACATGAAGTGCGGAAGTCTTCAAGCGATTTTCCTCGAGGGCTTCAACCAACTTTGGTGTGAAGATCAAGCACATCGAGGTGACAATGGGCTGGGTTCAAGAATTCTGGTCTTGATGACTATCTTGCTGAACTTGGTATTACTCATGAGTTATCGCTCCTTATACTCTGGCGAGAATGGTGTCGTGGGCGCAAGAACGAGGACTCTTGCTGAGATGGCTCGCATTATGCTTGATGAATACAAAGCATACGTCGTTTCGGATTGATGCAATTGATACGCGTGCCACATCATCAACAGAGTTTATCTTCACAAATTCTTCAAGAAGACTGCCTATGAACTCCTCAACGACAGAAACCCAATGTGAGTTATTTCAAAGTCTTGATTGCTAAATGTTGGATTAGAGATCCTCATCACAACTCAAAATTTGCACCGAAAGCACATGAAGGTTTTATGCTTGGTTACGGAAAGGACTCGCACACCTACAAAGTCTTCAACAACGTTCTTCACAAGGTTGTTGAAACTGTAGATGTGCGGTTCGATGAAACTAATGGCTCGCAAAGAGAGCACCTACCTTCTGTGATAGATGAACCAGCACCTGAGGAATCTATCAAGTTCAAGGCTACTGAGGATGTCATTCCGACCGAAGAATCAGCTGAAGAATTCATTCCAGAACATGAAGAATGTCGAGCTAATGCACCTGAAGAAAATGCTAAAGAAAATGGTACTAAAAAGAAAATGCTGATCAAATTCCTCGACGACAACCAGCTCATCCTCGCGTTGCCAACGAAGTGCAGATTGAGAAAATCATCAGCGACATCAACATTCCAGGTCCTCTCACATACTCAAAAGCTTCACATTTGTCTAACTTTTGTGGGCACTTTGCTTTCGTCTCTATCACAGAGCCCACTAAGGTAGATGAAGCATTTCTGGAGCCTGAGTGGATTCAAGCCATGCAAGAAGAATTACATCAATTCGAGCTCAACAACGTCTGGGAACTGGTCAAACGTCCAGATCCTCGCAAGCACAATATCATTGGCACAAAGTCGATCTACCGCAACAAGCAAGATGAAAATGGCCTTGTGGTGAGGAATAAGGCACGGCTAGTAGCTCAAGGCTACACATAGGTTGAAGGAATTGATTTCGATGAAACTTTTGCACCTGTTGCTAGACTTGAGGCTATTCTCATATTACTTGCTTATGCTAACCATCATGATATCACTTTATATCAAATGGATGTGAAAAGTGCATTCCTCAATGGTAAGCTTGAGGAAGAAGTATATGTAGCTCAACCCCCAGGTTTTGAAGATCCAAAGCATCCTGACAAAGTCTTCAGACTCAATAAGGCCCTCTATGGCCTCAAGCAGGCCCCTCGGGCGTGGTATGATACTTTGAAGGAATTCCTCATGAAGAAAGGCTTCAAACCCGGTTCACTCGACCCTACTCTTTTCACTAAATCTTATGATGGTGAACTGTTTGTGTGCCAAATATATGTTGATGATATTATCTTTGGCTGTACTGACCAACGTTATAGTGATGAATTTGCTTATATGATGAGTGAAGAATATCAAATATCTATGATGGGAGAATTGAAATTCTTCTTAGGTCTTCAAGTTCGTCAACAACGCAATGGCATATTCATATCTCAGGAGAAATACCTCAAGGATGTACTGAGGAAATTCGGCATGCAAGATTGCAAAGGCGTCAAAATTCCTATGCCCACAAATGGCCATCTGTGCACTGATGAAAATGGTATTGACTTTGACCATAAGGTATACCACTTCATGATTAGTTCTTTATTGTACTTATGTGCATCTAGGCCAGATATAATGCTAAGTGTTTGCATGTGTGCCCGATTTCAAGCTACATCGAAGGAATCACACCATAAGGCTGTGAAACATATTCTTCGATATCTAGCTCACACACCAACTCTTGGATTATGGTACCCCAAGGGCTCGGCTTTTGATCTCATTGGATATTCTAACTCTGACTATGCTGGTGATCGTGTGGACCGCAAGTCAACATCTAGTACATGTCATTTCCTCGGACGGTCTTTGGTCTGTTGGTCCTCGAAGAAACAGAACTGTGTATCACTGTCTACTGATGAAGCTGAGTACATTGCTGCCAGTTCTTGTTGTGCTCAATTGCTATGGATGAAGCAAATTCTCAAGGACTACAACGTCAACGTGAAGAATGTGCCTCTCTACTGTGACAATGAGAGTGCCATCAAGATTGCTCACAACCGAGTTCAGCACTCGAAGACATAGCACATTCAGATTCGTCATCATTTTCTTCGCGATCATGTGTGGAAGGGCGACATTTCTATTGAGCATGTGAAGACTGAAGAATAGCTAGCCGATATCTTCACAAAGCCCTTGGATGAGAATAGATTTTTTCTTCCCCCTCTATGCTAAACTCAACCCAATCTATTCACAAATTCTGCATGTGCGTTCTATTTGAAACTCGTTCAAAATCTTCAATGTGTCCTTGTCAACTGAAGAATGTGCGAATGGAACTTTTAACTTATCTTATCCAAATTTTCGGCTTTGCTGCTCAAATCGTTCTGCATCCCACGAAAACACTTATCTATTCACCCACGATCTCACACGATCTCCACTTCTCAGTACGTGGGTGACACATGTCAAGTGAATGAGAAGGGTCAAGGGCACGTTCGTCCAATTTCTTCGGGCAAATAGTTTTTCACCGTGGCTATAAATACCCCTTCCCTTCCTCACTTCTCCTTTACTCCGCTCGACCTCACTCCCGCTCGAGCTTCTCAAACCCTAGCGTTGCCGCTACTTCATCATCGCCGGTGAGGAAGAGCTTCACTGCCTCGACCTCGTCGCCGTCGTACTCGCGCCGGTAGCAGATTTCTTCACTCCGCCGTCGCCGTAGCTGTCTTCCTCTGCCGAGTTAGGGCGTGAAAGATCTGCACTGACGAACTACACATCTCCACTTCCCAGTTCGTCATGTTCTTCGTCCAGGGTAATTAAAAGTTACTTTTACTGCCCTCTTTGATTCAAATGTTTTCTACAAAATCTTCAAAGGTGTTTATCCTTCAGATTCTCACACACTAAAACACCTCACATGTCACCGGTTCTTGATTCATTTCTCTAAGTTATATTTTTGTTCAAGATTCCTCAATTTTGTGGATTTCTGATCTGCACAACTCTGGAACCTAAGACAAAGAACGCTTAGTGAAATTCTTCAAGACTCATCTGGTCAAATTCCTCAAACTTGTTCTTTTTACAAAATCTTCTGAGAACGCATATGACCTCTCCAAATTCCTTGGAACTATACTTTGTTCATAGGTACTCATGTCCGCTGCTGAATCACTAGGTTCTCATCAACTTAACTCATTTGCAGCATTTCTCGAAGAAAAGTTGCATACATCTTCAGAAAATTCCATCGTTCCAATTCCTCATATGAAGAAAATGGCTGATGGAATGAAACCACAGAAAGGAGGAAATAGGCCTGAGGTCAACACTGCTTTTGAAATCCCTGAGGACATCTATGCTAGGTACTGCACACCCCCTGAGGAAGATAAAAATTAGCGCAAGGTGCGCATTCAAAAGATTGAGAGGAGATGGGCAAGAGAGTGGAGGGAGTACATATATGTTACTCCAAAGTACATGAAGAAATTCGCTGTTACCCCTCCATGCTCAAGACCTCCATTGGCACCTGGCCAAGTAGCTGATCCCACTAGCCTCAAGCGTGGTGAGGACTATCCTGAAGAATGGGCCAAGCGCCAGGCCAAGTTGGCCAAACAGGCAAAAGATGCAGTGAGGAAATTCAACGAGGACTCTATTGCTGCTGCCACTGCTGAGGCCTCTGCTAGCAAGCCGAAGAAGGCCATGGCAAAGAAGCCTGCGGATAAGCCAAGTGCTTCACCTTCAATGGCCTCACGGCCAAGTTCCTCAGCAATGCCCTCACGGTCGGATTCCTCAAAGCCATCATAGCAAAATCCTCAAACTGCTCCTGCTCCTCCAAAGTCCTCAGCTCCTCCGCCAAAGTCTTCGGCTGCTCTGACCAAATCCTCTAGACCTGTGCATCTCGCCACGTGCCAAAGGACGACATGCATCTCTATTGCCTCAGGAGCTTCTGCTAGTTCCTCAGCTGCCCCAAATTCTTCAACGGGACCCTCTCTGCTGAAGACAAAGGCCACTACTGGACGAGGTTCTCGCCCAAGTCCTCACAAGAAGCAGGTCGCCTTCCAAGTGTCGTCTGATGAAGACGAAGCTGATGATGATGAACTTGCAGAAATCATCAGAGATAGGCAGGTCAAGGACGCTAGTGCCAAAGGAAGCAATGTGCCACTACTTTTGGATCCGAAGCTGATCCTAGACTTCATCGATCTCTGGCACAAGGATCCCAACACACCTTTGCCTGAGATGAACCTCACACCAGGTCAAAGTCATATTTTGACTGCCTTCATTGAAGAAGACAAATGGAAATATGAGAAGGCAAGGCAGCTGAAGAAAGCTCGGTACAGGAAGGACCGCTTCCTGAAGAAAAACGTTGTCTCTGTGATAACTGAAGAACTAGTGAAGATCCACGCTAAAATCAAAGGCCTCAATGATGACTTCAATGCTTACTATGCTGATTGGCAAGGAGCCAAGGTCAGGTTAGTAAAACTGACTGAGAAATACACTTCAAAGGTTGCAGATCCATCGCAACCAGAAATTCCTCAAGCCGAAGCATCTGCTCAACCCTCTTGAAGAAAATGCGGCTGCCGATGACAATCGGTCTTTGAAAAAATGTTAGTTCGGGGCTGATGACGCATTCTAGTCATTGAAGAAATTGCGGGGCATCCACTAGTGGTGCGCTGAAGAAAATGAAGAAGTCGGAACAATCGCATCGATTGTGCAGCTGAACAAATTCAACCAGATTCTCTGCTCCTCCTGCGCCTACCCCAACTCCGATCCTTCCATCGCATCGGATGTGAAGAAGACCAAGGCTGCAGGCGTGCAGCGGTGAAAAAAAGGAAAGCATCAGCTTCATCATTCTTGACCTTCAAGAAGATGAAGAAATTGACAAGCTCATTTGCAAATCCAATTGATGTTTTTCATGTTTCCAGCATGCCATCAAAGGAAATCGTCCCTTTCGATGAAGAATATGTGATCCCCAGCAGATCTGATGAAGACATTCCCTCTGCTGCTTCCTCAGAGCAGATGGATGAAGAAATTGAAGCGGATGCAATCCCTTCAAATCCAATTGTCTCCTCGCCCATGCCTCAGTTCACAGCTGAAGAGGCTGGCGTTGAGGAATTGGATGAACAAAATTCTGATGTGGACATTGGGAATACTACTCCATTGATGAATGATGATTTTTGGGATAGTTAGCATCCCAACTCCCCTCTATTCATGCCATTGCAACAAATCCCTCAGTCCCCTGCACAAACTGTTCAAATGGGCTCTGAAGAAAATCAACCCACTGCATCTGTACATGAAGAAATTCCAGCCACTAGTGCTGAAGAAACTGTTGTTGTTGAATCCTTGAAGACAAAGACTGCCACTGAAGAGGAACCAGAAATTCCTCAGCCTGAAGAACCTGAGATTGCGGTTCCTGAGGTTGTGATGCAACTGACTGACACTCCTCAACCCAAGCCAAAGAATCCATTCTCAAGGAAGCAAAAATTCAAAACTGATGATTTCCTTGGCGAGCACGTATTCTTCACTGATTACAATCCCTATGACTCTGCTCGCATTAGAAAGAGGCGTTTCTGGACTGCCAGCCAGGCAAATTTCTATTCCTCAGTGCTGTTCAACAAAGATAAAGTCTTCGATCATGAGCACATTCCTCACGTGGATATGGAATCTCTGTCGTGCTTCGGCTGGACTGTTAAATTTCTGCACTGACATCTGTGATTGGAATGAAGAACTCATTCTTCAATTCTATGCAACGCTGCACATCACCGAGACTCTGAAGATGTGAATTCATGGGTGTTGGACTGGATGACCGAAAATACTCACTATAAGGCACCAGCGACTGAATTGCTTCGTGCTCTGCCTCTCAGTCCTCCCCTTGAAGCTGCTCGTTGCATGTACCAAGAGCCTGAGCTTACAAACCACTATATGCAAGTGCTGATGAAACCATTGAAGCCAGGTCAGGCCCCAAGAACAAAATTCCTCGTAAAGGAATTACTATATGTGCCTCGGACTGTCTATCGCATTCTGACGAATACATTGAGTCCTATTAAGGGCCACGACTCGAATGAAGAAGAAGTCGTTGGCATCATGAAGAATCTGCTTTTCAATATCATGCATGGCGTTCCCATCAACTTCCATGATTTCTTCATGAGGACTCTGGAAAAATGTCGCAATGTCACCATTTGAGTTGAAGCCTTATGCTCCGTGGATTATGAGATTCATCAGAACAAGGTCTTCACTCTACTACAAAGCTGATACACTGAACCATTGCAGCTACTTGCCCCCGATTGAAGTCCTCAAATTGACATTTTCCTCAGCTGATGACAAGGGCAAGGCTTCTTCTGTTATTGATGAAGCCATTCGTCCATTGGATGGTCAATTTTGCAAAGCTGCATCTTATTCCACCAATGATGACTCTGTCACCAATGCACCCAAGCAAAATCCTCAAGGCACAGCTCCCAGGGTGATGACTGATCATGAGCTTCTCCTCAGTCTTCACCAGAAGGTTGATTATAATCACAAATGGGTCAAGCGTCAGTTTGGTTCAATTCTTCACAACAGGACTGCTACCCACAATGCAGTGAAGAAAAACCATTACTACCTTCATGAAACCCTCAACCGTACCTGGGCTGTTCTGTCTCACATTTATAGCGCAGAAGATCTGAAGAACATGGGTCTCAAGGAAGATTTTGACTGGTCTGCTCCTCCACCGAAGAAATACAAGAAGGTAAAAGTTCCTTCCTTGGTGGCCAGCTCCTATTCTTCATCGCGCAACACCGACAAGCATGAAGACTTGGACGACACTGTGGCAGGCCCTACATCAACAATTGACCCCAACAACGCTGGCGCTCCTTCATCAACTTGAGATTCTTCAGGGGTGTTAGTCCTCAGTTTCGATCCTTTTGGTCATTCGATGACAAAGGGGGAGAAATTTGAGTTAGTCTTCAAGCGGGTCTATCTTATATGGGCGTTTTTTTGTTAAGTTACAACTCTCATTCTTCTGATGACTTTGCTGGATCGAGTTGTAAACTTAAACTCTATGGTGACCTGATACTTTTGTTGTTTTCTTCTACATGCTTATTCCTCATTAATGTTTACGCACGCATGCTGAATTACATCAGTCACCATATTTCATCATGCATTTCAAATTCTTCATATTATATGTCAAATGCGTGTATGAATTACAAGATATAGGGGAGATCTCCATTACTTTACTCTTCAAGTGTGCGTTGCTTCAACAGCAAATTCCTTACTATGCACATCTTCAGGGGGAGTTCTTCTATATCTTGCAATCAAATTCCTCAATCTCAGTAGTTACACTTCATATGTTTATCCTCGTTGAAAACTTAACCTATATTGTCATCAATCACCAAAAAGGGGGAGATTGTAAGTGCATCCAGTGCCCCTAAGTGATTTTGGTGTATTGAAGGCTTATAGGTTAAGGGACTAATGTGTTTATGAGTGTACACAGGTCTATAAGTCTATGAGGAGTTTGATATTTACAGAGAAAATCGACCCCTAAAAATGAAGTTCTTCGACTGAAGACTTTGGATTTCTGAAGACTTTTTGAAGACTTTGAAAGTGAACAAATTGGTGTGACCTTGAAGACTTGGTATTCATTTGAGGAACATGAAGCTGAAGACTTCTGTTTTCGTAGTTTCATTTTCTCTTTCTTGAGTCATAGGAAACACCGTACTGTTAAAGGGGGTCGAGGAAATACTAAGGAAAAATTTACATGTGATGCTCAACTCAAAATCCTACACCTACCAATCCCTTCGAGTGAAGCCATTGGAAATCTCATATAGTTCAGTCATATTCTTCATTGACAGAGACGAAGTTTTTCTGGTCTCTAAGGAATTTGTTCTGACTGAGGAGTTAGGAATTCGCCAGTGCGGATTGCCTACACAGTGGGGAACATGATAGCACTGAGGAATTTGATACTCAAATTTCTGACCGTTGATGTGCTACGCGCAAGCTGTCCCAAAATATCTACCCACCTAACGTTCATATCATTGAAGGGCATTTATGTCTTATCATGTCAGGCTGCTCCCTAGGCTATAAATAGTCGCCCCCTACAACCACTAGCTGGTTGGCTGCTCCGAGAGAAACTGACACTTGTCATTTTCGAGCATCCCATCCTCCGAGGACTTTGAGCGAAAATCATCGAGCGAGGAAAACCCAAACTCAAACACCTACAAACCCAAAGTGATTGAGCATCACTGAAGAGATTGATCCTGCATGGATCCGACGCTTGTTACCTTTGAAGACTGTGCTTCTTCCATACGGTTAGGCGTCATGGTCTAGAGCATCCAAGAGGAATTGTGGATCACCGAGTGACGGAGCTTGTGAAGGTTTGGAAGTCACCTGAAGACTTAACACGAGTGATTGGGCGAGATCTGTGTGACCTTAGCTCAAGGAGAATACGGCGAGGACTGTGTGTCTGGGACTGTGTGTCCTCAGGTTTAAATACCTAGCCGCTCCAACCAGATGTACAACTGAGACAGCAGTTGGAACTAGTCTACCAAATCATTGTCTACACCAAGCTTACTGGTTCTATTTCCTCAACTCTTTCATTTCCTCATTATAGTTGTTGTGTGCTTGTTCATATCTGTTTTAAGACTTTGACTGATGACTTTCTCAATTTCCTCAGTTCAATTTCTTAAGTCTGTTTGTCTTCATGTTGTACTATCTTGTGTTTACGCTTTCTTTACTCTATGCTTGTCTTCATTTCATCATGATGACCATGCTTATGTTCTGTTATGTTTACTTTTGAGTACTTATTCCGCTCCAAGTAGTTCTTCGCTAAGGAATTTCCTCACCCGCAAATTCCTCAGTGAAGAATTCATAAAAATCGCCTATTCACCCCCCCTCTAGTCAATATAACGCACTTTCAGTACTCCACACCGGAGATGCTTCGTCCACACCCCCGAGCCGCCCCACCGACGCCCCGGCCGACGGCCTCTGATCCTCTTCGCCGACACCTTCCTCAACCCTACCGGAGCCGCTTCACCGACACCATCGTCAACCCCACCGGAGTAGCTTCGCCTATACCATTTTCAACCCTACCGGGGCCGCTTTGCCAACTCACAAGTCCACGGCCACAGAACCGCTTCCTCGCACCCTCATCCAACCTACCGGAGCAGCTTCTGACGCCCCATCCACGGCCGCAGATCCGCATCATCGACACCATCCTTAACCCAACCACCGGAGCAGCTTCACCTACGCCCTCGTCCACAACCACAGATCCGCTTCGCCCACACCGTAGTCCACCCTACCGGAGCCGCTCCACAAACACCCTACTCGACGGTTCTATATCTCCTTACCGGAGCCGCTCCACAAAGACCCTACTCGACGGTTCTATATCTCCTTACCGGAGCCGCTCCACAAAGACCCTACTCGACGGTTCTAGATCTCCTTACCGGACCCGAACAGCCAGTGCAGCATCATCACCCTTGACATTTCTACCTGATTCCCACCGTCTGGCAAGATGCCAAGCACCCGCCACGGCCTAGGTACTTGTCACCTTTAAACCCGTCCAGCATCACCTGCCCGATGTACTTCAAATATACTAACAGTCATTTGTTACTGTTATGCAAGCGGAAAAAACTACAAGGGCGATGTTTCTTACGGATCTAACAGCTTGGCCAACCAAGATCTGGACCGAGGCATTGCTATGATCTTATGGCGTGTCTCTCTCTCTTGTATTGTTACTGCTCCCAATAAGCTTTGCTAGGATTTTCACCAAGAATCCCTTTGTGTAGACAATGATTTCTACTCTTGGCTGCTAAATTAGATATGTAGATGTCATACATGATACTACCTCGTACCTCCGTTCCTAAATATAAGTCTTTCTAGAGATTCCACTATAGGCTACATACGGAGCAAAATGAGTGAATCTACACTCAAAAATGCATCTATATACATATGTATGTGGTCCATACTAGAATCTCTACATAGACATATATTTAGGAGCAGAGCAAGACATTACACAAAATCGTAGGTGGCATGTAGGAATTCCATTACACTACATTAGGCTCCCTTAGAGTGCACGCTAGT
This sequence comes from Aegilops longissima, assembly GCA_021605205.1. NCBI lineage: Eukaryota > Viridiplantae > Streptophyta > Magnoliopsida > Poales > Poaceae > Aegilops > Aegilops longissima. Next base: position 486,668,186 of record CM038682.1, on the reverse strand, counting down.
CCGAGACACGAGTCATGGCTAGTTTATGCTACGCACACAATCATTAATTGGTGGTTTAAATATGCATAGGGATATGCAATGTATTATCATGTAGAGATGTCGAAATTAGCCATGTCAACTTGCGATAGGGTTACACAATGGAAAAGTACAAGATGTATGTGGCAATTTCATGGAACATTGCAAAAAAGGAGAGCCATGGTGAGCCTATACAGTGTGCTATGGTACGTCACTCCTCCATTGCAATCATCGTGACATGTTATTTGTATGTCAATTCGATTGGCCAAGTTTCTTAGGGACAGTTATTATGAGTTATCCTAAAAAAATAAGCACCTGTGAATATAAGCTCCATGTAATAAGCCAACCAGTTCTTTTCATTGCATTTTCAGCTTATCTTTGGTATGATCAGTGAAAAGTCTAGATTGTATTATATTTTTTCATTTTGCTGCCCATATGAAAATTAATTTGACTTGCAAACATCACAAATTGAACCCAGTGCAGTAATTAATAAGATAGGAAAACAGACCATCACTATTTGCTCAAAATGCAAATACAAAGATACCATCTACTTGGCACAATCTACTTTGGTCAATGTTTTCCATAGAGATCCCATTGCCTAGTTTAAACGAAAAACACATGACCCACATTTAAATGAAGAACAATTATTTACTGAAATTCGATGGTCCAAGTGGCTGGTTATTATCATATAGCAGCACCACCTGAAAGCATCATATAGCAGCAGCAGCTCATAGCAACTCATCATACAAAGAGACGGCGATTATGCGATTCATCATATACCAGCAGCAGCTCATAGCAATTCATCATATAGCAGCAGCAGGAGCAGCTCATAGCAATTCATCATATACCAGCAGCAGGAGCAGCTCATAGCAATTCATCATATAGCAGCAGCAGGAGCAACTCATAGCAATTCATCATATAGCATCAGCAGGAGCAGCTCATAGCAATTCATCATATAGCAGCAGCAGGAGCAACTCATAGCAATTCATCATATAGCAGCAGTAGGAGCAGCTCATAGCAATTCATCATATAGCAGCAGTGTGCAGTTCATCATATACCAGCAGCAGCTCATAGCAATTCATCATATAGCAGCAGGAGGAGCAGCTCATAGCAATTCATCATATACCAGCAGCAGGAGCAGCTCATAGCAATTCATCATATAGTAGCAGCAGGAGCAACTCATAGCAATTCATCATATAGCATCAGCAGGAGCAGCTCATAGCAATTCATCATACAGCAGCAGCAGGAGCATCTTATAGCAACTCATCATATAGCAGCAGCAGCTCATAGCAATTCATCATATAGCAGCAGCAGCAGCAGCTCATAGCAATTCATCATATAGCAGCAGCAGCTCATAGCAATTCATCATATAGCAGCAGCAGGAGCAGCTCATAGCAATGCATCATGTAGCAGCAGCAGAAGCAGCTCATAGCAATTCATCGTATAGTGGATCAGAATGAAAATTTGGCAAAAAATCAGAGGAGATCCTCACCTTGTTGGATGAGCTCATCCTTCAACAGCACCTCAAGGCCACGGCCTGGGAGGTGGGGAGGGGGAATAAGTGATCAGGTGTAAGTTAAGTGGGATATTTCGCCCGAACTGCGGATGTCGTGTTCTCCACAGGGACTAGACGACGGCGACTATGCTCTGGCTAAAGCTAGGTGAGAATTTGGATGATGAGAACAGAAAGTAAACCTAAACTATCAAGATTGTCACCAATGAAAATGCGGATAAGCAAATGTAGATTTAGATTTTACTAACTTTCTTTTTGATATTTTTGTAATACTTGAGAAATTAAGATACTAGCACAAGCTAACATCAATGACAAGAGAAGTAAAAAGGACATGAACATAACACACACATATGCGTATATATCACAAGAACAATAAACTGGATACTAATCATCAGCAAGTACAGAATATATATGACATATATAGCTAGATCTCATACATTCAAAATGAGGGACACAATATAACAGTACAAATTGTCACTGGTCAACAAAATAATTAAGAAACACACATGTCTTCGGACTGAACAAATATCATCATCACACAACAATATTTTTGATGAATTACACTCACACACACACACACACCCACATATACTAGCAGAATACTAATTGATAGAACCAAAATATAATAGATCAAGTATCTCCCAAAGTAACAAGGTATGAACTAGTCAGGGCATACTAATCAAGCATTTATATTACAAATTCGAAACTGAACCAAACAGCAGGATACTACACTTATCAAAACTGAACATTACATTGTACTAGTTATGACACTTCTGAAGATTACAGAAATTTGAGAGAGAGAGAGAGAGCAGCATCAGCAGCAAGATTGGGAATGGAGCAGCAGCATGGGCGTGAGGAGAGAAGCAGCAGGGGTAGGGGAGATGGGACAACAGCAAAGGAAAGGAGTAGTAGCAGCAGTATGGAGGCGCTAGGGAGAGGAGCAGAGATGCAGCAGTAGAGATGTGGGGAGTGGCAAAGCACAATAGCAGCAGCAGGTTCAGAGAAGGAGCAGGACAGTGGGGATGCGGGAAGAAGAAGTAGAAGAGCAGCAGCAAGGTTAGGAGAGGAAGAAAGGTGGAGGAGCAGTAGCAGGGGAGGAAGAGAGAAAGAGCAGCAGCGCGGGGGCGTTCACGCGGATGACCAGACGCCCGTGCCGCCCTTGTATGGTCGGGCGCGCAAGATGTGGCGATGGCTGGAGATGGTGGTGAGTGGTGGATGCTGGTGGTGGGTGTTGGCGTTGGTGATGGATGGCGTTGGAGGGATGGTAATGGAGTGGCGGCTGGATGGCGCACCACCATGCCGCCTGCCGGAGGTGAAGAAGGAGGGGTGAGGGAGAGAGATGTGATGCCAGGCCCGAATAGGGATCAGGGCTGCTGCTAGGGATTTTGATCCCCTCCCTGATCTGCCACTTTTGCCCTTTTGCCCTTCCACTTCTCTTCTTTCTTCGCAAGATGATCCCTCCAACTTTAGCTTGACCCCTCTGGTTACTTCTTTTCTTCACGGTCGGGTCCCTCCGTAAATTACAACAACTACAGTTTCTTGACACTCTCCATTATAGAAGGATTTTGGGCCTTTTCGCCCTTTTCTGCAAAACATGGAGGAGTGTTGTAAATGTAGCATAATGGGGGTATTTGAATATTTCTTAAGTAAATAATGTGAAAATATGATTACAATGTGATGCAAAAAGGCTAAAAAGATTATATGAAGAAATGCTCTATCAATAAGGTGCCTTACGCATGATGTGGCATCGACCATAGTTGTGCAGCGCTGCTTAGAGTAGTCGTTGGACGAACCACAGTGGAGCTGCTGCTTTGGAGACCATGAGAATGAGGCGGAACCGGTGGGAGGACCAGCCGGGAGATTTGCCCCTACCATGACCATGTAGCCTAGCTGCCGAGCATCGTCGAGGACCAGGCGAGATGGGACCAAATGGCGGCGGCTTCTTGGAGGAACCCTAGTGTTGCGAGGCGGGATCGAGGTAGGGGAAAGGGAGAGGAGATGCAAGCCACAGGCAATGAACAGCTTGCGTGTTTGTTTTACTTGAGGGTGAGGTGTGGCGGCGTCACCAGTTACATTTTGAGTGTAATATAGGCGGACAACGAGTCATTTCACTATTCCCTTCCTTCAATTTTAGTGAGGTTCTACCGAAACACCGCCCCCCCCCTCAAAGAGAAATTAGTTAAGCCCAACACCATAACTCAAAAATGACTTCTTTACATCTTTTATGGCTTATTCGACAATAAGCCTTGAAAAGCGAATAGAACGGCCCTTAACCTGCAATTCAATTATCGTGCAATGATGAATCACTCCTGCTGCTATAGTGTACATTTAGGCATCATCATACATGGCATAACCTAATACATGTGCATTCCATTGTAGAATCTGGAATATGCAATGTTTATGTTAGTTCATACATTGCACATGATGTTTAAATGCCCCTTAAATCTGGTCAGTCAAGTGATGGTCTTTAAGCCTCCTTCTTTGCTTCTTTTCTTGATATGTAAGATTTTCTCACACATCTGTTTAATTGCTTGTTTGCATCGGCCAGCCATACTAGGACTGTTTGCTTTGATTACTTGTTGTTCTTGACCTAACACTCTAACAGAGCTTGTCAACGATTTAAACACTAAGGGCTGCTGTAGTGGGGCCTTTTATAACTCATAGGTGACATAAAGGTTTGGCTATACACTAAAGTAGGCTCTCCAAGAGTACCTGGAGATCCAGTTCGAAGGTATGCCTAGTTTTTACATAGTGCAAACATAGTAAATGCTCATTTCATTGTGTGCAAGTGCAAGAGATGCGGCATGTTTCATTATATGGTGTTGTTTTGTTATAATCTCATCCTTTTGTGTTCACAGACTGGAAAGTATGCATATTTATCTTCAAGGAGGCGAGTAACTAGTTTGTGTCACCTTGCGGAGGGTGCAATGAAGATAAGATTGAGGATTTCCAAGTACAAGATGTTAGGAAGGAGCCTTGCAAGAGAAGTAGGAGCTGCTGTGAGCCTCTTCAACTTGTTAAGGTAAGTCACATATCCAACTCAATAGTTCAATTCCTTGTTTGTTTCAGGCATAGTTAATTTGCTCTTTTCAATTGCTTTATTTGTCCTCGATTAATGAGATGCCCAAAGAATGATGCCTGATGTTGGGTACTTGTATAACTATTAGTTGACATAATTAAAGACCTTACAATTTAGTTACTCTGCCGAAGTGTGCCTGAAGCTTTGAAGTCTATTAACCAACTATTATTGAATGAGGCTCACAATCTAGTTTATACTAGGCTAATGATTGCATAATTTTGCTTGCTGTAGTATGTTTGTATGAAATCCTCACATTGTTCATTATGCTCCCTAAGACTTTAATTGAGCTCTGAGAATGGCCAACTACTTGCTTACTTCTCATAGCGTGTTGTCTAAATTTGTAACTTATGCGTGTTTTGGATTGGGCCCCAACATCATGCTCCTCTGGTGAGCTAAGAGAGATTTTGTATGCAGGCTGCACAGACTACCTTTTTATAATTTTTAAAATGTCACCTGCTTATGCTTCATGACGTGTAACATTATTGTTAGTCCTGTTTTGCCATGTACAAAATAGTCTGTCTTGCTCGCTTCACTGTTGTAACTATATTTTTGCCCTAGTCATGTGTACTTACAAAAACATTTCAGGATGAATGACATCAACACAAAGATCTATGAGCAGTGCGGCATGGCTATTACCGAATGATTATGGATTGGAATTGGAATGTGCTGATGTTCTCGAGCATCAACTAGAGGTGGCAAGACAACGTGTACATGATTCTGAGCGTACAATCAACAAGTTGAGACTCGACATGCGGGTATTAGATGCAGGAGTCAAAAAAATGAAACAAGACACTGAGGTAACAACGGAGGAATTGGAGATTTTGCAGACTGAAATTTGTGCTATCTAAATCTGGCCAATCCTATTTTCTGAAGAGATTATAGTTCAAATGGTAAGTTATGTTGATGCGCATCCATGATGTATGAGTTGTATTTGCCCAGTGTATGTAATTTGCTGTTTGTGTATGCTTTATTATCACTGGTGCCGAACCATAATGCCCAGTGGGTATAATCGGTTGTAATTTCTTTATTGTATAGTGTATGGTTATTCTACGTTTCTATGCCTTAGTCTCTTTATTGTATAGTGTATGTTTTTTAGAGGTGATAGTATAGAGTAGGATAATTCTTTAAATATGCTTTATCATTCAAACAGGGGCCAACTCGCCCAAACGTTGTAGTGACCATGGCCCTCCACAGGCTATACGATCCATGGGCCATCTATGGAACGGACGATCCATGGCCTTCTATGGCCATCGGATTCATGGGCCTTCTATGGGCTCTCGGATCCGTGGGCCTTCTATCGGCTATTGGATCCATGGGCCTTCTATGGGCCAGCGGATCCATGGGCCTTCTATGGGCCGTAGAATCAATGGGCCTTCTATGGGCCGTCGGGTCAATGGGCCTTCTACACTCCGTAAGATCCATGGGCCTTCTACGGGTCGTCTCATCTATGGGCCTTGTACGGGTCGTATAAGGGGCCGTAAACGGGCTAGAGTGGAAATCGTACGTTTTATGGGCTGACCATAATAGGCCGTTAATAGGTCGTATTTGATGATGCTATGAAAATGGCTCAGCAGTTAACGAGCCACAAGCAGGCATTGTATCCACGGTCTGAATTTGGCCCTAGCGAAAAAGGCGATGTAGGCGTAAATGGCGAATCTTTGAAATGAGCCCAGAATAAATGGGCCCTCGAGAAGGCGAAAGGTAACACGGGCTAAAGCGACCCAATGAAATAATGCGCGTGATGGGTATAAGCGATACACTATTCATTATGGGCGGTTTCACCACGGGCCATTAATGGGCCAAGAGTTACAAAGGGACTCATATGGGCGAAATCGTCATGGGCCATACATGGGCGGAAGTTAAAAGCAGGCTGGAATTATATTAAGCGGCCCGGATGGCATGGCTGGGCCTAATTCGGATAGGCCGTAAATGGGCCTTGGGTTAGCGGGCTGTAAATGGCTATATGCGAACAGGCCATTAACAGGCTTGCCGTGGGCCGTCCCGCCACCTTTTGACCAAGTCAAACGGGCTGGCCTTTTCACAGGAATGGGCCTTTGTTGGGCCGTGCCACGTGTCGACGTATCATAGGCGCTTTGGGTCCAATGAGTGGATGACATCTGTCCCAACGGTGAGCCAACACGTGTTTCCTCCAGCCAATGATGATTTTACAAGTGGAAAATCCCCGTTGGTCGGGGCTGTTAATGGGTTATCGGATCCAAAACCGGACCCGATAGCTTAACGGCGTTCCGTTACGGTGGATGTCACATGTCGGTCACCCTTGATGAAAGCACTTGTGTGACACGCGATTCATCATCATGGAAGTGGACACTTCCGTGATGATAATTTTGGTAATGTCATGGAACACTTCTATGATAGCACAGGTATGACTATCTTGATTCTATCATAAATTTGTCATGGATTTACATGCATGACAGAAAACGTGACCTACTATGACAAACACGTATCATCACAGAAGTGTATTTTTTTGTAGTGTATGCATCAGAGTAAATGATGTGAATATAGGAAGTGTACCTTCATGTTCATGAGTCCTTCTTGCAAACAATATGTACATCAGCAAGAGATCATCATGCACATGAGTGTGATGCATATACTTACCTTGTGGTCTTGAGCTAGCTTTGGAAGAGATGAACCTGAATAAACAAGGTTAGATAACACAGAGACATCTACTAAACAGAGCAAACAGCAAACCACAAGAGTACCAAGATTGGGATGACATGTAGTGAGTGAGTACTAGGTACTCTATTTGAGTATAAACATGACCCCAAAGATAAAGATATGCAATGACTCGAAGATTTACTTCCCTTAGATGTCTTTCTCCCCCTGAATCTTATATTGGATACTGGGAGAAGGTAGGGAAAAGGAGATGCCGGGCCTCAGAACGACACCTATGGGATCACAGGGAATCCCTACTACGGTTGGCGGGGCGCGGGGCTGTGCAAAGAGCGGGTCTAAAAGATCAACGCGGGGGAATTTCTACCCAAGTTCGGGCCGCAAACGATGCGTAATACCCTAGTCCTGCCTTTGTGTGTATTTCGTGTTCTTGAGTTCTTGAACTAGCTGCATTGCATGCCCAGTCCAAAAAGTCTGAATCCTTCTCCAGTACGCCTCAGGCCTCCTTTTATATGTCAAAGGGGTTGCCCCAGCAGCACACAGGAGGTGGAAAGTATGTATAGTGTACAAGTCTATCCCTGACATCGTGGGACAAACGCATTTAATGCGCTGCCGACGTGTCCTCTTGCTTTATCGGGGATGGCAAAGAAGCTCGTCCCGTCCGTCGCCGCCTCGCCTCGCTCTAACGTGCGTCCAAGCTGACGAGGCATGCAGCGCCATGCTGGCTGGCTGGCTGCTACGCTCGTGCGGTGGCAGGGTCTTCACGAAGATCTGCATGCCACCACGCAGGTGCTTGACTGGTTGGCTTAGAGGTTGCTTGCTTCCACGCAGGTGGGTGCCTAGTTTGGCAGGCTGGTTTCCGCGTCGGAACGGTCGTGGGATAGCGAAACCTTGGTAGGTGCGGGCCTGGTTGTGGCCCCGCAGATGCCCCCGGCAAGGGTCTTGCCGGGTCTTCTGGGCGTCCTCGACAAGGATCTTGCCAGGGATCTCGTGGTTGTCCCGGCAAGGATCTTGCCTGTGGTCTTCATCTGTCCCCGACAAGGATCTTGCCGGGGGTCTTCGTCCTCCGTTTCCCATCTAGATTTGCAGGCCTTTGGTCTTCACAAAGATCTGCATGACACTACACAGGCACCCCTGAGCCTTGGTCTTGATGTTTGTCGATGGTGTCAGGACTCTTAGGCTCAAGGGTGGCGGCATTGCTGGTGTTGGGCAAGCCGCCCCAGCAAGGTTCTTGCCGTGGCAGCATAGGCCGTCCTCGGCAAGGGTCTTGCCGGGGGAATCCACCTTGCCCCTTTGCTCTTCATGCTTCTGGCTTGAGTGCTGCCTCGGCAGTCGTGTACCTTCCCTTCCTTTGCCCTGCCAAGCCCGGCTGCAGGCGTGGCTACGACTGCCCGTGCACAAGTAAAGGGGTACAGAAAAGGCCCCTACTTTTGTACACCGACAGGAGCCCCCGGGCCTGGGCCACACACAGGCGCAAGGCATTGTTGGGCCAGGCCTAGAACAGTGCGCGGGCATGCATGGCAGAGTTTTAACTGTGGTAACTCCCTCGCCAATTGCACTTCCCCACGACTAGCATTGGGTGCGTGACATGGGGGTCGTGCGTGGGGTGGCCACAGCACGCTTGCGTCATCCCGCAGTAAATAGTAAAGAGGCGGCCCGCACCTCCCCCATAAAAAAGAGGAAACCGCAGGGGCGCTGCTCATTTACCCTCTGCGCCCTTTCCAATCTTGGAACTGTTGTTCCCTTCTTCTTCCGCAAGAACAAATCGAAGCTTTTGCCTCTGCTCGCCGTCGCCGCCCCCATTGCCCTCGATCCTTCATCCCCTCCCAGCAGCCATGGCGCCCAAGACAAGCAAGGGCAAGGGAGCGGCCAAAGACGACGGAGGGAAGGAGGCGACGGAGAGCGAGTTGGTGGAGCTTCGGAGGCAGTGCACCCTCTTCACCTCGACAGTCGATGCGCTCACCCTCAAGGACATGTTCAGGCCCCTGTGGGGAAGGGAGACGACGGGGCACCCTGCCATGCGTATCATCCCTGCCTCCTTCACCGAGGCCGATCCAAACTGATATCCCTTCTTTGTCTATTATTTCTCATGCGGGCTCTGCCCCCCTTTCTCAGATTTCTTCAATGACATCATGCACACATATGGCTTCCACCTTCTGGATTTCATGCCGAATGATGTGGCGTGCATGGCCTTCTTTGCCCATCTTTGTAAGGGCTTTGTCGGAGTGCATCCCAGCACGACGCTCTTCCACCATTACTTCACCCCTCGCATCCAGCCAGGGGCGCCATCTCCGGCTGTGTTACTTGGATCTCGAGGAACCAGAGCAGGGGCACGTACCCGGAGGGTGTCCAGAAGGAGAGGTGGGATGAGTGGTGGGGCCGGTGGTGCTGGATCGAGGAGGCAGATCCGTACGAGTTCTGTCGGGTCCGTCAGAGGCCGCCGGTCCACAGCAAGGACTTGGAGCGATCTCGACGCCGATGACAAGAAGCTCACGGTTGCCACCACTAGGATCCATCGCCTCAATTCGGCCGAGCTCACCCTTGAGATGATTGGGGTTGGCTTCATCCGCCGCCGGATTGCTCCACTTCACAACAAGGGGAGGCCGGCCTAGGACTTCAGGAACGCGGCTGACGTCATGAGGCTCCGCCCCGGCCTGAAACACAATTTCACGATGCTGTAGCACGCTCGTCTTTGCCAGAGGCTTTTTCAGCTCAAGGTCGATGAGGCTGGTGGGGTCGAGAGGACCGGCAAGGCCGAGAAGGCCAGCAAGGCCGTCAAGGCCGGCGGGTCTCTGTTTGGGTTGCCAGTAGGAGTAGTCCCGTTAAGCAACAACTCTTGCCAGACCGCCATCATCGCCATGATGCCGGACTTCAACACGGACGGCCGCGATCCAACCTGGGCCGAGCCGGAAGCGGAGTAGGTGCAGGCGTTCTTCGACAACTTGTCGGAGAGGTATGTACGTGACGAGCCACTGCTCGTCCGCGACACCACCCAGGAAGAGTTGGCGTACATTGCTACCAAGGCGGAGGAGGCGGCACTTGCTAAGGAGGCCGGCAGTGTCGGTGCCATGGAGGACGAGGCCGACACGACCGCAGAAGAGAAAGAGTTCGCCGAGTGGGCGGGGTCTACCGGGGACCCTAGTGGTGCCGGCGCTGGGGCCCCTCTTGTCGAAGACGTGGCCGAGGAGTCGTCCGAAGAGGAGAGCGAGGCGGATGACTCCTCGGCCCAGGGGAGGAAACGCGTCCTGCGGCGGGCTAGCACTGGTGAGCCGGTCCGGCCCGGCAGGACCACGTAGCGGCAACAGGCCCAGGCGCAGCCCGTGCGCCAGACGAAGGTCGTGGCAGCGAAGAAGAAGGCAGCGGCTACCGCCTCTTCCTCGTCCAAGCGGTGCAGGACCCCATCCCTTCACCTCCTCCTTCGGACGGCACCCCAGAGGCCAACTTCGACATCGGGTCCTTCAGCCCAAAGAGGAAGAGGAGAGCCGAGGAGGAGGACGAGTAAGCACCTTGCCCTTTATCATCTTCGGGTTCCCCATCACCCACATTATGCTTCCCTAACTTGACCTTGTTTTCTCAGGGACACGGAGACGTTGGCCCAGAGGGCGGCGAAGAGGGCCAAGGCTTCGTCGGGCGACAAGCCCCCAGCGGGCACTCCGCGCACGCCGGTGGTGGTGGAGATCAGCTCGGACAATAGCCCTCAACGTAGCCCCCGCTTTAGCCCCCAGCGTGAGTTCATTACTCACTCCTCATCGATGGGCATTGGGGCATGAAACCTTGGTGCTGACCTTGCCGGGTTTACAGGAGGAGAGCGACAACAGGAGGAGCCGCTGAGGGCCGCTCCGGACACGCCGCCCCCATCGACCACGCCGCCTGGAGGGGCATCCGGGCAAGGGCATCTACCGCCAAGCCCACGCGCACGGAGGAAGAGGAGGTGGGCATGGGTGCTGGCGGCTCCGTCCCGGCCATGAACATTGGCGGGGAGGGAACCACTTCTTCTCCGCTTGGCACGGGTAAGTGGCCTGCCTCCTGTCCCTGTTTTTTTTTCTTTTCTTTTGAACCTTGATTTTGGCCTCATTTCGTTCTCCTTTCTGGTTTCCTGACCCTCCCTCGACGGACCAGGAATATATTGACATCATCATCGAGGAGGTCACCAAGGATGCCGAACCCGAGGCCGCCAAGATCGCGGCTGGGGAAGCCGCCAACTCTGCCGCCATGCCGGGGAGACTGGCGAGGCTGCTGCCGGGGATGCCGGCAAGGGGCATGCCGGGGAGACTGGCGAGACTGCTGCCGGGGATGCCGGCAAGGGGCCTGCCGGGGGTCCAACGAGGCCGCTGCCAAGGAGGCCACCAAGGAGCCCGCCGAGGAGGAGGTGGCCAACGACCAACCTTCCTCCCCTGCAGCTCCTGCCCCGGGCAAGTACCTGAGGGTGGGCAACGACCTGTTCGTCCACCTCCCAGGGACGGCGAGCACCAGAGCGCCAGCCAAAGGGGAGGTGTTTGATGACGAGGCGCTCGCCACCGCCGAGCTCCAGGTTGTTGACGAACCGAGCGGCGGCGGCGGCAGTACCCAAGAGGAGCAGCTTCTCCGAGCCATGAGCGCCAACTTCCAGAAGCTCCAGGTGCTCCATCGTGCCCGCTGATGGAGTCATGTACCTGGGGTAGGGTCATAGACCTGCCCAAAGGTACCCTCCACAAGGAGACTCACAAGAGAAGCAACCTTCCAGTCGACCGTGTAGGTATCCACTCGACAGACTCAAAGACACTCGACTACGAAGATCCACTCGACCACCAGGAGTCCAAGAGCCACTCGGTATCCAAACAGTCTGTAGTTAAATAGTCTTTATGACCTTAATGACACTTTATGTAAGGCGTTACGATGGCGCTTAGCTTTAACTAACCTTAAACCCTCTACTCGTGGGCTGGCTAGGGTCTGGCGCACTCTATATAAGCCACCCCTCCACAGGTAGAAGGGTTCGCACCCCTGTAACACATACGCAGATAATCCAATCGACCGCCTCCGGGCTCCAAGACGTAGGGCTGTTACTTCCTCCGAGAAGGGCCTGAACTCGTAAATCCCTTGCATATACAACTACTCCATAGCTAGGATGTTGCCTCTCCACACCTACCCCCCATTCTACTGTCAGACTTAGAACCACGACAGTTGGTTCCCACCATGGGGCAGGTGTTCTAGCGAATTGTTGGAGAAGTTGGGATTCTTTCGATCTCCGGCATCATGGTTTCAGGTGGAGTTCTGGTCGACGGCCACGGGATCCGTCACGGTGCGCTCACGTTAAATCGCCGACGACTCCGCAACTTGGAGGCTCCACTCGGCGTGGGCCGCGCCCCCATCCGCTGGGCGACGCACTTTCGCGCGTGTGTCATGGCGTCCTCCTGCGGCAACCGTCGACCCAGTATGGGCGGCTCATGCGCTATCTTCACTCCCGTCTCCCTTGGCGCAAGCGTTCCGGTCGGTCGAGGCTTTAGCGGTGGGTGAGGCATGCAGTGGCCCGCCAATCGGTCATCCCCAAGTCGCGGCGATCGAGCCCGGCGAATCTCTCTACGTCTGTTCGACACAGCCGGTGGCTCCGTAGAGGCTGCGTCGAATGCGATAGCGATGACCGGCGGCAGAGGTTCTAATGGTCGATGGACCACGCAGTCCCCTGATTCACCCGCACCAACGAAGGTGGCGGTGGAAGCGATCCGGTGCAAGCCCACGAAGAGTACTTGCGAGCCCCTCACGCCGCTCGAGAGGAGGAGCTTCGTCGTTGGAACATGGATGCACTTCACACTCCTATCATTGGAGAAACCCCCGAGGCTCGCGCCTTGGAGGATGCGCGCTTGGCCAACCTGGCTGAGCGCACTCGACTGGAGAATCTTCAGCGAGTACTCGACGAGCGTCTGTGACGAGGGTTCGAAATCCAATCGACACCAGCTCTTTCAACCGCCAACCTGTATATCGAACTCCGATTCAGAATTTAGCAGCTGCCGCCCGTATAGCGAGTCAATTCAGCCTTCGATCGGAGGCAGGTAGAGGTTTGCAGCAAATCAGGATTTGCTCGGGCGACGAGAGATCAAAACTCAGTTATATCGAGTTGCGAACAGGGTTCACAACCGATCCGTTGTCTGCGAATTCATTCGATCGGCCCATAGTCCAAGATCGCCCGGGCGTGAGGAACGTGGGGGCCGGCGTGATGATCAATACAAGGGTCGCGAGCAGTATGAGCACCGATTCAATCGCAACAATCGATGTCGAGTGCCCACTCCTCCCCAAGGGGTGGATCATACGCTCCTCGGCAGCGGATTTACGAGCGCCAAAGCGGTCTTTGGGCGAAGAGTTCCATCGACCCGAGGAACCGTGCTTTGATCACGAGATCTATTATCGTTCAAGGTTTGGTCGACAGAGCGAGCTCACCGAGACGGCCATGATAGAGATGTTCCTTCCAGTAGTAGAGTTCATGTCTCGGGACCAGAGTGTTTCAGCAGAGCCATCGAGGTCGCAGATGATTCCTCCCAACTTCAGGTTGGCAATCGAGTCGACAAGTTCACGGAGAATCAAGCCCGACACTTGGCTTGAAGATTACCAAGTGGCGGTTCAGATCGGCGGTGGCAGCGATGAGGTAGCCATGAAGCATTTACCTCTTATGTTGGAGGGTTCAGCCAGAGCGTGGTTGAATCGCTTAGCACCAACAAGATTTACACTTGGGAAGATCTTGCCCGAGTGTTTGTCGGGACATTTGAAGGAACTTGCAAACGACCAGCAGGTTTGACCGAGTTGCAGTCGTGCGTGCAAAAGTCGAGTGAAACTTTGAGAGATTATATCCAGAGGTGGATCACTTTGCACCACACATTCGAGAATGTACCTGATCACCAGGCAGTCTGTGCCTTCAATGAAGGTGTCAAGAACAGAGAATTGAGTTTGAAATTTGGTCGAACCGGAGATATGACCCTGAGTCGGATGATGGAGATTGCCACCAAATATGCAAATGGTGAAGAAGAGGATCGGCTCCGGAGTGGTAAATATAAATCGGCCGCCAATGAGACCGGCGGAGGAAATTCCAGTCGGAAGCAGAAGCGGAAAGCCGAGCCAGCGGCTTCCGGAGAGGCCTTGGCAGTGACCCCAGGAAAGTTCAAGGGGAAACCCAAGGGTCCTTGGAACCCTAAGAAGGTGAAAGACCAGGATGGGAACGACGTGTTGGATTTACCATGTCATATTCATGCAAAGAAAGATGAAGAGGGTAAACTCATTTACCCAAACATACCACTCGACGATGTCGGCTCTTAATTCAGCAGTTCAAGGGAAACAGCCTAAGGATAAGGAGATGCACAAAGTTGAGGACGAGATGATGATGATGGTGGATATCCCGTGTCAATTCCACCTGATGATTTTTGCTTGACGTCGAAAGCAAAAGTCGATTGAAGGTTATCAATCGGAAGTAAACTTGGTTGCTTGGCGACTCCCAATTATCTGAAATGGTCCCGGACCGCCATCACATTCGACCGGTCGATCACCGGCGACATTGCCACCACAGGAGGCAAGCATTGGTGGTCGACCCAGTTGTCGAAGGCACTCGACCGACCAAAGTCCCGATGGATGGCGGTAGTGGTTTGAATATATTATCTGCGGAGACGTTGAAAGGGATGGGCATTCCGATGTCGGACTCGATTACCGATAACATGAGCTTCCACGGAGTCATTCACGGAAAGAAGGCTGAGTCACTCAGCCAAATTGCTCTTGATGTAGTTTTGGTGATTCAAAGCATTTCCGGAAAGAAAAGTTGACCTTTGAGGTCGTGGATTTCCGGCGCTTATCACGCTATTACGGGAGACCAGCTTATGCACGTTTCATGGCCCGACCATGTTACGTGTATCTTAAACGAAGATGCCTGGTCCCAAGGGTGTGATCAACATCACGGGCAATCGGAAGAAGGCGTAAGAGTGCTTCTAGAAAGGCTCTAAGATCGCCGATGCTCGGTTGGCGGTGGTAGAGCTACAAGAGTATCGAAGCTGCAGATCCGAGTGATTTGTTGCGAGCTAAGAAGCCCGCTATGGAGTCGACATTCCAAATCATTGGCGAGGCGAAACAGGTTCACATTCACCGGACCGATCCCGATGCTGCTCCGACCAACATCTCAACAACACTCGACTCAAAATAGGAAGAAGCGCTCATCCGGTTCCTCCGTGAGAACGGGACATCTTTGCATGGAAGCTCACGACATGCGGGTGTTCCTGGGGCTGGCTGAGCATCGCCTCTGAGTCGACCCAAAATTCAAACCAGTTAAAGAGTATCTTGGCGGTCCGCCGTCCGTAAGAGAAAGGCCATTGGCGAGGAGGTGGCTCGGCTCTTAGCAGCAGAGTTCATCAGAGATCTACCACTCGAGTGGCTCGCCAACGTTGTCATGGTCCCCAAGAAGGACAAGTCGTTAGCGCATGTGCATCGATTTCAGGCATATCAATCGGGCCTGCCCGAAAGATCATTCCCTCTTCCTCGCATCGACCAAATAGTCGATTCAAGCTGCGAGGATCGAGAGGTTGTGTTTTTAGGCGCCTATTCGGGTACCATCGATCCGTCAGTATGGACCCGATGAGATTAAAACAGCGTTCATCACTCCATTCGGTGCTTCATTATGTCACCATGCCATTCGGTCTCAAGAATGCGGAGCCACATTCATGAGGATGATTCGAAGTGTTTGCTCACTCAAATCAGTCGGAATGTGGAAGCATACATGGATGATATAGTGGTCAAGTCACGAAAGGGTTCCGACCTGTTGGTGACCTTGCTGAAACATTTGCCAATCTCGGGAGGTATGATATCAAGCTTAATCCATCAAAGTGTACATTTGGAGTTCCCGTGGAAAGTTACTCGGTTTTCGTTTCGGCGAGGAATCGATGCTAACCGAAAAGGTTGGCACCATACTCGAATGAAGCGCCTGTCTTGTGTGCGATGTCCGTAAACTTCTTTGGATGCTTGGCGCTTTAAGTCGATTCATCTCTCGCCTCGGTGAAAAGGCATTGCCTCTTTACCGATGATGAAGAAGTCGACAAGTTCGAGTGGACTCTAGAAGCTGATGCAGCGTTTGCAGAGCTCAAAGCTCTGCTCTCCACCCAGTCGGTGCTTGCTGCTCCAATCAGCAAGGCGCCTTTGCTGCTCCAATCAGCAAGGCGCCTTTGCTGCTTTACATTGCAGCCACTGGACAAGTCGTCAGTACCGTACTTACGGTCAAGCGGGAAGAAGAAGGAAAAACCTTCAAAGTTCAACGCCCAGTTTATTATCTTTAAAATCTTCGACCCCATCAAAGCAAAGATACCCTCACTATCAGAAGCTTGTTTATGGGATCTATATGACCATGAAGAAGGTTGCTCATTATGTCTCTGATCATTCCATTACAGTCGTCAGTGACGCCCCTTTGTCGGAAATTCTTCATAACAGAGATGCAACTGGTCGAGTGGCAAAATGGGCGATTGAACTCCTTACCCTTGATATCAAATTCGAGGCAAAGAAAGCCATCAAGTCCCAAGCAATAGCAGATTTCCTCGTCGAGTGGACTGAACAGCAACTTCCGACCCAAGTTCACTCGGAACCTTTGGACTATGTTTTTGATGGTTCCAAGATCTTGAGCGGTTACAGTGCGGGGGTTGTATTGGTTTCCCCGAGGAGATAGGCTCAAGTATGTTCTCGATTCACTTTGATTCTTCCAACAACGAAGCAGAATATGAAGCACTCCTGTATGGGTTGCGCATGGCCATTTCACTCGGCGTTCGTCGCCTTATGGTCTATGGCGACTCGGATCTGGTTGTTAATCAAGTGATGAAGGAGTGGGATGTCGAAGCCCAGCTATGACAGGTTATTATAATCAGATGAGAAAGCTGGAGAAGAAATTCGAGGGTTAGAGCTTCATCATATACCCGACCGAAAAATCAAGCTGCGGATGATTTGGCGAAGATAGGGTCCAAGAGGGAAGCCATTCCCGGTGATGTATTTTGGAACACATTCATGTTCCATCGGTGCAGGAGGATCCTTTCACGAAAGAAGCCCCGCAGCAAAAGAGTGCCAATGATCCGATGAAGTTGAGGTCCCACCGTGGTCGACCTGATTATGGAAGTTGTGGTCATCACTCCCGATTGACGATGCCGTACATCGCATATATCCTAAGGAAAGAGCTCCCGGAGAATGAAGAAGAGGCTCGACGGATCGTCCGTCGATCCAAGGCCTTTACTGATGATCAAGGGACAATTGTACGAGAGAAAGCGCGATCGAGTCGGCCAGAAGTGTATCACGTTAGAAGAAGGTCAGATAATTCTTGAGGATATCCGCTCGGGGACCTGTGGCCATCATGCGTCCTCTCGGACCATTGTAGCTAAAGCATACCAAGCGGGATTTTACTGGCCGAAAGCAAATCAAATGGCAAAAGAAATAGTCGACAAGTGTGAAGGATGTCAGTTCTATTCCAACATGTCGCACAAGCCAGCCTCAGCCTTGAAGACCATTCCACTCGTTTGGCCCTTCGCTATTTGGGGATTGGACATGATTGGACCGTTGAGAACTGGCAGAAGCGGTTTCACCCATTTGCTAGTAGCAGTCGACAAGTTCACCAAGTGGATCGAAGCCAAGCCCATCAAGAACCTCGATGCATGCACTGCTATCAGTTTCATCAGAGAGTTGATATTCAGATATGGAGTTCCGCATAGCATCATCACCGACAAATGGGTCAAACTTCGATAATGACAAGTTCAAAGCCTTCTGCGCCTCTCAAGGCACGCGGGTCGACTATGCTTCAGTGGCTCATCCTCAGTCGAATGGACAAGCAGAACGTGCAAACGGCCTCATTCTCAAAGGGCTAAAACCTCGGCGATCGTGATCTCAAACACGCAGCAGAGCTTGGGTCGACGAACTTCCATCAGTTCTCACGGGATTGAGGACCACTCCTAATCGGTCGACCGGGAGAACTCCATTCTTCCCGGTCTATGGAGCTGAAGAAGTTATGCCGAGTGACCTGCTTCACAATCGCCTCGAGTCGAGCTATACTCAAAGAAGAAGCGGAACAAGCCCGGCAAGATCGCATCGACCTCTTGGAAGAGGAGAGAGATGGCCTTGATCCACTCGACTATCTATCAGCAAGACTTGCGTCGATTCCATGCCGAAATGTGAAGAGCGAGCCTTCCAAGAGGGAGATTTGGTCCTCCGAGTGGATCAACAGAAACCACACAAGCTTGCTCCCACTTGGGAAGGTCCCTTTATTGTCACGAGAGTCCTCACAACGGAGCATATCATCTCTACAACGTTGATCGCCAGGATCGGCGAGCCTCGAGCTTGGAACACGGAACTGCTCCGCCCTTTTACACTTAAAACTCACTCGGTTGAGATGTAATAAAAGTGCTTTTGAAGTTTGTTTATCCAAGACAAGAATGTTATAATTTTCCCAGTGATTGTTATTGCTTTTGTTGAAATTTCCCCGATGGGTGGCTTAGTCACGAATCTGATTCGCCTAAGCTTGTAAAAATCCTTTCCGAGTGCGAGCCAGGTCTCTCACTCGGGGCTTAGCTCTTGAATCCGCTTAGCCTAAGTATTCAAAATCCTACCGAGTGGCGAGCCAGCCTCCCACTCGGAGGCTTAGCTGCATTCCAAGTACTCGCCTAAGTATACAAAAATCCTACCGAGTGGCGAACCAGCCCCCCACTCGGAGGCTTAGCTGCAGTAGAAGTACTCGCCTAAGTATTCAAATCCTACCGAGTGGTGAGCCAGCCTCCCACTCGGGACTTATAACAGCCAAGGATTAGCCTTAAAACATCCAAAGTGATAAAAATCCTACCGAGTGGAGAGCAAACCTCCCACTCGGGGCTTAGCTGCAGCCAGTGCTCGCCTAAGTAATAGAAATCCTACCGAGTGGAGAGCAAACCTCCCACTCGGGGCTTAGCTGCAGCCAGTGCTGCGCCTAAGTGATAAAATCCTACCGAGTGGAGAGCAAACTTCCCACTCGGGGGCTTAGCTGCAGCCTAGTGCTCGCCTAAGTAATAAAAATCCTACCGAGTGGAGAGCAAACCTCCCACTCGGGGGCTTAGCTGCAGCCTAGTGCTCGCCTAAGTGATAAAAATCCTACCGAGTGGAGAGCAAACCTCCCACTCGGGGGCTTAGCTGCAGCTTAGTGCTCGCCTAAGTAATAAAAATCCTACCGAGTGGAGAGCAAACCTCCCACTCGGGGCTTAGCTGCAGCCCAGTGCTACGCCTAAGTAATAAAAATCCTACAGTGGAGAGCAAACCTCCCACTCGAGGGCTTAGCTGCAGCCAGTGCTCGCCTAAGTAATAAAATCCTACCGAGTGGAGAGCAAACCTCCCACTCGGGGCTTAGCTGCAGCCAGTGCTCGCCTAAGTAAGGAATTCATCCCAATCCGCAAGGACGACGAGGTGCAGGTCGATCGCTACCTCCTCCTTGAGCTTCGCCACAAGTACAACGTGCGGTCCATCCCAATCCATAAGGACGACGAGGTGCAGGTCGATCGCTACCTCCTCCTTCGGAGCTTCGCCACAAGTACAACATGCGGTCCATCCCAATCCACAAGGACGACGAGGTGCAGGTCGACTGCAACCTCCTCCTTCGGAGCTTCGCCACAAGCACAACGTGCGGTTCGTCCCGATCCGTAAGGGGCGACAAGGTCGATCGCGATCTGTGTTCCACCTCTACCGCAGGATAGATGAAGCACAAGTCGATTGGAATTTCGACGGAATATCTTCGAATGAGGAATAAAGTTCTCTCGAAGGCAAGCAAAGCATGTTAAAGGAAAAATCAAGTTCGGATAAATGTCCTACGGATCCAAAGGCGCCAGGCGTTAAGCACATTAAAGTTTATCGATTCTGAAACCACTCGGCATTCCGAGGCAAATTTAAAGTGGGACTTAGAAGTTTTTACTCCTCCGTGGAGGACTGGAAGGTGCAACAAACTGGTCGAGGTCGATTTAAATCGACAATCTGGTAGCAGCAGCGATGAAAGTCTCCATGAAAGATCTGAAGTCGTGCTTCCGGGTATTGGCAACCTTGAGAGACACCATCTTGTCCTCTTGCGCTTCTTTGCAAAGTGGACACGAACCGAGATAGAGCAACATCAGCACCACACCGCGGATGAATTTTCCATTCTTACACTCGACTTGGAATCTCATTCATCGAGTCATCGGATTCAAGATCATTACGGAGAGTCTGTACGGCGCCGAGAGTCGAGTCGATCCGCGACACGCAACTTTCAATCGAGCAAGATAATCCACCACGCTAGCAACACGAGACTCGGTCGGAGCACATTCATAGCAACCGTCCTTCACGGGAGAGTTGATGGGGTCCAAGCTGGTTTCCAATCATTGGTTTCTTCTTCAAAGTTTTGGCAGAATTCTGAAAACACAGCTCAGACTCAAAATAAAGATCATGTGATGAGCCGGCGAGAGCAAGACAGCCGAATAAAAGAGATTACCTTCAAGCATGAGAAACAGCTTCTTGGCGAACCCTCCAAGATAAATCTCTGGGTCGTTTCGCTTCCCCGCCAGTTGGCCAACCTTGTCAGACAGAACATTCTTGTCGCTCTTCAGTCGACTGACTTCCTTGTTAGCCACGTCAAGAGAGGCTTTCAACTTGGCATTTTCATCTTCGAGTTTGTCGACTGAGGCAAGCTTCTCTTCAGCGAGCTTTGTTTTCTCCAAAACCGCCTTCTGTGCCTCTACAAGGTCAAGGTCCTTCTTCTTCAAAGTCTCTTCCAGTTTATCTGCAAAGCAACAATGAGAACAGAGTTGAGAATGAGCAGAAAAACAGAGGCAGTCGTCAAAAATTCTCACCAGCCATACCTTTTGCTTCATCCTTTGCCTTCTGCAAATTCTCCCGAGCAAGCTTCAAATCGAGGTTGAGCTGAATCTGCTTGTTCTCTAACTCAGTATAGCGATCCACAAGCTCGCAAGATTTCTACAAAGAGTCAACCAACGAAAGACATCAAAGACAGATCACTCCCGAGTGACTAAGGAAAAATAGTAGCATTTCTAAGACTATGGTCAAATAAAAACATTCGACAAGAGTCTCGGGACTACACCCAGCGGGTGCACTCAGCGTGCCCCTCACTGGTTTACCAATTTGGTTCGATCGATCACCAAAACAGGCAAAAAGGTTATGATTCTAAAACATGGCTAATTGTCGTGATCACCGCAGTAAAAAAATAGTTCTTTAGACTATAGTCATTCAAGCCGCAATCGACCATAGTCTCGGGACTACACCGGTGGGTGCACTTAGCGTGCCCCACCAGTTTTATAGTTCCATTCGACTTGGTCCGTCCGGTCGAGTGAAGAAGATCACAGCATAAAGACTATAGCCGACTACACGCATGACCATAGTCTCGGGGACTACACCGGTGGGTGCACTCAGCGTGCCCCACAAAAGTTCAACGACACATACACCCGGTGGGTGTACAGATATATAAATCTCCGTAAGAAAGCAATTTCAGATAGTATATCCTAACAAAGCAAGCGACGATGACTTACTTGGACATTGCTCGGAGAGCTGAGCGGCATCATAGGCGCTGACTAGCCTCTCGAGCCGCTTTCACCGCTCCATCATGATCCCTGCCTGGCGTATGGCCTCCTTAGCAGCACTTACTTGGTCTTCCGGGACGTGGTGGGTAGCAAAGAGAGATGGTGGATTAGCGGTCGACGAAGTGGGTTGAGCACTTGTCAGTGGTACAGCGAAAGACACAGAAGTCCGAGTGGGGTTGCCCCCCTCGGAAATCAGCGTCTCAGGAATCGCCGCGACTCGAGCAGCCTTGCCAGCAAGCGCTTTCTTGTCCTTCCTCTTCCTTAATGGCGCTTCCTCGTCATCATCGAGGAGATCAATGACATGAGGCGGAACTACAAGAAAGATTCAGAAGTAAACACGGAAGTCCAATCGACTAAAAGCTCCAGTCGACTAAAAGCGAAACCTCAAAGATCTTACCAAGGTTGGAGGTGACCGCATCCTCCATTTCCTGATCTTCCTGCTTGGCTGAAGTCTCGGAGGTAGCGGCGCTGTAGATTTCAAGAATCGGCTGATCAGTCATCAAGTCGACCAAAAGTTCACTCATGTTGAATAAGGAAATACAAGGTTCTGTTAGTTACCCGGAGATGGTGGGGATGACCATTCGCATCTTGGGCAGGGCCTTCGCCGGCTTTGACGACGTCGCTCGAGGTTGCTTCGGCGGTTTCTCAGTCGGCGCGGGAGAAGTTGTCCTAGGTCGCTTCATCGACTGACCGGTGGGCACAACAGCTTTACCATGCCCGGCCGCCGGGTCGCGCGTCAACTTGGACCTTCCCTCTGAGCGAGGAGGATCGACGTCTTCCTCCTCTTCCTCCTCCTCCTCTTCATCATCAGAGCCATCATCCTCCTCATCCTCCTCGCCGTTGGACTCCCATTCCTCCGGACTCTCACCTCCACTTCCTTCTTCTTCTTCGACTGTTTCCTGCGCCCCGTTGGGCATCGAGTACATCTCAGTGGTGACCTAGAAGACAACAAAACAAGGTGAAAGTCAGTCGACGAATTGGCATCAAAACAGAATGAATGCAGCAAAATCACAGTCGGAGATAAGCGGTTATACCTTGTCTGGTTGGTAACTCTGGTCGAGTGGTGGAATCCTCCTAGCTCCGCGAGGATTGTCCTTGTTTCCTGTGATAGCAGTCATCCACTTCTCCAGCGTGGCACCATCGACCTCCTCTGGATGGACCCGAGTGGTATCATCTGTACCAGAGTACATCCACATCGGATGTCCTCAGTATTGGAGTGGCTGAATACGCCGTCGAAGAAAAACCTCCAGGAGATCCATGCCGGTCACCCCATCGCGAATAAGCTGGACTACACACTCCATCAGCAGCTTTACTTGGGCCTTCTCCTCTGGTAACACCTTCAGGGAGGATGGCTTGTTCACTCGACTCATGGAGAAAGGAGGGAGCCCAGTCGACTGCCCCGGCGTCGGCTAGTCTTGGCAGTAAAACCAGGTCGACTGCCACCCTCTAACCGAGTCGGGAAGAGTCATAGCTGGAAAGGCGCTCTTCCCCCTCATCTGGACCCCGAGTCCCCCACACATCTGGATTACTTGGGTCCTCTCGTCATTCGGGCTCGTTTTCTTTACCGTCTGAGAGCGACATGTGAATATGTGCTTGAAGAGACCCCAATGCGGTCGACAACCCAAGAAATTCTCGCAGAGCGAAACGAAAGCAGCAAGATACACAATGGAGTTTGGAGTGAAATGGTGGAGTTGCGCTCCAAAAAAGTTCAGAAACCCCCGGAAAAAAGGATTTGGTGGCAGAGAAAACCCCCTATCTACGTGGATGGCCAGGAGGACGCACTCACCCTCTTCAGGCTGCGGTTGCCACTCCGTGCCCGGAAGCCTCGCCGACCCATGGGGGATCAGTCCTTCGTTGGCCAACTCGGTGAGATCTTTCTCGGTGATGGTCGACCGGATCCAGTCTCCTTGGACCCAGCCCTGCGGCAGCTTGGACCGCGAAGAGGAACCACCCCGACTGGGCGCTCTCCCCTTGGCCTTCACCGCCACCTTCTTCACCCGTTCCAGGGCGGCAGTCTTGTCCTTCACCATGGTCGCCGGCGAGAAAAGTAACGAGCTTCAGCGCTGGACAGACGAAGAGCGCGGCGAGAAGGTTTGGAGGCGGAGAGAAGGGAAGTCTGAGGTCGCACAGTTCAAAATACCCTGACCAGCGCTTTATATGGGGCCGCTTCCGAGTGGGCGACGGTAGGCCCAAGCAATCCCGTCGCAATCCCGCAACAAAGCGCGCGCATGATACGTGGCAAAAAGGCGGCGTGAAGATCGAGCGCCATTGTCTTATCCCATCCGAAAAGCCGCGTTTTCTCCGCTTCAAGGCTTCCCAAAATTCGATCCCGCGAAATCCGCTAACCGCAGAACAACTCGTCGGACAATAGATTTCCTCCGATCCGTCGCCGAAATCCTCGAGTTCACAAAGTTCACTCGACAAACATGGAGAATGGATCAAGGCGACTGAAAGAGAAGTTGATGCCATCACTAAAAGGTCGTTGATCCACAGTGAGACGCACTCACAACACGAAGAACAGGTCGGAAAGATTATCAACTCCTTCCTCATTCAAACCTCGATCCATTTGGGGGCTAATGATGGAGTCATGTACCTGGGGTAGGGTCATAGACCTGCCCAAAGGTACCCTCCACAAGGAGACTCACAAGAGAAGCAACCTTCCAGTCGACCGTGTAGGTATCCACTCGACAGACTCAAAGACACTCGACTACGAAGATCCACTCGACCACCAGGAGTCCAAGAGCCACTCGGTATCCAAACGGTCTATAGTTAAATAGTCTTTATGACCTTAATGACACTTTATGTAAGGCGTTACCAGTAACGCCTAGCTTTAACGCACCTTAAACCCTCTACTACGTGGGCTGGCTAGGGTCCTGGCGCACTCTATATAAGCCACCCCCCTCCACAGGTAGAAGGGTTCGCACCCCAGTAACACATACGCAGATAATCCAGTCGACCGCCTCCGGGCTCCGAGACGTAGGGCTCTTACTTCCTCCGAGAAGGGCCTGAACTCATAAATCCCTTGCGTATACAACTAATCCATAGCTAGGATCTTGCCTCTCCACACCTACCCCCCATTCTACTGTCAGACTTAGAACCACGACACCCGCCAAGACAAGGTGAAATCCAGGATGGCGGCGGTGGACAAGGCTGATACGTCTCCAACGTATCTATAATTTTTTATTTCTCCATGCTATATTATCTACTGTTTTGGATATTATTGGGCTTTATTATTCACTTTTATATTATCTTTGGGACTAACCTATTAACCGGAGGCCCAGTCCAGAATTGTTGTTTTTTGCCTATTTCAGAGTTTCACAGAAAAAGAATATCAAACGGAGTCCAAACAGAATGAAACATTCGGGAACGTGATTCTTGGAATGAACAAGATCCAGGAGACTTGGACCCTACGTCAAGAAACAAAGGAGGAGGCCACGAGGTAGGGGGCGCGCCCACCCCCACCAGGCGCGCCGTCCACCCTCGTGGGCCCCTGTTGCTCCGCCGATGTACTCCTTCCTCCTATATATACCTACGTACCCCCAAACTATCAGATACGGAGCCAAAAACCTAATTCCACCACCGCAACCTTCTGCACTCCACGAGATCCCATCTTGGGGCTGTTCCGAGCTCCGTCGGAGGGGGCATCGATCACGGAGGGCTTCTACATCAACACCATAGCCCCTCCGATGAAGTGTGAGTAGTTTACCTCAGACCTTCGGGTCCATAGTTATTAGCTAGATGGCTTCTTCTCTCTTTTTGGATCTCAATAAAATGTTCTCCCCCTCTCTCGTGGAGATCTATTCGATATAATCTTCTTTTGCGGTGTGTTTGTTGAGATCGATGAATTGTGGGTTTATGATCAAGTTTATCTATGAACAATATTTGAATCTTCTGAATTCTTTTATGTATGATTGGTTATCTTTGCAAGTCTCTTCGAATTATCAGTTCGGTTTGGCCTACTAGATTGATCTTTCTTGCAATGGGGGAAGTGCTTAGCTTTGGGTTCAATCTTGCGGTGTCCTTTCCCAATGACAGTAGGGGCAGCAAGGCACGTATTGTATTATTGCCATCGAGGATAAAAAGATGGGTTTTTGTCATATTGCATGATTTTGTCCCTCTACATCATGTCATCTTGCTTAAGGTGTTACTCTATTTTCATTAACTTAATACTCTAGATGCATGCTGGATAGCGGTCGATGAGTGGAGTAATAGTAGTAGATGCAGGCAGGAGTCGGTCTACTTGTCTCGGACGTGATGCCTATATACATGATCATACCTAGATATTCTCATAACTATGCTCAATTCTGTCAATTGCTCAACAGTAATTTGTTCACCCACCGTAAAATACTTATGCTCTCGAGAGAAGCCACTAGTGAAACCTATGGCCCCCGGGTCTATCTTCATCATATTAATCTTCCAACACTTAGTTATTTCCTTTGCTTTTTACTTTGCTTTTATTTTACTTTGCATCTTTATCATAAAAATACCAAAATATTATCCTATCATATCTATCGATCTCACTCTCGTAAGTGACCGTGAAGGATTGACAACCCCTTATCGCGTTGGTCGCGAGGATTTATTTGTTTTCTGCGTGAGGTGCGAGGGACTCGTATGTAGCCTCCTCTTGGATTGATACCTTGGTTCTCAAAAACTGAGGGAAATACTTACGCTACTTTGCTGCATCACCCTTTCCTCTTCAAGGGAAAACCAACGCAGTGCTCAAGAGGTAGCAAGAAGGATTTCTGGCGCCGTTGCCGGGGAGGTCTACGCAAAAGTAAACATACCAAGTACCCATCACAATCCCTTATCTCCCGCATTACATTATTTGCCATTTGCCTCTCGTTTTCCTCTCCCCCACTTCACACTTACCGTTTTATTCTCCCTTTTTTCGTTCGTCTTTTCGTTTGCCTTGATGTCTTACTTGGCTCGTTTGCTCGTTTGGTTGAAATAGTTGAGTATTTATTCCTAAAAAGAGAAGCTAAGATCTATGGATCCTCATCCGCTTGCCAATCTTTTTAAGAGATCCAATTATGATGAAGCAATTGCTAGTGAGTTTTGTGCACTAGATTATCTTTATGAAGTTATGCTTGAAATTTGTGAATTTGAAAATTGTGATGAAGTGCTTTATGAAGTGATTCATGATAGATCTTTGAATAAAAAGCATGATTGCAATGATTTTGTTATAAATTCTATTGATGTAAATTATTCTAATAATATGCAAAACCCTAAGCTTGGGGATGTTAGTTTTGCTATGTCCACTACCTCTTGCAATAATCATGATTGGGGAGATTCTTCTTATGATCTTGAAAATTTATTTAAGCCCCATGATGAATATAAGATTGATAATAGTGTTTGCAATAATATTGAAAGTGGGTTTGGAAGAGTGTCAAATTTAGATCCCACATATTTGGATAATATTCAATCTTATGAAATTTTTGATAAAAGTGGGCTTGGAGAAATCATGACTTTAGTTAATGATAATCCCACTATTTTGGAAGAGTGTCAACTTCGCATGCATGTGGATCGTGTTGAGAATATGTTATGTGATAGCTATATTGTTGAATTTT
Source organism: Aegilops longissima (assembly GCA_021605205.1). NCBI lineage: Eukaryota > Viridiplantae > Streptophyta > Magnoliopsida > Poales > Poaceae > Aegilops > Aegilops longissima. The sequence goes on along the minus strand of CM038682.1, from coordinate 486,640,829 downwards.
CTTATGATCCTACATGTAATTATTATGAGAGAGAAAAATATGGTTATAGAAATTTTCATGCTACTAAATTACCTCTCGTTATGTTGAGATTGCTATTGTTCCTTTCCGCTTCCTTGCATATCCTAGTTTTTGCTTGCTACGATAATTTGTTTGCCTATAATATGCCTATGCATAGGAAGTATGTTAGACTTAAGTGTGTTTGTCACATGTTTTATGATGCTCTCTTTATGCTTCAATTCTTGTCTTTCACGTGAGCATCATTGAAATCTTAATACCTAGCTAAAAAGGCTTTAAAGAAAAGCACTTGTTGGGAGACAACCCAATATTTTTCCTTGCTTTTTAGGAATAAATATTTGATCTAGCCTCTGGTTAGATGTGTTTTTATGTTTTAGTTAGTGTTTGTGCCAAGTGAAACCTATAGGATCTTCTTGGATGATAGTTATTTGATCTTGCTGTAATTGCCAGAAACTTTCTGTTCACGAAAATAATTGTTAAAAATCACCAGAACATGATAAAATACTGATTCCAATTGATGATGATCAATAAACAAATTTTCTAGGTCTTCCTATTTTGGCTGATTTTTTGGAGTTCCAGAAGTTTGCGTTAGTTACAGATTACTACATACTGTTCTGTTTTTGACAGATTCTGTTTTTCATGTGTTGTTTGCTTATTTTGATGAATCTATGGCTAGTAAAAGAGTTTGTAAACCATAAAGAAGTTGGAATACAGTAGGTTTAACACCAATATAAGTAAATAATGAGTTCATTACAGTAGCTTGAATTTGTCTTTTGTTTTCTTTCGCTGACGGAGCTCACGAGATTTTCTGTTGAGTTTTGTGTTGTGAAGTTTTCAAGTTTTGGGTGAAAGATTTGATGGATTATGGAACAAGGAGTGGCAAGAGCCTAAGCTTGGGGATGCCCATGGCACCCCCGAGATAATCTAAGGACACCATAAAGCCAAAGCTTGGGGATGCCCCGGAAGGCATCCCCTCTTTCGTCTACTTCCATCGGTAACTTTACTTGGAGCTATATTTTTATTCACCACATGATAGGTGTTTTGCTTGGAGCGTCTTGTATGATTTTAGTCTTTGCTTTTTAGTTTACCACAATCATCCTTGCTGTACACACCTTTTGAGAGAGCCATACATGATTTGGAATTTGTTAGAATACTCTATGTGCTTTGCTTATATCTTTTGAGTTATATAGTTTTGCTCTAGTACTTTACTTATATCTTTTAGAGCACGGCGGTGGATTTGTTTTATAGAAACTATTGATCTCTCATGATTCACTTAGATTATTTTGAGAGTCTTAAATAGCATGGTAATTTGCTTAAATAATCCTAATATGCTTGGTATTCAAGATTAGTAAAAACTTCCTTATGAGTGTGTTGAATACTAAGAAAAGTTTGATGCTTGATAATTGTTTTGAGATATAAAGATGGTGATATGATAGTCATGATAGTTGAGTAGTTGTGAATTTGAGAGATACTTGTGTTAAAGTTTGTAATTCCCATAGCATGCACGTATGGTGAACCGTTATGTGATGAAGTCGGGCATAATTTATTTATTGTTTGTCTTCCTTATGAGTGGCGGTCGGGGACGAGCGATGGTCTTTTCCTACCAATATATCCCCCTAGGAGCATGCGCGTAATACTTTGCTTCGATAACTTGTAGATTTTTGCAATAAGTATATGAGTTCTTTATGACTAATGTTGAGTCCATGGATTATACGCACTCTTCTTCCTTCCACCATTGCTAGCCTCTCTAATATCGCGCACTTTTCGCCGGTATCATACACCCACCATAAACCTTCCTCAAAACAGCCACCATAACTACCTATCATGGCATTTCCATAGCCATTCCGAGATATATTGCCATGCAACTTTCCACCATTTCGATTATTATGACACGCTCCATCATTGTTATATTGCTTAGCATGATCATGTAGTTGACATCGTATTTGTGGCAAAGACACCGTTCATAATTATTTCATACATGTCACTCTTGATTCATTGCATATCCCAGTACACCGCCGGAGGCATTCATATAGAGTCATATTTTGTTCTAAGTATCAAGTTGTAATTGTTGAGTTGTAAGAAAATAAAAGTGTGATGGTCTTCATTTTTAGAGCATTGTCCCAAGTGAGGAAAGGATGATGGAGACTATGATTCCCCCACAAGTCGGGATGAGACTCCGGACGAAGAATAAAAAAGAAGAGGCCATAAAAAAAAGAGAAAGGCCCAAATAAAAAAGAAAAAAACTGAGAGAAAAGGCCCAATGTATCTATAATTTTTTATTGCTCCATGCTATATTATCTACTGTTTTGGACATTATTGGGCTTTATTATTCACTTTTATATTATTTTTGGGACTAACCTATTAACCAGAGGCCCAGCCCAGAATTGTTGTTTTTTGCCTATTTCAGAGTTTCGCAGAAAAAGAATATCAAACGGAGTCCAAACGGAATGAAACCTTCGGGAACGTGATTTTTGGAACGAACAAGATCCAGGAAAATTGGACCCTATGTCAAGAAACAAAGGAGGAGGCCACGAGGTAGGGGGCGCGCCCACCCCCACCAGGCGCGCCCTCCACCCTCGTGGGCCCCTGCTGCTCCACCGACGTACTCCTTCCTCCTATATATACCTATGTACCCCAAACGATCGATACGGAGCCAAAACCTAATTCCACCGCCGCAACCTTCATACCCACGAGATCCCATCTTGGGGCCTGTTAGGAGTCTCACCAAGGGTGCATCGATCACAGAGGGCTTCTACATCAACACCATAGCCCTCCGATGAAGTGTGAGTAGTTTACCTCAGACCTTCGGGTCCATAGTTATTAGCTAGATGGCTTCTTCTCTCTTTTGGATCTCAACACAATGTTCTCCCTCTCTCGTGGAGATCTATTCAATGTAATCTTCTTTTTGCGTGTGTTTGTTGAGACCGATGAATTGTGGGTTTATGATCAAGTTTATCTATGAACAATATTTGAATCTTCTGAATTCTTTTATGTATGATTGGTTATCTTTGCAAGTCTCTTCGAATTATCAGTTTGGTTTGGCCTACTAGATTGATCTTTCTTGCAATGGGAGAAGTGCTTAGCTTTGGGTTCAATCTTGCGGTGTCCTTTCCCAATGACAGTAGGGGCAGCAAGGCACGTATTGTATTGTTGCCATCAAGGATAACAAGATGGGTTTTTATCATATTGCATGAATTTGTCCCTCTACATCATGTCATCTTGCTTAAGGCGTTACTCTGTTTTCATGAACTTAATACTCTAGATGCATGCTGGATAGCGGTCGATGAGTGGAGTAATAGTAGTAGATGCAGGCAGGAGTCGGTCTACTTGTCTCGGACGTGATGCCTATATACATGATCATACCTAGATATTCTCATAACTATTCTCAATTCTGTCAATTGCTCAACAGTAATTTTTTCACCCACCGTAAAATACTTATGCTCTCGAGAGAAGCCACTAGTGAAACCTATGGCCCCAGGTCTATCTTCATCATATTAATATTCCAACACTTAGTTATTTCCTTTGCTTTTTACTTTGCTTTTATTTTACTTTGCATATTTATCATAAAAATACCAAAAATATTATCCTATCATATCTATCAGATCTCATTCTCGTAAGTGATCGTGAAGGGATTGACAACCCCTTATCGCGTTGGTTGCGAGGATTTATTTGTTTTGTGTAGGTGCGAGGGACTCACGCGTAGCCTCCTACTGGATTGATACCTTGGTTCTCAAAAACTGAGGGAAATACTTACGCTATTTTGCTGCATCACCCTTTCCTCTTCAACGGAAAACCAACGCAGTGCTCAAGAGGTAGCAAAGGCAGAGGCGGATTTTGAGGAGCGCATCGCTCAGAGGCAGGTCTGGTTTGGCGAGGCGCGGGAGGAACTGAGGACCGCTCAGGGTGAGCTGGATGAGCGTAAGTGAGAGCCCATCCTGAAGCAGGCCGACACCGAGAAGGCCCAGGAGGCGGCGAAGGAACAGGACGCCAAGGATGAAGCCGCCCGGTTGCAGCAGCAGGCTCTGCTGAACACCCAGGAGGAAGACCTTGTTGCCCGTGAGCAGGCGCTTGCCGCCGCACTCCGCGGCAAGGACGAGGAAATTGGGAAGATCGTCGCGCGGCGGACCCAGGAGATGGAGCAGAAGCACAAGGACGCACTTGATGCTCTGGCCTTGGACCATGCCGGCAAGGTGGAGAAGCTGGAGCTGGAGCGGGATGGGCTGAAAAAGGAGGTCTTGGAGCTGACGGAGGAGAGGGACACGGCCAACCGCACTCTGGCGGATTCACAGGTCGCCATCTCCGACAAGGCTAAGCTGCTCTCCGAGGCCAACGACTCCGTCAGCAATTTGAAGCTGAAACTGGATGGCTTAGAGGGGACGTTTTCAGAGGTCAGGGCTCGTGAGGAGACCTTGAACAAGGCCTTGGAGGATGAGAGGCAGCTGCGGAGCGATGACGCCACCGCCCACAAGGACTACATGAAGAGCGTAAACCTCTGGATCGGTCACCTCATCGTCGTCGCGGAGAAGCTCACCACCCAGCTAGCCGACATGGGCATGCCGGACGTCAGGTTTTCCTAGGAGACGAATGTGAGCCCCAACACCAGGCTGACCTTGTTCTTCGAGCGCATCCTCGACGCCCTAGAGCAGCTTCGCTCCAATCGAGTAGCTTATCTGGCCAACGAGGCTCGAAAGCTCTGCCGGGGTGCCCTGACCAAGGTGGCGTTCTGGAACCCCAACATCGACTTCGCCGACTCGCTGGAGAGCTTGCCGGAGGATGCGGACCTCACGGCGCTTGAAGAGCGTATCGAGCCCATAATCAGCTACGTCGACGGAGTCAAGAGGGTGGAGGGCCAGCGCCGGGACTAGGCACCCCGTTTCTCATTGCCGCTGCGAGTTCATGACCAAGACAATTTTATCTTAGGTTAGAACTGCAGCAACTATTGATGTAATATAACTCTGCAGTACTTTGAAACAAAGCATGATATCTTCATGTTCGATCTTTCCTTGTATGTACACACCCTACGCCTAGTTGGATAGGTTTTCCGTCCCATAAACCCTTGTTGTGGCGCTTTGAGGACGGATCCTTAGCAGCCTGCCGGGGGGCGCTTGCCGCCGGGAAAGCCACCTTGCCGTTCTCAGCGCGGCTGCTTGAACTGTTGAGCAAACTCGAAACAGAACAAGCGCGTTGCCAATAGCGGAAGGGTTCCATTGCGTGCAGGTTTTCCGTACAAGGAGCAAGATCTTTCGAGGAAAATAACCCTACAAAAAGGAAATTGCTCAAGGTTTTGCGTGACTTAGCTTTTCCATCACCATGCGGATGATTGTTGCGGCTGCGGACGGTACCAGAGTGTGGCTGGTCGACGTCGCCTTCTTCTCTCGAGCCATCCCGATGAGGGAGTCGATGTGTTGGCTTCAAAACCTGATTTTCACAGCTTGCGCCCCCTACCTGACGCGCCAAGGATGTCGGGGCTCAGGAACGACACCTATGGGATCACAGGCAATCCCTACTACGGTTGGCGGGGCACGGGGCTGTGCAAAGAGAAGGTCTAAAAGATCAACGCGGGGGAATTTTTACCCATGTTCGGGCCGCAAACGATGCATAATACCCTGGTCCTACTATTTTGTGTATTTGGTGTTCTTGAGTTCTTGAACTAGTTGCAATGCATGCCCAGTCCAAAAAGTCTGAATCCTTCTCCAGTACGCCTCGGGCCTCCTTTTATATGTCAAAGGGGTTGCCACAGCGGCACACATGAGGTGGAAAGTATGTACAGTGTACAAGTCTACCCCTGACATCGTGGGACAAACGCATTTAATGTGTCACCGACATTGTCGTGGTTCTAAGTCTGACAATAGAATATGGGGTAGGTGATGTAGAGGCAAGATCCTAGCTATGGAGGAGTTGTACACGCAAGTTTTACGAGTTCAGGCCCTTCTCGGAGGAAGTAATAGCCCTACGTCTCGGAGCCCGGAGGCGGTCGACTGGATTATATGCGTGTGAGTTACAGGGGGTGTGAACCCTTGTCCCAGAGGAGGGGGGTGGCTTATATAGAGTGCGCCAGGACCCCAGCTCCCCTCCGTTACACAGGGTTCAATGGACATCAAGAGGGGGCGATTGTAACGCCAAAGAATAAAGATTCAGAATGACCATTAAAGCTATGACTTATTTCCTGACCGCTGCAGAGCGGAGTGGTTTCTAGATCTCCGGTAGTCGCGATTGTCTACCGGTCGAAAGTGTCTTCAAGACCGCCGAGTGGAACATAGCTTCATGGTCAAGTGGATGATGATTTTCTTCTAATGCTTCGGTTCTTTAGAGATGTCCTTGGGGAGGGTATCTTGGACAGGTCCATGACCCTACCCTAGGTACATAGCTTCATCATTAGCCCCTAATGGATCAGGGTTTGAGTGAGGAAGGAGTTGAGAACACTTCCGACCCATTTTTCGTGCTATGAGTATATCTTGTTCTGGATCAATGAACCGAGGTGACGACACCAACTTCTTTTTCAGTCGCCTTGATCCATTCCTAGTTTTTGTCGAGTGAACTTTTATTGGAAGAGCTCCTAGTGATGATGTGGAGGAGATCTTCCGTCTAACAAGTTGTTCTGCTGTCCATGGATTCCGCGGGATTCGAATTTCGGGAAGCGCGCGGGGCGGAGGAGGCCGCAGTAATCAGATGGGATAAGGCAGGGCTGCCTCGATTTCCGTGCCGCCTTTTTCGCCACGTATCGTGTGCGCAACTGTTGCGTATTTGATAAGATCACCTGGGCCTACACGTCAGTCACTCAGAAGTAACCTCATATAAGGCACCAGACCGAGGTTTTTGAACAGTGCGCTTTCATCCTTCCCCCTCCTTCTCGGACTTCTCCGCCGTGCCTGTTCTCGCCCCAGTGCCGCTGCTCCATTCGCGTTTCGCCTGCGATGATGGGGAAAGAGAAGACGGTGGCTCTGGAGCGGGCGAAGAAGGCGACGGCGAAGGCGAAGGGGAAGAAGTCCAGCCGGGGCAGATCTTCCTCGAGGGTCGGCCTGCCGCAGGGTTGGATCCAGGGCGACTGGATCCGCTCGGTGATTCGTCAAGACGACATCGACGACCTGGTCGAGGGAGGACCGATTCCCCAAGAATCAGTGCGGCTTCTGGGGAACAAGACCGAGCCGTAACCTCGTGAGGGTGAGTGCGTTCTCCTCGCCACTCACGTTGACCGCGGGTTTTCCTTGCCTCCTCACCCTTTCTTTCGAGGCTTCTTGAATTTCTTTGGGCGCAACTCCACCACTTTACTCCCAACACCATCGTGTACCTTGCTGCCTTCGTGTGTGAAAATTTCTTGGGTTGCCGACCTCATTGGGGCCTTTTCAAGCATATTTTCACCTGTCGCTCCCAGACGGTAAAGAAGGCCAATCCGAGTGACGAGAGGACGCAAGTGATTCAGATGTGCGAGGTCTTGGGATTCAGATGAGGGGCAAAAGTTCCTTTCCCACCATGATCCTTCCCGATTCGGTCCGTGGGTGGCAGTCGACCTGGTTCTACTGCAAAGACCAGCCGACTCCATGGCAGTCGACTGGACTTTCCCCCTTTTTCCATGGCCCAAGTGGGGAAGCCTTCTCCTTTGAAGGTGATCCCGGAGGAGAAGGCGCAAGTCAAAGTGCTGGTCCATCGAGTAGTTCAACTTGTCCATGATGAGGTGACTGGTATGGATTTGTTGAAGGTCTTCCTCTGGCGACGCATCCAACCGCTTCAAGCTCATGATCATCCGATGTGGATGTATTTGGGCACTGATGACACTACTCGGACCCATACAGAGGAGGTCGACGAGACCATGTTGGAGGGGTGGCTGATGAGTATTACTGGAAACAAAGATAACCCCAGGGGAGCCAGGAGAATTCCTCCACTCGACCAATCTGAACCAGACAAGGTCTAATTCTGAACTTCCGACTGTAATCTTGGTTTAATCGTGCAGTTGATTATGCTTCGTCGACTGACTTTGTTCTGCTTGTTTTCTTCCAGGCCCTTACCGAAATGTACTCGATGCCCAACGGAGAGCAGGAGCAAAATCCGGAGGGGGGGCAAGCGGAGGCGAAAGTGGCGAGTGGCATTCTGACGGGGAGGGGGACAAGGAGAGCGACGACTCGAGTGACGAAGAAGAGGTCGATTCGCCTCCTCGCAGGGAGAGGCGGTCCAAGCTCGACCAAGACCGGGCGAGCGCCCGTGAAAAGGCGGACACTCAAACTGGCCAGTCTTCAAAGCGTCCTCGGACGTCTTCTCCGGCGCCGACTGAGAAATCCCCCAAGTAGCCCAAGGTTGTAGTGCAGAAGCCTCGGAAGGCGCTGCCGAAGATTAAGATTGATATCCCTATTGCTTCTGCGTGAGTGTTTTTCTTTCGCATTCACTCGATGTTCTGTGTTGTTTATCTTTCCTTTGATTTGACCACATGAATCTTGAAACTGGCAGTGCTGCTACCTTTGGGACTTCAGCTTACAAAAACGAGGATGAGGAAATGGAAGATGCGGTCACCTACAATCTGGGTACGATCTTCGTTATTTTGTCTTCTTTGTGTCGATTGAACTGTAATATATCCAATCGGGCGACGTAATTTTGGCGACTGATCTTTTTACAGCTCCCAATGTCATTGACCTCCCCGACGATGATGAGGACGAGCCACAGAGGCCTTTGGGGAGAAGGAACAGGAAAACGTCCACTGGCAAGACGCCTCAGTCGACGACGGTGGTGAAACCGGTAGTTCAGGACGCCGGTGACGCCAATCGGACTTATGTTTCCTTCGCCATACCGCTGTCGAGTGCTCTACCTTCTGCGTCAACTGCCCAAGCTCCTGCCGATCCACCTTCAATTTTTGCCACCCATCACGTCCCAGAGGACGAAGTGAGTGCTACCAAAGAAGCTATACACCAAGCGGGCATTATGATGGAGAAGATGAAGATGGTGCGGGATGCCAGCCAGGCTGCTTATGATGCCAGCTCCGCTCTCCAGAGCAATGTTTAGGTTAGCAGAATGTCGACTGACTCTCTTGGCTTGCTCTGTTTAGGATATGGTACCTGAAAACTCTCTTTCCAAGGATCTTTGTGTGACGCCCCCGATTCAATTGTACACTAATCATGCACGCAAATGTGTACGATCAAGATCAGGGACTCACGGAAAGATATCACAACACAACTCTAAAACATAAATAAGTCATACAAGCATCATAATACAAGCCAGGGCCTCGAGGGCTCGAATACAAGTGCTCGATCATAGACGAAGTCAGCGGAAGCAACAATATCTGAGTACGTACATAAGTTAAACAAGTTTGCCTTAAGAAGGCTAGCACAAACCGATACAGACGAAGAGGCGCACGCCCTGCCTGGATCCTCCTAAACTACTCCCGGTCGCCGCAAGCGGCTGCACGTAGTAGTAGGCACCTCCAGTAGTAGGAGTCGCCACGACGGTGGCGCCCTCCTCGGATTCGCATCCGTTGCGACAACCAGGTAGAAGGAAAGGGGGAAAGGAGGAGAAAAGCAACCGTGAGTACTCATCCAAAGTACTGCAAGCAAGGAGCTACACTACATATGCATGGGTATATGTGTAAAGGTCCATATCGATGGACCGAATCAGAATGCCGTAATGAGAGGGGATAACTAATCATGTCGAAGACTACGCTCGCAGCCTCCGCCTTGCAAAGATGTAGAAGAGGGTAGATCAAGTCCTCCAAGTAGCATCGCATAGCATAATCCTACCCGCGATCCTCTCCTCGTTGCCTGTTAGAGAGCGATCACCGGGTTATATCCGCACTTGGAAGGGTGTGTTTTATTAAGTATCCAGTTCTAGTTGTCATAAGGTCAAGGTACAACTCCAAGTCGTTCTGCTTACCAATATCACGGCTATTCAATAGATTAACTTCCTGCAGGGTGCACCACATAACCCAACACGCTTGATCCCATTTGGCCGGACACACTTTTCTCGGTCATGCCCGCCGCGAAGATCAACACGCCGCAGCCCCACCTAGGCCAACAGAGAGGTCAAGACGCCGGTCTAAACCTAAGCGCACAGGGTCCGGGCCCATCGCCTTAGCACACCAAGACGCTATGTGACGCTGCCGAAATGTAACTAGCCCCTTAATACAAGAGCAGGCTTACGCCCAATCCGGCGCGCCGCCGGGCCGACGCCACGAAGGCTTCGGTGATACCACGACGCCGAAAGTGCCCATAACTTTCCCACATAGTTGGTTAGTGCGATAGACCAAATGGCCGCCTCGATCAAATACCAAGAACTCGTTAAGTGTGTTAGTTTTAAGTATCCGCGGACTCCGACCAGGCCAAGCCCACCTCTCTCCTAGGTGGTCTCAACTCCCTGCCGCCGCCACAAAGTAACAAATGGGGCGTCAGAACCCAGGCCACCTCTCTACGGGATGGAGCCACCGTCCTTTCAGCCCCTCATCGAAATCACTTATGGGTACTCAACGAGCTGACCCGACTTTAGTCACCACATGTGTCATGTACATAAAATATATAGTATATACCGTGATCACCTCCCTAGTGATCACGGCCCAAGAGTATAGCTTAAGGTATGACGAGTGTAGGGCCACCGATGGAACAAAGAGCATCCTATTCTAAGCAAGAGGATAGCGTAAGGTTAACAATCAGAGCAACAATGACAAAGCTATGCAATGTAATAGGATTAACCGAAAGCAGAATATGCTACACTAATCTCATGCAAGCAGTATAGAGAAGAATAGGCGATATCTGGTGATCAATGGGGGGCTTGCCTGATTGCTCTGGCAAGAAGGAGGGGTCATCCACACCGTAGTCGTACTGGGTAGCAGCGGCGTCGGTCTCGGTGTCTAGAGAGAGAAGAGGGGGAAGAAACAATGAATACAATGCAAACAGATGCATGACGGTGCATGACAAAGCAAAGCGTGATGCTAGGCGTGCTCTAACGCGGTATGAGGTGATGCCGGTGAAGGGGGGAAACATCCGGAAAGTATCCCTGTGTTCGTGTTTTTCAAGCAGGAGCCGAGGGGAAAGTTGCGAGTTCGATAGGTTTGGGATGCGTGGCGGACGAACGGGCTGCGTTTCCGGGTTTGTCTCGTTGTTTTGAGCAACTTTCATGTAGAAAGTATTTTCATCTGAGCTACGGTTTATTTTATATTAATTTTAAAAGATTTAAATCATTTTTTAGGATTTATTTAATTATTTTAAAACAACATTATCTGTAATGTGTTTGCCGACGCCAAGATGACGCCGCGAGTCAATGAGGTGTTGATCGTCAATCGACGTGTGGGTCCCGTATGTCATACACTGTTTAGGTTAATCCGGATTTAGCTAATCTAATTACTCTTTAATTAAACTAACTAGTTAATTAGTTTAATTAAACAGAATTAATTAACTTAATTAATTCACTAATTAATTAATTATTAATTTTATTAATTCATTTTTAAAATTTTATTTCTTTTTATTTAAAAAATATGTGGGCTTGGGCCCCTCTGGTCAGCGGCACATGGGCCTTGGCGGGCACCGGGCGTGCGGTTACGGGCGCAGGGGCGTGCTGGGCATCGGCGCCACCCTTACCGACAGGAGCTCGCCTGCACCAACCATGGGCGAGGTCAAGGGCGCCGACGGCAAAGGGCGCGGCTGCGGCGGGACCGACCGCGAAGCGGAAGGCACGGCAGCAGGGGCTTCAAGTGGCCGTGGCCGTGACGGTAAGCACGGTGCCGCGCGGCCTGGAAGCGCCAAGCGTGACAGAGCAGAGGGGGGTTCAGAGCGGGCGCCGCCTGGCAGAAGCGGGCGCGAGAGGAGAAGTCGGGACGGGCGCGGCGGGGGTGGAGGCGGCGGCCTCGAGCGCGGCAGAGGCGCAGAGGAGGCGAGGGCGCGCGCGCGGCGCTGGTGCGTGAGCGCGCGAGGGAGGTCGCGAGAGAGGGGGGGCGCGCGCGCCACATCGGGTTCAGAGGACTTGGCAACGGTGCGCTGGGAGCGACTCGGGAGGATGACGAGGTGGTCCGCGTGGGGAGGAGGCATGCAGCGATGGAGCGCCCGGGACGCCAAGCGCCGTGAGTGGTGGGGCGATGGTGCGCGACGGGTCGGGCGCTGCTTGCCCCGATCCAGATCCACTCGGGCGGGCCGGCCAAGGACGGAGGGAGGAGTCGCTGGGCGGAGGCGATGGCTCCACGGCTCGCCGGAGCGAGGGGAGACGGAGAGGAGATGAGGACGGGGCGGAGGATTTCCGAGCAGCGGCGATAGGGCGTCGGGTTCGAACCCCTCCCGATCCAGATGGGATAGAGAGATGGGGGGCTAACGAGAGGGAGTGGAGGAGTGGATGCGATGTGGGGGTTAGGGTTTCAATCGGGTGGGGTTATGGAGGTGAGTGGGGAGCCGGTTGGGCCAGTGGGCTGGCCTGGCTGTCAGCTGGGTCGGTTGGCCCATTGGGGGGGGTCCCTTTTCTTTTGTTTTGTTTTCTGTTTTGCCTTTACTTTTTATTTATATTTCTTGTACTGTTTTCTTTTAGTTTCCTTTTATTTTTGTGTTAGCAGAATACCAAAATGGCACTGTATTTGATATTACCAAATATGCCACTGCCACATTAACTTACTACCCAAGCTAAAATAGTTTCATAATTATTTAATAACTAAATGTATTTAAAAAATAGTTTTTGTTACTGTTTTATTTATCTGATAGTATTTAATTATTCTATAAAGGTGTGGTTTCTCCACCATAATTACCTATGCATTATTTTGTTCACTCCGAACATTTTAGTTTTAATATTTGAAAACTTTTATTGTATGTTTGATTTTGAATTTGGATTTGAATCAGTTTTTGAACTAACGAGAGATTAGCAACAGTAACGGAGGTGACATGGCATCACTAGCAGAGGGTTACTGTAGCGTAACTATCCGGGCGTCACAATTCTCCTCCACTACAAGAAATCTCGTCCCGAGATTTAGGAGGGGAGTAAGGGGGAAAGTTCGGGTTACGGTATTCTAACGGATCTTCTCGGTCTTGGTTGCTCTTCTCGAAGCGGTCGATCTATTATTTTGATGTCTTCATTTCTCTGCTTCAGGCCATCATGATGTAGTACACATCCTTTCTTCGGGATCTTCATCGTACTTACGGAAAGGATAAAGGGTGGGCATTCCGGGAGTACGGACCTCTACAAGGTCGACTATCTGGTCGATAACATCGAGGAAGATGGCGGAAGTAACTCTCGAATTTAAACTTAAGAAAATATCGAGAGCAAGGTAAGGAGGTATCATGTGAAGTTTCAAGCGGGGAAGCAATCATTTGATGCCTGAAACAGGGCGTGAAAGGGGTTCAAAGTAATGGGGATAAGTATTGTGTCTGATACCAGAATTGATGATCTATCGGAAGGTGGCTCGTGAATCACATAGGAGGCCAAGTGCGAGGAACAACCTTAAGAAAAGGGGGTATATAGGAGAGTCAGGTTTCGATCCTGTGGAATTGTGGGTTATGGGCCCACCATGTGGTTTAAAGTAGAAAGGGGGATGACATCTTGCACGGTCACGAAAGCAAGGCATGTCAGAGGGTACCATGTCAGTTATGTCGGCAACAACATCAGTACCAAGGGCGAGGGATGAAGAGAACCATTTTCCTGCTCGTTGAACGAGGCGGACCAATAGGCAAAGTTCTCGTCCATCGGTGGTTACCAGACTGCTATCAACAAATGCAACAGGGTCTTGCTGACAGAATTGTACACCGGGGTGTTTACATAAGCAGGAGAATATTACTGCTTAGATAATATAGATCACAAGAAAGATCAAACAAAACAATGGAAAGGAAAATGTGTTTGACACATATACCAGGGGTATACCCTTCCCAAGGACAAGCAGAGAATGATATCCGTGGTAGGATATAAAGTAGAAAACCCTTCAGGAAAAGGGAGAGAAATTTCATGACATTACCCATACAACAATGTTTGGATAATTGATCAAGAAACATTTAGCATTGTGCTTCAAATGCTCTTATTGAAAATTGGATTACCACAGACATGCTTCGAGATAGCATTGACATGGCCTTCAAGCAAAGGCCAGACTTTGGAAACAAAAAGGATCCATCAGGAACAACTTATAGAATAAGTCTTACATTTCCCTCACGGAAGAATGACTAGCCTTGCTAAAATGAAACTTATAAAATAGGTCCTCCGCCAAAAAGCTAGGCATGACATCACCTTACCGGGTCATATATAGACCAATTTTATAACTCTTGGAAATATGTTCCAACCATCATATCTGACCGAGATTCAGATCTGATTGGTTGATAACTCAGACTCAGGATGCCTGAGAAGAAAGATGCAACACAAATTGTTGAGGTGACATTGTATGATTCTCGGGAATTAAACCATGGAAGCGAGTTCCGAAACAAGAGTTCATCATTAAATCGAGGAGAGGTGAGGAGGTGACTGATTGACTCAGCGACAATCCATTGAGATTTCCAAAAAGATGGATTTCCACAACTATGTGAACAAGGAGATAACATTAGCTAGATCAAATGACTTAATGATGCATGCTCGAGGAAAACATACAGCTAAACATTGGTTGAAATCTGCACCAAATATGGGCTAGGAGCACGATCAATGTTCAATGATGATTCAATAAGCCATAGACGAGAATGAAACTATAGACCAATAACTTCAAAGCAATAGGGTTGCTAGAAGTTTAGAATTTACACCTCACGCACCATTTGTCGGTATTCCGGTTAGAAACAACACGGGGACCAAGAAAAGAATGTTGATGCTAATAAGTATCACTTGTACCAAGAATTCTTGAGGGTGGTGAATTTCCCATGACATTCTTGACATAAAAGATAGCAATACTCCAAGGTAAAACATAACATAAGTTGGATAGCAAGGATCTCAAGGTACAACACAAGACATGAACAAGTTTGTGTTGGAAGGAGGGCATTAACGTTGCCGATGATAATACAAACCATCGAGGGGCAAGGATGGTATTTCCCATCAAGAATTCAATAGATATTTTGGAAAAGCTCAGAATGTTGATGATGATCATGACACATTTGTCGAGAGATTTCATGAAGATGTAATCAATCAGCGACGACACCAAGTCAAAGGAATGATGAAGCAAAAGGTTATTGGAACCATAGGTATGACACAAACTCAACTTCAAGCTTGTCGTTCAAGGTGGAACGATAAGACGAGGAAAATCGATTGTAAGATTAGCTCACTATCGAAATTTGTGCTCCGGGAAAAAGGACCCGGTAGCACAGTTAAAAATTTAGCACAATAATGATATAGCCAATCAGGCTAGGAATGACTTAAAGGATTATTAAACTCGTAAGCAATGAAAATTACTTAGAGTTATTGAATCGGAGTGCTGAATCGATTCACTTATCGGTGTTCTCAGTTAACAAACAACCCAGAAGCCAGGAAAATTGGAATCGGTGAGAAATAACAGTTGATGAAGAACCCATAAGAAGTTATGTAGTTCCATGATATTCTCGTGGTACCAGAGGGTATACTCAAGGGTAGAGAGGGATAGAGGTTGGACAAGTGAAATCATTTGCAGAAGGCAAGCACTTAAACTTGTCCAAGAAATGGGATCAAAGAAGAACAATATGGTCGAAACCATGGTCGCAAAAGACCAAGCATAGATAAAAGAAGAAGTTATAACAAGGGGATTATTATTACTACGAGAAGCTTCCATGATAAGTTCCACCTCGGGTCCATGGGCATGAACACAAAGTTTAAGGTCGACTCCCTCTTCTCCAAAGCATAACCTTACATTCTCTTCTCGTTTCGATAATGGCATTAGTGTTG
This sequence comes from Aegilops longissima, assembly GCA_021605205.1. Classification (NCBI taxonomy): domain Eukaryota; kingdom Viridiplantae; phylum Streptophyta; class Magnoliopsida; order Poales; family Poaceae; genus Aegilops; species Aegilops longissima. Next base: position 486,625,049 of record CM038682.1, on the reverse strand, counting down.
AAAGTTTTACCTGGTGAAATACCAGATGAGTATGACCCGTGAAAACTTCCGAGTTCACCCATAGTAAGGAAGGGATAGGTTCAACCCATCAGGGCATCTTACGAACATATACCACAAACTTCGGGGTAAATAATACAAGCTCGAAAGTAGAGCATTGTTCAAAAGCAGATGATACAATTTACCATAGGCATTATATACCCATGGAAAGGCTCTCAAGGTTATTCAATGTGAAGGACATTGTCGGATAAAATCCAACAAAGGAACCGATGGTCCACAAGGGATCTGAGGTGAGCATCGGTACTCAACCAGAGGAAGAAGAATGCACGGGCATCATATTATAGAACATCTGAATAATTCGATGCTTAGATAACAAAGGAATTTCGATTTCCAAAACAAAGGATCAGAAGTGGTCGCTCTGATCAAGGATGGATAAGTTGGATAGACCAGAGGCACAATTGACGACAAATAGTTTGGTCGAGAACCAGCTCATGTTCAAAAATGATGTCTGAGCCGGAAAGATAATTTAGAAGGATTGGTAGATGATTGTGTGCAATCGCACACATGTTGAACCAATAGGATCAAAATGACAGTGTCAAAAGATACTAGTGAATATTGCCAGATATATGGGAAGCATCCATAATGCAAGTAGACAAGTATTTGCAGAGCAATAAAGCTACTAAGGATTTTCGGAGGATTGAATAGTATTTCAAAGACTTTTGTGAAACATCTGAACAACTGGGGATGAGCGGATACTCGAAAAGTGCGAGAAATTATTCTTAGGGGTATTCAGGTGGCAAAGAACTGCAAGGCAGTAGGCACAAAATATTCTCGGGGTATCTTGTAATAACAAGATCGACTGGGAATAAAAGTAAGCACGACAGGTGTAAGTATTTATCCATAGGGATATATCGGTGGAAGGGAATTGCAAAAGCAACTGGCACAAGGTCTCGAGAGAAAATCGGAGAGTATCTTCGAAATCTTCTAGTGCAGTCGGCGATCATCTAGACTGAAAGGGGCTCTCCGAGAGAAAGTATTATCGAGAACCTAGAGTCCGAGTTAATAAAATCGTTTAACCCGAATAGAAGAGATGTCAGAGTCCCAGAGTATAGGTCGAGGAATAAAAGATCCTACTACCACCCAATGGCGACGTGTGCCCGTAAGACACACAGCCATGTTAGTAAAAGTTTTGGCAACGTTTAGACTCGACTTCGCCCAAGGAGTGTGGAAGGGGATTCTACAGCAATGGCTCGATATTAATCTTGTGACGCCTCGATTCAATCGTACACTAATCATGCACGCAAATGTGTACGATCAAGATCGTGACTCACGGAAAGATATCACAACACAACTCTAAAACATAAATAAGTCATACAAGAATCATAATACAAGCCAGGGCCTCGAGGGCTCGAATACAAGTGCTCGATCATAGACGAGTCCGCTGAAGCAACAATATCTGAGTATGCATATAAGTTAAACAAGTTTGCCTTAAGAAGGCTAGCACAAACCGGGATACAGATAGAAAGAGGCGCAGCCTCCCGCCTCGATCCTCCTAAACTACTTCCCGGTCGCCGCCAATGGCTGCACGTAGTAGTAGGCACCTCCAGTGTAGTAGGAGTCATCGCCGACGGTGGCGCCTAGCTCTGGATTCGCATCTGGTTGCGACAACCGTAGAAGGGAAAGGGGGAAAGGAGGAGAAAAGCAACCGTGAGTACTCATCCAAAGTACTCGCAAGCAAGGAGCTACACTACATATGCATGGGTATATGTGTAAAGGGCCATATCGCGGACCGAACTTCGTAATGCGAGAATGAGAGGGGATAACTAATCCCGTCAAAGACTACGCTCGCAGCCTCCGCCTTGCAGATATAGAAGAGAGTAGACCAAGTCCTCCAAGTAGCATCGCATAGCATAATCCTACCCGCGATCCTCTCCTCGCCGCCTCGTTAGAGAGCGATCACCGGTTATATCCGCACTTGGAAGGGTGTGTTTTATTAAGTATCCAGTTCTAGTTGTCATAAGGTCAAGGTACAACTCCAAGTCGCCCTGCTATCAAGATCACGGCTATTCAATAGATTAACTTCCATGCAGGGTGCACCACATAACCCAACACGCTTGATCCCATTTGGCCGGACACACTTTTCTAGGTCATGCTCGGCTGCGGAAGATCAACACGTCGCAGCCCCACCTAGGCCAACAGAGAGGTTAGCACGCCGGTCTAAACCTAAGCGCACAGGGGTCTGGGCCCATAGCCCTTAGCACACCAAGACGCTATGTCGCGGCCGAAGCGTAATCTAGCCAACTTAATACAAGAGCAACTTACGCCCAATCCGGTAGCCACGCCGCCGGGCCGCCGATGTCACGAAGGCTTCGCTGATACCACGACGCCGAAAGTGCCCATAACTTTCCCACGAGTTGGTTAGTGCGATAGACCAAATGGCCGACTCAGATCAAATACCAAGAACTCGTTAAGCGTGTTATTTTTAAGTATCCATGACTTCGACCAGGCCAGCCCACCTCTCTCCTAGGTGGTCTCAACCTGCCCTGCCGCCTCCGCCACAAAGTAACAATGGGGCTGTCAGAACCTGTGGCCACCTCTACCGAGATGGAGCCACCTGTCCTTTCAGCCCCCTCATCAAAATCACTTGCGGGTACTCAACGAGCTGACCCGACTTTAGTGACCACATGTGTCATGTATATAAAGTATATAGTATATACCCGTGATCACCTCCCTAGTGATCACGGCCCAGTAGTATAGCTTGGCAGACGGACAAGAGTGTAGGGCCACTGATGGAACACTAGCATCCTATTCTAAGCAAGAGGATAGCGGTAAGGTTAACAATCAGAGCAACAATGACAAAGGCTATGCAATGTAATAGGATTAACCAAATCAAGAATATGCTACACTACTCTAATGCAAGCAGTATAGAGAAGAATAGGCGATATCTGGTGATCAAGGGGGGGCTTGCCTGATTGCTCTGGCAAGAAGGAGGGGTCGTCCACACCGTAGTCATACTGGGTAGCAGCAGCGTCGGTCTCGGTGTCTAGCGAGAGAAGAGGGGGAAGAAACAATGAATACAATGCAAACAGATGCATGACGGTGCATGACAAAGCAAAGCGTGATGCTAGGCGTGCTCGAACGCAGTATGAGGTGATGCCGGTGAAGGGGGGAAACATCCGGGAAAGTATCCCTGGTGTTTCATGTTTTCGGGTAGAGGAGCCGGAGGGGGAAAGTTGCGAGTTCGATAGGTTAGGGATACGTGCCGGACGAACGGGCTGTGTTTCCGGGTTTGTCTCGTTGTTCTGAGCAACTTTCATGTAGACAGTATTTTCATCTGAGCTACGGTTTATTTTATATTAATTTTAAAAGATTTAAATCATTTTTTAGGATTTATTTAATTATTTTAAAACAAAATTATCCGTAATGTTGTTTGTCGACGCCAAGATGACATCAAGAATCAATAGAGGTGTTGATCGTCAACTCGACGTGGGTCCCGTATGTCATACATTGTTTAGGTTAATCCGATTTAGCTATCTAATTCATCGCTTAATTAAACTAACTAGTTAATTAGTTTAATTAAACAGAATTAATTAACTTAATTAATTCACTAATTAATTAATTATTAATTTTATTAATTCATTTTTAAAATTTTATTTCTTTTATTTAAAAAATATGTGGGCTTGGGCCCCTCTGGTCAGTGGCACAGGGGCCTTAGAGGGCACCGGGCGTGCGGTTACGGGCGTAGGGGTGTGCTAGGCGTCGGGCGCCAGCCCACCCGACAGGGAGCTCGCCTGCACCAACCATGGGCAAGGTCAAGGGCGCCGACGGCAGAAGGGCGCGGTCGGTGGCGGGACCGGACCGCGAGCGGGAGGCACGGGCAGCAGGGGCTTCATGGTGGCCGTGGCCGGTGACGGCAAGCTGGTGTCGGGCGTGTTCTGTGGAAGCGCGGGCGTGGGCAGAGCCGAGAGGGGTTCAGAGCGGCGTCGCCCGAAGCGAGCGGGCGCGTGAGGGAGAAGTCGGGGACGGGCACGTGCGGGGTGGAGGCAGCGGCCTCAGAGCGGCAGTAGGCGCAGAGGAAGCGAGGGCGCGCGCGGTGCGCGGGTGCGGTGAGCGCGGCGAGGGGAGGTCGCGCGAGAGAGAGGGGGGAAGGGCGCGCGCTCACATCGGGTCCGTAGGGACTTGGCAACGGTGCGCGGGGAGCGACTCGGGGAGGAGGACGAGGAGGTCCGGCATGGGGAGGAGGCAGGCCGGGCGATGGAGCGCCTGGGACGCCAAGGCCGGGAGTGGTGTGGCGATGGCGCGACGGGTCGGGCGCTGCTTGCCCCGATCCAAATCCACTCGGGGCGGGGCCGACCGCCGAAGGACGGAGGGAGGAGTCGCTGGGCGGAGGCGATGGCTCCACGGCTCGCCGGAGCGAGGGGAGACGGAGAGGAGATGAGGACGGGCGGAGGAGTTCAGCAGCGCGATAGGGCTGAGCTGAACCCTCCCGATCCAGATGGGATCGAGAGGTGGGGGGCTAACGAGAGGGAGTGGGGGAGTGGGTGCGATGTGGGGGTTAGGGTTTCAGTCGAGTGGGGTTATGGAGGTGAGTGGGGAGCCGGTTGGGCCAGTGGGCTGGCCTGGCTGTCAGCTGGGCCGGTTGGCCCATTGGGGGGTCCCTTTTCTTTTGTTTTGTTTTCTGTTTTGCCTTTACTTTTTATTTATATTTCCTGTACTGTTTTCTTTTAGTTTCCTTTTATTTTTGTGTTAGCAGAATTCCAAAATGGCACCGTATTTGATATTACCAAATATGCCACTGCCACATTAACTTGCTACCCAAGCTAAAATAGTTTCATAATTATTTAATAACTAAAAGTATTTAAAAATAGTTTTTGTTATCGCTTTTATTTATCCGATAGTATTTAATTATTCTATAAAGGTGTGGTTTCTCCACCATAATTACCTGTGCATTATTTTGTTCACTCCAAACATTTTAGTTTTAATATTTGAAAATTTTTATTGTATGTTTGATTTTGAATTTGAATTTGAATCAGTTTTTGAACTAACGAGAGATTAGCAACAGTAACGGAGGTGACATGGCATCATTAGCAGAGGGTTACTGTAGCGTAACTATCCGGGCGTCACACTTTGCATCTGTACACCCACTGGGTGTTTCGATTTGTCACTGAACAAATTCATACTTTGAGCTGAATTTTTTGTTGTCGTCGATTGAATTTTTGGACTAGTGGGGGCACGCTGAGTGCACCCACTGGGTGTAGTCCCCGAGACTATGGTGGATCGCAGGCAATCATCGTAGTCTTCAATTTAGAATTCTTCATTCGTCTGGTCGGGCCATGTCGAGTGTAAATCAACCAATGGGGGCACGCTAAGTGCACCCACCGGTGTAGTCTGCGAGACCGTGGTCGATCACCGGCAATGACTATGGTCTCAAGAGCCTGCTTTGTTGTCAGATTCGTTTTTTTTTGGCACTCGCTACCGAAAGGTCTTGTCGAGTAAACTGAACCAAAGGGGGCACGCTAAGTGCATCCACTGGTGTAGTCCCCAGACTATCGTTGGATGTTTGATTCGACAAGAGTCTTAGAATTTGTTGTCTTTATCCTTTACCTCTCTCAAATAACCAATCTTTTATCCAATGATCAACCATTCCTTGATTGCGAAATCTTGTGATCTTGGAGCTCGCTTTGTCGGCTTGGAGAAACAGCAGATTCAACTCAACCTTGACCTGAATTGGCCAAGACAGAATCGCAGAAAGCCAAGGATGACGCCAATGGTAAGACAGATTTGTCGACGGGTTTGTCTTTGATCTGGATTTCATTCTCGCTTTTCTCGAACCAAGCATCATTTCTTTTCGTAAAACTGAACCAGCTCGCGAAAAAGGATCAAGATATGGCTGCCGCACAGAAGAAGGCTGATGACAAAACTGCTCTGGCTGAACAGAAGTTGGCTTCAGTCGGCAAATTGGAGGAAGAAAACGCCAAGATAAAATCTGCCCTGGACGAAGCCAACAAGGAAGTAACCCGCTTGAAGAAGGACAAGGTCAATCTGAATGAGAAGATGGAAGGCCTTGGTCGCAGGAGGGATGATCTGGAAAGTTATCTGAGGAGCCTTGCCAAGAAGTTGTTCATCAAGCTTGAAGGTATATACTTTGTTCCGACCGGTTTATCTTCGTTGACTCGGCATACGACTATTAACTCACCCTCGGATCGTGCATGCAGAGTTTTGCAGAGACTTCGAGGAGGAGACCGTGCGGATTGAACCAAGCTTGGACCCCATCAACTCCCCCGTGAAAGATGAAGCTGTTATGAACTTGCTCCGACTGGAATCCCGCATCGATGGTGTTGTTGACTACCTTGCTCGACTGAAGGTCGCAACGTCACGGATCGACATAGCACTCTGGCCAAGGGCAACGCTCCAGAATGACCTCGAGTCTATGATGACTCAACTTAACGAGATTCCCGGTCGAGTGCAGGAGTGGAAGAAGTCTTCTGCCCGGTGCGGTGCTGATGTGGCTCTGTCTTTGGTTCGTGTCTATTGCAAGGAGGCACGAGAAGAGAAGCTGGCGGCGATCAGGGTTTCCAATACCAAGAGGCATGACTTCCAATCTTTCATGGAGACTTTTATTGCTGCCGCCACTCGGATTGCTGATGGCATTGACCTAGATGAATTCGTCGAGCCTGCCAGCCCTCCTCCTGTGGAGTGAACAAGCTTTTATGCTCCACCTTAAATTTGCCTCGGGATGCCGAGTGGTTTTTGTAACCGTTAAACTCTTTCGGGCTGAATGCCCGAGTACTTCCGCGGTCTTGAACTTTTAGGATTCGTCTGAACTTGATTTATCTCAGAATATGCTTGCGATTGCTTTTGGAATTTGCTCTACACTTGGAATGACCTTTGTGTTTAGATGCAGCCCTGAAGTGGAGACTTCAATCGACTTGCGCCTCGTCGTCCTTGCGGACAAGGATGGAGCGCCCGTTGTATTTGTGGCACAACTCCAAAGGAGAAGGTTGCAGTCGACCTGCACCTCGTCGTCCTTGCGGATAGGGATGGAGCGCAGATTGTATTTGTGGCGTAGCTCCGAAGGAGAAGGTTGCAGTCGACCTACACCTCGTCGCCCTTATGGATAGGGATGGAGCGCACATTGTATTTGTGGCGAGCTCCAAAGGAGAAGGTTGCAATCGACCTGCACCTCGTCAGTCCTTGTGGATAGGGATGGAGCACACATTGTATTTGTGGCGAGTTCAAGGAGAAGGTTGCAATGACCTGACCTCGCTGCCCCTATGGATAGAGATATGATTCGAACTTAGGTGAGTACAAGACTGCAGCTAAGCCTCCGAGTGGGAGGATCGCTCACCACTCGGTAGGATTTTTCAAAACTTAGGTGAGTACTTGGACTGCAGCTAAGCCTTCGAGTGGGAGGATTGCTCACCACTCGGTAGGATTTTTTAAACTTAGGCGAGTACTGGACTGCAGCTAAGCCCCCGAGTGAGAGGATTGTTCACCACTCGATAGGATTTTTTAAACTTAGGCGAGTACTGGACTGCAGCTAAGCCCCCGAGTGAGAGGATTGCTCACCACTCGGTAGGATTTTTCAAACTTAGGCGAGTACTGGACTGCAGCTAAGCCCCCGAGTGAGAGGATTGATCACCACTCAGTAGGATTTTTAAACTTAGGCGAGTACTCGGATCTGCAGCTAAGCCCCCGAGTGAGAGGATTACTCACCACTCGGTAGGATTTTTTAAACTTAGGCGAGTACTGGACTGCAGCTAAGCCCCCGAGTGGGAGGATTGCTCCCCACTTGGTAGGATTTTCAAACTTAGGCGAGTACTGGACTGCAGCTAAGCCCCCGAGTGAGAGGCTACCACTCGGTAGGATTTTTTGAACTTAGGCGAGTATTGGACTGCAGCTAAGCCCCCGAGTGAGAGGATTGCTCACCACTCAGTAGGATTTTTCAAACTTAGGCGAGTACTGGACTGCAGCTAAGCCCCCGAGTGAGAGGCTTGCTCACCACTCGGTAGGATTTTTTGAACTTAGGCGAGTACTGGACTGCAGCTAAGCCCCCGAGTGAGAGGATTGCTCACCACTCGGTAGGATTTTTCAAACTTAGGCGAGTACTCGACTGCAGCTAAGCCCTCGAGTGAGAGGCTTGCTCACCACTCGGTAGGATTTTCAAAACTTAGGCGAAACGGATTCGCGGCTAAGCCCCCGAGTGGAAGGCTTGCTCACCACTCGGTAGGATTTTCAAAACTTAGGCGAAACAGATTTGCGGCTAAGCCCCCGAGTGGAAGGCTTGCTCACCACTCTGTAGGATTTTGTAAACTTAGGCGAAACGGATCCGCAGCAAAGTCACCCACTGGGGGATTTTAGACAAGAACAAAAAAGCAACAACAACCATTTAAGAAGACTGTAAAGTTCTCGTCTTTGATAAACAAACTACAAAGGTATTTCTTATTACATCTCATCCGAATGAGTACTTAAGTGTAAAAGGGGCGGAGTAGCTCCGCATTCCAAGCCCGTGGCTCGTCTTTCTGATGCTCGACATTGTAAAGATGGTATGCTCCGTTGTGGAGAACTCTGGTGACAATGAAGGGGCCTTCCCAAGCAGGGGCGAGTTTGTGTGGCTTCTGTTGATCCACTCGAAGAACCAAGTCTCCCTCTTGAAAGGCTCGACCCCTCACGTTTCTGGCGTGGAATCGACGCAAGTCTTGCTGATAAATGGTCGATCGGATCAAGGCCATCTCTCTTTCCTCCTCTAAGAGGTCGACTGCATCCTGTCGGGCGTGTTCTGCTTCCTCTTCAGAGAAGAGCTACGGAGTTTGGCCAGTCGACCGATTGGGAGTTGTCCTCAAACCCCAAAGAACTAATGGAAGTTCATCGACCCAGGCGCCTGCTGCGTGCTTGAGATCACGCATCAGTCAGGGTTTCAGTCCTTTGAGAATAAAGCCATTTGCTCTTTCTGCTTGTCCATTCGACTGAGGATGAGCGACTGAAGCATAGTCGACTCGTGTACCTTGATAAGCGCAGAAGGCTCTAAACTCATCAGAATCGAAGTTCGACCCGTTTTCAGTGATGATGTTGTGCGGAACTCCATATCTGAATGTTAACTCCCTAATGAAACTGACAATAGTGCTGGCTTCAAGATTCTTGATAGATTTAGCTTCAATCCATTAGGTAAACTTGCCAACTGCTACAAGCACATGAGTGAAGCCGCTCCTACCAGTTCTCAGTGGTCCAACCATATCCAATACCCAAACAGCAAATGGCCAGACGAGGGGAATGGTCTTCAGGGCTGACGCAGGCTTGTGAGACATATCAGAGTAAAACTGGCAGCCTTCACATCTGTCGACTATATCTTTCGCCATTTCATTTGCTCGTGGCCAATAAAATACGGCTCGGTATGCTTTAGCCACAATGGCCCGAGAGGACGCATGGTGACCACAGGTCCCCGAGTGGATGTCATTGAGGATCATTCGACCTTCTTCTGGTGTTATGCATTTCTGACTGACCCCAGTCGCGCTTTCTCTGAACAGTTGTCCTCTTATCACAGTAAAGGCTTTGGATCAACGAACGATCTGTCGAGCCTCTTCTTCATCCTCTGGGAGTTCCTTCCTAAGGATGTACGCAATGTATGGCACTGTCCAGTCGGGAGTGATGACCAGAACCTCTATGATTAGGTCGACTACGGCTGGGACCTCGACTTCGGTCGGATCTGTAGCGCTCTTAGGCTGCGTGGGCTCTTCAGTGAAAGGATCTTCCTGAACTGACGGTGTGTGAATGTGTTCCAAAAACACATTGCTGGGAATGGCTTCTCTCTTGGAACCTATCTTTGCCAAATCATCGACTGCTTGATTTTCCAGTTGGGGTATATGATGGAGCTCTAACCCCTCAAACTTCTTTTCCAACTTCCTCACCGCATTGCAGTAACCAGTCATGGTTGGGCTTCTGACGTCCCACTCTTTCATCACTTGATTGACTACCAAATCCGAGTCGCCATAGACCATGAGGCGACGAACGCCGAGTGAAATGGCCATGCGCAACCCATACAAAAGTGCTTCATATTCTGCTTCATTATTGGAGGAATCAAAGTGAATCTGGAGGACATATCTGAGCTTGTCTCCTCGGGGGGATACCAGTACTACCCCAGCACCAGAGCCATTCAGCATCTTGGAACCATCAAAGAACATGATCCAGTGCTCCGAGTGAACTTGAGTCGGAAGTTGCTGTTCGATCCACTCGGCGAGGAAATCTGCTATTGCTTGGGACTTGATAACTTTCTTTGCCTCAAACTTGATATCTAAGGGAAGGAGTTCAATCGCCCACTTTGCCACTCGACCAGTTGTGTCTCTGTTGTGCAGAATCTCTGATAATGGAGCGTCGCTGACGACTGTAATTGAGTGGTCAGAGAAGTAATGTGCAACCTTCTTCGTGGTCATATAAATCCCATAAACAAGCTTCTGATAATGTGGATATCTTTGCTTTGATGGAGTCAAAACTTCATAAACATAATATATCAGGCGCTGAACTTTATAGGCTTTTCCCTCTTCTTCCCGCTCGACCGTAAGTACTGTACTGACGACTTGTCCAGTGGCTGCGATATAAAGCAGTAAAGGCTCTTTGCTGATTGGGGCAGCAAGCACCGACTGGGTGGAAAGCAGAGCTTTAGCTCGCAAATGATGCATCGCCTTCAGGAGTCCACTCAACTTATCTCGACTTCTTCATCACCGGTAAAGCAGCAATGCCTTTTCACCGAGACGAAATGAATCGACTTAGGGCGCCAAGCAACCAAGAAGCTTCGACATCATGCACACGCATGTATGCTTTCATCCGGAATATGGCACCAACTTTCTCGAGGTTAGCGTCGATCCCTCGTTCGGAAACGAGAAAGCCGAGTAATTTTCCTCCTGGAACTCCGAATGTGCACTTCGATGGATTGAGCTTGATATCATACCTTCTGAGGTTGGCAAAGGCTTCAGCAAGGTCAGCCAGTAGGTCGGGCCCTTTATGTGACTTGACCACAATGTCATCCATGTACGCTTCCATATTCCGATTGATTTGATTGAGTAAACACTTCTGAATCATCCGCATGAATGTGGCTCCAGCGTTCTTCAGGCCGAATGGCATAGTGACATAACAGAAGCACCCGAATGGGGTGATGAAAGCTGTCTTAATCTCATCGGGTCCATACAGACGGATCTGATGATACCCAGAATAAGCGTCCAAAAGGGACAAACGCTCGCATCCCGCAGTCGAGTCAACTATTTGATCGATGCGAGGGAGAGGAAAGTGATCCTTCGGGCAGGCCCGATTGATATGCTTGAAGTCAATGCACATGTGAAGTGAGTCGTCCTTCTTAGGGACCATGACAACATTAGCTAACCACTCGGAGTGGTAAATTTTTCGAATAAACTCAGCTGCCAGAAGCCGAGCCACTTCTTCACCAATTGCCTTTCTCTTCTATACGGCGGACCGTCGAAGATGTTCTTTGACCGGTTTCACTTTTGCGTCGACTCACAAACGATGCTCAGCCAGTCCCCTGGGAACACCTGGCATGTCAGAAGGTTTCCATGCAAAGATGTCCTAGTTCTCATGGAGGAACTGGGTGAGCGCTTCTTCCTATTTGGAGTCGAGTGTTGTTGAAATGTGAGTCGGAGCAGCATTGGGATCGGTCGGGTGAATATGAATCGGTTTTGTTTCACCGGACGACTGAAATGCTGAATCCGTGGCAGGCTTCTTAGCTCGCAACAAATCACTCGGATCTGCATTTTTCTGATACTCCTGCAATTCCACTACTGCCATCTACGCATCGGCGATCTTCGAGCCCTTCTGGAAGCACTCTTCTGCCTTCTTTCGATTGCTAGTGATAGTGATCACACCTTTAGGACCAGGCATCTTCAATTTGAGGTACACATAGCATGGTCGAGCCATAAAACGCGCATAAGCTGGCCTGCCCAGAATAGCGTGATAAGCACTCTGGAAATCCACAACTTCAAATGTCAACTTTTCTTTGCGGTAATTCTTGGAATCACCGAAAACCACATCAAGAGCAATCTGGCCGAGTGACTCAGCCTTCTTGCCTGGAATGACTCCATGGAAACTCATATTGCTTTCACTGAGTCTGGACATCGGAATGCCCATCCCTTTCAACGTCTATGCATACAGAATATTCGGGCCACTCCCACCATCCATTAGAACTTTAGTTAATCGAGTGCCTTCGATGACTGGGTCGACCACCAACACTTGCCTCCCAGGGGTGGCTATGTGTGTCGGGTGATTGGACTGGTCGAATGTAATAGCAGTCTGAGACCATTTCAAATAATTGGGTGTCGCCGGAGCGACCATGTTTACTTCTCTGTTGATGACTTTCAGTCGACTTTTGCTCTCAACATCAGCAAAAATCATCAGAGTGGAATTGACGTGAGGGTAACCATCATCACTTTCCTCTTTCTCTTCAACTTTGTCCGACTCTTTTTCCTTTTCTTTGGGTTGTTTCTCTCGGAACTGCTGGATTAGGAGCCGACACTGTCGAGTGGTATGCTTCGGGTAAATGATTTTACCCTCTTCATCTTTCTTTGTGTGGATGTGGCATCGCAAATCCAATACATCATTTCCATCTTGATCTTTTATTTTCTTGGGGTTCCATGGCCCTTTAGGCTTCCCCTTGAACTTTCCTTGAGTCATGGCTAGGGCTTCTCCAGGAGCAGCTGGCTCGGCTTTGCGCTTCTGCTTCCGACTGGAGTTCCCTCCTCCGGTTTCATGGGCGACTGTTTTATGCTTGCCACTCCGGAGCCAATCCTCCTCTTCACCATTGGCATACTTGTTGGCAATCTCCATCATCCGACTTAGAGACATATCTCCGGTCCGACCGAACTTCAGATTCAACTCTCTATATTTGACACCTTCCTTGAAGGCACAAACTGCTTGGTGGTCAGACACATTCTTCACCGTGTGGTGCAACGTGATCCATCTCTGGATATAATCCCTCAAAGTTCCATTTCGCTTCTGCACACAAGATTGCAGCTCTGTTAGCCCTGTTGGCCGTTTGCATGTTCCTTCGAAGGTTCTGATAAACACTCGGGCAAGCTCTTCCCAACTATAAATGATGCTGGGTGCTAATTGATTTAGCCATGCTCTGGTTGAGCCCTCCAACATCAGAGGAAGGTGTTTCATAGCCACATCATCATTGCCTCCACCAATCTGCACAGCCACTCGGTTGTGACGCCCCCGATTTAATCATACACTAATCATGCACGCAAATGTGTACGATGAAGATCAGGGACTCACGGGAAGATATCACAACACAACTCTAAAAATAAAATAAGTCATACAAGCATCATAATACAAGCCAGGGCCTTGAGGGCTCGAATACAAGTGCTCGATCATAGACGAAGTCACGGAAGCAACAATAATCGAGTACGCATATAAGTTAAACAAGGTTGCCTTAAGAAGGCTAGCACAAACCGGGATACAGACGAAGAGGCGCAGCCTCCCGCCGGGATCCTCCTAACTACTCCCGGTCGCCGCGGGCTGCACGTAGTAGTAGGCACCTCCAGTAGTAGTCGCCATCGACGGTGGCGCCTGCTCCCGGCTCCCTCGTGCTGCTTGCAGCAATCGAGTAGAGATAGGGGAAAAGGGGAAACAATGCAACCGTGAGTACTCATCCAAAGTACTGCAAGCAAGGAGCTACACTACATATGCATGGATATATGTGTAAAGGGCCATATCGAGGGACTGAATCGCAGAATGCCGTAATAAGAGGGGATAGCTAGTCTTATCAAGACTACGCTCGTCACCTTCGCCTTGCAACAGTAGAAGAGGGTAGGTTGAAGTCCTCCAAGTAACATCACATAGCAATACTCCTACCCGCGCGATCCCTCCTCGTATCCCCGAGAGAGCGACCACCGTTGTATCCGCACTTGGAAGGGTGTGTTTTATTAAGTATCCGGTTCTAGTTGTCATAAGGTCAAGGTACAACTCCAAGTCGCCCTGCATCAAGATCACGGCTATTCAATAGATTAACTCCCGCAGGGTGCACCAACTTACCCAACATGTTTGATCCCACTTGGCGGACACACTTTCCGGTCATGCCCGCCGCGAAGATCAACACGCCGCAGCCCCACCTAGGCTCAACAGATAGGTCAAAGACGCCGGTCTAAACCTAAGCGCCGCAGGGTCCGGGCCCATCCCCTTAGCACACCAACGCTATGGGGTTGCCGGCAGCGCACTCCAGCCTAGTGGCTGCCCAAATCCAATCCGGCGCGCCGCCGGCCGACGTCACGAAGTGCCGGTGATACCACGACGCCGAAAGTGCCCATATCTTTCCCACATAGTTGGTTAGTGCGATAGGCCCGAGCCAACTCAGATCAAATACCAAGATCTCGTTAAGCGTGTTAAGTATCCGCGAACACCAAACAGGGCCAGCCCACCTCTCAACCTGCCTGCCGCCCGCCTCAAAGATCCATCCAGAGGGCCGTCGGGACACGTGTCCTTTCAGCCCCAACTGTGAATCACTCATGGTGCTCCACAAGCCAACCCGACTTTAGTCACCACATGTATCATGTATAAGTATAAGTATGTACTCGTGATCACCTCCCGAGTGATCATGGCCCGATAGTATAGCACAGCAGACGGACAAGAATGTAGGGCCACAGATGGAATACTAGCATCCTATACTAAGCATATAGGATTGCGTAAAGGTAACACCAAAGAGTAACAAGGACAAAGCTATGCATCGGGATAGGTATAACGAAAGCAAGAACATGCTACACTACTCTAATGCAAGCAGATAGAGTAGAATAGGCGATATCCGTGATCAAGGGGGCTTGCCTGGTTGCTCTGGCAAGAGAGAGGGGTCGCCAACTCCGTAGTCGAACCGGCAAAGCAGCAGCTGTCGGTCTCGTAGTCTCACCGAGAGAAGAGGGGAAGAAACAATGAATACCATGTAAACCGATGCATATCGATGCATGACATGACAAGTAACGATGCTAGGTGTGCCCTAACGTGGTATGAGGTGGTACTGTTATGGGAAACATCCGGAAAATATCCCGGTGTTTCGTGTTTTCTACGCAGGAGCCAAGGGGAAAGTTGCGAGTTCGATAGGTTAGGGCGTGTGGCGATTTAACGGACTGTATCCGGATTCGCCTCGTTGTTCTAAGCAATTTTCATGTTGAAAATATTTTAATCCGAAGTTACGGATTAAAAGATATGGTTTTCTAAAGATTTTATAAATTTCTGGAATTTAATTAATTATTTAATTAATTCGAAAACAGATTAATGACATCAGATGATGTCATGCGACATCATCAGCAATCGCCAGAGTTGACTTGTCAACGACATGTGGGTCCGTGGGGACCCACCGTCATCCTCTATTTAGGTTAATTAGGTTTAGGTTAATTAGTTAGGTTAATTAATCGCTTAGTTTAATTAGTGATTAGGTTAATCTAATAAGGATTAATTAACTTAATTAACTAATTAATATTTTAATTATTATTTATTTATTTATTTAATATTTTTTTTAATTCCTTTTTTCTAAAACGTTCTGCATGGGCCCCCTAGTTAGTGGTCTGGGGCCTTTAGCGAAAGCAGGCGGTGCGGGTTCAAGCGCAACGGTGCCCCGCACCTGCTCGTTCGGGCGCACGTCCTGTGGTGGCGTGGCAGGCGCCGGAGCAGGGGAGGCCGGTAGCCACGCCGCGCCGAGATGGGCGCAGGGCGATCCCGCCAAAGGCGGGGCGAGGTTGCAGCAGCCACCGCACCAGCAAGGCAGCAGAGGCGCGGTGCCGGCGTGGGGCGAGGGAGCAGGCGCGCCCTGGCGACCGAAGCGGGCGCGGCCACAGCGGCGGACGCCATGAGACGGGCGCCTGGGAGCGCCGCCATGTGGAGGCGGCGGGCGAGCCAAGGGGCTAAGGCGGCCGTGGTGGCCGGCCGACGGGGAGAGAGGGAGTGTGGTCCGCCAAGAGGGGGTGGATGGGTGGGGTGACGAGGGCAGACGGACGACGCTGCAGGGTGGTCATGGGCGACGAGCGCCCAAAGGCGCGATGGTGCGCCGAGCGGGGGAGGAAGGAGAGGGGCCTCACGGGGTT
Organism: Aegilops longissima; assembly: GCA_021605205.1. Taxonomy (NCBI): domain Eukaryota; kingdom Viridiplantae; phylum Streptophyta; class Magnoliopsida; order Poales; family Poaceae; genus Aegilops; species Aegilops longissima. The sequence goes on along the minus strand of CM038682.1, from coordinate 486,608,982 downwards.
TGCAATGGGCCGGGCAGCGGGCTTGGGGAGGTTGGGGAGGACCGCGAGGAGGAGGTTGAAACGCCCTCGATGCGGCTATATCTCCCACGTGTCGAAGCACGACTTAGAGGCATAACCGCATTGAAAGCAATGTCGCAAGTGAGGTAATCTTCACACAACCCATGTAATACATAAGGAAAAGAGATACATAGTTGGCTTACAATCGCCACTTCACACGATACATGGGTAAAGCATTACATCTTACAGATACAATCAAGGTCCGCCACGGAACCAAAATAAAAGAAGACTACCCCAAATGCTACACAGATCCCGGATCGTCCCAACTGGCTCCACTATCGATCACCAAACGAAACAACACAATGAACAAGATCTTCATCGAGCTCCTCCTTGAGCTCGGTGCATCACCTGCACGGTTTCATCGGCACCGCAAACTGGTTTTGAAGTATCTGTGAGTCACGGGACTCAGCAATCTCACACCCGAGATCAAGACTATTTAAGCTTAAAGGTAGGACAGGTAGTGAGGTGGAGCTGCAGCAAGCGACTAGCATATATGGTGGCTAACATACGCAAATGAGAGCGAGAAGAGAAGGCAAAAGCACGGTCGAACAACTATGATCAAGAAGTGATCCTGAACTCCTACTTACGCCAAACATAACCCGAAACCGTGTTCTCCTTTCGATCAACCCCAAAAGAGACACTCACGATTACGCACACGGTTGGTGTATTTTAATTAAGATCAACTTCGGTTTTCTACAACCGACAAGAATAAATTCCCATCTGCCACATAACCGCGGCACGGCTTTGAAAGTTCAAAACCCGCAGGGTGTCCCAACTTAGCCCATGATAAGCTCTCGCGATCAACGAAGGATATTCTTCTCCCGGAAGACCCGATCAGTCTCGAATCCGGCTACAAGACATTTCACAGCAATAAAACAAGACCAGCAAAGCCGCCGGATGTGCCGACAAATCTGATAGGAGCTGCACATATCTCGGTCTCGTGGCACACTCGGATGAGCAGTCCGTATAACTAAAACCAAACCTCAAGTTGCCTTGAGGGGCGCCGCAGGGTTTAGTTCGGGCCAAGACTCAAGGAGCACTGTCCGGGGGCTAAAATAAAGATGACCCTCGGCTCCGAAACCCAAGGGAAAAAGGGCATAGGTGAGGCAAATGGTAAAACCAATGTTGGGCCTTGCTTGGAAAAGTCTTATTCAAAGCGAACTGTCAAGGGGTCCCATAAATCACCCGACCGCGTTAGGGACGCAAAATCCGGGAACATAACACCGGTATGACGGAAACTAGGGCGGCAAGAGTGGAACAAAACACTGCATAAGGCCGAGCCTTCCACCCTTTACCAAGTATATAGATGCGTTAATTAAATAAGATATATTGTGATATCCCAACAAGTAAAACATGTTCCAACAAGGAACAACATCTCCATGTTCCAACAAGGAACAAACTTCATCTTCACCGCAACTAACAACGCTATAAGAGGGGCTGAGCAAAGCGGTAACATAGCCAAACAACGGTTTGCTAGGAAAGGTGCAAAAGGTTAGAGGTTGACATGGTAATATGGGAGGCATGATAAGCAAGTGGTAGGCATCGCAGCATAGGCATAGCAAAAGAGCGAGCATCTAGCAAGCAAAGATAGAAGTGATTTCGAGGGTATGGTCATCTTGCCTGAAATCCCGCAAGGAAGAAGAACGAGTCCATGAGGAAGACAAACGGACGAAGTCGAACGAATCCTCACAACTCCGAACGAAACCGGCTAACGAGAGAAACGAACCGAAAGAAGCAAACAACATAGTAAACACACAATCATAAACATGGCATGATGCACAATCAAGTATGATGCATGTCCGGTTTAAATGTGCAAGGCATGGCAAAGTGCAACAAACAACACTACAAATTATGGAGCTCAATATGCAACGAGTTGCATATTGACGAACACCACAACACTTATTTAGTTCTCTTCCGATTAGGTACACAACAATATTAAATGTTGTTAACATGGCAAGAGGTGAAGCAAAATTAAACTAACTATTTAGGCAAGATTAAATGAGGCCGGAAACAACAACAACAATTCCGAAAATCCCCATGTGCAAATTATGGATTCGGTACAGATCTGACCTAAAGCATATTTTAGAGTTGTTAAACATGCAAGGAAATGCTACCATGTTAAACTAGGCATTTTTCTACCCCATTTACATATAAAAATTATTTAAAATGGAGCTACGGTTATTTAGTTATGAAATAAATCATTTTAGCATGGCATTTAAGCAAATTAATGCGAACAACAATATTAAACATTTAAATGTTGTTATCATGATGCGGATGACATATACAAGTTTTATGCAATTTTATGAAAACGTTATCAAGAGCATGATATGGAGTATTATGTCACCGTGGTGGAAGAAAGGGTGCCACGGCAACGAATCCGAAAATGGTGCCACGCAACATATCGGTTCGATAACTCGATTGAGATATCGGTACAAGGAAAACGTGACGGAAGCGAGTCATGCAAGAATGGTGGGTGATCCCGGATTCGGGTTCCCACGGAACGGTGGCATGGCAAAAGAGGGCATCGCAAGGATGATTCGATCACGGCGGTCGCCACGGGTTATACCTTCTAACGCTCAAACGGGACGGGTCGAAAGGCGAGAGGGAAGTAGACGCTCAAGGGTCGCCGAGGGAAGTAGAGGAAGTAGTCGCTCGCGATGATCGCCGAGGGAAGAAGGGGTACACGCTCGAGAGGAAGTCGTTGTTCACGCTCGATGGTAGTGGTACATCCGCCATCGGAAGTGGTCGCTCATGTACACGCTTCACGGGTTTTCGCGACGGTCGCCGTACATGGTTCGGAGTGGTACTTGCATCTTGGACTTGACGAATCCGAGGGCTTCGGGTTCACCGCTGAACTTGACGAAATCCATCCGCAGTAGCCGTCCGTTGTCGTTCTCATGTTGGCGTGCAACAAGATGGTCTCGTGGTCTCGAGGTTCGTGAGTCAACTTGACGGTCCAAAACGCTCATCGGCGGTCGCCGTGGTACTTGGCGCTTCCGCGACGACGGTAGAGGTACACGTGTCGGGTACTTGTCGCATCACCGGGGTAGTCGACACGCTCAAGCGGAACTTGGCGATCCATGTACTTGGCGCCCGGTGTAGTAGTCGCTCGGGATCGGGTTCTCGTGCACTTGACATCCCCGGAGAGAACTTGGCACGGCCGTGTCTTCACCTTGCGACGCAGGTCGAGGCGCACATGGTGAGGAGGCGAGGCGGCACCGAACGCGACCGCGGGATGGCGAGGTGGTCGCGGGGGTTGCGACGGAGGGCGGAGGAGCTACTGCCGTTCGTCCTGGTGCTCGACCGAACGGCGCAGGCGAGGCTTGGTGGCGGAACCCCGGCAGCAGGGAGGCGCGAGGAGGGTGGAGGAGCTCTGGATCGGGAGGAGCTCGGCTCCTCAGGCGCTGCACGGCGCGGAAGGGAGGGGAGACGCGCAAGGGGGGCGCCATGGGTCTTGGGAGGCGCCGGACTTGCTGGATCCCGGCGAGGACGACGCCCTCCGGTGACAAACGGCAGGAGGCGACGGAGCCGGGAGGGTGCAAAGTAGGTCGCGGGCAGCGACGAGGTGACGAGGTCGCCGAGGTGCCTGGCGGCGGCGCTTAGGAGGAGGAGGCCGAGGGGAATCGGGCGCGGGTGGAGAAGAGAGGCGGCGAGGGAGAGGGAGAGAGATGCGATCGGGAAGGAGGGTGCGATGGGGGCTGGCTGGCCCGAGGCGGACGGGCGGGGGCTCACCAGGCGAGGAAGGACCGGGTGGAGGAGAAGAGAGGCGGCGAGGAGATGGATGGAGGAGAGGAAGGAGGCCGCAGGAGAGGGAGATGGGGCCTGGCGGCGAGCTGCCGGCGCGAGGAGGTGGCGGGGATCGGGCAGAGGGGTTCGGGAGAGATGGGGAGGACGAGGGGAGATGGGATCGAGAGGGAGGCGGGTTCGGCGCTGCGGCGCAGTGGGAGGACGAGGGAGAGGGTGAGGGATCGGGCGAGCTAGGGTTAGAGGGGGCCGGCTCCGCCTGGGCCTTGGGCCGGGAGGCTAGCTGGGCTGGTGGAAGAGAAAAGCCAGGGCCGGCTTAGGGAGGCTGGCTGCTTGGGCTAGAGGCCGGATGGGCTGGTGGCTCTCCTCTCTCTCTCTTCTATCTTCTTAAGCAGAAAATAATTAAAGAGAAGAAAAGAAAGAGAGGGTAGAGGAAGAAGTTGACATGGGGATAATTTTCCGAGCTCATAAAAATGCGAGGAATTTAACAAAATGTCCCAAGGATTTTGGTGGAACTCCGAAAATGATGAAAATAATGGCAAGGCTTGGGGCCAAACTTGAAGTAGAAAGGGCATTGAATTTCGCAAGTGTGTTATGGTGAATTCCAATTAATGGAATATTTTAAATAGCTCCCTAATATCGGAGGGTATGTTATAAAGAGAAGTCAACCTTCCTCGATTTAAATGGATTGAGAAATCCATGCAATTTATTTAGAAGAGTTTTAAAAGCAATAATGATATGATGGCATGATGAGATGATGCAATGCAAGAGATGACAAGAGCAATGCACAAACAAAACAAAACACATGGCAAAACTCGGAAACCCTGGAAGGCAACTGAAGCTCCGGTCTTGGGGCGTCACAACACTCCACCACTACGAGAGGATCTCGTCCCGAGATCTAGGATGGCACCGGAGAAAAGCGGAAGAGGAAGAGGTAAAACTAAGTTGCTTCTCTGACAAACGAGTGAAACCAAAGAACCTTGAGAGGTTGAACAAAATGAAAGAAAGAAAACAACGAAGATGAACAAAGTTGAAAACACTCTGTTAGAAAAGAGGAACAAGGGATACGACGAGAACCAAGAGTTTTAGTGATAAGATAGATACTGAAACCACTCCGGTTAAAACTAGATCGAGAAGGAATAAGAATGATATAATTTGGGCAGCACTCCGACTAAAAGAAGGAGGAAACCTGATAAGATGAAAAGAACTCGAATGAAAACATGACACTCCGGTTAAAACGATAAGCAAGGAAAAGAACATGGTCTTGACAAAAGAAGATGATGGGTCGAAGAGAGCAACATCACAATGCCTTCGAAACGATAGAATAGAATCTAGATTGTTGGGATAAAGGGATGGAGAAGAAAATGACAACTTCTACCACAAATGAATTTGAAAGAGCATCCTTACGAAGTAGGATTGAACGGAGTTGTTTGCAAAACAACAACGATAAGGATAAGCTTGTAGTGGGCTTATGAAAAACATCTCAAAATTATGAGGCGAACTTCTGCCACCAACGGAAACAATTGATTGGATTGATATCAACAAGGAGACGAGAAACTTATATCACCGGGAGGAGAAATGAAGAACTTGGGTCATTTATAAGCACCATAAATAGCAACAATCCTTAGGGAAAGCTTTAGGTGAAATATAGCCCAAGACAACTCCAATGAAGAGATTGATGGATTTAAAATACCTCATTCTTGACAACATGTGAATCATGAAACACGAACTCAAATTGTCGAGAATGACATAACACCACCTCGAATATATGGTTTAAAGAATTGCACTTCGGAATGTAGGAAGAAGAATACTTGAACTCCTCAAAACAAAGCATGTGTTGAGCACCATGTTCAATTTTGAGTAAAGCTTGGCGGATCATAACTCCGAGAGAAATCTTGAAGAACAATTGAAGAATGAAAAGAATCCTGAGGAAGCACCATGTAGAGCCTCCATGAAGAACTCCGTGAGCAAAAGGATTATAAAAGAAAGAGAAGTTGAAAACACAAGGTGAAGCCTTGCGGTGATAAGATGAAGCTTTGAAATGATATAACCGAGAAAACTTGGAACTCCGGAAAGAAAGATGAACAAATGAAATCAAGAATTTTGATGAACCTCCGGAATAAGGAATTGAATTTACTCGATGGGACAAGAATAAGAATTACATTATGCTGATCCTTCACCAATTAAATTGATGACAAGCAATGGATTTGGCATACTACTTATTCTCGTAGAAAAGATTAAGATAGATATGACGCAAACTTGGGAAGGTCTTCAACGAACCACCGGTAGGATTGAAACAACGAATAAATTAATATGATAACAAAGGAAGTGAAATCTTGAACAAACCACCGTAAGAATTAAAAATGAACATAGCAAAGGCACAATTCACCGGGAAGAATTGGAAAACGAATAAAGATGCTTGACAAAATTTAGATACATTAGAACGAAGAGATCATGACCTGATTAGAGGATATTTCGACGATGCACCGGTGAGATTTGGAAAACAAGAGTTGAACGCTTGAATGAATAATTCGAGATGATGGGCTCGATACTCAAACTGAAAAGACTCCTGAAATGCTCCGGGTGGGTTAAAAGAATTCTCACAATCAAGACAATTATGAGAGGATGGCATCAAGCTAGAACCATGAATCTTGAAGAGAAAAGAAACGAGATTTAAGAGAAACTCTTCTTCAATCTTCAACTGACGACGAGAAACACCACCACGAATTGTTGAGGCACTCCGGAATGAAAATTAGAAAGGTTGAATCAACAATGAAAATAATTTGAAAGATCTTGGAGAGAGCCATATGACTGACGAAAACTCATTCTTACGTCAAACTTTGCAATGAATTTGGGAATAGCTCCTGAAAATTAGAAGAGTTAGGTAAGATCCTGGGAAAAGACCTGTGGGTTAGGGCCCACTCAAAAGAACCACCGTTGAACAATTGTTTGAAAATAGGGATTGCACCGGTATAATTAAATGGCTTGAATGAGATAGCATCCTCAAAAGAACTTGAGTGAATTGAGAATGGAAACTAGAATCTTCCGAGATATCTTCAACACTCCTAACAAATGAATGACGAGAAGTGAAAGACTATGAGGTGCACCGGTATGGGAAAACATTTGAAACGATGAAAAGAATACGATCAACACATAAAACTTGACTTGAGTCCGCGGAGAAGAAAATTAGAATGGAACAATGATAAGGTAAAAGCTTCCTTAGCGCCTTCATGAGAAATCACCGGATAAACATTAAAGGAAAAGAATGAAGAAACTTCACTCAATACAATGGCTACTTGATTAAGAAATCTGAGTCCTTGAAGAAAAAGGGTGGAGGGCGGAAATCAAAACAACTTAGGTCGGATGAAACGAACACCGCTGAGAAAAAGCTTAGAATTTGATCTCGCAAATGTTGAAATGATCGAATCCACTTAAAGAGAAGCACGCCGGTTGAGAAAAGAATTGACATGATGATCTCGATGATCAAGAAGGATTAGTATTCACATAGCAATATGAGAACACCATTTAGGATGAGGTATGGAATCAACACTTGACATTGAAGCAACTCGAATACCACAAAACAAAACAAAAACAAAGGATTGGCTTCAAGAATGAGCCAGAAACAAACATATGATAGATCCCATATCGTATCATGTGTGTGTTGGAAAGATATCCTACGAGATACTTGAATTCCACCTATAAACTCCCAAACTTTCTGGTTATGCAATCTGGTGTTGGGGATACAGGGACACAAAATATCTCACCCAAACTAACAATACCTAGATCCAACAGATCCATCCGTCAACACATAACCAAGAAATCCTCGAAATCGTGTACCTCGACCTTCAAAAACATCCGTTATACAAGTCATGGCAATACTCCCGACTCGCCACAAGATCGGGCTATCGTGGTTATCTCACCAACAACTGCACAAAAGAGATTTCGATGTCGGTAAAACTCGTATTCCAGAATCGCAACGATAAAATTGTGACGACAACACCTCGGAGCTCAACTCCCGGGACACCGCCACAACCCCTAAATGTCGAGGCACCAAGAACAATGTTCTCGCCACAAAACCATCGAACGATTCCAAGATACCCACGTGATCCTAAAAAAATTTTAGAGAAATTTGAGGAGAGAAAAGTCAAAACTCTACGTCAGATACCTCACCAGAGCGATTTAAGGGACCGAGGAGTAAAAAGAATCCTACTCTCCGATGTATATAATCCTAAGACTCAAAACATTTTCCGTTCTAGACTCAACAACGCCAGCAAACAATCAAGTAGGGGGCTCCTAAGTCGGGGAAGGCTCTGATTACCAACTTGAACGCCTCGATGCGGCTATATCTCCCACGTGTCGAAGCACGACTTAGAGGCATAACCGCATTGAAAGCAATGTCGCAAGTGAGGTAATCTTCACACAACCCATGTAATACATAAGGGAAAAGAGATACATAGTTGGCTTACAATCGCCACTTCACACGATACATGGGTAAAGCATTACATCTTACAGATACAATCAAGGTCCGCCACGGAACCAAAATAAAAGAAGACTACCCCAAATGCTACACAGATCCCGGATCGTCCCAACTGGGCTCCACTATCGATCACCAAACGAAACAACACAATGAACAAGATCTTCATCGAGCTCCTCCTTGAGCTCGGGTGCATCACCGCACGGTTTCATCGGCACCGCAAACTGGTTTTGAAGTATCTGTGAGTCACGGGACTCAGCAATCTCACACCCGAGATCAAGACTATTTAAGCTTAAAGGTAGGACAGGGTAGTGAGGTGGAGCTGCAGCAAGCGACTAGCATATATGGTGGCTAACATACGCAAATGAGAGCGAGAAGAGAAGGCAAAAGCACGGTCGAACAACTATGATCAAGAAGTGATCCTGAACTCCTACTTACGCCAAACATAACCCGAAACCGTGTTCTCCTTCGATCAACCCCAAAAGAGACACTCACGATTACGCATACACGGTTGGTGTATTTTAATTAAGATCAACTTCGGTTTTCTACAACCGACAAGAATAAATTCCCATCTGCCACATAACCGCGGGCACGGCTTTGAAAGTTCAAAACCCTGCAGGGTGTCCCAACTTAGCCCATGATAAGCTCTCGCGATCAACGAAGGATATTCTTCTCCCGGAAGACCCGATCAGTCTCGAATCCGGCTACAAGACATTTCACAGCAATAAAACAAGACCAGCAAAGCCGCCGGATGTGCCGACAAATCTGATAGGAGCTGCACATATCTCGGTCTCGTGGCACACTCGGATGAGCAGTCCGCATAACTAAAACCAAACCTCAAGTTGCCTTGAGGGGCGCCTGCACAGGGCTCTAGTTCGGGCCAGCACTCAAGGAGCACCGTCCGGGGCTAAAATAAAGATGACCCTCGGGCTCCGAAACCCAAGGGAAAAAGGGCATAGGTGAGGCAAATGGTAAAACCAATGTTGGGCCTTGCCGGAAAAGTCTTATTCAAAGCGAACTGTCAAGGGGTCCCATAAATCACCCGACCGCGTTAGGGACGCAAAATCCGGGAACATAACACCGGTATGACGGAAACTAGGGCGGCAAGAGTGGAACAAAACACCAGGCATAAGGCCGAGCCTTCCACCCTTTACCAAGTATATAGATGCGTTAATTAAATAAGATATATTGTGATATCCCAACAAGTAAAACATGTTCCAACAAGGAACAACATCTCCATGTTCCAACAAGGAACAAACTTCATCTTCACCTGCAACTAACAACGCTATAAGAGGGGCTGAGCAAAGCGGTAACATAGCCAAACAACGGTTTGCTAGGAAAGGTGCAAAAGGTTAGAGGTTGACATGGTAATATGGGAGGCATGATAAGCAAGTGGTAGGCATCGCAGCATAGGCATAGCAAAAGAGCGAGCATCTAGCAAGCAAAGATAGAAGTGATTTCGAGGGTATGGTCATCTTGCCTGAAATCCCGCAAGGAAGAAGAACGAGTCCATGAGGAAGACAAACGGACGAAGTCGAACGAATCCTCACAACTCCGGAACGAAACCGAAGCTAACGAGAGAAACGAACCGGAAAGAAGCAAACAACATAGTAAACACACAATCATAAACATGGCATGATGCACAATCAAGTATGATGCATGTCCGGTTTAAATGTGCAAGGCATGGCAAAGTGCAACAAACAACACTACAAATTAAGTGGAGCTCAATATGCAACGAGTTGCATATTGACGGAACACCACAACACTTATTTAGTTCTCTTCCGATTAGGTACACAACAATATTAAATGTTGTTAACATGGCAAGAGGTGAAGCAAAATTAAACTAACTATTTAGGCAAGATTAAATGAGGCCGGAAACAACAACAACAATTCCGGAAAATCCCCATGTGCAAATTATGGATTCGGTACAGATCTGACCTAAAGCATATTTTAGAGTTGTTAAACATGCAAGGAAATGCTACCATGTTAAACTAGGCATTTTTCTACCCCATTTACATATAAAAATTATTTAAAATGGAGCTACGGTTATTTAGTTATGAAATAAATCATTTTAGCATGGCATTTAAGCAAATTAATGCGAACAACAATATTAAACATTTAAATGTTGTTATCATGATGCGGATGACATATACAAGTTTTATGCAATTTTATGAAAACGTTATCAAGAGCATGATATGGAGTATTATGTCACCGTGGTGGAAGAAAGGGTGCCACGGCAACGAATCCAAAATGGTGCCACGCAACATATCGGTTCCGATAACTCGATTGAGATATCGGTACAAGGAAAACGTGACGAAGCGAGTCATGCAAGAATGGTGGGTGATCCCGGATTCGGTTTCCACGGAACGGTGGCATGGCAAAAGAGGGCATCGCAAGGATGATTCGATCACGGCGGTCGCCACGGGTTATACCTTCTAACGCTCAAACGGGACGGGTCGAAAGGCGAGAGGGAAGTAGACGCTCAAGGGTCGCCGAGGGAAGTAGAGGAAGTAGTCGCTCGCGCGATGATCGCCGAGGGAAGAAGGGTACACGCTCGAGAGGAAGTCGTTGTTCACGCTCGATGGTAGTGGTACATCCCGCCATCGGAAGTGGTCGCTCATGTACACGCTTCACGGGTTTTCGGCGACGGTCGCCGTACATGGTTCGGAGTGGTACTTGCATCTTCGGACTTGACGAATCCGAGGGCTTCGGGTTCACCGCTGAACTTGACGAAATCCATCCGCAGGTAGCCGTCCGTTGTCGTTCTCATGTTGGCGTGCAACAAGATGGTCTCGTGGTCTCGAGGTTCGTGAGTCAACTTGACGGTCCAAAACGTTCATCGGCGGTCGCCGTGGTACTTGGCGCTTCCGCGGCGACGGTAGAGGTACACGTGTCGGGTACTTGTCGCATCACCGGGGTAGTCGACACGCTCAAGCGGAACTTGGCGATCCATGTACTTGGCGCCCGGTGTAGTCGTTCTCGGGATCGGGTTCTCGTGCACTTGACATCCCCGGCAGAGGAACTTGGCACGGCCGTGTCTTCACCTTGCGCACGAGGTCGAGGCGACATGGTGAGGAGGCGAGGCGGCACCAACGCGACCGCTGGATGGCGAGGTGGTCGCGGGGTTGCGACGGAGGGCGGAGGAGCTACCGCCGTCGCCCCGGTGCTCGACCGAACGGCGCAGCGAGGCTTGGTGGCGGAACCCGCAGCAGGGAGGCGCGAGGAGGGTGGAGGAGCTCTGATCGGGAGGAGCTCGGCCTCGGGCGCTGCACGGCGCGAAGGGAGGGGGGAGACGCGCAAGGGGGCGCCATGGGTCTTGGGGAGGCGCCGACTTGCTGGATCCCGGCGAGGACGACGCCCTCCGGTGACAAACGGCAGGAGGCGACGGAGCCGGGCGGGTGCAAGCGAGGTCGCGGGCAGCGACGAGGTGACGAGGTCGCCGAGGTGCCTGGCGGCGGCGCTTAGGAGGAGGAGGCCGAGGGGAATCGGCGCCGGGGTGGAGAAGAGAGGCGGCGAGGGAGAGGGAGAGAGATGCGGATCGGGAAGGAGGGTGCGATGGGGCCTGGCCGCCCGAGGCGGACGGGCGAGGCTCAGCAAGCGAGGAAGGACCGGGGTGGAGGAGAAGAGAGGCGGCGAGGAGATGGATGGAGGAGAGGAAGGAGGCCGCAGGAGAGGGAGATGGGGCTGGCGCGAGCTGCTTGCGCGAGGAGGTGGCGGGATCAGGCGGAGGGGTTCGGGAGAGATGGGGAGGACGAGGGAGATGGGATCGAGAGGGAGGCGGGTTCAGGCTGCAAGCAAGCAAAGGGGAGGACGAGGGAGAGGGTGAGGGATCAGGCGAGCTAGGGTTAGAGGGGCCGGCCCGCCGGGCCTTGGGCCGGAGGCTAGCTGGGCTGGTGGAAGAGAAAAAGCCAGGGCCGGCTTAGGGAGGCTGGCCTCTTGGGCTAGAGGCCGGATGGGCTGGCTGGCTCTCCTCTCTTCTCTCTTCTATCTTCTTAAGCGTAAAATAATTAAAGAGAAGAAAAGAAAGAGAGGGTAGAGGAAGAAGTTGACATGGGGATAATTTTCCAGCTCGCAAAAATGCGAGGAATTTAACAAAAATGTCCCAAGGATTTTTGGTGAACTCCGGAAAATGATGAAAATAATGGCAAGGCTTGGGGCCAAACTTGAAGTAGAAAGGGCATTGAATTTCGCAAGTGTGTTATGGTGAATTCCAATTAATGGAATATTTTAAATAGCTCCCTAATATCGGAGGGTATGTTATAAAGAGAAGTCAACCTTCCTCGATTTAAATGGATTGAGAAATCCATGCAATTTATTTAGAAGAGTTTTAAAAGCAATAATGATATGATGGCATGATGAGATGATGCAATGCAAGAGATGACAAGAGCAATGCACAAACAAAACAAAACACATGGCAAAACTCGAAACCCCGAAGGCAATCAAGCTCCGGTCTTGGGGCGTCACAGAGGTCGGGACGGCGTTCAAACGACGGGCAAGCACGGCTGCGAGGCGCTGGCGTCGGGCTGCTCCCAGATCCAGCCGGGGAAGGGAGGAGATTTGGAGGCGGCGGATGGGAGCCATGAGGAGGAGGCCGAGGTGGCGGTGCTCGGCGCCAAGGGCGACAGGCTATGGCGTCGAGCGGCGAGGTGGTCACAAGGCAGCAAAGCGGGTCGAGCCCCAAGCCTGATCTGATTTGGATCGGGGAAAGAGAGGAGAGGCGTGGAGAGAGTGGGGGCGAGTGGGGCGACGTGGGGAACGGCTAGGGTTTCGGGGTAATGGGGGTGGTGGGGGTGGCGGTGGGCTCTTGCCAGTTGGTTGAGCCGAATGGGCCAAGAGGCCTGGGGGAAGGGCCCTTCTCTCTTTCCTTTTTTTTGCTTTGCCTTTTGTTTTTACTTTTCTTTTCTGTTTTATGTCTAGTTTTCTTTTATTTTCAGTTTTTATAAAATTACCACTAGTGCCTAATTTGTATTTACCAATCAACTACTACGAGATTAATTCTTAACCCATAATAAAATAGTGTTAGCATTTTATAAATTCAATAGGCATTTGTTTAATTGTTTTCACTATTGTTTTAATTGTTTTAAGGCCTTTAAACATTTTATCAAAGTTTGGTTTCTCCACCATAATTACCTATGTATTATTTGGTTCACTCCGAACATTTAAATTTTAATATTTGAAAACTTTTATGGTTTGCTCGATTTTGAATTGAATTTAAATCGGTTTCGAACTAACACGAGATTAGCGATAGAAATCGAAGTGACGCGGCATCACTAGTAGAGGGTTACCGTAGCTTAATTATCCCAAGGCCACAATTCTCCTCCATTACAAGAAATCTCGTCCGAGATTTAAGAGATAGAGAAGGGGGTCTAGTTACAAAATTCTAACGGATCTTCTCGGCCTTGGTTGCTCTTCTCAAGAGATCAATCCATTACATCGATGTCTTCATTCCTCCGCTTGAGTCATCATGATGAAGTCGGCATCCTTTCTTCGGGATCTTCATCGATTTAAGAATAGGTAACGGGCAGATCAGCAACGATGTAATGCTATAAGGGTAATAATCTGGGATTAACCCATGAATGAGCATATGAGTACCTCTCGAGTTGAATAAAATAAAACACACCGAGAGTAAAGTTGGAAGGTACAATAAGAAGTTTCAAGCAGCCAGGCAATCGTTCATTGCCTGAAGCAGAGTGCGAAAGGGGTTCAGAGCAACGGGAATAAGTATTGTGTCCGATACCAGAATAGATCCACCGGCAAGTGGCCCGTGAATTACATACAAAGTCAAGCACGAGGAATAACTTTGTCAACAGGTTGTACAGGAGAGTCAGGTTTTGATCCTGTGGAACTGTGGGTTATGTGCCCACCATGTGGGTTAAAATAGGGAAGGGTGTTAACATCTTGCATGGTCATGATAGCAAGGCATGTCAGAGGATCAGCCTATCAGTTATGTCGGGAATAACATCGGTACCAAGGGCGAGGGACGAAGAGAACCATTTTCCTGCTCGTTGAACGAGGCGGACCATTAGGCAAAGTTCTCGTCCATCGATGGTTACCGGAATGTCATCAACAAAAGTAACAGGGTCTTACTGACAGAGTGGTACAACGAGTTGTTTACATAAGCAGGCAAATATTACTGCTTATATAATATAGATCATAAGAAGGTTTAAACTAACCAATGGAAAGGAAAAATGATTATCAGATTTAAACAGAACAATGGAAAGGAAAATGTGTATACACATATTTCAGGGGTATATCCTTCCCAAGGATAAGCAGAGCATGATATCCATGACAGGATATAATGTAGAAAACTCTTTAGGTAGGGGAGAGAATTTTCATGCCATTACCCACACAACGGTGCCTGGATAATAGAGCAAGTAACATTTAGCATTGGGCTTCAAATGTTCTTGTTGAAAACCGGAGTACCACAAACATGCTTCAGGTAGCAATGATATGGTGTTTCAATCAAGGGCCAGACTTTGGATACACCAATGATCCATCAGGAGTAACTTATAGAATAAGTCCTACAATTTCCTCCAGGCGGAATGGTTATCCTTGTAAAAGGAATTATAATGATAGGTCCTCCAGCCAGGGGGCTAGGCATGACATCATATTACCGGGTCATCAAAGGACCAACAACATAACTCCCGAAAGTTGTCCCAACCATCATATCGACCGAGATTCGCATCCAATTGGTGTCATGATACCTCGGACTCGTGGATGTCCGAGAAGAAAAGGGGCAACACAAATCGTTGAAAAGGCATTGCAAGATTCTCGGGAAAATGAACTATGGGAGCGGGTTCCTGAAACAATAGTTCATCATTAAACCAAGGAGAGGTCAAGGAGGTGTCTGGTAAACTCAACGGCAATTCATCGAGATTCCCAAAAGATGGATTTCCACAATTAAGTGAACAAGGAGATAACATTTGTCAGATCAAATGATATAAGGAAGTATGCTCGAGGAAAACATACACAATTAAACATTGGTTGAAAGGTGCGCCCGAAATATGGGTTGGGTTGCACGACCAAAGTCAGAATGGTGATTCAATAATCAATAGCCTAAGACTGAACTTTCGACCATTAACTTCAAAGAAATAGGGTTGCTAGAAGGAAGAATCCAAACAACACCGTTCACTTGTTGGAATTAACACGGGGACCAAGAAAGAATAGTGATGGTGAGAAGTATTTCTATGTCAAGAATTCTCAAGAGGTGGAACAAATCTCAGAACATTCTTGACATAAAGGATGGTAATACTCCAAGGTAAAGAAGAACAATTGCTGGATAGCAAGGAACTCAAGGTATAACACCAAACATGAACAAGCTTGTGTTGGTGGGAAGGCAATAAAGTGGTCGATGATAATACAATTCATCGAGGGCAAGGATGGTATTTCTCATCATGAATTCAATAGATCTCTTGGAAGAGCTTAGAATGTTGATGATATTCACGACACATTTGTCGCGAGAGTTCATGAAGATGTAATCGATCGGCGACGACATCAAGTCAAAGGAATGATGAAGCGAAAGGTTATTGGAACCACGAGCACGACACAAACTCGAAATCAAGCTTGTTGTTCAAGGCAAAATGATATGACGAGGAAAATCGACGTAAGCTTAGCTCATCGTCGAAAATTGTGCTTCGAGAAGAAGGACCAGGTAGCATAGTTAAAAGTTGCACGATAATGATATAGCCGATCAGGCTAGGAATGACTTGAAGGATTAATAAATTTGTAAGCAGTGAAGGGTTCAAATACTTGTTGAATCGCAATGCGAACTTGATTTAGTTATCGGTGTCTTTGAGTTTTTAATAACTCAGAGCCCGTGAAAAATTTGAATCAGTGAGAATGTAGTACTTGATGAACTCATAAAAAGTTATGCAGTTCCATGATAATCTCGAGATACCAGGGGGTGATACTTGATGACAGATCAAAGTAGAGGTTGGATTGGGGCATTGCTCTGCAGAAGACAAGTGCTTAAACTTGCACGAGAAATGGTATTTAAAGGAGAACATGGTCGGAACCACGATTGCAAAAGGTCGATCCCGATATAAGATGATCTTATACCAAGGGAATAATTAATTTTAAAAGAAGCTTCGATGAGAAGATGTACATCGTGTCCATGGGCATGAACACAAAGTTCAAGGTCGACTCCCACTTCTCCAATGCACAACCTTTCATTCACTTCTCGCGTTCAATGAAGTTGTGTGTTGAAATTTTATCTGACATAACACTAGTAGAGTATGACCCGTAGTAGTTTCCGGGTTCACATAGATTAGAGAAGGCATATGTCCAACCCATCGGGGCCTCTTAGGAATATATACCACAAATTTCAAGAGTAAATAACACAAGCCCGAAAGCAGAGCATGGTTGGCCAAGCAGAGGATACAACTTAACAAAGGCATTATGTATCAGGGGAAGAACTCACAAAGTGATCAAATGTGAAGGACACTGTCGGATAACAATCCAACACAGGACTTGATGGTCCACAAAGGATCTGATGTGATTATCGATACTCAACCAGAAGAGGAAGGAATGCAAATGCAACAGGTTATGGAATCATCTGAATAATTCAAAGCTTAAATGCAAAGGAATTATGATTCCAAATCGAAGGATCATAAGCAGATGCTCTGATCAAGGGTGGATATATTCAATAGACCTAAGGGTACAATTGACGACAAATAGTTTGGTCGAGAACCAACTCAT
This sequence comes from Aegilops longissima, assembly GCA_021605205.1. Lineage (NCBI taxonomy): Eukaryota > Viridiplantae > Streptophyta > Magnoliopsida > Poales > Poaceae > Aegilops > Aegilops longissima. The sequence continues at coordinate 486,592,010 of CM038682.1, read as the reverse complement.
GTTCAAAATGACGTCTGAGCAGGAAAGATAATTTAGAAGGGTTGATAGATGATTGGGTGCATTCGCACACATGTGATCAATAGGATCAAAATGACGGTGTCAAAAGATACTAATGAATATTGCTAGTGATATGGGAGCAACCATAATGTAAGCAGACAAATATTGCAGAGCAATAAGCTACTAAGGATTTTTGGAGGATTGAATAGTATTTCAAAGACCATTGTGAAACACATGAACAACGGGGGATGAGCGGATGCTCGATAAGTGCGAGAATTTATTTGAAGGGGTATTCATGTGGCAAAGAACTGCTAAGCAGTAGGCACAAAGTATTCTCGGAACAATAGAGAAAACTTCGGGGTATCTTGTAATAACAAGATCAATGGGGGATGATCGTACGAATGGCAAGTGTAAGTAGTTATCCATACGGATTTATCGGTTGTCGGGAATAGCAAAAGTGATGGGCACAAAGTCTCGAGAGAATATCAAAGAGTATCTCCGAAATCTTACAGTGCGATCGGTGATCATCTAGATGAAGGGCCTCTCCGGAGAAAGTATTTTCGAGAACCTAAAGTTAGATTTTAGTAAAACCGCTTAACCCGAATAGAAGAGAGTTCGAATCCCGAGTAAAGGTCGAGGAGTAAAAGATCCTACTACCCCCAATGGCGACGCAGCCCGTAAGACACACAGCCATGTTAGTAAAAGTTTTGCAATGTCTAGACTCGACTTGACCAAGGAGTTAGGAAGGGGATTCTACAGCAATGGCTCGATACCAACTTGTGACGCCCGATTTAATCGTACACTAATCATGCACGCAAATGTATACGATGAAGGTCGAGACTCACGGAAGATATCACAACACAACTCTAAAAATAAAAATAAGTCATACAAGCATCATAATACAAGCCGGGGCCTTGAGGGCTCGAATACAAGTGCTCGATCATAGACGAAGTCAGCGGAAGCAACAATAACTGAGTACGTACATAAGTTAAACAAGGTTGCCTTAAGAAGGCTAGCACAAACCGGGATACAGACGAAGAGGCGCAGCCCTCTGCCTCGATCCTCCTAACTACTCCTGGTCGCCGTCGTGGGTTGCACGTAGTAGTAGGCACCTCCAGTGTAGTAGTCGCCATCGACGGTGGCGTCTGCTCTGGGCTCCCTCGTCTGGTTGCAGCAATCGAGTAGAGATAGGGGGAAAAGGGGGAAACAATGCAACCATGAGTACTCATCCAAAGTACTCGCAAGCAAGGAGCTACACTACATATGCATGGATATATGTGTAAAGGTCCATATCAGTGGACTGAACTGCAGAATGCCAGAATAAGAGGGGGATACCTAGTCTTATCGAGGACTATGCTTCTGGTCACCTTCGTCTTGCAACAGGTAGAAGAGGGTAGGTTGAAGTCCTCCAAGTAACATCACATAGCAATACTCCTACCGGCGATCCTCCTCGTATCCCCGAGAGAGCGACCACCGGTTGTATCCGCACTTGGAAGGGTGTGTTTTATTAAGTATCCGGTTCTAGTTGTCATAAGGTCAAGGTACAACTCCAAGTCGTCCTGCTATCAAGATCACGGCTATTCGAATAGATTAACTTCCCTGCAGGGGTGCACCAACTTACCCAACACGTTTGATCCCATTTGGCCGGACACACTTTCCTGGGTCATGCCCGGTCACGGAAGATCAACACGTCGCAGCCCCACCTAGGCTCAACAGAGAGGTCAGCATGCGGTCTAAACCTAAGCGCAGGGTCCGGGCCCATCGCCGAGAACACCTGACGCTTGCGTGGCGGCCGAAGCGCACCTAGCCTAGTGGCGTTCAATCCAATCCGCGCGCGCCGCCGTCGTGACGTCACGAAGTGCTTCGGCTGATACCACGACGCCGAGTGCCCATATCTTTCCCACGTAGTTGGTTAGTGCGTATAGGCCCGTAGCCAACTCAGATCAAATACCAAGATCTCGTTAAGCGTGTTAAGTATCCGCGAACGCCGAACAGGGCCAGGCCCACCTCTCTCCTAGGCGGTCTCAACCTGCCTGTCGCTCCGCCTCAAAGATCCATCCAGAGGGCCGTCGGGACACGTGTCCTTTCAGCCCCAATCCGTGAATCACTCATGGGTGCTCCACAAGTTTACCGACTTTAGTCACCACATGTATCATGTATAAGTATAAGTATGTACCGTGATCACCTCCCGAGTGATCACGGCCCGATAGTATAGCACAGCAGACGGACAAGAATGTAGGGACACAGATGGAATACTAGCATCCTATACTAAGCATATAGGATTGCAGGTAAAGGTAACACCAGTAGTAACAAGGACAGGCTATGCATCAGGATAGGTATAACGGAAAGCAGTAACATGCTACACTACTCTAATGCAAGCAGTATAGAGTAGAATAGGCGATATCCGTGATCAAGGGGGGGGGCTTGCCTGGTTGCTCGGCAAGAGAGAGGGTCGTCAACTCCGTAGTCGAACCGGGCAGCAGCAGCGTCGGTCTCGTAGTCTACCGGAGAGAAGAGGGGGAAGAAACAATGAATACTATGTAAACCGATGCATATCGATGCATCACATGACAAGTAACGATGCTAGGTGTGCCCTAACGTGGTATGAGGTGGTACTGTTAAGAAACATCCGGAAAATATCCCGTGTTTCGTGTTTTCGACGAGAGCCGGCGGGGAGGAAAGTTGCGAGTTCGATAGGTTAGGGGCGTGTGGCGGACGAACGGACTGCGTATCCGGATTCGTCTCGTTGTTCTGAGCAATTTTCATGTTGAAAATATTTTAATCCGAGTTACGGATTAAAAGATATGGTTTTCTAAAGATTTTATTAATTTTTGGAATTTAATTAATTATTTAATTAATTCGGAAAACAGATTAATGACATCAGCATGATGTCATGCCGACATCGCAATCGTAAGAGTTGACTTGGTCAACTGACATGTGGGTCCGGGACCCACCGTCATCCTCTATTTAGGTTAATTAGGGTTTAGGTTAATTAGTTAGCTTAATTAACTGTTTAGTTTAATTAGTGATTAGGTTAATCTAATCAGATTAATTAACTTAATTAATTACTTAATTAACTAATTAATATTTTAATTATTATTTATTTATTTATTTAATATTTTTTAATTCCTTTTTTCTAAAAACGTTCGAGCATGGGCCCCTAGTTAGTGGCCCGGGCCTTTAGCGAAACAGGCGGTGCGGGTTCGGGCAAGAGGTGCCCCGCACCTGCTCATTCGGCGCACGCCTGAGGTGGCGGAGCCGGCAGGCGCCGAGCAGGAGGCAGTGGCCTGGCGCCGGCGAAGATGGGCGTTAGGGCGATCCCGCCAGATCTTGAGGCGAGAGGTTGCCCAGCCCACCGCACTGGCAGCAGCAGCAGTGCCGGCGTGGGGCGGGGAGCAGGGCGCGGCCTCGGCGACCGAGCGCCGCGCCACACAACAAGTGACGCGCAGAGAGACGGGCGCCCGAGGCGCTTCGCCCACGGAGGCTGGCGGGCCGAGCCAATGGCCAAGGCAGCCGTGGTGGCGGCCGACGTGGGGAGAGGGAGCGATCCGCGAAGAGCGGGCGTGACGGTGGGTGACGAGCGGCAGCAGGGACGCGCTGCGTCGGGTGCATGGCGACAGCGCCGGCACGCACGCGGTCGCGTCGAAAGGGGGAGGGAAGGAGAGGGGCCTCACGGGGGTTTGCGATGGGCGGGCAGCGGGCTCGGAGGAGGTTGGGGAGGACCGGCGAGGAGGAGGTCGGGGACGGCGTTCCGACGACGGGGCGGCTACGGGCGGTGAGGCGCGGGCGTCGGGGCTGCTCCCCAGATCCAGCCGGGGAAGGGAGGAGACGAGAGGCGGCGGATGGGAGCCGCGAGGAGGAGGCCGAGGTGGTGGTGCTCGGCGCCGGCGGCGACGGGCTGCAAGGTCAGCGGCGAGGTGGCATGGCAGCAGCAGCAGGGTCGAGCCCCAAGCCCGATCTGGTTTGGATCGGGGAAAGAGAGAGAGGTGGAGAGAGTGGGGGCGAGTGGGGCGACGTGGGGAACCGGCTAGGGTTTCGGGGGTAACGGGGGGTGCGGGGGTGGCCGGCTGGGCTCTTGCCCAGTTGGTTGAGCCGAATGGGCCAAGAGGCCCAGGGGGGAAGGGGCCCTTCTCTCTTTCCTTTTTTTTGCTTTGCCTTTTCTTTTTTACTTTTCTTTTCTGTTTTATGTCTAGTTTTCTTTTATTTCAGTTTTTTATAAAATTACCACTAATGCCTAATTTGTATTTACCAATCAACTACTACGAGATTAATTCTTAACCCATAATATAATAGTGTTAGCATTTTATAAATTCAATAGGCATTTGTTTAATTGTTTTCACTATTGTTTTAATTGTTTTAAGGCCTTTAAACATTTTATCAAAGTTTGGTTTCTCCACCATAATTACCTATGTATTATTTGGTTCACTCCGAACAGTTAAATTTTAATATTTGAAAACTTTTATTGTTTGCTCGATTTTGAATTGAATTTAAATCGGTTTCGAACTAACACGAGATTAGCGATAGAAATCGAAGTGACGCGGCATCACTAGTAGAGGGTTACTGTAGCTTAATTATCCGGGCGTCACATCGGTAGTCCTCAAGCCAAGTGTCAGGCTTGGACTCACCAGTGAACTTACTAACTCCAGTCGCCAACCTGAAGTTGGGAGGAATAACTGCAGCTCTGATGGCTCTGCTGAAGCACTCTGGACCTGAGACATGAACTCTGCGGCTGGTTGGTAAATCTCTTTTGTGGCCTTCTCTGTGAGCTCTGTTTCTATCGAGCAAACCCTGAACGAGAATAGATCTCGCATCAAAGCCCGGCTCCCTGGGGTCGACTGTGATCCTTCGCCCACCACTGTGAGGGCATCTGTCATCATGTTGTCGAGGCACGTATGACCCACTCCTTGGGGGAGGCGTGGGCACTCGACGACGATCATCGTGATCGAGTCGGTGATCATACTGCTCACGGTTTCTGTACTGATCTCGCCGGTCTCCACGTCCCTCACGCCTCGGAGGCGATCTTGGGCTGTGAGCCGACTGGACTGTATCTGCCACAACGGATCTGCTATGGATCATATTCCGCGACTGTGACACAGCTGTATTCTATTCTCCCACTGCTCGGAGTAAAGCCCTGATCTGCATCAGACCTCTACCAGCTTCTGACTAGGAGGGCTGGATCGACTCTGCTATTTGGGCCGCAGCTGTGAGGTTCTGGATCGGAGTTCGATATACCTGAGTCGGAGGTGGAAAGAGTTGACGTCGACTGGATTCTAGAACCCGCTGTTGCGCACGCTCGTCGAGTACGCGCTCGAGGTTCTCCAGTCGAGTGCGCTCAGCCAAGTTGGCCAGGCGCGCGTCCTCCAAGGCTCGAGCCTCGGGGGTTTCTCCAATGATAGGAGTGTGAAGTGCATCCATGTTCCGGCGTCAAAGTTCTTCCCTGTCCTGCGAAGAGAGGGGCTCGGGGAGGTACTCCTCATGGACACGCGACGGATCACCTCCGCCGTCGCCATCTTCGGCGCGGGGGAAGCCGGGAGGACTGCGAGGTCCATCGACCATCAGGACCTCCGGTGCAGGATCACTGCTATCGCACTCGGATGCAGTCTCTGCGGAGCCAGTCGAACAGGCCGTAGAGAGTTTCGTCGGGCTCGATTGCCGCGACTTGGGGGGTGGCCGACTGGCGAGCCACCGCATGCCTCACCCACCGCTGAAGCCTTGATCGACCGGAACGCTTGCACCGGCGGGCGACAGGGAGGGAGGACGCCACAGGAGCCGACCGATACTGGGTCGACGGCTGCCGCAGGAGGATGCCGCGGACGCACGCGCGAAAGTGCGTTGCCCCGCGGACGGGGAGTGCGTCGATGTCGAGTGGAGCCTCCTGAAGCCAAGCGGAGTCGTCGGCGCCAAACCTCCGCCTGAAACCATGTTGATGGGGATCGAAAAATTGCAACTTCTCCAACAAGTCGCTAAGACACCTGCCCCACGATGGGCGCCAACTGTCGTGGTTCTAAGTCTGATAGTAGAATAGGGGGTAGGTGATGTAGAGGCAAGATCCTAGCTATGGAGGAGTTGTACACGCAAGTTTTACGAGTGCATGCCCTTCTCGGAGGAAGTAACAGCCCTACGTCTCGGAGCCCGGAGGCGGTCGACTCGATTATATGCGTGTGAGTTACAGGGGGTGCGAACCCTTGTCCCAGAGGAGGGGGGTGGCTTATATAGAGTGCGCCAGGACCCCAGCTCCCGTCCGTTACACAGGGTTCAATGTACATCAAGAGGGGGGCTTTACTGGTAACGCCAACAATAAAGATACGTAATGACCATTAAAGCTATGACTTAATTCCCGACCGTTGCAGAGCGGAGTGGCTCTAGATCTCCTGGTAGTCGAGTGATTGTCTACATGGTCGAGTGTCTTCAAGACTGTCGAGTGGAACATAGCTTCATGGTCGAGTGGATGATGATTTTTCTTCGAATGCTTCTGGTTCTTTTAGAGATGTCCTTGGGGAGGGTATCTTGGACAGGTCCATGACCCTACCCTAGGTACATAGCTTCATCAGACATGTCCTCTTGCTTTATTGGGGATGGCAAAGAAGCTCGTCCCGTCCGTCACCGCCTCGCCTCGCTCCGACGCGCGTCCAAGCTGACAAGGCATGCAGCGCCACGCTGGTTGGCTGGCTACTGCGCTGGTGCGGTGGCAGGGTCTTCACGAAGATCTGCATGCCACCACGCATGTGCTTGACTGGTGGGCTTAGAGGTTGCTTGCTGCCACGCAGGTGCGTGCCTAGTTTGGCAGGTTGGTTGCAGCGTCGAAACGATCATGGGATAGCGAAACCTTGGTAGGTGTGGGCCTGGTTGTGGCCCCGCAGATGCCCCCGGCAAGGGTCTTGCCGGGGTCTTCTGGGCGTCCCCGGCAAGGATCTTGTCGGGGGTCTCGTGGCCGTCCCAGCAAGGATCTTGCCTGTGGTCTTCGTCTGTCCCCAGCAAGGATCTTGCTGGGGGTCTTCGTCTTTTGGTTCCCATCTAGATTTGCAGGCCTTTGGTCTTCACAAAGATCTGCATGCCACTATGCAGGCGCCCCTGAGCCTTGGTCTTGATGTTTGTCGATGGTGCTAGGACTCTTAGGCTCAAGGGTGGCGGCCTTGCTGGTGTTGGGCAAGCCGCCCCGGCAAGGTTCTTTTCAGGGCAGCATAGGTCGTCCCCGGGAAGGGTCTTGCTGAGGGAATCCACCCTGCCCATTTGCTCTTCATGCTTCTGGCTTGAGTGCTGCCTCGGCAGTCGTGTACCTTCCCTTCCTCTGCCCTGCCAAGCCCGGCTGCAGGCGTTGCTACGACTGCCCGTGCACAAGTAAAGGGGTACAGAAAAACCCCTACTTTTGTACGCCGACAGGAAATCAGAGCAAAACAAATCAGAGCACAATAATCATAACACAAACTAACATGTCTTTCCCCTCTTAAAGACATGTGAATTCTCTCCTCTTGAATACCAAGCATCTGGGGCTCTTGGATGTGATTAAGCACTCTCCCCCTTTGATGTGATTAAGCTTTGATGTGATCTCTCTCTCCGCCTTTGACATCAGTTTCCAAGAAGGGATCTTCTGGAGTGTGAGTCGAATAGGTTTAGTCCGTGAGTCACAAAGCAAAGCAGCAAGTAGAATGTGATGCAGGTAGAGGACAAGAATCATTGAGTGGAGCTGGAACAAATATGCAGAATGCAAATGGCAAAGTGTCTTCTCAGCATTGAAATAGGTAACACCGAGTTATTTTCTTTGGTGGCACCGAAATAGTTCGGTTTGACCGAAAGAGGCAATCCGGTGTGTCTGATTTCAACACAGAGAGAGAACAATTGTCATCTCAGCTCACTAGGCAAAAAGATCTCACAAAGATTTGTAAGGAATTAACTAAAGGATTTGCAAAGAATTGGATGCAAGAAATGCAGAACATAACAGAGAAAATAAAGAAATCTAGATTAAGTTTTTTATTAAAGAAGGGGAACAAATATGCAAGAGACAAATGCAAGAACACAGAGAAACACTAGAGAACTTCATCTAGAATTGGTCGGCGACAAAGTCACCTATGTTAGAGTATATTGACTGAGGAGTCAAGTGAGAACACTTGATCGTAGGTCACACTCATCGTTTAAGCTCAAAATGGGGTTACCAATTTTTGTTTAAGCATTTTGATGTATTCGCATCTTGTTGAGATGCCTTGACCCATGTCTTGGGGTAAAGCTTCTCTAAGATGGAATATCATACCTTGGGTGGTGGTGTTGAACTTGATCATGTAGTTGAACTTGTGTAGGATGCTCAAGGTTGATGTAGCACATCAAGAGTTGGGAGCACCACTTGTAGTTTGAGTTCATCTACCTACATGGGTTACTCTTACAAGGAAAAGCACTTGTGTATCCAAAATGACAATCGTGAAATTGATACCAAATGAAATTTGATATAAAGTAATTGTCAAAGGATATGAGGAAAGGTTTCATGCTTCCTTGTCTTCAACAATCATGTTGTAGAGACTTGGTGATGTAGAGATTGCTCAAGATGTGAGTGATTTGCAATCTCATAGATTTTGCTTCATCCAAGTACCTACAAGGGTTAGATAGCATGCAAGGGTGCAAATATATCTAAGACATATGATCATCATAATAAGAGAAATATCAAGGATTACTCAAAGGCGCATGCCTTGAATGTCTCCAAATGGAGTTCCTACTCCAAGTTTGAAGCATCAATGATGTTCAATTCACCTCTCAAACGGCAAAATACTTTCTCATCAAGCGGTTTGGTGAATATATCCGCTAATTGCTTATCGGTACAAACATGCTTAAGATCAATGTCCCCTTTAGCAACATGATCTCGAATGAAATTATGACGAACTTCAATATGCTTAGTTCGAGAATGTTGCATGGGATTATGAGCAATCTTAATAGCACTTTCATTGTCACAAAGCAATGGAACATGTTTCACATAGATCCCATAATCTTTAAGAGTTTGGGTCATCCAAAGTAACTGAGCACAACATGAACCGGCGGCAATGTATTCCGCTTCGGCGGTGGATAAGGATGCCGAGTTTTGTTTCTTGGAGGACCAAGACACAAGAGATCTACCAAGAAATTGACAAGTACCCGAAGTGGACTTTCTATCAACCTTGTCACCGGCATAGTCCGAATAGGAGTAGCCAACAAGACCAAAAGAAGACCTCTTAGGATACCAAATGCCAAAATTTGGTGTGTGGTTTAAGTATCTCACTATCCTTTTCACATCCTTAAGATGGCATTCTTTGGGGGGCGCTTGATATCGTGCACACATGCACACACTTAGCATAATTTCGGGATAGGAGGCACATAGATATAACAATGAACCAATCATAGAGCGATAAACCTTTTGGTCAACCGGCTCGCCATCCTTGGTCAAGTCAAGATGTCCACTAGTAGGCATGGGTGTATTCATACCTTTGCATTCTTGCATGTTGAACTTCTTGAATAAGTCCTTGGTGTACTTTGTTTGAGAAACAAAGGTGCCTTCCTTAGTTTGCTTGATTTGCAAACCAAGAAAGAACTTGAGTTCGCTCATCATAAACATCTCAAACTTCTCCGACATTAACTTCCCAAACTTTTAATTAAAATGAGGGTTAGTCGAACCAAATATGATATCATCAACATAAATTTGGCACACAAATAATTCACCATTTACCCTTTTAGTAAAAAGAGTAGAATCAATCTTTCCAATCTCAAAGCCTTTATCAATAAGAAACTTGGTCAAGCATTTATACCACGCTCTAGGAGCTTGTCTAAGACCATAAAGAGCTTTGTGACATTTGTAAACATGGTCGGGTTTCTTAGGATTGACAAAGCCGGGAGGTTGTTTAACATAAACTTCCTCCTCAATTTCACCATTTAGAAAAGCACTTTTAATGTCCATTTGATATAAGGTGATATCATGGTGATTAGCATAGGCAAGTAAGATGCGGATGGACTCAAGTCTAGCAACGGGGGCATATGTCTCACCATTGTCCATACCTTCGACTTGAGTGTAGCCTTGGGCGACGAGACGTGCTTTGTTGCGAACGACTTTCCCATCTTCATCTTGCTTGTTGCGAAACACCCATTTGGTACTAAAGATGTTGTGGTTGTTGTCGGGCTTCTCGACCTATTTCCACACTTGGTTTCTCTCAAAGTTGTGTAGCTCTTCATGCATGGCATTTATCCAATCTGATCTTCCAATGCTTATTCAACCTTCATAGGTTCAATGCTAGAGATGAATGAATAATGTTCACAAAAATTAGCCAAACGATTTTTAGAGCGAGTGATTCTCCCGGTTTGGATACAATTGAAGATTTATTCGACGGGATGGTCTCTTGAGACTCTTGCTCAAACTCGTGAGAGATTTTGCTTGGGTCGGGGTGGAACATCTTCTTCATCATCTTGTTCTTCTTCTTGGCCTTCTTCATTGTTGACGTTGTCGTTCTCTTGTCTAGGTGGAGAAGGAGGTTGATGAGGTTCATCTTGGTGTACTTCCTCGTTTTCTTCATCTTGTTGTGTCCCACTTGTGGATGCTTCCATGTCAACTCTCGGTTCACCTTGTCGTGAGGTAGAAGCTTCCACTTGGACGGACGAGGTACTCTCCTTCACCTCCGTTGGACGAATCTTGCCAATAGACAAGTCTTGGATTGCTTCTAAAGGATCTTTATCTCCTACATCAATTGGCAATTGCTCTACTTGCGAGCCATTAGATTCATCAAACTTCACATCTACCGCCTCTTCAACCTTCCAGGTGAAATTGTTGTAGACACGGTAAGTGTGAGAGTTTGAGCCATAACCAAGTAGGAAACCCTCATGAGATTTAGGAGCAAATTTAGAACGACGATGCTTATCAAGAATATAGCACTTTAAGCCGAATACTCAAAAGTATCCAACTTGGGGTTTGTTACTGGTGAGAAGCTCGTATGTCGTCTTGCCGAGTAGCTTGTGAAGATACAAGCGATTTGTTGCATGACAAGCTGTCTCAACCGCTTCCGCCCAAAAGTGTTTTGGCATCTTGTACTCATCAAGCATCATTCTCGCCATCTCAATAAGAGTTTGGTTCTTCCTCTCAACAACTCCATTTTGTTGAGGCGTGAACGTAGCCGATAACTCGTGTGAAATCCCTTCTTCTTCAAGAAAGGTATCCACATTTGCGTTCTTGAACTCCGTTCCGTTGTCATTGCGAACCTTCTTGATCTTCACTTCAAATTGATTTTGGGCCTTCCTAGCGAAGTTCTTGAAGATCTTTTGGACCTATGATTTATCGTCAAGAAAGAACACCCACGTAAATCTTGAAAAATCATCGACTATAACTAGACCAAATGAGTTTCCACCGAGACTTTTATAGGCATTGGGACCAAAGAGATCCCTCAAGATTTCGCATGCCCACATGACCTAACCTTCCATGCCACAACCAACCTTTAGAAGATTTAGCAATTAAGCAAGTTCTAGGTTGAGCCTTTTTAGTGAAATCAATAATGTAAAGATGACCTCTACGTATACCGGTAAAGACCATATTATGATTATCTCTATGAAACACTTGGCAATCTACTTTAGTAAATAGAACATTGAAGCCAAAGTCAGCAAGTCTAGATACGGAAAGTAAATTGTAACCAAGAGATTCAACGAGCATAACATTTTGTATGGAGCTATATGTGAGATGGCCACCTTACCAAGGCCAACCACCTTACCCTTTGAGTTATCACCAAAGGTGACATACTTTCGAGGGTCGTCGTTTTCAGCAAGCTAACGAACCATATCCTTATCTCCGGTCATGTGATTGGTACATCCACTATTAAGGACCCATTCCTTTCCTCCAGCCATGTAGCCGCGAAGATTATCCATAAGACCAAAGTGTCTGATGGACTCATCGAGATCAAGTTCACTATCATCATCCTCATCATAGTATCCATGTTCAACATCGTCTTGTAATGGATCAATTCCTAGAGAGAGTGATTCATTAGATAAATGATCATCACAATATCCATCTTTATGGATTCTAATGGCTTTGGAGATGATATTGCTAATGATTCCAACATCTACCTTGGCACGCATGAGGTTAGTAAGCTCAAATAGACAATCACCAAACTTAGGATCATTGGAATTCATCTTACTCAAGGCAATAGACTTATGAAGAAATTCATCTAAGTTTTGCAAGGAATATTTTGGAAATTGCTCCTCAAGAAATCTCCATATAGTGTAGGCACAATCAAGAGTAGGCAAGCAACCAATCAAGTTTCTAGGCAAACCTCTAGTGATAAGATTAACAGTTCTAATGTTACGGATCATGTCAATAGACTCATCAAGGGTAGGATGCAAAGGATCAACATCAGGTGAACAAGGGCTAGTGATGTACTTGTTCAAATGATATTCATTGAAAATATTAAGCATCTCAATTTTCCATTCATGAAAGAACTCTCCATAAAGTATAGGTACTCTATGTCTAAGACTCCCCAATGTAGACTCACCATCTTCCTCCAATGGCGATTAAACGAAAGCAATGGAGACCAAGGATCTGATACCAATTGAAAGGATCGATAAGAGGTGTCTAGAGGAGGGGGTGATTAGACCCTGAACAAGGAAAAGTAGCAGTTTTTAAATTCTTCAAGTTAAGGTGGATTTTTAGCACAAGTTTAAACATTCACAATACATTTCAAGCAAGCATGGCAAGAGTATATGAGCAGCGGAAAGTAAAGCATGCAAGTTGCAAGAATGTAAAGGGATGGGATTGGAGTATGCAAACGCAATTGGACACCCGGAGATTATTTCCGTGGTTCCGATAGGTGGTGCTATCGTACATCCACATTGATGGAGACATCAACCCATGAAGGGTAACGGTTGCGCCAGTCCACTGAGGGCTCCACCCACAAAGGGTCCACGAAGAAGCAACCTTGTCTATCCCACCATGGCCATCGCCCATGAAGGACTTGCCTCACTAGGGTAGATCTTCACGAAGTAGGCGATCTCCTTGCCCATACAAACTCCTTGGTTCAACTCCACAATCTTGACGGAGGCTCCCAAGTGACACCTAACCAATCTAGGAGACACCACTCTCCAAAAGGTAATAGATGGTGTGTTGATAATGAACTCCTTGCTCTTGTGCTTCAAATGATAGTCTCCCCAACACTCAAATCTCTCTCACAGATTTGGATTTAGTGGAAAAATGATTTCAGTGGAAAGCAACTTGGGGAAGGCTAGAGATCAAGATTCTTATGGTTGGAATGAAATATCTTGGTCTCAACACATGAATGAAGAGTGGGTGGAGGGGTATATATAGCCTCCACACAAAATCTACCCGTTACAGACAATTTACCAAACTCGGTGGAACCGAATCATGAAACTCGGTCAGACCGATTTAGTTCAAAATGTGAACGTTAGGCTTTTCGGTGAGACCGACATGTCATCTCGGTGGGACCGATTTCATTAGTGTTAGGGAATAACGTAATCTCGGTGAGACTGATCACATAAACTCGGTAGGACCGATTTCTGTAATAGGCAAACAGAGAGTTGGTCAGGCAAACTCGGTGGGACCGATTCGTTCATTTCGGTGAGACCGAAACGTTACGAAGGGGAAACAGAGAGTTTGCATTGCGAACTCAGTGGGACCGATCACTCATCTCGGTTAGACCGAAACGTTGCGAAGGGAAACAGAGAGTTTGCAATCCCATCTCGGTGAGACCGAGATCCCTATCGGTGAGACAGAAGTGGCTAGGGTTTCTGGCAGTGGCTATGTCAAATGAACTCGGTGGCGCCGAGTAGATCAAATCGGTAGGGCCGAGTTTGACTTTTGGTTTGGGACATATGTGGATATGAAAAAATGGTTGAGGGCTTTGGAGCATATCACTAAGCACTTTGAGCAAGCAAGCCATTAAGCAACACCTCATCCCCTTTTAATAGTATTGGCTTTCCTATGGACTCAATGTGATCTTGGATCACGAAAATGAAAATGTAGAGTCTTGAGCTTTTGAGCTTTTTCCAATCTTCTGTCCTTAGCATTTTGAAGGGGTTCCACATCCTCTTGTCCAGGCCACTCCACTGTTGAACTCATCTGAAATATACTAGATAAAAGTATTAGTCCAACAAGAGATATGTTGACATTAATTGCCAAAATCACCCAGGGAGCACTTGTGCTTTTAGCTTGTGTTCTTGATCTGTAATCCAGTGGTCTGGTGAAGCTGTCCGCTCCTGCACAATGCCATTTCCTGCCATCTTAACTATGAACAATGCTTATTATGTTAATGCTATTTTAAACCGTGTCTCTTTATTTCTGACAAAGAAATGAGATGAATTGACAGCGTTGATGCTTATACGTGCAAAACCTGTTATCTACCTACTTGTTTCTCTTTCAGGGTGACAACTCTATTGCTAGGAAGAACTGCCACAATGATAGTGAGACGAACCCATTGTTTGTCGTCCCTCTAACATATATTTCAAGGAAGAAGGCAACACATCTTGAGGGTAGGGATACAACCACAAAGTCATATCTTGATGTAGTGTCGAACTTACTCAATGACACAAGCTCGATGAAGTCGCCGCCTGAATCTGTTCGAGCAGAAAGATATGCTTCCACTCAAATCCGACTGGAACTCCAATCTATATGCAAGATTAACCATAAGTACAGGACTTCTATTGATGCTATGCAACTTAAGTTGGTGGATATAAGCGTCAAAGAAGCGCAGTCTCATCAGGTTGCTAAGTTTCCTGCGTTGCAGCTCCTGGGCTGGGCTAACCTTTCTTGAACTGTGTTGAAGTGTTATCGATTCTGTCTATTATTTTGTCGGCCTGATAACTTCCACTGGTGGCGACCTGCCCAGTTTATGGAATCTGCTGTCTGGTTTCCCTTTATTATCACTGCCGGCGAACTTTGATGCCCAGGGGATGTAATATGTTGTAATGTCTTTGTTGTATAGTCTAGGTTTATTCTTCGTCACGATGATGCAATTTATTTGCTGTTTATGTTATCGTCGCTCTGAGAGAAGGTCTTAATCTTCGGTCGGTGTGCAATGAGCCAATAGGTTAGGTTTATTAAATAATAATTTCTGTACTAAAACTGGTCGGTCGCCAATCGCTAGTACGGGCCGAACCATGGGCCTATAATCATCTTGGGCCATTAGTTAGGTCTAGTCTTAATCTGGCCCACTATTAGTTTTGGGCCTTTAAAAGGCTGAGTAAACCCCTTGCCTTAATTGGGCCGGAAAATTAAATAGGCTTTTAACAGGTTGAAAACTAGATTCAGTCTTAATCGTGGCGAACAAATCACGGGCCGACAGCGTGCTGTAATATAAATCGGGCTATTATTGGCCCATTCAGGTGATGGACCATTAACAGGGTGAAATGTTTTTGGGCCTTGGCTGACCCAATTACATGACGGGCGGGAAGCAGGCCGGATGTATAATGGGCCAAAATTAGGCCCAACACTCTCAAGGGCCTTTAACGGGCTGATAGGTAGTTTGGGCTAGAATGTATCCACGAGGACTACGGGCCGTTAAGAGGCCGAAAGTAACTACGAACCATAATTAGGCCTAGGTGCAACTCGGGCCTTTAAATGGCCGAAAGTGAAACTAGGCCGAAAGAGGCCCATATGTAGACAGGGCCGCTGATAGGCCGAAACTAATATCGGGCCGAACTGTTAAACAGGCCATTAAGAGGCCGAAGAGCAAATTAGGCCCCCAATGGGCCCAATGGCACAATAGCTCTTAAAAGGGTCGTATCTGTTATGAGTCGTAATTTGGCCCAAGAAATGAAAGTCAGTTAATGGGTCGGATCACGTATGGACCGTAATTTGGCCCAAACTATCGCAGACTGTTAACGGGCCGGATCTGATATGGGTCGTAAACTGGCCAAAATATTGCAGTCATTTAACGGCTGGTATCTGATGTGGGCTATAATTTGGTCCAGAAAATGTTAGGTTGTTAACGGGCCGGCCCATTAGATCTGACGAAATCTTGTGGGCCTGTTCCTGGGCCGGCTTTTAAACCTATATGGGCCTCTATTGGCCCGTCCCACGTGTCAACGTTTCATTGGTGATTCTTGTCAAATGGACGGTTGACATCTGTCCCAACGCTGAGCTGGCACGTGGATCGTCGGCGAATGAGAACTTTACACATGGAAAATCGCCATTGGTCCAGGCTGTTAACGGGTTATCGAATCCAAACCAGAACCCGATAGCTTAACGGCGACCCGTTATGGTGGATGCCATGTGTCGGTTACCCTTGACGAAAGCACTTCTATGACGCGCGATTTATCGTCATGGAAGTGGACACTTCTGTGATGATAATTTTGGTAATGTCATGGAACACTTCTACGACAGCACATGTATGACTATCTTGATTCTGTCATAAAATCTTCATGGATGTACATGCATGACAGAAAATGTGACCTACTGTGACAAACACGTATCATCATGGAAGTGTATTTTTTTGTAGTGCGAAGTCTGTCCATATTTGTATTGAAGGAGAATAGGACGGAGAGATGTTTGATCATGTGCTCAATCACAAGTCCCTCCCACCAGATGTAGCTCTTTTACAGAAGAGTGAACTGGTTTACCTAATCATCTGTCGCCATCGAGCACCTCTGGGTCATTCTATTCTACTGCAATACTTTCAGTAGATCTTTAGTGCAACATGTTCTGATAGATATCTTTGATCACCTATCTGCATCTACTTATATTTTGTCTCATGGGCATATTGTTTAGTGTATTTTAGTTTGTTAGGCTTAAAGTCATATGCTTCTATGCTCGTCCATTGATCCTTTGGTGTTACTTTGTCATTCAACTGAGTTATGCTTTGACAAATATCTCTAGCAGCACTTCTGTCATTATTTTTTGATTTCCTTACGCATCTATTCTATCGTGCTGCTTGAGATATTTTCTTTCTGTGTCACTATTGTTTATGTGAACGTTCTCAGTTACTATGCTAAGCAAATCATCATTTCGTTCATCAGTAGTTTCACTTAGTCATTTGCAGCTAACTCATTTCTCTTCCTAGTAGCTGCTCCTATTTACCTTCTGTGTACCTGCTCCTGTATTTTCTTCCACTATTGGGTCTGAGGGATTTGAAGTTTCGCACGAAATTTTAAATCTCCTATTCACCCCTCCTCTGGTCGATATACTTTCAGTCCTTACAGATTCATCTAGACTGAGTTTAAAAACACTTAGAATGCACTAATGCATGTTCAGTGATAGAGGATTCTCATGGGTAGATCAGATGGATGCTTGATACGTCTCCAACATATCTATAATTTTTTATTGTTCCATGCTATTATATTATCCATCTTGGATGCTTTATATGCATTATTATGCTATTTTATGTCATTTTTGGGACTAACCTATTAACCTAGTGCCTAGTGCCAGTTGCTGTTTTTTCCTTGGTTTTGTATTTTACAGAAAATCAATACCAAATGGAACAAATTTTTTAACGATATTTCTTGAACCAGAAGACACCTAGGAAGCTTCAGGAGGAGGCCAGCAGAGCCACGGATGGGCCACAAGCTCACCAGGGGCGCCCCCGATCTTGTGGGCCCACCATGGCACCTTTAACCCTAATCTCAGCTCTATAAATACTCAAATATTCCCCGTATACTAGTGGGCACAACAAAAATACTTTTCGGCCGCCGCAAGTTTCTGTCCTCGTGAGATCCCATCTGGAGACCTGTTACGGTTCTCCGCCAGAGGGGGATTTGATCACGGAGGGCTTCTACATCAACCTTTTTGCCCTTCCGATGATGTGTGAGTAGTTTACCACAGACCTACGGGTCCATAGCTAGTAACTAGATGGCGTCTTTTCTCTCTTTGATCTTCAATACAAGGTTCTCCTCGATGTTCTTGAAGATCTATCCGATGTAATCTTCTTTTGCGGTGCGTTTGTTGAAATCCGATGAATTGTGGATTTATGATTAGATTATCTATGAATATTATTTGAGTCTTCTCTAAACTCTTTTATGCATGATTAAGATAGCTTTGAATGTCTCTCTGATCTATTGATTTGGTTAGGCCAACTAGATTGATTTTTCTTGCAATGGGAGTGAAGGAAATATGCCCTAGAGGCAATAATAAAGTTTTTATTTTATATTTCCTTATTCATGATAAAGGTTTATTATACATGCTAGAATTGTATTGATCGGAAACTTAAATACATGTGTGAATACATAAACAAATATCGTGTCCCTAGTAAGCATCTACTAGACTAGCTCGTTGATCAAAGATGGTTAAGGTTTCCTAACAATAGACATGTGTTGTATCCTAATGATGTGATGGACAAGACCCATCCGTTAGCTTAGCGTATTGATCGTTCAGTTTATTGCTATTGCTTTATTAATGTCAAATACATATTCCTTCGACTATGAGATTATGCAACTCCCGGATGTCGGAGGAATACCTTGTGTGCCATCAAACGTCACAACGTAACTGGGTGATCATAAAGATGCTCTACAGGTATCTCCAAAGATGTTTGTTGAGTTGGCATAGATCAAGATTAGGATTTGTCACTCTGAGTATCGGAGAGGTATCTCTGGGCCCTCTCGGTAATACACATCATAAGAAGCCTTGCGAGCAAAGTGACTAAGAAGTTATTTGCAGCATGATGCATTACGGAACGAGTAAAGAGACTTGCCGGTAACGAGATTGAACTAGGTATGAAGATACCGACGATTGAATCTCGGGCAAGTAACATACCGATGGACAAAGGGAATTACGTATGTTGTCATAAGGTTTGATCGATAAAGATCTTCGTAGAATATGTAGGAGCCAATATGGGCATCCAGGTTCCGTTATTGGTTATTGACCGGAGAGGTGTCTCGGTCATGTCTACATAGTTCTCGAACCCGTAGGTTTCGCACGTTTAACGTTCGTTGACAATATAGTGTTATATGAGTTATATGGATTTGGTGACCAAATGTTATTCGGAATCCCAGATGAGATCACGGACATGATGAGGAGCTCCAGAATGGTCCAGAGGTAAAGATTGATATATAGGATGATGATATTCGGACACCGAAAGAGTTTCGGAGTGCACCGGGTAGTCATCGGATCGCTGGAAGGGGTTCCGGACACCCCCGGTAGGTGTATGGGCCTAATGGGCCAGAGGGGGGACAGACCAACCCACAAGGGGGCTGGTGCACCCCTTCCCTGGCTGGCCGGCCCTAGGGGAAGGAAAGGGTAGGGTAGCCCCTCCTGCCTTTCCCTCCTCATGTGAGAAAGGA
Source organism: Aegilops longissima (assembly GCA_021605205.1). Classification (NCBI taxonomy): domain Eukaryota; kingdom Viridiplantae; phylum Streptophyta; class Magnoliopsida; order Poales; family Poaceae; genus Aegilops; species Aegilops longissima. The sequence continues at coordinate 486,572,804 of CM038682.1, read as the reverse complement.
AAGGGGGGCACCCTCCCCTGCCTTCCTCCCGCACCTATACATGGCAGGGGGCGCGCGCTTGGGGCAGGACCCCAAGTGGGATTCGGCCCCACTTGGGGCGCGTCCAGGATGCCTCCTCCCTTCCCCCACCTATATATATGTGGGAAGGGGGCGCCACACATAACCACGACAATTGCTTAGCCGTGTGCGGCGCCCCCCTCCACAAGTTTAGTCCTTCGGTCATATTTTCGTAGTGCTTAGGCGAAGCCCTGCATAGATAGCTTCACCATCACCGTCACCACACCATCGTGCTGCCGGAACTCATCCACTACTTCGCCGTCTTGCTAGATCAAGAAGGCGAGGACGTCATCGAGCTGAACGCTGAACACGGAGGTGACGTACGTTCGATACTCGACTGGTTGGATCGCGAAGAAGTTCGACTACATCAACCGCGTTACTAAATGCTTCCGCTTACGGTCTACGAGGGTACGTAGACACACTCTCCCCTTCGTTGTTATGCATCTCCATGGATAGATCTTGCGTGTGCGTAGAGTTTTTTTATTTTCCATGCAACGTTTCCCAACAGGGAGATGTGCTTTGTAATGGGAGAAGGGGTAGCGAGGCACATATTTGTATTGTTACCATTAAGGATAAAAAGGTGGGTTTTATTCATATTGATTGGATCTATCCCTCTACATCATGTCATCTTATTTAAGGCGTTACTCCGTTCTTGTTAACTTAATACACTAGATGTATGGTGGATAGAGGTCGATGTGTGGAGTAATAGTAGTAGATGCAGGCAGAAGTCGGTCTACTTGTCACAGACTTGATGCCTATATTCATGATCATTGCCTTAGATATCGTCATAAGTATGTGTTTTTCTATCAATTGCTCAACTGTAATTTGTTTACACATCGTATGCGTTTTTTATAGAGAAGCCTCTAGTGAAAACTATGGCCCCGGATCTATTCTTATCATATTATTTTCAGATCTATAAAACCAAAACCCAAAAATACCTTGTTGCAATTTATTTATCTTTACTTTATTTTGCACTTTTATTTATCTTTTATACCTATCTCTATCAGATTTTATCGTTGCAAGTAACCACGAAGGGATTGACAACCCTTTATCGCGTTGGGTGCAAGTATGTGTTTGTTTGTACAGGTGCTATCATTGGAGACTTGTGCATTTATCCTACTGGATTGATACCTTAGTTTTTAACTAAGAAAAATACTTATCTTTACTGTGCTGCATCACCCTTTCTTTTTCAAGGAAAAAACCAACGCAAGCTCAGAAAGTAGCAATGCTAGTGGATCAAACTAGAATCTAAGGACTACAATAATTTTGATGATGCAAAAGCACACGATTGAGATAGTTCACATATTGAGATAGTTCGAACCAGTGCCCTATTTCAAGTTCTTCAGAAAAACCTAGCATGTATATTATAATAAAATAACAAGCGACTCCTCCCAAGATGAGGGTCTTCGCCTTGTCTCCGGTGGCCTTAGGTCCATGGAGACACGGTGGACCTCAACCTCTGCCGGTGAGAGGGCTCCTGCTCCGTTTTTTAGGTTTTTTATAGGGTTGATTAGAATTTGTGTCATGCTTAGAAAAGAGAGACAATGGTGGCTCCCTATAGTTGAAATAAAGTTTCCCCTCGTCTTTGTTCCGGCGATCCGTACAACGTCGTCTGAAGGCATGTGGAGGTGTATCTCTAGTGGATCTCGTGGGATTCAGTCGGGTGCTGATCTTCAATGGATCTCCATGGATCCAGTCTTGGTGCATATACGTTCGTGTGTTTATAGGTTGGAATTTTCTGATCTACATTTCTCTTCATCGGTGACGGTTGCTGTATTGCTGGTCCTATGGGGCATGAGCACAACGACTTCCTGATTGTCCACTACAACAAGTTTTGTCAGGCTTCGATGAAGGAGAGGCGATGACGGCGGTGCAATTTCTGCTCGTTTCAGTGCTTTTAGTTGTCGCTAGGTGGTCAATGAACCCGATGTAATAATTATTATTTATAGTGTTCTTTATACTACCATGAGGGTTGACGAGCAGATTGGAAGTTCTGGAAAAAAAAATAAGAAGATATGTTCTCACTGATTAAGCGTTGGACAACGTGCACGAGTCCAACCCCACATGAACCAAATCGCTCTCCTACACAGTACATCCACTCATCCAAAGAATCAAACCATCGTAGTCTTATTCATCCATCTTCCTCATCCAACGGCCGCTAATCGTCGGCAGGAGAAAACAAACGAACAAAAGGAAAGGGGCACGAAATAAACACCGCGTGCTTCCCCTCTCCTCCGCGATCCCCCTCTCCCCTCTCCTCTACGTCGCCGCCGCTCGCCGCTGAGTCCCCAGCACCGCCACGGCCCCTCCCTCTGTTAACTTGAGACTTGAGAGGTGCTTCTTGATCTGGAGCTGTGGGCGGTTGCCTCGCGTCCAGATTGATCATGAGCTCCAGAAGCCTCGTCCGATCCCCGGTAAAACCTTCCTCCCGCTTCCCTAAGTCTGTTCCCTGTTGTATCTCCTAGGCGTAGCTGTCTTTTAGGATTTATTTAGTTTCTGAGTGGGAACTGGAGCGTGCAGATGAGTGAAAATGTCCTTGCTTTCTCGGGGCCGCCAAGAACGGGGGAAGAAAAGGAGGGGTAGTTCAACTTTTCTTTTAAAAAAATTCTCCTCTTCTACTGTTCTGCTCTGCATTTTGGGTAGTTAACTCGTGATTTTGCATGTGGAATGTGATTCATTTGCCAGACTTTCGACCACTAGCTCTGAGATCTGTATCTTGTGTCTAGTTGCTGGCTTTCCTTCCTCTCCGTGGGTTAAATCTTAAATGGAGCTGGATCATTGTCGTGTAACCACGAATTTTCAAGTTTTCATTACAAATGGAGAGTTTGCTATGGTCACAAACTTTTCTCCTACTGAATTTTACATTGTTTTTCTATGCATCGTAGTATTACATTGTTTTCCTTTCTAAACAAGTATAGTACTACCTCCGAGCCAAATTAATTGACGCAGCTAGTACAAAGTTGTACTGAAGTCACGTCAATTAATTTGGATCGGAGGGAGTATTGATTCATAGTGCTGTGGTGGGAAATACTTCACTAAGACTAATGTAGCATCTTATTAAAACATATTAGGGTACTGCGTGGGTGCTGCATTAAGTTTTCATCTTGACATGAGCACGGAAATACTCCTTTTTGAGCATGCTGTTGACTTTAGATCTTGCTCTCATATTATGTATGTATCATCATATTGCAGGTGTCCTGTAGTGCTGTAAACGAATGCTTTTCCTACAATTCACGCCGCCCAAGAAGCTACTATCAGTATTCTAATACCATGAAGCTACAAACACCGCAAGCTGGCCAGATGCTTTTGCCTCGCAAATTATGGAAATCTACTCGATTGCAGACCACCCTTCTCATCCAGAGGCGGACTGTATCAAACTGTTGCTCTGACCTTAGTACCGCTTACACAGAGCAACTTCCCAGCTATTTAGCACTTAATGTTTTGCAAGACCAATCAAATGCGAAACAAAACAATATTCGTAAAGTCCTTGTCATCCTGAACCCTAATTCTGGATTCCGTAGCTCTCGTGAGGTTTTCTACAAGAAAGTGCAATCAACACTGAAGGTAAGATGTTCCTAGTTTTGCTATAAGTGAAAATGTTTATGTTGGTTTCAACTACCAAAAAAATCCCTTTCAGTTTCATGGTACTGATCGTTGTAGTTTCTGTCATTATCCATTGAGAGTGTATTGCCCTCTACTTAGTTCTGTGAAATACTTAATTTACACAAGACAGCAGCAAAAAATTCCTTCTGTTTTTAATTGGCCGCATATGCCTGTAAAATATATATTTTGCTACCTGAGTGCTTTTGAGTTTGAATTTTGATCTGGCGCAGCTTTCAGGCTTCGCGATGGAGGTTGTTGAAACAGCGTATGCTGGTCATGCAAAGGTGCTTGCTTCTACTGTTGACCTCAGTACATGCCCTGATGGTAATATCAACAGCGTATCTGTTTTTGCAATTGTGCTTTCGTTTCATTGCTCAATTCACTGATGTTTCCATTCGTTACAGGCATTATCTGTGTTGGGGGTGATGGAGTCGTAAATGAGGTATTGTTTTCATCTCCTTTCATATGTTTCTCAATGGACTGAGCTGGTAACCTGTTTTACTTTCTGCTGATCTCCATCGGTTGTTATTTGAAGTTTGAACTTTGAACTTTGAACTGCGTAGCACTCATACTTGTCCACACCTTGTACTTGTTTTGGACAACAACACACCACTGTCATGTATTTCAGGCCTGTCAAATTATTTATATACAAATAGAATCATCAGTACCCATTCTGCTAACTACATATTTCCATACATTAAACAGGTTGTGAATGGTTTACTTGGTAGAGACGATTTGAAAGAGGCGCTTCAACTTCCTATTGGGATAGTTCCTGCTGGTTCCGATAATTCATTAGTATGGAGTGTTCTTGGCATCAGGGATCCTGTGTCAGCAGCAACTGCTTTAGCTAAGGTGATTTTGTGATGTTATGTTGAAAGTGATAATTTTCTTCATGAGTTCTGTTGACAATTTGACATACTAGGTGGTGTGTTGTTGTCATATTTTACATGTGACTCTGCATATTAATATGTAAGTTCATATTTCTGTAGGGTGGTTTCACACCGATTGATGTGTTTGCTGTAAAATGGATCCAAGCTGGAGTTACTCATTTCGGTTTGACGGCTTCCTACTGTGGTTTTGTAGCTGATGGTAAGTTTGCTTCTTCTGTACGTGTAGCTCTGTAGTGGTGCATGTGATGATTGACTCTTATTGCATAGCTGATTTGAATGATGCTAGTCTGTGTTAAAACTTGGTATTATAACCTAGTTAGACAAGCTTGTGGAAGGTATTGTCTTCGGCAACAAAGTTATATTTTGTTCTTATTTGGTTTGGCTGTTGGTAAAAAGCTATGAATAGAAGAAACTTTGTTTGTGATGTTTGGAGATCATATATAATACAAAACAACAGCAAGAGCGAGAAGGAATGACAGAACTTCTACTATGATCTTGATAACTATGTGGGATTACAGAAATGCTCATGGTTCTTATCTAGATATTTGAGAACTTGAAATGTTCTTCTGAACACTTCTGTTTGTATCCTTGAGATAGGAACAAGATTAAATTACTTTATGATTTTGATGACATAGAAGAAGATATCAGATTAATTTGCTTTAAAGATCCACTCATGCTAGTTAACTCTTATTGGTTGACGATAATACCCACTAGGCCACAGTTCCATAGCTATGATATTTTTTTAGTCACCTTATAATCTCGAATTTATTCTCTCTTTTTTTTACAGTTCTGCAATTATCTGAAAACTTCCGCCTGCAGCTTGGGCCCTTCCGTTACGTCATCGCTGGCATTCTTAAGTTTTTGTCCCTGCCCCAATACAAATTTGAGGTGGATTATCTGCCTTTATCACCAGAGAAAAATCCTAACTTGGAGTCACCGATTGAAAAATGCCATGGCCAGCTTTCTGATGACAGCAAGGTTAAGAGTGGTACTTATATGGATAGTAGCACTGGAGATAATTGGGTTACGAGGAAAGGGGAGTTTCTTGGCATTTTGGTCTGCAACCACTTCTGCAAGCCTGCCCAGGGGTTATTTTCTCCAGTTGTTGCACCAAAAGCTCAGCATGATGATGGCAGTCTGGACTTGATTCTTGTACATGGAAGTGGAAGACTCAGATTATTTTGCTTCTTTGTTGCCTATCAGTTTTGCTGGCATCTTCTACTCCCTTTTGTGGAATATGTCAAGGTATTGAAACTTTTGTATCATTCTCCCCCAATTAAATCTAACCACCTCTTTCACTTGGCTTTTAATGGCTGTTTCAGGCAGGCATCTTGAATCTGGACCTAGAGCTAGTTTTTGTGTTCTTAAAATTAATTGCATCTCATGACTCCACTCACTCTACGGCCTCACTTTGTAGATTGCTGAGTTGAGTAATAATTACCTTTGTCGATCTTTGACACTCGATTTTGCGACCATTACTTGCAGGTAAAACAAGTAAATGTTAGGCCAGTGGGCAGTACCCACAGTGGTTGTGGTGTCGACGGCGAGCTTCTTCAGGCGGAAGGCCAACCAGAATGGCAGTGCTCTCTGCTCCCAGTACAAGGCCGGTTGCTTGGCCGGCATCCCAGAACATAGAAGTAGGTTCGTGACTCATCCAGAAGTCGTGCTGACAGTTCCGAGCAATACTACAATGTACCCATTAAATTAAGTGGTTAACAAAGTATTGTTGCACTGTAAAAATGTGTCTTCTGCCATTATTTTCACCCATTCTCTTAAGGTTGTAGATCTGCAGATGAACTCCAGGTTGTAGGCCCCCATTGATGGGCAAGTGTATATTCCAGGAAAAGTGAGGCTTCCTTCTCTTCTTGGCATGGAAGTACAATGCAGATGTAATGTTAAGCTTAATTTTATTCATTATTCTGATTGTCTGTTTAAAGTGGCCTTTGAACACTGTCTTTTTTATATTTTTTATATATATGCACAAAATTTGTTTGATTGCATAATCTAGGCATCATTGCAAAATAAGCAAGGTTAGCTCAATGAACCACAACTAAATGTAGACTATGAGAAACTGTATCTTGTTTTTATGCACCATTACTCCCATGTACATTTCACTAAAACTCCCAAGATAGAGATAACAAAGCTCCGTTATGTTCACATTGGCAAATGAAATTCCATAGTGATCAATTTGTCTGATCACAGCGGTGGCACGCTAGGATTTGCAGAGCTTCCAACTTTGTGGGACCTCAATCAACTCTCGAGTATGATAACCATTTTAATGAAGCGGAAAATATACATGCAACCTCAGATCAAAATGTGGATAATGTTGCCAATTGGTTCACGCCAACATCTCAAATTTAAACAACTCTTCTTCCAATTCTCTCAACTAAGGACAAAAATGAAATCATCTAAAAAAACTAAATGAAATCAACTAAAAGAGGACAAAAGTGAACCACCATCTAATATAGAGGTGAACCCACCAAATATCCAATGTTCATGCAACCCACGCTTCAATCCTATACTTGTGCTAGGAATGCACATGACTTTTGAGCAAACCTGTTCTCTGATTTCAGTTGATCGCCAGCTTGAAATGAGAAAATGCCCCCATGGATGATTTTTCAGTGTGGTGGTGCCATCTTGAGCTATCTATTGCAATCCATAACTTCTAGGCAAACACGGCACAGGATTGACCGATGATTCAACTAAATCCAGAGGCCGGTACCAGAGCTTATCAACAAGAAAAAACCTCACGGTCTCAGGGAGAAAGAAATTGGCAGGGTCACAGTTTGTATACAACTTTGCATGTTTGATTTTGACAATCTAAGTCTCGCAAATAACTATCCTATACCAGGAAAAAAAATTAAACTACCCCTTGCAGTCCTAAGTTCATCTAGCCCACTCGATGTCCATAATAAAAAAAATAAACAAACATGAACAGTTTATTCTTAGTTACCCTCAACCTGACACCATCAGCAACCGAGTCGTTTGATGATTACATGGGTATGAGCTTTGACAGAGACTGTCAGCACAAGGAGCCAGTGGCCAAAAAACTAATACTTTACAATTTTGATAGCCCCTGATTGAATATGGGCAATGTTCATATGATGGGAGCGTCTCCATTTCAAGCTCCAGCTGCCGAATTTGTCAGCGATGAGCGAGTCGGTGACGTGCATGCAGCAAGATCTCGTTTGCTCTTGGACTTCTTCATCTTTGCTTTGAATCTGGACTTAACCATCAATGTGTCCACTGTGTTTGCAAAGTTGCCAATTGCCATTGCAATAAGCAGGATCCCACACACCACAACCTGTGACAGCATGCATAGGTTATAAAATGGGTCCAATATGATAAATCATGGTTGCATCAATAGCTAGAAGTTCCTTACCTGCCACTCAGGAATGATCCCTCTATGAGCTGTCCGAAGAAGTAAAAATCCAACATAACCCTCAAAGACCTATAAATAGAAGGGAAGTCAAGATAATTGCCTCGGGCGTTGTACATTTGTGAGAGAAATATTATAACTTGATGTTATGAGGCGAGAATGCTCAGTTGATCGCACAGAAAAACCAATCTAGATAAATGACCTGATACTATTATTCAAACAGGTAAAACAGGATCTAGATAAATGACCTGATACTATTATTCAAACAGGTAAAACAGGAAAATTTAGCACATCATGCCAAGATCAAATGTGAACTGTGAAGACAAAACTAGTCTATCCTTCATGAGCTTGGGTTGATATCTGCATATTTAATACTCCCTCCATTCCAGATTACATTACTCGCTCCTTCCCTTTCTTCTCCCACCCCTTGGTGTATTTTGTTTCGTTAAGACGAGCATTTGACCAACACTTACACTATTAGTATGTAACTAGATAATTGCCCATGCGTTATAATGGGAGCATAAACATTCTAGTAGGTTACCCTATGATTTACTTGTCCATATTAATGTGATTGTGTGAAAAAAATAGGATTTAATTTGATAAGCACTTATTGGTAAGTACAAAGTTGAGTCACTTATTTTGGGACGGAGGGAGTATTTATTAGCTTACCCAAGAAAACAGATTTTTATTTGGCAAGCCAGTTGAAGCAATTTTTAGGAAATAGCGATGGAAAAACCATGAGATGGGAGGGGATAAATCAAAATGGGAAGAGGAGGGGGAACGTATGTAAGGTTGGACGAAGGACGAGTGGACGACAAAACCTTATGTGTTTTTTAAGTAGGAGAGAAGAGATTTATGTGATACAAAATCATAACCACAACGAATCTAATGACATCAATTATATGCCACATAAAGTATATACTAACAGAGTAATTGTTGGTCAAAGGCTTAAAGATAACAGCATACCTGCAAGAGAAAGAGGATGGGACACAACAGCAATAGTTGGCCTTCAACACCAGCAGTCTCCCCCCACACGACGTCCATCCTTTTAGCCTGATGGAAAGAAACATTCAAGTTAAAGAAAACTACTTCGACTAAAGTTTCAGCAGATGATTGCACCGGTAAATGGATGTAGTAGAAGTCATATGGTGCCTAAACATGCCATGCGACAAGATAGATGGTGCAAAGATGATTTCAGTTGAATAAAGTTCATAAAAATCGTGAAGTTATTCACAAAAGGAGCTACTGATAAGGAAAATAATAGGCTAGAGCTACCAGAGTAAATACAGAAAGAACCAGTTTTTTTGCCCTTCTTTATCAAAATGTATTACCTTCCCCAAAGCAATTCGAGTATATAGTCTTTGGCGTTGATATCTGTTCTGCAACATCATGGCAAAACCTTGCATCACAGCCCAGCACAGAAACAACTCGACACCTCTCTGCAAAAAGAGCACAGGCTAAGCACATGCTTCCGTGTTTGGAACAGAAGAGAAAGATCTACAAGCACACCTGTTTGCGGGCACAATCAGGTTGTCCCTTAATCCCCCATGTGAGGCTCACCAGAGCCATCAGCATGGCACAATAGTGATGGCATACCCACCTTAAGAATAAAATGAACTTTTGTTAAGTGCCAAATGCACCAAAAAGAACTAGCTTTACTGGTGCTTATATGCATAATGAGTTAATGACTTTGAAAAGAACAGACAAAATTATAACAAGTGAAGGCCAGCAAACAACATGTCAGAGGTGGATAAACAGGTATTGAAGAACAGAATTGTTGTTATCTTTTAGTCAGGTAAGGCAAAGCATCATAATATCCCCTTCAAATGAGAGATGGAAATACTGGCCGATACTAAAATGCAATGAATCACCATTAAGAAAAAAACAATGGATCCACAGTAGTTAGTGATTGTTCCTTACCAAGGACGGATATCACTTCCATTAACTCGCAATATGTTCTCTCGCAAAGCTAAAGTTGTATAGAGCAATAACAGCCAGGCCTGTTAAACATAATATAAGTTGACCTGTCAGTTTATCTTTCAGAACATAGCATCAGTTCATATTGTTACCAGATTACCTGAACGAGCATCAGAGCATACCTGATATAGCTGAACTGGCAATGCTGGAAAACATCCATTCCATAGCCATGACCGAAGAAACAACAGAATCATCGGAAAACCAAGAAACACTATGGCAGTCCTATCCTGAAAAAAGAGAGGAATAAAGATTAATAAGTGTAAAGTGTTTCCAGCTAATGATTATTATCTATATCAGTACATGGTTCTCCACAAACCTAACATCTATATTTGCAAAATAACTCAGACACTGCTCAGCAGGTACATCTTTCACTTTGTAGAAGATTTAAATGATAGTATTCCCCCTAAAAGAGTACTCGGATCAAATGGAAAACTAAATTTCAAAGCTGTTTATCTATTGGTGGCTCAAACACACTTGCAGCCATCTTCATGCTAAGCTCTCATTTCAAAGTATGAATAGCGGCTTAGATTTTCACCAATGATAACACAATTTGACACATACCCTGTAGCTATTGTATTCCTCCTTCACCTTGAGCTGTACCTCCTTCCTTGCGCGGAGATTCACTGGTCCCAATAACAGCTTCAAAAAAGTGCCTGTAAACCCCCAAGACAGAAAAATATTAGAAGAACAGAACCTCAGAAAAGAGAGAGGTATATATGAATATGACAAAAATGAATAACAAGCTCAAGCTGAAGAAGAGCAGCAATCACCATGCGCCTTGCTAGGGAGAATCGTCGCAATGTCACCATCACTTATGAGGCATGACGCTCGATCCAAGTCCTCGTGGACCTGCCACAAGCACACAAAGAGGCCAGAGTCACATCAGCAGAAGAAAAGCATGCTGCATGCACATTGTGACGATCAATGAATCAGCAGCATCAGACGCATATAATGGCGCGGTGATTCAGAGAGACAGGGTCCCAAAGGCTCCCCAGGCATCCACGGGTACGTCCTGGCAGTGCCGGAAGTCAAGATTTCCACAGCGCACCAAATTGCAGTTCCACGCACGCACGTAGATCTTCCCCAGTGAGTGATCCGGCGCGGCGAAGCAGCGCAGCGCAGCGGCGCGGAGCCGAGCTGGCAGCGCTGGGAATCCTAGGCGCAGCAAACACCTGTGCGGCGATCTCCTAGGCGACCCGCCGACACGCCCACGCCCAGGCACACTTGGAGAAAGAGGAGGATGACCCGCGCGGCAGCCTGGGAGCAGCAAGGTTGGTTACCTTTTCGGTTTGTGCGTTGGCGGCGGCCTTGCGCAGGTGGGCGAGGTCCTCCCTGAGCGCGGCGGCGCGGCGGCGCAGCGCCTCCTCCTCCGCCCACGTCCGCGAGAGCAGCGCGGCGGCGGCGTCCTGCAGCTCCCGCGCCTGCTCCGCCACGCGGGCCGCCGCCTCCGCCGCCTGCTCCCCTGCCTTCCTCTCCTCTCCCATCTCCTTCCTCCGGCGCCCTTTCCTTCTCTTCTCTCGCTAGCTGCTAGCCCCCTCTCCCTTGTCGCTCTCTCTCTCTAGTCTCTACTACGCGGCAGGCTGACGGGTGGAGCCCACGGCGAGGGGAGGAAGAGGGAGAGAGGAAATGGGCAGGCAGAGAGAGGCGTGGGTTGGTTTGATTTGTGATCCGGTTAGATTAATGCGGTGCGACGAGATGTGATTTGCCCATTTCAGGTCTTCTTAAATAGACCAGACCCCTTTGCCTTTCTTTCCTTTTCTTTTCAGTTTATATAGGGGCAGTGGAGATGAGTAGATTTGGAGGGTCTTGCGATTAGATTTCTACTTTTTTATCCCTTTTTCTATCGTCGACAAAAGTTGTCCCTGAGATGCAAGAGTCGATCTCAATCACTTCCTAAGCACACGTGGATGGATACCTAAACTATCTACTAGTAGTATCTCTACGGTAAGATCACGGTAACATTTATTCTCAAGAAAAATATATCACTCCCTTGACTGTCAAATTTAGGGGGCGAAGGGACATGCAAATTTCAAATGGATAAGAGTTAGGACCAGTTTTTATTTTTATTTTGCTTTTTAGGGGTTTGGTATGTTTTCTGTTATTCTTTCGAAGGAGATGTTGTTTCTCGTAGGATGGTGTGGAGTGTGGACGTGCGGTTTGATCGCATGAAATACACTCGTGTCCTTGCTCTGTCGATGCAGTGCGATGATGTTTGTGTCTTTACGTGGCGGTTTATCTTTTATGGTTTGTCGTGTTTATGTCATTAGCCGTGCACGTCATTGTATATCGACGTGGAAAGAAGCCCGTGCCACGATATTTCATCCTTATTGGTGTCCTCACATCATATGAGTGTGAGCAGTTATGCACATCACAAAATTGAACACAAACAGATCTAGAGATAAAAATGGAAATCATGACGAAATGGTCTTTTGCTTTGCTTTACTTGGGTTGTCATGCACTATCTTCGTCCCTCATCGCACGCCAATTTAGATATGATTTTATTTTGTCCGTGATCTCCTTGATATTTCTTCTATGTAGGATGGTCAAATTTGTATCAACCCAGAATAAAAATGATAAATATTCTTAAAAACTATGCAAGCGAGGAAAATGTAAAAATAGATACTACCAAATGCCCTACAACAAACGGTCTCGGCGGTTGCTAGGAAAGCAAAGGCTCTATGGTTTACCGAAGGATATGTAAGGTTCATATTTAGGAGACCAACGTACATGCAAATTTCAAATGACTAAGAGTTAGCACCTAATTTTATTTTGTTTTATTTTTGAGGAGTTTGGTATGTTTTCGGATATTCTTTTGAAGGAGCTAGTGTTTATCGTGGGATGGCGTGGAGTGTGGATGTGCGGTTTGATTGCATGAAATACACGCGTGCCCTAGCTCTGTCGATGCGGTGCGATGATGCTTGTGTCTTTACGTGCCGGATTACCTTTTATGGTTTGTCATGTTTGTGTCATTAGCCATGCACGTCAACGGATATCGACGTGGAAAGAATCTCGTGCCACGATATTTCATCCTTATCGGTATCCTCACGCCATACGTGTGTCAGCAGTCGTGCACATCACTGAAGTGAACACAGACAGATCTAGAGATGAAAATTAAAATCGTGAGGCAATGGTTCTTTCTTTGCTTATTTGGGTCATGCACTATCTTCGTCTCCCATCGAACACCAATTTGACATTTTCATTTTGTCCTTGATCTGCTTGATATTTCTGCTCTACGGAATGGTCACATTTGTACCAACCCAAAATAAATAGATAAATATTTTTACTAACTATGCAAGCAAGAAAAATGTAAAATAGATACTTCCAAACGCACCACCACTCAAAATGGCAGTTTTACCCGTGGGGATCCGTGGGGATTTACCCGCTAAGAAGAGGTGATGGGGGTCAAAATCCCCCCATGGGTATAACGGGGCTGAAGGAAATATGCCCTAGAGGCAATAATAAAGTTGTTATTTTATGTTTCCTTATTGATGATAAAGGTTTATTATTCATGCTAGAATTGTATTGATCGAAAACCTAAATACATGTGTGGATACATAAACAAATACCGTGTCCCCAGTGAGCCTCTACTGGACTAGCTCGTTGATCAAAGATGGTTAAGGTTTCCTAACCATAGACGTGTGTTGTCATTTGATAACGGGATCACATCATTAGGAGAATGATGTGATGGACAAGACCCATTTGTTAGCTTACCATAATGATCGTTCAGTTTATTGCTACTGCTTTCTTCATGTCAAATACTTATTCCTTCGACTATGAGATTATGCAATTCCCGGATACCGGAGGAATACCTTGCGTGCTATCAAACGTCACAACGTAACTGGGTGATCATAAAGATGCTCTACAGGTATCTCCGAAGGTGTTTGTTGAGTTGGCATAGATCGAGATTAGGATTTGTCACTCCGAGTATTGGAGAGGTATCTCTGGGCCCTCTTGATAATACACATCATAAGCTTGCAAGCAAATGACTAAGGAGTTAGTCACTAGGTAATGTATTATGGAACGAGTAAAGAGACTTGCCGGTAACAAGATTGAACTAGGTATGAAGATACCGACGATTGAATCTCGGGCAAGTAACATACCGATGGACAAAATGAATTACGTATGTTGTCATAACAGTTCGACCGGTAAAGATCTTCGTAGAATATGTGGGAGCCAGTATGGGCATCCAGGTTCTGCTATTGGTTATTGCCCGGAGAGGTGTCTCGGTCATGTCTACATAGTTCTCGAACCCGTAGGGTCCGCACGCTTAACGTTCGTTGACGATATAGTATTATATGAGTTATGTGATTTGGTGATCGAATGTTGTTCGGAGTCCAGGATGAGATCACGGACATGATGAGGAGTCTCGAAATGGTCAAGAGGTAAATATTGATATATAGGACAATGGTATTTGGACATCGGAAGTGTTTCGGGACGTACCGGGAAGGAATCGGGTCACCAGAAGGGGTTCCGGGCACCCCCCCCCCCCCAGCAAGTTATGGGCCTTATGGGCCAAAGGAGGGGACATACCAGCCCACAAGGGGGTTGGTGCACCCCCTCCCTTGTTTGCCCAGCCCTAGGGAAGGAAAAGGGGAGGGCTAGCTCCTCCCGCCTTTCCCTCTCATGGGAGAAAGGAAAAGGAGGGGGCGCCACCCTCCCCTGCCTTTCCTCGCACTCCAGATAAGGAAAGGGGGGCGCGGCTTGTGAGGGACCCCAAGTAGGATTCCTCCTACTTGGGTGCCTCCTTTGGCTGCTCCTCCCTCCCTCCCACCTATATATATGTGGGAGGGGAGCGCCTAGCACACACCTGATCAATTGTTAGCCGTGTGCGGCGCCCCCCCTCCACCGTTTACACCCCCGGTCATATTTTCGTAGTGCTTAGGCGAAGCCCTGCAGAGATCACTTCACCATCACCGTCACCACGCCGTCGTGCTGACGAAACTCATCTACTACCTTGGCGTCTTGCTCGATCAAGAAGGCGAGGGACGACACCGAGCTGAACGTGTGCAGATCGCGGAGGTGTCGTACGTTCGGTACTAGATCGGTTGGATCGCGAAGAAAGTTCGACTACATCAACCGCGTTGTGAAATGCTTCCGCTTACGGTCTACGAGGGTACGTAGACACACTATCCCTCTCGTTGCTATGCATCTCCATGGATAGATCATTGTGTGTGCGTAGAAATTTTTTTGTTTTGCATGCAACATTTCCCAACGGTAGCATCTGAGCCAGGTCTATGCGTAGATGATATGCACGAGTAGAAGAGAAAAAGTTGTGGGCGCTGATAGTCATACTTCTTACCACCAACGTCTTATTTTGATTCGGCGGTATTGTGGGATGAAGCGGCCCAGACCAAGCTTACATGTCCACGCACATGAGACCGGTTCCACCGACTGACATGCAACTAGTTTTGCATAAAGGTGGCTGGCGGGTGTCTATTTCTCCTACTTTAGTTGAATCAAATTTGACTGCGGCCGGTCCTTGAAGAAGGTTAAAACAGCAAACTTGACGAAACACCGTTGTGGTTTGATGCGTAGGTAAGAACGGTTCTTGCTAGAAGCCCGTAGCAGCCACGTAAAACTTGTAACAACAAAGTAGAGGACGTCTAACTTGTTTTTGTAGGGCATGTTGTGATGTGATATGGTCGAGACATGATGTGATAAACGTTATTGTATGAGAGGATCATGTTTTTGTAAGATATCTGACAACCGACAGGAGCCTTGTGGTTGTCTCTTTATTGTATGAAATGCAAACGCTATGTAATTGCTTTACTTTATCACTATGCGTTAGCGATAGTTGTAGAAGCAATAGTTGGCGAGATGACCACGACGCTGCGATGGAGATCAAGGTGTCGAGCCGGTGATGATGGAGATCATGACGATGCTTTGGAGATGGAGATCAAAAGCACAAGATGATGATGGCCATATCATGTCACATATTTTGATTGCATGTGATGTTTATCTTTTATGCATCTTATTTTGCTTAGTACGACTGTAGCATTATAAGATGATCCCTTCACTAAATTTCAAGGTAAAAGTGTTCTCCCTGAGTATGCACCGTCGCTACAGTTCGTCGTGTTGAGACACCATGTGATGATCGGGTGTGATAGACTCTACGTTCACATACAACGGGTGCAAGACAGTTTTGCACATGCAGAATACTTGGGTTAAACTTGACGAGCCTAGGATGTACATACATGGCCTCGGAACACTGGAGACTGAAAGGTCAAACGTGAATCATATAGTAGATATGATAAACATAGAGATGTTCACCATTGATGACTACCCCATCTCACGTGATGATCGGACATGGGTTAGTTGATTTGGATCACATATCACTTAGATGACTTGAGGGATGTCTATTTAAGTGGGAGTTCTTAAGTAATTTGATTAATTGAACTTAATTTATCATGAACTTAGTCCTGATAGTATTTGCATATCTATATTGTAGATCAATAGCTCGCGATATAGCTCCTATATATATTTTTGATATGTTCCTAGAGAAAAGTTGAAAGATGATAGTAGCAATGATGCCGACTGGGTCCGTGATCTGAGGACTATCCTCTTTGCTGCACAGAAGAATTATGTCCTTGATGCCCGCTAGGTGACAAACCTATTGCAGGAGCAGATGCAGACGCTATGAACGTTTGACAAGCTCGGTATGATGACTACTTGATAGTTTAGTGCGCCATGATTTACGGCTTAGAACCGGGACTTCAAAAATGTTTTGAACGCCACAGAGCATATGAGATGTTCCAAGATTTGAAATTAGTATTTCAGACTCATGCCCATGTAGAGAGGTATGAGACCTCTGACAAGTACTTTGCCTACAAGATGGAGGAGAATAGCTCAGCCAGTGAGCATGTACTCAGAATGTCTGGGTACTACAATCGCTTGAATCAAGTGGGAGTTAATCTTCCAGATAAGATAGTGATTGACAGAGTTCTCTAGTCACTATCACCAAGCTACTAGAACTTCCTGATGAACTATAATATGCAAGGGGTGATGAAAACAATGCACAAGCTCTTTCGCGATGCTGAAATCAACGAAGGTAGAAATCAAGAAAGAGCATCAAGTGTTAATGATTAACAAAACCACTAGTTTCAAGAAAAAGGGCAAGGGACAGAAAGGGAACTTCAAGAATAACATAAAACAAGTTGCCGCTCCCATGAAGAAGCCCAAAGCTAGACCCAAGCCCGAAACTGAGTGCTTCTACTGCAAAGGAAATGGTCACTGGAAGCGGAACTGCCCCAAATACTTGGCAGATAAGAAGGATGGCAAAGTGAACAAAGGTATATTTGATATACATGTCATTGATGTGTACTTTACTAGTGTTCATAGTAGCCCCTGGGTATTTGATACCAGTTCAGTTGCTAAGATTAGTAACTCGAAACAGGAGTTACAAAATGAACAGAGACTACTTGAGGACGAGGTGACGATGTGTGTTGGAAGTGATTTCAAGGTTGATAAGATTACCATCGCATACTACCTCTATCTTCGGGATTAGTGTTGAACCTAAATAAAAGTTATTTGGTGTTTGCGTTGAGCCTGAATATGATTGGATCATGTTTATTGTAATACGGTTATTCATTTAAGTCAGAGAATAATTGTTGTTCTGTTTACATGAATAAAACCTTCTATGGTCATCCACCCAATGTAAATGGTTTATTGAATCCCGATCGTAGTAATACACATATTCATAATATTGATGCCAAAAGTTGTAAAGTTGATAATGATAGTGCAATATACTTGTGGCACTACCGTTTTGGTCATATTGGTGTAAAGCGCATGAAGAAACTCCATGCAGATGGACTTTTGGAATCACTTGATTATGAATCATTTGATACTTGCGAACCATGCCTCATAGGCAAGATGACAAAAACTCCGTTTTCCGGAACAATGGACCGAGCTGATGAGTTATTGGATATAATACATATCGATGTATGCGGTTGATACGTATCCAACGTATCTATAATTTTTTATTGTTCCATGCTATTATATTATCTGTTTTGGATGTTTAATGGGCTTTAATATGCTCTTTTATATTATTTTTGGGACTAACCTATTAACCGAAGGCCCAGTGCTAGTTTCTGTTTTTTGCCTATTTTAGTGTTTTGCAGAAAAGTAATACCAAACGGAATCCTAACGAAATGAAACCTTCACAATGATCTTTCTTGGAACAAACGCAATCCAGAAGACTTGGAGTTGAAGTCTGGAACTTCGCGAGGCGTCCACAAGGCAGGAGGGTGCGCCCAGGGGGGTAGGCGCGCCCCCCACCCTCGTGGGCCCCACAGAGCTCCACCGACGTACTTCTTTCGCCTATATATACTCTTATACCCTAAAAACATCAGGGGGAGCCACGAAACCACTTTTCCACCGCCGCAACCTTCTGTACCCGTGAGATCCCATGTTGGGGCCTTTTCCGGTGATCTGCCAGAGGGGGAATCGATCATGGAGGGCTTCTACATCAACACCATAGCCTCTCCGATGATGTGTGAGTAGTTTACCACATACCTTTGGGTCCATAGTTATTAGCAAGATGGCTTGTTCTCTCTCTTTGGTTCTCAATACAAAGTTCTCCTCGGTGTTCTTGGAGATCTATTCAATGTAATACTCTTTTGCGGCGTGTTTGCCGAGATTCGATGAATTGTGGATTTATGATCAAGATTATCTATGAATAATATTTGGTTCTTCTCTGAATTCTTATATGCATGATTTGATATCTTTGCAAGTCTCTTCGATTATCGGTTTAGTTTGGCCTACTAGATTGATCTTTCTTGCAACGGGAGAAGTGCTTAGCTTTGGGTTCAATCTTGCGGTGTCCTTTCCCAATGACAGTAGGGGCAGCAAGGCACATATTGTATTATTGCCATCAAGTATAAAAAGATGGGGTTTATATCATATTGCTTGAGTTTATCCCTCTACATCATGTCATCTTGCTTAATGTGTTACTCTGTTCTTATGAACTTAATACTCTAGATGCATGCTTTGGATAGCGGTCGATGTGTGGAGTAATAGTAGTAGATGCGTAATCGCTTGATGTACTTGACACGGACGTGATGCCTATATTCATGATCATTGCCTAGATATTCTCATAACTATGCGCTTTTCTATCAATTGCTCGGCAGTAATTTGTTCACCCACCGTAATATATGCTATCTTGAGAGAAGCCACTAGTGAAACCTATGGCCCCCGGGTCTCTTTCTTATTATATTGCATCTCTTTTATTTACATCACATCTCATTTTACTATTTTGCAATCTTTACTTTCCAATCTATATAACAAAAATACCAAAAATATTTATCTTACTATCTTTATTAGACCTCACTTTTGCGAGTGACCGTGAAGGGATTGACAACCCCTTTATCGCGTTGGTTGCAAGGTTCTTGATTGTTTGTGCAAGTACTACGTGACTTGCGTGTTATCTCCTACTGGATTGATACCTTGGTTCTCAAAAACTGAGGGAAATACTTACGCTAATTTGCTGCATCACCCTTTCCTCTTTAAGGGAAACAAACACATTCTCAAGAGGTAGCAAGAAGGATTTCTGGCGCCATTGCCGGGGAGATCTACGCTCAAGTCAAGACATAACAAGTACCCATCATAAACTCTTTTCCCTCGCATTACATTATCTGCCATTCGCCTCTCGTTTTCCTCTCCCCCACTTCTAAAACGACTTTCGAAAACCTTTGCCTTTTCTTCGCCCTCCTTCCGTTCGATCTTGTGTTACCACGTGCCTTCTTTTTGCTTGCATCTTCGCTTGCTAAAAGTTTATGGATCCTTGTCCACTTGATAATCTCTTTAAGAGATCCAATTATGATGAATCTATTGCTAGTGAGTTGAGTGCACTAGATTATCTTTATGAGGTTTTGCTTGAAATTCGTGAATCTGAAAAGTGTGATGAAGTGTTGAAAGAAGAAACTTATGAAGTGATTCACGATAGCTCCTTGAATGAAAAGCATGATTGCAATGATATTATTATAAATTCTACTAATGTCAATTGTGTTAATTATATGCAAAACCCTAAGCTTGGGGATGCTAGTTTTGCTATGTCCACTACTTGTTGCAATGATCATGATTGGGGTGATTCTTCTTACAATCTTCAAAATTTATTTAAGCCCCATGATGAATATGAGATTGATAATAATGTTTGCAATAATACTTAAAGTGGGTTTGTAAGAGTGTCAACTTTAGATCCCACATATTTGGATAATTTTCAATCTTATGAAGTTTTTGATAAAAGTGGGTTTGGAGAGGTCATGACTTTTGTTAATGATATTCCCACTATTTTGGAAGAGTGTCAACTTTGCATGCATGTGGATCATGTAGAGAAAATTTTATGTGAGAGCTATATTGTTGAGTTTGAATATGATCCCACATGTAATTATTATGAGAGAGGAAAATATGGTTGTAGAAATTTTCATGTTACTAAATTACCTCTCGTTATGTTGAGATTGTTATTGTTTCTCACTTCTTTCTTGCATATGTTAGTTTTTGCTTGTCTTGATAATTTATTTGCCTATAAGATGCTTAGGCATAGGAAGTATGTTAAACTTAGGTGTGTTTTCATATGCTATATGATGCTCTCTTTGTGCTTTAATTCTTATCTTTCGTGTGAGCATCGTTGAAATCTTATGCCTAGCTAAGGGCGTTAAACGATAGCGCTTGTTGGGAGGCAACCCAATTTTATTTTTGTTCTTTGTTTTTTTGTTCCTATTTAGTAATAAATAATTCATCTAGCCTCTGTTTAGATGTGGTTTTAATTAGTGTTTGTGCCAAGTAGAACCTTTGGGAAGACACGGGTGAAGTCTTTGCAATCTTGCTGTAAAAAAAACAGAAACTTTTGCGCTCACGAGATTAAATGCCATTTTTTACTGGAGAATGATTTTAGGTTTATTATTTTTGCAGATGATTAATAGACAAATTCCTCACGTCCACCAATTTATTTCAGAATTTTTGGAGTTCCAGAAGTATTCGTTTGATACAGATTGCTACAGACTATTCTGTTTTGACAGATTCTGTTTTTGTGTGTTGTTTGCTTATTCTAATGAATCTATGAGTAGTATCGGGGGTTATGAACCATAGAGAAGTTGGAATATAGTATGCTTAACATCAATACAAATAAAGAATGAGTTCATTACAGTACCTTAAAGTTGTGGTTTGTTTTATTATACTAACGGAGCTCATGAGATTTTCTGTTAAGTTTTGTGTTGTGAAGTTTTCAAGTTTTGGGTAAAGATTTGATGGATTTTGGAATAAGGAGTGGCAAGAACCTAAGCTTGGGTATGCCCAAGGCACCCCAAGGTAAAATTCAAGGACAACCAAAAGCCTAAGCTTGGGGATGCCCCGGAAGGCATCCCCTCTTTCGTCTTCGTCTATCGATAACTTTACTTGAGGCTATATTTTTATTCACCACATGATATGTGTTTTGCTTGGAGTGTCTTGTATGATTTGAGTCTTTGCCTTTTAATTTACCACAATCATTCTTGCTGTACACACCTTTTGGAGAGACATGCATGAATCGGAATTTATTAGAATACTCTATGTGCTTCACCTATATCTTTTGAGCTAGATAATTTTGCTCTAGTGCTTCACCTATATCTTTCTAGAGCACGGTGGTGGTTTTATTTTATAGAAATTGTTGATCTCTCATGCTTCACTTATATTATTTTGAGAGTCTTTTAAAACAGCATGGTAATTTGCTTTGGCTAGAAAATTAGTCCTAATATGATGAGCATCCAAGATGGGTATAATAAAAACTTTCATAAAACGTGCATTGAATACTATGAGAAGTTTGATTCCTTATGATTGTTTTGAGATATGAAGATGGTGATATTAGAGTCATGCTAGTTGAGTAGTTGTCAATTTTAGAGATACTTGTGTTAAAGTTTGCGATTTCCGTAGCATGCACGTATGGTGAACCGTTATGTGATGAAGTCGGAGCATGATTTATTTATTGATTGTCTTCCTTATGAGTGGCGGTCGGGGACGAGTGATGGTCTTTTCCTACCAATCTATCTCCCTAGGAGCATGCGCGTAGTACTTCGTTTTGATAACTAATAGATTTTTGCAATAAGTATGTGAGTTCTTTATGTAACGCCCGGATAATCATGCTACAGTAATCTCACGTTGATGGTGCCACGTCACCTCTGTCACTGTAGTTAATCACGGGTTAATTCAAAACTGTTTCGAAATTCAAATTTAAATTTATGATAGCAATAAAAGTTTTCAAAAATTAAAACTAAATTGTTCGGGGGTTGCCAAATATTGCATCGGTAATTATGGTGAAGTAAACATATTTTTATAAAATGTCCAAGTAATTTAAAATGAGTTAAAACAGAAAAGAAAATAAATAAAAGAAAGAAAATACAAAAAAAAACAAAGGAGGAGAAGCCCCCCCCTGCTGGACCGCGGCCCCGCTGGCCATCGGGCCAACCAGGCCGGCCCAGGTCGGCCCCCACTCCTCTCCCTTATCCACTCCTCCTCCCCACTCGTCCCACCGACACCCCCACTCCACCCACTCGCCCCCCTCCTCTCTCCCGATCTGGATCGGGATCCAGAGGGGGCCGACGCCGCTCGACGACGCCCCGCCGCCACACGATGCCGCCCGGAACCCCCCTAGCTGGACCACCTCGCCGGCCTGCTCCTCGTCGACGCCGCCGCCTCGTCCTCTCCCACAACGGCCCT
The DNA here is from genome assembly GCA_021605205.1 of Aegilops longissima. Classification (NCBI taxonomy): domain Eukaryota; kingdom Viridiplantae; phylum Streptophyta; class Magnoliopsida; order Poales; family Poaceae; genus Aegilops; species Aegilops longissima. Next base: position 486,550,214 of record CM038682.1, on the reverse strand, counting down.
CCCCGACCTCCACCAAGCCCGCTGCCTCGAACCCTGCGAACCCCGGTGAGGCCCCTGCTCCCACCTCTCTCAGACTCGCCATGACCCGTGCCGCCACACGTGCTCGCCCACACATCATGGGCGGCTGCTACTGGCACGCTGGCACCAACCGCGTCGGACCGTCCCGCCCGCCTCTCCTTCCCGACCGCTCCACCACCGACCCGCCGAAGCTTCACTGCCCGCACGCGCTTCGCCGCGCCATGACCTCCGTGACTGCACTCCGGTCCTCCTCGCCGTCCTGCGCCCTCCTCGCCTCGCCACTGCCACATGAAAGCACGCACAGGCCGCCGGGCGTGCCTCGTGAGCCGCCTCCTCCTCTCTCTCTCTCCAGCCGGCGCACGCACTCCAGCTCTCCCTCGCGGGCTACACTCAAGACTCCGCCGCCGTCGCGCCGGCGCCTTCTCTCATCGCTGCTCGTCAGCGCCTCACACAAGCCGTGCTCGCTCACGGCAGCCACCGTGGGCACCCCCGCCTCGCCCTGCTCGCGCTCCTCGCGGCGAAGGCCAAGACAACCGCCTGTCGCCCCCATCCCGGGTGGACTCGGTGCGTGCGCACTCCCTGCACTCCAAGACTCCGCTAGGCCCCTCAACATCGACTAGGGGCCCCGCCCCATAACGTTTTTAGAAAAAAAGAATTAAAAAAATATTAAATAAATAAATCAATAATAATTAAAATAATTAAAATATTAATTAGTTAATTAAGTAATTAATTAAGTTAATTAATCTCGATTAGATTAATCTAATCACTAATTAAATTAACTAACTGTAATTAACCTAAACAGAGACGACAGTGGGTCCCATCGACCCACACGTCCAAAGTTGACAAGGTCAATGGTCAACGTTGATCTGCGACATCACTCGATGTCATGCCGACGCCATCATTTACTATTCTCGGATAATGTTGGGATAAATAATTAATTAAATTCCGAAATTAATAAAATCTTTAGAAAATCATATCTTTTAACCGTAACTCGGATTAAAATATTTTCAACATGAAAGTTGCTCGTAACGACGAGACGAATCCGGATCACGCAGTCCGCTCGTCCGCCACACACCCCTAACCTATCGAACTCGCAACTTTCCCCTCCGCCCTTCCGCTCAAAACACGAAACCCCGGATATTTTCCCGATGTTTCTTAACCGTATCACCTCATACCACGTTAGGGAACGCTTAGCATCGTTATTTGTCTTGTCATGCATCAATATGCATATGTTTGCATGGTATTCATTGTTTCTTCCCCTCTTCTCTCCGTAGACTACGAGACCGACGCCTGCTGCGCCTGGCCGACTACTGAGTTGACGACCCTCTCTCTTGCCGAGCAACCAGGCAAGCCCCCTTGATCACCAGATATCGCCTATTCTACTCTATACTGCTTGCATTAGAGTAGTGTAGCATGTTATCGCTTTCGCTAATCCTATACCGTCAGATAGCTTTGTCCTTGCTACTCATCATTGTTACCTTTACCGCAATCCTACATGCTTAGTATAGGATGCTAGTATTCCATCTGTGGCCCAACATTCTTGTCCGTCTCACGAGCTATATTATCGTGCCGTGATCACTGGGAGGTGATCACGGTATATACTATATACTTATACATGATACATGTGGAGACTAAAGTCGGGTCGGCCGGTGGAGCACCCGCGAGTGGATCTTTGTGGCGGAGCGACAGGCAGGTTGAGACCGCCTAGGAGAGAGGTGGGCCTGGCCTGTTCGGCGCTCATGGATACTTAACACGCTTAACGAGATCTTGGTATTTGATCTGAGTTGGCTACGAGCCTATACGCACTAACCAACTCGTGGGAAAGATATGGGCACTCGGCGTCGTGGTATCACCGGCACTTCGTGACGCCAACGATCGAGTGGCGCTACCGGATTGGAACGTAAGCCTGCTCTTGTATTAAGGGGCTAGTTCGCTTTCGTCACAGACGCAACGTGCAGTGTGCTATGGGCGATGGGCCCAGCACTCTGGCGCTTAGGTTTAGACCGGCGTCTTGGCCTCTCTGTTGAGCCTAGGTGGGGCTGCGACGTGTTGATCTTCCGCGCCGGGCATGACCCAGAAAGTGTGTCCGCCAAATGGGATCAAGCGTGTTGGGTTATGTGGTGCACCCTGCAGGAAGTTAATCTATTCGAATAGCCGCGATCTTCGTAATGGGCGACTTGGAGTTGTACCTTGACCTTATGACAACTAGAACCGGATACTTAATAAAACACACCTTCCAAGTGCCGATACAACCGGTGGTCGCTCTCTCTCGTGGATACGAGGAGGGATCGCGGGTAGGATTATTGCTATGTGATGTTACTTGGAGGACTTCAACCTACCCTCTTCTACTTTGCAAGACGAAGGTGACCGAAGCGTAGTCTTCGATAAGACTAGCTATCCCCTCTTATTCGGCATTCTGCAGCTTCACCCACCGATATGGCCCTTTACACATATATCCATGCATATGTAGTGTAGCTCCTTGCTTATGCAGTACTTTGGATGAGTACTCATGGTTGCATTGTTTCCCTTTTCCCCTATCTCTACTCGATTGCGCAACAGACGATGGAGCCCAGGAGCGACGCCACCGTCGATGACGACTACTACACCGGAGGCGCCTACTACTACGTGCAGCCCGGCCGACGACGACTGTAGTAGTTTAGGAGGACCCAGTGCAGGAGGCCCGCGCCTCTTCGATCTCAGATCCCGGTTTGTGCTAGCCATCTTATGGCAACTTGTTTAACTTATGTCTCGTATCAGATATTGTTGCTTCCGCTGACTCGCCTATGATCGAGCACTTGTATTCGAGCCCTCGAGGCCCCTGGCTTGTATTATGATGCTTGTATGACTTATTTATGTTTTAGAGTTGTGTTGTGATATCTTCCCGTGAGTCCTTGATCTTGATCGTACACATTGCGTGCATGATTAGTGTACGATTGAATTAAGGGCGTCACACTTTATGACTAATGTTGAGTCCATGGATTATACGCACTCTCACGCTTCCACCATTGGTAGCCTCTCTAATACCACGCACCTTTCACCGGTATCATACACCCACCATATACCTTCCTCAAAACAGCCACCATACCTACCTATTATGGCATTTCCATAGCCATTCCGAGATATATTTCCATGCAACTTTCCACCGTTTCGTTTATTATAACACGCTCCATCATTGTCATATTGCTTTGCATGATCATGTAGTTGACATCGTATTTGTGGCAAAGCCACCGTTCATGATTTTCATACATGTCACTCTTGATTCATTGCACATCCCGGTACACCGCCAGAGGCATTCACATAGAGTCATATTTTGTTCTAAGTATTGAGTTGTAAGTAAATACAAGTGTGATGATCATCATTATTAGAGCATTGTCCCAGTGAGGAAAGGATGATGGAGACTATGATTCCCCCACAAGTCGGGATGAGACTCCGGACAAAAAAAAAAGAGGCCATAAAAAAGAAATAAAGAGAAAGGCCCAAACAAAAAAATGAGAGAAAAAGAGAGAAGGGACAATGCTACTATCCTTTTACCACACTTGTGTTTCAAAGTAGCACCATGATCTTCATGATAGAGAGTCTCCTATGTTGTCACTTTCATTTACTAGTGGGAATCTTTCATTATAGAACTCGACTTATATATTCCAAGGATGGGCTTCCTCAAAATGCCCTAGGTCTTTCTGAGCAAGCAAGTTGGATGCACACCCACTTAGTTTCTTTTGGTGAGCTTTCATACACTTATAGCTCTGGTGCTTCTGTTGCATGGCAATCCCTACTCACTCACATTGATATCTATTGTTGGGCATCTCCATAGCCCGTTGATACACCTAGTTGATGTGAGACTATCTTCTCCTTTTTGTCTTCTCCACAACCACCATTCTATTCCACCTATAGTGCTATGTCCATGGCTCACGCTCATGTATTGCGTGAAGATTGAAAAAGTTTGAGAACATCAAAAGTATGCAACAATTGCTTGGTTTGTCATCGGGGTTGTGCATGATTTAAATATTTTGTGTGATGAAGATAGAGCATAGCCAAACTATATGATTTTGTAGGGATAATTTTCTTTGGCCATGTTATTTTGAGAATACATGATTGCTTTATTAGTATGCTTGAAGTATTATTGTTTTTATGTCAATATTAAACTTTTGTCTTGAATCTTTCGGATCTGAACATTCATGCCATAATAAATAAAATTACATTGAAAATTATGTTAGGTAGCATTCCACATCAAAATTTCTGTTTTTATCATTTACCTACTCGAGGACGAGCAGGAATTAAGCTTGGGGATGCTTGATACGTCTCCAACGTATCTATAATTTTTGATTGTTCCATGCTATTCTTATATTATCTGTTTTGGATATTTAATGGGCTTTAATATGCTCTTTTATATTATTTTTGGGACTAACCTATTAACCGAAGGCCCAGTGCCAATTTCTGTTTTTTTTGCCCATTTCGGTGTTTTGCAGAAAAGGAATACCAAACGGAATCCTAACAAAATGAAACCTTCACGATGACCTTTCTTGGAACAAACGCAATCCAGAAGACTTTGAGTTGAAGTCTGGAACTCCGTGAGGCGGCCACGAGGCAGGAGGGTGCGCTCAGGGGGGGTAGGCGCGCCCCCACCCTCGTGGGCCCCACGGAGCTCCACCAACGTACTTCTTTCGCCTATATATATACTCTTATACCCTAAAAACATCAGGGGGAGCCACAAAACCACTTTTCCACCGCCGCAACCTTCTGTACCCGTGAGATCCCATCTTTGGGCCTTTTCCGGCGATCTGCCGGAGGGGGAATCAATCACGGAGGGCTTCTACATTAACACCATAGCCTCTCCGATGATGTGTGAGTAGTTTACCACATACCTTCGCGTCCATAGTTATTAGCTAGATGGCTTCTTCTCTCTCTTTGGTTCTCAATACAAATTTCTCCTCGATATTCTTGGAGATCTATTTGATGTAATACTCTTTTGCGGTGTGTTTGCTGAGATCCGATGAATTGTGGATTTATGATCAAGATTATCTATGAATAATATTTGGTTCTTCTCTGAGTTCTTATATGCATGATTTGATATCTTTGCAAGTCTCTTTGAATTATCGGTTTATTTTGGCCTACTAGATTGATATTTCTTGCAATGGGAGAAGTTCTTAGCTTTGGGTTCAATCTTCCGTTGTCCTTTCCCAGTGATAGTAGGGGCAGCAAGGCACATATTGTATTGTTGACATCAAGGATAAAAAGATGGGGTTTATATCATATTGCTTGAGTTTATCCCTCTACATCATGTCATCTTGCTTAATGCATTACTCTGTTCTTATGAACTTAATACTCGAGATGCATGCCGGATAGAGGTCGATGTGTCGAGTAATAGTAGTAGATGCAGAATCGTTTCGGTGTACTTGACACGGACGTGATGCCTATATTCATGATCATTGCCTAGATATTCTCATAACTATGCGCTTTTCTATCAATTGCTCGACAGTAATTTGTTCACCCACCGTAATATATGCTATCTTGAGAGAAGCCACTAGTGAAACCTATGGCCCCCGGGTCTCTTTCTTATTATATTGTGTATCTTTTATTTACATCAGATCTTGTTTTACTATTTTGCAACCTTTACTTTCCAATCTATATAACAAAAATACCAAAAATATTTATCTTACTATCATTATTAGGTCTCACTTTTGCGAGTGACCGTGAAGGGATTGACAACCCCTTTATCGCATTGGTTGCAAGGTTCTTGATTGTTTGTGCAGGTACTAGGTTACTTGCGTGTTATCTCCTACTGGATTGATACCTTGGTTCTAAAAAACTAAGGGAAATACTTATGCTACTTTGCTGCATCACCCTATCCTCTTCAAGGGAAAACCAACGCATGCTCAAGAGGTAGCAGCGGTCTGATGAGTATTGAAGCACACGGCGGGTATCGTTATTTTCTGACCTTCACAGATGATTTCAGTAGATATGGGTATGTCTACTTAATGAAACACAAGTCTGAAACATTTGAAAAGTTCAAAGAATTTCAGAGTGAAGTGGGGAATCTTCATAATAAGAAAATAAAGTTTCTACGATCTGATCACGGAGGCGAATATTTGAGTTACGAGTTTGGCTTCATTTAAAACAATGTGGAATAGTTTCACAACTCACGCCACCGAACACCACAACAGAATGGTGTGTCCAAACGTCAGAACTGCATTCTTTATTAGATATGGTGCGTTCTATGATGTCTCTTACCGATTTACCACTATCCTTTTGGGGTTATGCATTAGAGACAACTGCATTCACGCTAAATAGGGCACTGTCTAAATCCGTTGAGATGACACCGTATGAACTGTGGTTTGGCAAGAAACCTAAGCTGTTGTTTCTTAAAGTTTGGGGATGCGATGCTTATGTCAAAAGGCTTCAGCCTGATAAGCTCGAACCTAAATTGGAGAAGTGCGTCTTCATAGGATACCCTAAGGAAACAATTGGGTACAGCTTCTACCACAGATCTGAAGGCAAGATCTTTGTTGCTAATTATGGGTCCTTTCTAGAGAATGAGTTTCTCTCGAAAGAAGTGAGTGGGAGGAAAGTAGAACTTGATGAGGTAATTGTACCTTCTCTCAATTTAGAAAGTAGCACATCAGAGAAATCCATTCCCGTGATGCCTACACCAACTAGAGAGGAAGCTAATGATGATGATCATGAAACTTCTGATCAACACTACAAAAAAAATACAATTCCGTGATGATACGTTTTGTCACAGTAGGCCGCGTTTTTTGTCATGCATGTACATCCATGACAAATTTATGATGTAATCAAGATAGTCATACCTGTCTTTGTCAGAGAAGTGTTCCATGACATTACCAAAATTATCATCACGAAGTGTCCACTTCCATGACGATAAATCGCGCGTCACGTAAGTGCTTTCGTCAAGGGTGACCGACACGGGCATCCACCGTAACGAACGCCGTTAAGCTATCGGGTCGGGTTTTGGATCCGATGACCGTTAACAGCCCCGACCAATGGGGATTTTCCACGGTAAAATCATCATTGGCTGGTGGAAACACGTGTCGACTCATCGCTGGGATGATGTCATCCACTCATTGGATGTATACGCCTATGATACGCCGACACGTGGCACGCCCAACGAAGCCCATTCTCGTGAAAAGGCCGCCTGTTTGACTTGGCCAAAAGGTGGCGGGCCGCCCATGGAAAGCGTGTTAACAAAGATGTTCAAGATATAGCCCATTTACGCCCGTTACACCCTATCCGAATTAGGCCCATTAGCGCCATCCGGGCCATCCAATATGATTCCAAATTTTTCACTTCGCCCATGTTTGGCCCATGACGCCTTTTCGCCCATATGAGGCCCTATGTAACTCTTGGCCTATTAACGCCCGTGGTGAAATCGCCCGCAATGAACAGTGTATCACTTTACACCCATTAACGGCCCGTGGTGAAACTGGCCCGTAATGAATAGTATATCACTTTATACCCATTAAGGGCCCGTTATGCACTTGGGCCGTTTCCAACAAATGTTATCTTTCGTCCTTCTCAGAGCCCATTTATTCTTGGGCTCATTTCAAGATTCGCTTACTTACGCCCGTTACTTATCATTTTCGCTTAGGGCCAAATTCAGCCCGTGGTTACATCGGCCCGTTTGTGGTCCGTTAATACATTGGGCCGTTTTCATAGCATCATCAAATACGGCCTATTAACGATGGCCCGTTATGGTCATACGGCCCGTATAAGGCCCATTGATGATACGGCCCATAGAAGGCCCATTGTTTTTACGGCCCGTAGAAGGCCCATTGTTTCTACGGCCCATAGAAGGCCCATTGTTTCTATGGCCCGTAGAAGGTCTACTGTTTCTATGGCCCGTAGAAGGCCCACTGTTTCTACGGCCCGTAGGAGGCCTAGTGTCACTATAGTAAATATTAGCCCATGGTTATTGTGGCCTAGTTTTAAAAAGAACTGCACTGACTACAAGCAAACAAATAAACAAGACAACAAGGAAATAAATAAGCAAGCAACTTATGCTAGGCTATCACGGCTGTTACACATATTACATCCACTGGGCATCAAAGTTCGCCACCAAGGCAAATATAGGGAACAAAGCAGATATCATATACACGTTGTCAAAGTTGGCGATCAGCGCAAATAAACGCCAGAGCAAAACAAATCCGAATCAAACCACTTCGTAAGATCTCAAGAAACAATATCCTGGTACCCATAATGTCGGCAAGATGCTTAGCAAGCTTATTAACTTTCTCTTGTTTGGCGCTTAAATCCTCCAAAGCTTGTTGTTGCACCGTAAAATATGCATCTGAATTCCGCAGGACTTCCTCGCCCTTCACTTCTGTCAAAGACATCTGATCGATGTCTTTCAACTTGAAGTTGAGACTCAAGAAGACGAACTGATTCAGCAATGAGTTCAAGAGCTTGTGCCAGCAGAGTGGCCAAGAATCTAACACTACATCAAACCATGACTTTTGGGTTCCTCACCGTCGCAAGATAGTTTTTATCAGCTTTCTTGGAGACCAACAGGATGTCTCACTATCTTGAACCTTATCTCAGACATTTCCTTTACCATTGGATAACGCGAACTGTTCTCCAATATTTTGTCCGCATTCTAAAAGAGAAACAAGCGGACACATCACATGTTTACTATGTTGTATATGAAACTCATTTTGGTAAATGAGTTCAGAGTAAAGTGGACAAGATCACAACATGAAACAAACATATATCTATGTACCATGGTCACTTTATGGTCTATATCATTCTAGTTTTTGTTGCCAAATCAAGATAGAGACACAGCTCAAATAATATTTGTTCAAGACAAAGCAGAATAGACAGAATATAAGTGTGGGTAACTATAGAGCAATAACAACACTTGTAATGTGCATGACATGAGAACATAACTGTTTATTCAATTGAAACTGAAATCAACATAAAGCAGGTTACAACAAAGAAACCAGCTTAAAGATACAGTTTAAAACATACCATTGCGCCATTGGAGTTTCAATTCCATCCTTCAAATTTGAAAATAGTTGGTATGAGTAAATATAGTAATGCAAGAGCAAAGGAGTATGAACCATAGCTACGTAACCTGACCCGAGAACAAATCTTCTTCTCCTTTAAGCGTTGAGTTGGGATTCAGAGTGGTGGTCCTCGTGCTTTGGGCACTCGCAGTTCCCTTACTAATCGCCGTGTTTGGGTGCTCTGTGGTGGAGATGGTGCCGTGTCAACTGGAACTGGGTTACTATATGCCGGGTTGGGGTTAGAAGGTGTAGCTGGTTCTCTCGTCCAACCGGGTAGGGGTACAATCTGTAAGAGTCTGGGTTATGTGTGGTGGATCTGGTCCTTGGGCAAGTACAACCGTGGTTCTATCTCAGATCAATGGTATGTAGCGACCCGACCGAGTGGATCAAGTCTCGTGCTCGTGTGTCATCCTCGGATCAAGAATGCCGACACCACACAAGATTTCAAGGATTTATAACAGAGTAGCAATCACATACTTATTACATCGCTGCTCAAAATAGGACTTACTACAATAAATATGGCTTAAGGCCATCTAATAACGATAACAGCGGAAGACTTGGAAGATAAGTGAGTCCATCAACTCCAGCCGCATCACCGAGTATAGAACCACGACCTAAAAGCACCTTACTCATCGTTCAAAAGTCTCGCAACATGAAAGTTGCAGCCCGAAATGGGTCAAAGACATGGAATATGCCGCAATGTAACACATAGAGAATAATGAATGATAAGCCTGTACTACATGCATATGTGGCTGGTGGAAAAGCTCTACTGCTACAGCTTTGCATAAAGCCGCTTTTCCCTACTACAAAGGAATAAATTTGTTTAACTATCATGGTGGTTGTGAAACATTGAGAATGGTTGACAGATCCTCAATCCCAATTAAAAGTACTCATTAAAACCCAACAATATTAATTAGAGTAACATGTTGAGATTCACATGATATTCAAGTACTAGATACTCAAGATGTCCATAACCGGGACATGACTAATCATGATTAGTTTATACACTCGCAGAGGTTTATGACTTTTCCCCACAAGACTCGATCGCCTTCGCTTGGTTTCTCGTGACTACATGGTGTTTGAGAGACGGATGACCGAGACATAGTCTTCGTAAGCGCTTAGCACCTTACGATGGGTGGACCGCACACCTACATCCCCTACATCTGCTAGTCCACCACTATAAGAGTTCGCACGACTTAGTCAACTATGCCAGAGCCCATAATGGCTTGTGGCTGCACACGAAGTTACTAGTATGAATTATCTTATGATCCCTTTGAGCCCGGGTGGCGGTCCAAAAAACAGGCAAGTCCTGCTTGAAAACAGTGCCTCAATCCACCCAGATGTGTGTTTAAGTTGCCACCTTAAATAAACCTTTAATTACAATCTCACATCTGTCATGGATATCACTCACCCAATCCACGCCTACTAGCATAGCATGGCATAATAAGCAAACGAGAAGTAACTCCCAAAGGTTTCATAAGTAATACAGTAATAGGTACTACTCAATCTACTTCCCATCCCACAATTTAATTAGATCCTAATCATGCAAGTGTTTGAGGATTGATCTAATGCATAAAAACTGGGTATGAGAAAGTATGATCAAAGTGTTACTTGCCTTGCTGACGATCCGCGAAACCTAGAGATTCGAAGTAACAAGCGGCGCACTCCGGGTGATCTATCGCAGACAAACAACAAGCATACAATAAGCACTCATCTAATGCACGAGTAAATCTCGAATAAAAGATCTAACCAGAAAGTTCAACTTAAGAACCCTGCTTGCAAAAAGAATCGAATCAAATAAAGCAACAAAAGTCAAACGACGAAAGAAAACAACTCGGTTCTAGCAAGTTGAAACTAAGTCAAATTTTACAGTAGCAAAGCTTTGTTTAAGTTGATTAGTCGGAACGACGGTTTCGAGATGAAACTCCAGGCGCTTGAATCACCTGATTCCGATAAACGAGCGAGAAGATAGACTAGAAAGAAAATCGGATCTGAAATCGCTATCAGAAAATAATAGCGGAATAAACCGATGAGAAGGAAAATGACGAAACGGTTGAACGAACGGATGTTCATTAACCAAGCAAACCGGTGATCACGCTCATAGGACGAACGGTCCGCTAACGCTTGCTAAACAAAACCGAAAGAAAAATCGGCGAGAAAACCGATCTAGGGTTTTGGAAAGAAAACCAAACGAAAACCGATCTAGAAACCGAACGGAAATCGAACGGTAACCGAAAAGGTGACGCGCGCTGGGCTAGTACTCGAAAAGGCGGCTCTCAAGGGCGCAAGCGGCGGGCGCTGCTGGTGGGCGGCGGGCGAGGGCGGCGGTGAGGTGGTGAGGAGAGGAGAGGAGAGGTGTTGATTTGATGTGTTAGAGGGGGGTGCTTGGGTATTTATATTGGGGAGGGAGGGTTTTGCTTGGGGTAGGGGACAAGAAATAGATTAGGATTAGGAAACAAGAGGAATAGATCTAGGAATAGATACGGAATAAACGAAGTAGGAAAAGAGTCCTACTAGGACTTGGGAAAAAGGAGCGGCTCCCTTGGCTCCCTTGGTGCGTGCGCGCGCGATGGCCTTGTGGCCTTGGCCGGCCGGCGGCTAGCGGCTTGGGCCTTTGGCCCAAGGCGCTGCAGTTTTTTTTTAACGGTTTCGCGCGCAGAAAAATAAATAAATAAAAATCTAAATGAACTCCAAATTTAATAAAGTAAACTTTCCCCGACTCCTAAAAATGAGTCGAACAAAATGAACTTTAACACGGGGCCAAAAATGAAATTTTTGAAAACACGCATTTTTCCCTAAGGCAAAATAAACTCCGAGAAAAATCCAAATTTGATTTATTTATTAAATCTTCATTTTTCCTAAATTTTGGGAAAGTCATATTATTCCCTCTCTTATTTTTGATTGGAAAAATATTTGAAGATAAAATAAATAAATCCAATGATCCTTTTTTTTCATAGTTTTGAGAGAACTCAAATACGAAAATTTCGAAATCTCCAACTCTCTCCGAGGGTCCTTGAGTTGCGTGAAATTTCTAGGATTAACAAAATGCAAGAAAATATGATATGCATGATGATCTAATGTATAACATTCCAAATGGAAAATTTGGGATGTTACAAACCTACCCCCCTTAAGATGAATCTCGCCCTCGAGATTCGGGTTGGCTAGAAAATAGGTGAGGGTGGTCTTTGAGCAAATCTTCTTCTCTTCCTGTGTGGCTTCATCCTCAAGTGGTGGCTCCAATCGAACCTTGCAAAACTTGATAACCTTGCTGCATGAGTAACTCACTGGCATAATCGAGAATCTTGACCGGTTTCTCCTCATATGTTAAATCATCCTTCAACCGAATTGCTTCAAGTGGCACCGATCTCTTAGTGGTACTTCCTCCATCTCGGCGTGACATTTCTTCACCGAGAAACATGGAATACATCATGAACTCCCGACAGTCCTTCCGTAATTCCAGCTTATAAGTTTACTTCTCCCATGCGCTGCAAAATCCTATATGGTCCAACGAAACGTGGTGCCAATTTTCCTTTAACTCCAAAACGCTTAACTCCTCAAGTGGGGATACTCGAGATAAACTCGCTCCAACTTCATATTCTATCGCTTTGCATTTTGAATCCGCATAGCTTTTCTCGTCTGGACTGGGCTACCTTGAGCCTATCGCGAATCAACTTAACCTTCTGCTCGCACTTTAATCAAATCTGGTCCAAACAATCGACGGTCTCCAACTTCGCCCCATGATAACGGTGTCCTGCACCTCCTTCCGTATAAGGCTTCAAAAGGTGCCATCTTCAAGCTGGTTTGGTAATCGTTGTTATAAGAAAACTCTGATACGGCAAGTTATCGCCCCAACTAGATCCATAATCTAGTGCACAAGCTCTCAAAGATATCCTCCAAAATCTGATTGACTCTCTCGGTCTGTCCATCTGTCTCAGGTGAAAAGTCGATCAACTCCAGCCTGGTTCCCAATGTTTCGTGCAACCGATTCCAAAACTTTGAGGTAAATTGGGTTCCTCTATCTCGACACGATACTCCTCGAACTCCGTGCAAACACACAATCCTGGTCATGTATATCTTTGCCAACTTAGCACTGCTATAGGTAGTCTTGATCGAATGAAATGCGCTACCTTCGCAAGCGGTCGACTATAACCCAAATCGAATCATAGCCTGAACGAGTCTTTGGCAAACCTGTGATGAAATCCATGCCTAGTTTATCCCACTTCCATTCGGTATCGGCAATGGTTGCAACAATCCTGCCGCTTCGATGTTCGCCTTCACTCTTCGACATACATCGCAAATCGCTACATACTCCGCGATATCCTTCTTCATTCCGTCCACCGTAACGCTTCCTTCAAATCCAAATACATCTTGGTATTTCCTAGGTGAATCGAATAGGTGAATCATGTGCCTCTTGCGTAATCAACTTCCGATCTCCGGTCATTTGGCACGTAATACGGTCCTCAAACCATAGGGTATCGTGCTCATCCTCACGAATCCCTTAGCTTTTCCTTCGCCATTTTCTCCTTTATATCCGCAATCTTTGTCCTTTTTCGAGCTTCCTGATTTTATCCATCAACGAGACTGAATCTCCAATGCTGCTACATAGCCTCTCGGAACTATTTCCAAACATAGCTCTCGAAGGTCTTCGGCTAACTCCCTTGGTATTCCTCCCATCATTAGTGTATTGACGTGGCTCTTATGGCTCAATGCATCAGCTACTACATTAGCCTTTCCGGGATGATAATGCAATCTCATATCATAATCCTTGATGAGTTCCAACCATCTCCTTTGTCTAAGGTTTAACTCCTTCTGCGTGAAAATGTACTTCAAACTCTTGTGATCCGTGTACACCTCACAATGATTTCCAATGAGGAAATGTCTCCATGTCTTCAATGCATGCACTACGGCTGCTAACTCCAAATCATGTGTGGCATAATTCAACTCATGAGGCTTAAGCTGTCGTGAAGCATACGAAACAACTCTTCCTTCCTGCATAAGCACTGCTCCAAGTCCTCGACGTGAAGCGCCGCAATACACCTCATAATCTTTGGTCCGATCCGCAAAATTAACACCGTGAGGTAACCAATCTTTTCTTCAACTCCTGAAAACTTGCCTCACAATCCTCACCCATATGAACTTGGTATCCTTTTTCAACAATTCCGCCATAGGCTTTGCAATCCTTGAGAAATTCTCAATGAATCTCCGTAGTATCCTCGCGAGTCCAAGAAAACTCCGGATCTCTCCAACTGCCGCTTGTGCTTCCCATTTGGTTATGGTCTCAACCTTCGTGGGGTCAACTGCTATCCCTCTCCGGATATAACATGTCCAAGAAATCCAACTTCCTTTAGTTAAAACTCACATTTGCTGAACTTGGCATATAACTCGATGTTCCCTCGCCTTCTCAAAACCATCCGCAAATGTTCCTTATGTTCCTCTTCATTCTTCGAGAAACCAAAATATCATCAATGAACACCATGACGAACTTATCCAAAAACTCCATAAACACTTTGTTCATCGTGTTCATGAAATAGGCTGGTGCGTTAGTCATCCAAATGACATAACGGTATACTCATACAGTCCATATCTCGTGGTGAATGCTGTCTTAGGTATGTCCCGCCTCGAATCTTCAATCGATGGTACCTCGATCACAAATAGATCTTGAAAACACTTTAGCTCCTTGCAAACGATCAAACAGATCATTTATCATAGGTAGTGGGTACTTGTTCTTGATTGTTACTTCATTCAATCCACGATAATCAACAACCATCCTTATCGATCCATCCTTCTTCTCCACTAAAAGTACGGGTGATCCCCAAGGCGAAGAACTTGGGCGATAAAACCTTTATCCAATAGCTCCTTAATCTGCTTCTTGATTTCCGCCAAATCTCATAAGGGCATCCCGTATGGTCGCTCGATATCGGGCCTGCTCCGCAACAGCTCAATCAAAACTCAATGTCTCTATCCGTGGCATTCCCGCAATTCCTCGTGAAATACATCGTGGTAATCCTTTACTACCGGTACTTCTTCCCGCACAACTCCCGATAGGCAATTTACATGAGCTCTCCTTGGCTCATGCCGTGATACATACTTAATCCTTCTTCCTTCCGTGTTGTGAGCAAAATCGCCTTACTTGCACAATCGATGTTTCCTCCATACATCGACAGCCAATCCATACCTAGAATCACATCAAACCTTGGGATTCCAAAATGATCAAATCCGTCGGAACACATGCCTTCCTATACTTAGTGGCACTTGAAAACATCCTTGTTCCGCCATATACTCCGCCTCCTAGTGAGCTTACTAGCATAGGGGTTTTAAGAACCGAGTAGGTAGGCTATACTTTTCTACAAATCCCTTGATATGTATGAATGTGATGCACCAAGATCGAAAAGAACTAGTGCAGAAATGACTTAACCAAAACTTACCGACATCGTGATCGGGCTGATCTTCAACCTCCTCCACATCAATGTGGTTCACCTGTCCTCTATTAAAAGGGTTTGGCTTCTTTCTAGAGCTTCCATTTCCTCCTTGGCCTTCGGGACATTCATTTGCATAATGTCCGCTCTTGGAACACTTGTAACAGACATGGCTCAAGTCTTTCTTGGTCGGGTTGTTGGTGTGGTCCGTTCGCCGCTGCTTCCTCCATTCCCATTACCATTCTTGTGGCCATTATGGTTGTGCTAACTACCTCCTCCATGGGTATGTCAAACCGAACTCCCCGCTTAGGGGTATAACGGGCTTCACTGGCTCCGAGTTATACTTCCCCGCCCATACTTCCTCTTGCGGTTCTCAATTTGTCGCTGCTTTCCTTCAATCATGAGGGTACGGTCTACCAACTCTTGGTAGTTAGTGAAACTTGCTACCATCAACTGCATGCTTAACTCATCATTCAGTCCTTCCAAAACTTCTCCCGCTTAGTCAGATCCGTAGCAACGCTATCCGGGGCATAACGTGCTAACTTACTAAAATCATCCACATATTGGCCAACAGTCCTTCCTCCTTGGCATAAGTTATAAACTCATGCTTCTTCATGGCCATAGCTCCCATCGAGACATGGGCAGATGAAAGCTTGTGAAACCGATCCCATGTGACAAAGGTCACTGTGGTAAGTGGCTATAAAATTTTCCCACCATGTCACTGCGGGTCCTTCAAGCTGGTGTGCAGCAAACTTCACCTTTTCTCCATCTGTGCATCCTGCAGTGGTCAACTCCCTTCCTATCTTACGGAGCCAATCATCTACTACTATCGGCTCGGTGCTACTAGAATACACCGGCGGGTTCAGCCTAAGGAAACGAGTCAAGTGATCCGCAGGTGGTGGTGGTGGTGGGTTGTTGTTGTTGTTGTTGTTGTTGTTGCCTTGGTTCTGTACCAATGTTTGGATCAAAGTGTTCTGCTGCTGAATCAACTGGGTGATCTCTAGCGGGAAAACAAACCCGGGGTCGCGTCTCGGAGGCATCTGATGGGTTTAGAAAAGACGAGAAATTAAGAATAGAGTGAGGTCTAAGGGGAAAACACTACCCAAATGCACATGAGCAAATGCACACAAAATCACTTCATTCAATTCAAACAAAGGGCTTACAACGATCTAACTATCGCAAAAGTGCGTGTACTATAATGTTTACATGGAGGTAATACTACTAATATGTGGGGGACATCTACTAATTTGAACCGGTGGAAGACTCCATGATGTCTGCTCCAGCTTCGCCTTCAAAGTCGGGTTTACTTGGATCCGAATCGGTGTCGCCGATGATGATGTAGTTGTTCGACAGCCGACGATTTGTCTTCATTCTTGAGCGCCAATTCCTTCTTGAGTTCTTCAATCTCATACTTAAGATCGTTATTGTGTCTTGCTACAACTACGATCTCGCCCATGTAGTCCTTGCGTAGACTTCAGTTCTCCTTCAAGTTCGATGATCCTTCCTTCGCATTCTTCAACTCTATCATATCATTGCACATCCGGTTCTCCCGGCGCCGAATGTGCTGGTTTAACTCCCGGATGAAAGCTGCAATGGATCTGTCCTTCTTGGTGCCGACTATCTCCCATTGTTCATTCCGGCGTCCGCAAATCTGGTAGATAGTGTCCTTGAGGTCTTCTTGATAAACTTCTCCAATGCGCCCCATGGTGATATGAGCTGCCATGCTCTTTCCTGCACTCTAGGCTGGTGCAATCAAAACACTATCTATAGGCTTGGTGATTGGGGCGAATGTCCTTCCTTAACGTGAGCTTGAATCTTCCAGCCCCTCTTCAGCAGAGTGGCGTTGAAGTCCCGTGAAACTTGGTAGTCCAATGTTCAGTACTTGGTGACTTCCTTCAAGTGAAATCCAAAAGGTGTGCCTTCATCTGGTTGGGCGATTTGATCTTCAAGGCCCTTCATCCTAAAAGAGTAGAAAAGATGAGGAGTTAGAAATGAGAAGAGAGTAGTGATCTATGGCTTTAACTTAGTGGTCGTGTCCTCACACCAACAGTGTGCTCGATACCATCTCTCAGAGCGACCCGACCGAGTGGATCAAGTCTCGTGCTCGTGTGTCATCCTGGATCAAGAATGCCGACACCACACAAGATTTCAAGGATTTATAACAGAGTAGCAATCACATACTTATTACATCGTTTCCCAAAAGAGGACTTATTACAATAAATATGGCTTAAGGCCATCTAATAACGATAACAGCAGAAGACTTGGAAGATAAGTGAGTCCATCAACTCCAGCCGCATCACCGAGTATAGAACCACGACCTAAAAGCACCTTACTCATCGTTCGAAAAGTCTCGCAACATGAAAGTTGCAGCCCGAAATGAGTCAAGACATGGAATATGCCGCAATGTAACACATAGAGAATAATGAATGATAAGCCCGTACTACATGCATATGTGGCTGGTGGAAAAGCTCTACGGTTACAGCTTTTACATAAAGCCAGTTTTTCCCTACTACAAAGGAATAAATTTGTTTAACTATCATGGTCATTGTTAAACATTGAGAATGGTTGACAAGATCCTCAATCCCAATTAAAAGTACTCATTAAAAACCCAACAATATTAATTAGAGTAACATGTTGAGATTCACATGATATTCAAGTACTAGATACTCAAGATGTCCATAACGGGGACACGGCTAATGATGATTAGTTTATACACTCGCAGAGGTTTATGACTTTTCCCCACAAGACTCGATCGCCTCCGCTTGGTTTCTCGTGACTACATGGTGTTTGAGAGACGGATGACCGAGACATAGCCTTCGTAAGCGCTTAGCACCTTACGATGGGTGGACCGCACACCTACATCCCCTACATCTTCTAGTCCACCACTATAAGAGTTCGCACGACTTAGTCAACTATGCCAGAGCCCATAATGGCTTGTGGCTGCACACGAAGTTACTAGTATGAATTATCTTATGACCCCTTTGAGCCCGGGTGGCGGTCCAAAAAACAGGCAAGTCCTCGCTTGAAAACAGGTGCCTCAATCCACCCAGATGTGTGTTTGTTGCCACCTTAAATAAACCTTTAATTACAATCTCACATCTGTCATGGATATCACTCACCCAATCCACGCCTACTAGCATAGCATGGCATAATAAGCAAACGAGAAGTAACTCCCAAAGGTTTCATAAGTAATACAGTAATAGGTACTACTCAATCTACTTCCCATCCCACAATTTAATTAGATCCTAATCATGCAAGTGTTTGAGGATTGATCTAATGCATAAAAACTGGGTATGAGAAAGTATGATCAAAGTGTTACTTGCCTTGTCAAGATCCGCAAACCTAGAGATTCAAGTAACAAGCGGCGACCGGTGATCTATCGCAGAAAAACAACAAGCATACAATAAGCACTCATCTAATGCACGAGTAAATCTCGAATAAAAGATCTAACCAGAAAGTTCAACTTAAGAACCCTGGTTGCAAAAAGAATCGAATCAAATAAAGCAACAAAAGTCAAACGACGAAAGAAAACAACTCGGTTCTAGCAAGTTGAAACTAAGTCAAATTTTACAGTAGCAAAACTTTGTTTAAGTTGATTAGTCGGAACGGCGGTTTCGAGATGAAACTCCAGGCACTTGAATCACCTGATTCCGATAAACGAGCGAGAAGATAGACTAGAAAGAAAATCGGATCTGAAATCGCTATCAGAAAATAATAGCGGAATAAATCCGATGAGAAGGAAAATGACGAACGGTTGAACGAACGGATGTTCATTAACCGAAGCAAACCGGTGATCACGTTCATTAGGACGAACGGTCCGGCGAACGCTTGCTAAACAAAACCGGAAAGAAAAACCGCGAGAAAACTGATCTAGGGTTTCGAAAGAAAACCAAACGAAAACCGATCTAGAAAAACCGAACGGAAATCGAACGGTAACCGAAAGGTGACGCGGCGCTGGGCTAGTACCTAAAAGGCGAGGGCTCCGGGCGGCGGGCGGCGTAGGCGGCGGCGCGCGGTGGGCGGGCGGCGAGGGCGGCAAGCGGTGGTGGTGAGGAGGAGAGGAGAGGTGTTGATTTGATGTGTTAGAGGGGGGGGGGTGCTTGGGTATTTATATTGGGGAGGGGAGGGTTTTGCTTGGGGTAGGGGACAAGAAATAGATTAGGATTAGGAAACAAGAGGAATAGATCTAGGAATAGATACGGAATAAACGGTAGGAAAAGAGTCCTACTAGGACTTGGGAAAAGGAGCTGGCTCCTTGGCTCCCTTGGCTCCTTTGGCCACAGCAGCTTTTTTTTAAACGGTTTCACAGAAAAAAAAAAAAAATCTAAACGAACTCCAAATTTAATAAAGTAACTTTCCTCGACTCCTAAAAATGAGTCTAACAAAATGAACTTTAACACGGGCCAAAATGAAATTTTGAAAACACGATTTTTCCCTAAGGCAAAATAAACTCCGAGAAAATTCAAAATTTGATTTATTTATTAAATCTTCATTTTCCTAAATTTTGGGAAAGTCATATTATTCCTCTCTTATTTTTGATTGGAAAAATATTTGAAGATAAAATAAATAAATCCAATGATCCTTTTTCTTCATAGTTTTGAGAGAACTCAAATACGAAAATTTCGAAATCTCCAACTCTCTCCGAGGGTCCTTGAGTTGCGTGAAATTTCTAAGATTAACAAAATGCAAGAAAATATGATATGCATGATGATCTAATGTATAACATTCCAAATGGAAAATTTGGGATGTTACATGGTAGCACTATCTTTTCTGAAGACCATGTTGTTACTCCCTTAGATACTGCCATCACGCTCTCCAATTCAAATGGCTGATAAACAAGAAAAGTAATTGAAAGTATAGACATTGTATGATAGACAGGTGCAATGGATAGTGGGGAATAAAAGAGGGCATGAAATAATTCATATTTATGTTGTCTAACCAAACAGGATAGCATGACACAATTTCACATATATGATGGCTAACTAAACAGGATAGCATGACACAATTTCACATTATGATGGCTAACTAAAAAAGATGGAAAGACATAGTTCAAAATACGAGACTATGTAAACAGGATGACATGACATAACTATATAATGTGTTTATTAAATAGGTTGGCATGCCATAATTCACATACATTCATGGATAGAATGCCATAATTCTAAATATGATGACTGTAAACACTAAACAGATGAGATGATATAACTATATGATGTGTTTATTAAATGGGTTGCCATGCCATAATTCAGATAGATGATGTGTATGTACTATATAAACATGACGACATGATATAATTCAAATATATGATTTATATAGTAAGCAAGTAAGCAGATGGCAATCTATATATGATGTAAAAACTAAGCAATGGAAGACAACATGCATGACATGGGTAATATAACCCTGCCAAGTTTGAGCATAGACCTCAGGGGGGAAATAGGACTGGTCATCGGCCTCAATCCTCCTCTCGAGGAGCTCTCAGAGCCAGCAAGATGTCTGCTTCAGCAGGTAGCATTGTCTGCTCTCAATACCTTGTTTTCACTCCAGATACTTCCATCACCGCTTCAAATGGCTGATGCACAGAAGAGTAGTTGAATATACAAACGTTATCGCATAAATGGAACACATAATACAAAAAATGATAGCATGATATAATTCACATACATGATGATTGGCTAAACAGCATGGCATTGCATAATTCACATATATAATGCCTTTGCAACAAGATAGCATCGATAATTCACATATATAATGTCTTGCACAAGATGGCAATGCATAATTCACATATATGGTAATTAGACACCGAACAGTGTGGCATTCACACAAAGCATGTCTAAACTAATCAAATCGCATAGCAATGCGAGACACCATATGCACGATATGAGCAACATAACCTCGCCAAGTTAGAGCATACACTGGGGAATAGGACTGGTCATCTGTCTCTCAATCCTCCTCCGAGGAGCTATCCAGAATCAGCGAGATATGCGCTTCGTCCGATAGCATAGTCTGCTCGTAAGACCTTGTTTTCACTCTGAATTTGCCATCACCGTGTCAAATGGCTGATGCACACGAAGAGCAGCTTGAATGTACTAACATTGTTGACAAATGTAATATGTAACGAAAAAAGGATGGCCTGATATAATTTACATATAAGATGATCAAGCTAAGGGATGGCATTGCAAAATTCACATATATGATGCCCTGCTAAACAAGGTGGCGTTGCATAATTCACATAAATGATGAATAAACTAAACAGATGGCATTCGCACAAAGGATGTCTAAACTAAGTAGATGACATATTTGAAGTATAAAGTAAGCAATGCAAGACACCTTATGCATGATATAACCAACATCAGCATGCCAAGTTAGAGCGAACACCTCAGGGGGTAAATAGGAGTTATCTTCTCCTTCCAATCCCCTCGTAATGTATATCTTCCTCTCGATTACAATCCAAATGCGTGAAGGGGGGTGCCTTTGCGCCTACCATGGAGCGACGCCGCATGAAATTATATTGCCACGCATGGCTCGCCTCTTTTGCTCTACATGTTCAGTCCCATTGTTTACAATAACTGCTATGCATAGGAATAAAACATAGTGAGATTATGTAAGGAGTGCATGCGAAATCCACAAAGGATGGTAGCAACTGTGGATAGACCCAAAACCAATAATAGCAAAGCGATAATGGCTTCAGCTTAATAAATACAGATAATGGCTTCTTCACCGCTTGTTTCCCACCCAACATGAAACTCATAGTAGACACCGAGATTAACGAGATAGTAGATAGATACTATTGATAGCGGCCCGATATGTACCCCACAACCATTTAAAACTCAAGTTTGACCATTAGTTTGGAGTTGACTCGAGTCTAATCGGTGAACAGGACGATAAAGTAGCATGTAATATTAAGCGATGCATAACGAAGCGTACATCGAAAGAGTGCGACCTCTCTTGCGGACCCGTAGTCCTCGAGGTCATCTGCTCGGTTGATGATGGTAATGCAGTTTTCATGGCTGCCAACAAGGGAAGAAGATCCGAGGCGGCGAAGACAGTCCGAGGTCAATCCTGCCAGGCCGGACCCTTATGTCGTTGGAGCAGCCGAGCTGGGTGGAAGACGGCGCAGCAGGAGCGGACAAACCACGCAAGATTTTCTTTGACAACTATCTCGTAAGAGAAGTAATTCTGTAAGGGCTCGCTTGAATTGGAGGATTCCAACAATGCAGGATAGGAAATAGACAGAATAGGATAGGAATGCACGCAAAAAATGTAGAATTTTAAAACACAGGATTTCTCGCCAACTGGGTGTTTGATTCACAACAATTGAAAGATCACAGGATGCAAAGAAGCATGGTGAGATTAAGTCAAACCATAAGAAAATGTATGGTTATAATGCTATTATGCTACTATCTCTTAGTCTTGTGCTTCATGAATAGGAATTTGAAAAGGAGGACAAGTGAAAATTAAAATTCCTATGTTTTTTCTTTCAAGGAGACACTAAAGGAACAAACCGGTGCTCAAGTGGACAATATATATAACATGTAGAGTAAAAAGAGATGCAACAAGTGTACAACCTCTTTGGCGGCCATGTTGATCTCAGCGTGATTGGGTTGGCGGTGAGGATGCTCCGCTGACTTTGCTGTCGGAGGAGAGGAAGAAGATCTTAGGCGCCCGGAGATGGAGCCCGAGGTATCGCTCCGCTGTGATGGAGGGTTTCGCCGTTGGAGCAGCTCCGTGAGTTGTACGACGCCGAGGTGAAGCAGACAAGAGAGACAACGAACAACGTTAACTGAGTGGAATTCTAATAGCATCTCCAATACATGACGAAAATACATAACCACAAAGTGCTAGATGTAAAATACATCAGCCGCTCATCTCTCGAACTTAACTGCCGAGATGTAAACTTAACCGTCAAACCGAACTTAACCGTCAAACCGGCTAACCGTCAAACTGAATTTTGTCGTCCGAAACTGAATTTTGCTGCCAAAACTGAACGCACTAGCAAGGTGAGGTTACACGTCGGTCGATCGACTTTTTTCATCTCTCGGTCACCGATTTTGCAGCCGTTGGATACGAAATCAAGGGCTGCGGTTCATCTTCAACCTCCACCTCGAGCCGCCACCACCACCGCCAAACAGCAGAGCCCCCGCCGCCATGGCGGCGGCGGTGCGCCGCCGCTCGCCAAAACACTCCCCACCGCCGTCCACCGCCGCCCGCCATCCTCTAGGCCCCACATGCCGAAGCTTTTTCTCCGCGATCCCCACGCCACCGCCCGCCAACGCCCGCCACCGCCGCACCACCGCCCTATCCTCGAACCCTAAGATAGACAAGGGGTACCTCCCGCGAGCCCCCTCCCCTGCAAGGGTTCTTCCTTCACCCCGCGAGCCCACCCTTGAAAATCGATCGCCCAAAAGTCGATTCAGTCGGTCAAGTGTAGCCAATCGAGCAGCATCGCAAGCAAGAGCAAGAGCGAGAGCAGCAGCGAGCAAGAGCAATAGCAAGAGCGCATCAGCAGAGGACCGAGAGCAAGAGCAGAGCAGCAGCGCGAAGAGAGCTAAAGCAGCAGCAGCTCCTACTATGTGGACGCCGCCGCCGAGGAGCGACGC
This sequence comes from Aegilops longissima, assembly GCA_021605205.1. Classification (NCBI taxonomy): domain Eukaryota; kingdom Viridiplantae; phylum Streptophyta; class Magnoliopsida; order Poales; family Poaceae; genus Aegilops; species Aegilops longissima. The sequence continues at coordinate 486,526,166 of CM038682.1, read as the reverse complement.
TGGAGGAAGTGGCGGCGACGCCGCCGTGGATGGAGCCACGCCGTGTCGGCTCGGGACCGAGCGCCGACAAAGACCGTGAGATCGAATCAAGAAGAAAATGTGGCGATTAGTGTACAACCTCTTTGGTGGCGCCGATTAGGCCGCAGCTTCATCCGAGGAAACGGTGATGATGATGCTCTTCCGGTGGTGCAGGTGAAGACGGTGGTGGGAATGGAGGTGGCGCGAAAGACGAGGGGAACATCGGGCAGCTCCTTGGAGGTGGAGGACGGGTGGCTGAACCGGCGGACGATGAGATCGACAACGGATCCTCATCCGCTACGGTGGATGAGGGACGTCGAGGTGTTGCTGTGGAAGACTTCATCGGGGAAGAGGCTCCGGCTGGGTGGCGGACGGAGCAGGGTGTGGGGTTTCATCGTGGGTTTTCGCAGCCTCGGTAATGTAATGGGTGGGTGGATGGGATGGCAGTGGGGAACCATGGCTTAGATACGCTTGTCCGAAATGTGGGTAAGTTACGAAGTACCCCCCATCGATTTGAGGCGGTTCTTTCGTTCAGGGTACCACGTGCATTTCGCGTGTCGGGATTTCACAGAGGTGGGAGTTTTCGCCGTTGTAATTTCGAATAGCAAGGCGCTGGTTGAGATGGAGGAGTTGTCGAGCACAACGAGACAAAGATATATCTTAAATATTTCGGCCAACAAGGCGCTGGTTGAAATTTCCTGACAAGCCTAACGGTAATCGTACCAAATCAATGCGACTACAAATGTCATTCAAAACTTTGAATTCATGTTATGTTCAATTAAAATATTTCGCTACGTGTATAATGCATGCAACCTACTACTCAAATGAACGTTGTAGTGCATTCCAAACGTATATACTACCACTTCAATATGAACTAAATTTGAATAAGATCTACAATAATGATTTTTGTGAAGTCAAAGCATTTGAATTCGTTTCTCTGTTTTAATAAGATCTACAATCATCATTGTTGTCAAGTTAAACCATCGTTTGTGTATTATCTTCACAGCACACCACATGATTAGTCTCGAGTTACATATGAACTATGTGTACTATATGAACTCGAACTAGATTTTTTGAATCCACTTTATTTTGATTTCAAATCACATTACATTTCTAGCTCTAGCTAGATCTTCATATTCTAAACCATGTCTCATATGTATAATGTGTTTATCACATAATGTATGGTGCCCCGCCCCCTACGCCTACAAGTATTTAGATGTGAGTTGCAAACACCACACATTACCACAAATTCAAATAAAATGTGAGAATGTTTGATATATAGTATTGTTTAGATTGCTCGATATTTAGTTGTAAGCTGCAAACGCCGCACATTATCACAAATTCAAATAAAATGTGAGATTGTTTGATGTATAGTATGGTTTAGATTATTCGCATTTAGTCAGTGAGTTGCAAACGCCATGCATTATCACATTATGGTATAACATGTGCACAACACGTGTATCACCGCTATATTCATGCATGCAATGTTTAAAACACTATGATCTCCTATTCAAATATATGAATCCGCTTTCATATCAAATTATGATCTTTGTTAGTCTCTTACACCCACACAATCCTCTAGCCTTTGTAGCTACCACTAACTTTCTCTTGTGCATGCACACGCCCTCCTCGCCCTCCTCCTCCCTCGGCATTCTATCCACCGGGCACATTCATTTTTTTCTTTAGGTCGTTCTCCCAGAGTCTTGATAACCCACAAGTATAGGGGATCACAACAGTTTTCGAGGGTAGAGTATTCAACCCAAATTTATTGATTCGACACAAGGGGAGCCAAAAAATATTCTCAAGTATTAGCAGCTGAGTTGTCAATTCAACCACACCTGGAAACTTAATATCTGCTGCAAAGTGTTTAGTAGCAAAGTAATATGATAGTGGTGGTAACGGTAACAAAAGTAAAGACAGCAAAAGTAATGTTTTTGGTATTTTGTAGTGATTGTAACAATAGCAACGGAAAAGTAAATAAGCGTAAACCAGTATATGGAAAACTCGTAGGCATCGGATTAGCGATGGATAATTATGCCGGATGCGGTTCGTCATGTAACAGTCATAACATAGGGTGACACAGAACTAGCTCCAGTTCATCAATGTAATGTAGGCATGTATTCCGTATATAGTCATACGTGCTTATGGAAAAGAACTTGCATGACATCTTTTGTCCTACCCTCCCGTGGCAGCGAGGTCCTATTGGAAACTAAGGGATATTAAGGCCTCCTTTTAATAGAGAACCGGAACAAAGCATTAGCACATAGTGAATACATGAACTCCTCAAACTATGGTCATCACCGGGAGTGGTCCCGATTATTGTCACTTCGGGGTTGCCGGATCATAACACATAGTAGGTGACTATAGATTTGCAAGATAGGATCAAGAACACACATATATTCATGAAAACATAATAGGTTTAGATCTGAAATCATGGCACTCGGGCCCTAGTGACAAGCATTAAGCATAGCAAAGTCATAGCAACATGAATCTCAGAACATAATGGATACTAGGGATCAAACCCTAACAAAACTAACTCGATTACATGATAAATCTCATCCAACCCATCACCGTCCAGCAAGCCTACGATGGAATTACTCACGCACGGTGGTGAGCATCATGAAATTGGTGATGGAGGATGGTTGATGATGATGACGACGACGAATCCCCCTCTCCGGAGCCCCGAACGGACTCCAGATCAGCCCTCCCGAGAGAGATTAGGGCTTGGCGGTGGCTCCGTATCGTAAAACGCGATGAAACTTTCTCTTTGATTTTTTCTCCCAAAGCCAATATATGGAGTTGGAGTTGGCGCCGGAGGGCCACCAGGGGCCCATGAGGTAGGGGGCGCGCCTGGGAGGCGCGCCCACCTCGTGAGCAGGTGTGGGCCCCTGGTCTTCATCTTTGGCGAGGATTTTTATTATTTTTCTAAGGTGTTCCGTGGAGTTTCAGGTCATTCCGAGAACTTTTGTTTTCTGCACATAAAACAACATCACGGCAATTCGCTAAAAACAGCGCCATCCGGGTTAGTTCTATTCAAATCATATAAGTTAGAGTCCAAAACAAGGGCAAAAGTGTTTGGAAAAGTAGATACGACGGAGACGATCAACTCCCCAAGCTTAAACCCTTGCTTGTCCTCAAGCAATTCAGTTGACAAACCGAAAGAGAAAAGAAAAACTTTTACAAACTCTGTTTGCTCTTGTTGTTGTAAACATGAAAAGCCAACATTCAAGTTTCAGCAAATATTATGAACTAACCATACTCACAATAACACGAGGTCTCATATTTACTCATACCAATAGCATAATCAGCTAGCGAGCCATAATAATAAAACTCGGATGACAACACTTTCTCAAAATAATCATAACATGATATAACAAAATGGTATCTCGCTAGCCCTTTCTGAGACTGCAAAACATAAATGCAGAGCACCTTTAAAGATCAAGGACTGACTAAACATTGTAATTCATGGTAAAAGAGATCCAGTCAAGTCATACCCAATATAAACCAATTATAATGAATGTAAACGACAGTGTGCTCTCCAGCGGGTGCTTTTTAATAAGAAGGGTGATGACTCAACATAAAAGTAAATGGATAGGCCCTTCGCAGAGGGAAGCAGGGAGTTGTAGAGGTGCCAGAGCTCGGTTTTGAAATAGAGATAAATTATATTTTGAGCGGCATACTCTCATTGTCAACATAACAACTAAAAGATGACGATATCTTCCATGCTAAACAGATTATAGGCGGTTCCCAAACAGAATTGTAAAGTTTATACTCCCCTTCCTCCACAAGCATCAATCCATGGCTTGCTCGAAACAACGAGTGCCTCCAACATTCAACGGGTCCCAAGGGGAGTTTTGTTTGCAGTTATTTTGATTTAGTTTGCATAAAGCATGGGACTGGGCATCCCGGATACCAGCCATTTTCTCGTGAATGAGGAGCGGAGTCCACTCCTCTTGAGAATAACCCGCCTAACATAGAAGATAAGGGCAGCTCTAGTTGACATATGAGCTATTCGAGCATGCAAAACAGAATGCTTATTTGAAGATTTAGAGTTTGGCACATACAAATTTACTTGGAACGGCAGGTAGATACCGCATATAGGAAGGTATAGTGGACTCATATGGAACAACTTTGGGGTTTAAGGAGTTTGGATGCACAAGCAGTATTCCCGCTTAGTACAGGTGAAGGCTAGCAAAAGACTGGGAAGCGACCAACTAAGAGAGCGACTACATTAGTAAACATGCATTAAAATTAATTTACACCGAATACAAGCATGAGTAGGATATAATCCACCATGAACATAAATATCATGAAGGCTATGTTGATTTGATTCAACTACATGCGTGAACATGTGCCAAGTCGAGTCACTCAATTCATTCAAAGGAGGATACCATCCCATCATACCACATCATAATCATTCTAATAGCATGTTGGCACGCAAGATAAACCATTATAACTCATAGCTAATCAAGCATGGCACAAGCAACTATAATCTCTAAATGTCATTGCAAATATGTTTACTTCATAATAGCTGAATCAGGAACGATGAATCATCATATTTACAAAAACAAGAGAGGTCGAGTTCATACCAGCTTTTCTCATCCCAATAAGTCCATCATATATCATCATTATTGCCTTTCACTTGCACGACCAAACGGTGTGTATAAAATAAGAGTGCACATGCATTGGACTAAGCTGGAACTGCAAGCATTGAACTCAAGAGAGAGAAGACAAGTAATATGAGCTCTAAGTTAAATAAACGATCATGCATAAGAGAGCCACTATGCATTTTCAATATGGTCTTCTCGACCCCCAAAGAAAGGAAAAGAAAAATAAAACTATTTACACGGGAAAGCTCCCAACAAGTAAAAAGAAGAACGGGAAATATTTTTGGGTTTTATTTTTAATTCTACTACAAGCATGGAAAGTAGACTAACTAATTTTTTGTTTTTTCTTAAGGTTTATCAAACACACAAGAAGAAAGCTAGAAAAAGGAATTTAGACTAACATGGATATTACAGTGAAAGAGTATGAGCACCGACATCTAGCAATGAGTGTGTGTGAACATAAATGTACTGTCGGTAGGAAATACGTACTCCCCCAAGCTTAGGCTTTTGGCCTAAGTCGGTCTATTGCCGTGGATAGCCTCGGCCGATACCCGTAGGTTTAGCTGGGTCGATCATGATGAAGAATAGTTGGGATCATAATGTGATGAAGAGGACTCGATCGCCATCGACCGACAACCGCCTCAGATCCCAAGAATAAATGACATTCGTGGAGGCTCATCTTGTGGCTCCGGTTCCGGTTGGTGCAGGATTCCGATAGGCTTGAACAGCCGCCCACGGAACAATGTAAGGACCTGTAGACAAGTTAAACAAAGGGGGAGCAGGCAAAGTAATAGTCTCAGGGTGATGTTTATCGAAATACAATTTATATTTAAGCTCCCCTTCACGACTCTTAACAAGAAAATCATGCGCTAGCATACTCTTATAATCTAAATAAGCACGGGGAAACGCTGTTTCTTCTTTCTCCTCATGCCTAATAGGTATCTCAAAATATTCAGCTAGGCGCGAAGCATAAATGCCTCCAAAGACGGGGCCCTTAGTACGGTTCAGACTTAACCGTCTAGCAACAATTCCACCCATACTAACAGAGTTATTGCGGTATAAACCATGGAACAAAATGATAATATCAGGAATGCTAAGGTTTCCACAGTTCTCGCGACCAATCAAGCAACAACTAGCAAATAAGGCAAAGTAGTGTAAAACAGGGAAATGTATGCTAGTAATTCTTGCATCAGAAACCTTCCTGGTTTCTCCCACAGTGATAGTGTTAATAAAAGCTTCCACTTCATTATGGTGTGGTTCATCTAAGGTGCCCTCAAAAGGTATTTTGCAAACCTCACAAAATTCAGCTAATGTCATCTCCTTAACAATGTTATATAAATGGAACTCTACTATTGGAGGTGATTTCTTAGGGAAAAAGTAGAAGTTCTGCACAAAAGTATTTGTGAGTAAGAGATACTGATGACGTTGGTCGCGGAGGAAGTTGGTGAGGCCGCGTTCTCAATCAATAGATAGAAATCCTCATAAATCCTGCCTCCTCAAGAAGTCATCGGAAGGCCATTCACACGGCCGGACCTCCATGCAAAAGCGAGGTAAATTAAATTTGGGCTTCGCTCTTCTTCCTTTTGTTTTTCCTCGAGCTTCGGCTCGACGAGCCCCTCAAAAATTTCTTCATTATTTCTGAAACAATCTGAAATTTTTAGTAACTTCAAATAAAAGTGAACCAACTTCAATTAAATTGATAGCAACAACTCCCACAAGTGCCTAGGGCCTATATCAAGCATTAGAACTACTTGGAACCATATAAATTTGACATGCAAGCTCAAGAACATGGTCACCTATGCAACACAAATTTGCAATGAATAAAGCACTAGAACAAAAAATAATTGGACCAATGGAGGAGTCACATACCAAGGAACAATCTCCCCAAGCAGTTTTGCAAGAGGTGCTTTGAGCAAGGAGATCAAAAATCGCAACAAAAGTGGCTGGAACACGAGCTTGAGTTGGTTTTTCGGGTTTGTGTGAGACAGAGGAAGAAGATGGGTGCAGGGATAAGTGGAGGAGGGCCACCATGGGCCCACGAGGCGGGGCGCGCCCAGGGGTAGGGCGCCCTCCACCTCGTGGCTGTGGCAGCTCCCATGTAATTTTTGCACAAGAATCCTCAAATATTCCCTAAAAAATCATATTAAATTGGCATGGCATTCGAGGACTTTTATTTTCGGATATTTTTATATTGCACGGATAAATCAGAAATGCAGACGGAAAAATACTATTTTAATTTATTTCTACTAAAGAACAGAAAATATAAAGAGGGTACAGAAGGTTGTGCTTCTAGTTTCATCCATCTCGTGATCATCAAAATGAACCCACTAACAAGGTTGATCAAGTCTTGTTAACAAACTCATTTCGAATAATCACGGAACCGGAGAAATTTCGAATAACACTAAGTTACCTCAACGGGGATATGAAAATCCCCAACAATAAGAATATCATACTTTTTCTTGACAGTAGGGAGAGGAAATTCAAAACCTCCAAATATAATCGATGGAATTTTTCCAATAGAGTTGATACTATGAACTTGTGGTTGTTTCCTTGGAAAGTGTACCATATGCTCATTACCATTAACATGAAAAGTGACATTGCCTTTGTTGCAATCAATAACAGCCCCTGCAGTATTAAGGAAAGGTCTTCCAAGAATAATAGACATACTATCGCCCTCGAATATCAAGAATAACAAAGTCCGTTAAAATAATAACGCTTTGCAACCACAACAGCACATCCTCACAAATACCGACAGTATAGCAGTTGATTTATCAGCCATTTGCAAAGATATTTCAGAGGTGTCAACTTATTCAAGTCAAGTCTACGATATAATGAGAGAGGCATAACACTAACACCGACTCCAAGATCACATAAAGCAGTTTTAACATAATTTCTTTTAATGGAGCATGGCATAGTAGGTACTCATGGATCTCCAAGTTTCTTTGGTATTCCACCCTTAAAAGTGTAATTAGCAAGCATGGTGGAAATTTCAGCTTCCAAAGATCTTTCTTTTATTTGTAACAATATCTTTCATATATTTAGCATAAGGATTCATGTTGAGCATATCGCTTAATCGATACGCAAAAAGATGGGTCTAATCATTTCAGCAAAGCGCCAAAATCCTCATCATCCTTTTTCTTGGATGGTTTGGGAGGAAAAGGCATGGGTTTCTCGAACCCATGGTTCTCTTTCTTTACCATGTTTCCTAGCAACGAAGTCTCTTTTATCATAACATTGATTCTTTGATTGTGGGTTATCAAGATCAACAAAGAGTTCAACTTCTACATCATTATCATTACTAGGTTGAGCATCATCATGAACATTATCATTAACATTTCCACTAGGTTCATGTTTATTACCAGATTGTGTTTCAAAGATCGCATATAGAGATATCATTTGGATTCTCGTGGTTCAAAGAATAGGTTCACTAGAAGTTTGCACGGTTCTATCATTTTTCTTTTTCTTCCTTTTAGAAGAACTAGGCATATCAATATTATTTCTCCGAGAATCTTGCTCGATTCTCTTAGGGTGGCCTTCAGATACAAAGGTTCCCGAGTCATTCTACCAGTTCTAGTAGCCACTCTAACAAAGATAATCATTTTTCTTACTATTCATTTCATTAAGCACTTCTTTTTGAGCTTTAAGTACTTGTTCTACTTGAGTGGTAACCATAGAAGCATGTTTGCTAACAAGTTTAAGTTCACCTCTAATATTAGCCATATAATCACTCAAGCGCTTAATCATAAAGGTATTCTGTTTTAATTGTCTACCAAAATAAGCATTAAAGTCATCTTGCTTAAACATAAAGTCATCAAACTCATCCAAGCAATCGACTAGCAATTTTAGTAGGAGGGACTTCACTTTATCATATCTATAGAGAGAATTTACCTTTACTACCGTGTCGGGATATCGGAGGTTCTTCAAGAATAAGTAATTGAGATCATATACTTCTTCAACAAAGCGTAAATTAAGACCATGCATTTCTTCAATAGGGGTAAATTCTTAACATCTTCAGCTTTAATACCTTTTTCTTTCATGGATTTCTTTGCCTCTTGCATATCTTCGGATCGAGAAATAGAACACCTCTCTTCTTCGGAGTTGGTTTAGGAATAGGCTCAAGAATTGGCTCAGAGCTGGCTCGGAGTTGGCTCAGAGGTGCCCAATTATTTTCATTTGTCAACATATTATTCAATAAAATTTCAGCTTCATCCGTGTTCTTTCCTAAAAGAGAACCAACACAACTATCCGTAATCTCTCAAAGCATCGTTTAGTCCATTATAAAAGATATCAAGTATTTCAGGTTTCTTAAGAGGATGATCGTGCAAAGCATTATAACTTGAGAAGCCTCCCCAAGCTTGTGGGAGACTCTCTTCTTCAATTTGCACAAAATTATATATATCCCTCAAAGCAGCTTGTTTCTTATGAGCAGGGAAATATTTAGCAGAAAAGTAATAAATCATATCCTGGGGACTTTGCACACAACCAGGATCAAGAGAATTAAACCATATCTTAGCATCACCCTTTAATGAGAATGGAAATATTTTGAGTAAATAAAGGTAGCGCGATCTCTCATTATTAGTAAACAGGGCAGCTATATCATTTAACTTAGTAAGATGTGCCACAACAGTTTCAGATTCATAGCCATAAAAAGGATCAGTTTCAACCAAAGTAACTATATCGGGATCAACAGAAAAATCATAATAATCCTTATCGGGAACACAAATAGGTGAAGTAGCAAAAGCAGGGTCGGGTCTCATTCTATCTCTAAAAGATTATTTACTCCATTTAACTAGCAACCTCTTAAGTTTAAGTCTATCCTGGCAAGCAAGAATAGCTGCAGAAGATTCAGCATAAAAAAGATAACCCTCAGGAATAGCAGGCATATTTTCATCATCACTTTCATCATTGTATTCAGTTTCAATATTTTCTCTTTCTCTAGACCTAGAAATTTGTTCATCTAGAAATTCACCAAGGGGCACATTAGTATCAAGCATAGAAGTTGTTTCATCATAAGTATCATGCATAGCAGAAGTGGCATCATCAATAACATGCGACATATCGGAACGAATAGCAGAAGCAAGTTTAGGTGTCGCTAGCTTACTCATAACAGAAGGTGAATCAAGTGCAGCAGTTCCTTACCTCCCCTCGTAGTTGAGGGATAAATTGTTGTCTTAGCGTCTTTCAAGTTCTTCATAGTGTCCACCAGATATAAATCCCAAGTGACTCAAAGAATAGAGCTATGTTCCCTGGCAACGGCGCCAGAAAAAGGTCTTGATAACCCACAAGTATAGGGGATTGCAACAGTTTTCGAGGGTAGAGTATTCAACCCAAATTTATTGATTCGACACAAGGGGAGCCAAAGAATATTCTCAAGTATTAGCAGCTGAGTTGTCAATTCAACCACACCTGGAAACTTAATATCTGCAGCAAAGTGTTTAGTAGCAAAGTAATATGATAGTGGTGGTAACGGTAACAAAAGTAAAGACAACAAAAGTAATGTTTTTGGTATTTTGTAGTGATTGTAACAGTAGCAGTAGCAACGGAAAAGTAAATAAGCGTAAACCAGTATATGGAAAACTCGTAGGCACCGGATTAGCGATGGATAATTATGCCGGATGCGGTTCGTCATGTAATAGTCATAACATAGGGTGACACAGAACTAGCTCCAGTTCATCAATGTAATGTAGGCATGTATTTCGATATAGTCATACATGCTTATGGAAAAGAACTTGCATGGCATCTTTTGTCCTACCCTCCCGTGGCAGCGGGTCCTATTGGAAACTAAGGGATATTAAGGCCTCCTTTTAATAGAGAACCGAACAAAGCATTAGCACATAGTGAATACATGAACTCCTCAAACTATGGTCATCATCGGAGTGGTCCCGATTATTGTCACTTCGGGTTGCGGATCATAACACATAGTAGGTGACTATAGACTTGCAAGATAGGATCAAGAACACACATATATTCATGAAAACATAATAGGTTCAGATCTGAAATCATGGCACTTGGGCCCTAGTGACAAGCATTAAGCATAGCAAAGTCATAGCAACATGAATCTCAGAACATAATGGATACTAGGGATCAAACCCTAACAAAACTAACTCGATTACATGATAAATCTCATCCAACCCATCACCGTCCAGCAAGCCTACGATGGAATTACTCACGCACGGCGGTGAGCATCATGAAATTGGTGATGGAGGATGGTTGATCATGACAACAGCGACGAATCCCCCTCTCCGGAGCCCCGAACGGACTCCAGATCAAGCCTCCCGAGAGAGATTAGGGCTTGGCGGCGGCTCCGTATCGTAAAACGTGATGAAACTTTCTGTCTAATTTTTTTCTCCCCGAAAGCCAATATATGGAGTTGGAGTTGGCGTCGGAGGGCCACCAGGGGGCTCACGAGGTAGGGGGCGCGCCCAGGGGGGAGGGCGAGCCCCACCCTCGTGAGCAGGGTGTGGGCCCCCTGGTCTTCATCTTTGGCGAGGATTTTTTATTATTTTTTTCTAAGGTGTTCCGTGGAGTTTCAGGTCATTCCGAGAACTTTTGTTTTCTGCACATAAAACAACATCACGACAATTCTGCTGAAAACAGCGTCAGTCCGGGTTAGTTCCATTCAAATCATACAAGTTAGAGTCCAAAACAAGGGCAAAAGTGTTTGGAAAAGTAGATACGACGGAGACGTATCAAGTCTCCACAACTCCTTTCCGACACACACCGATCGATAAACCTCTCCAGCGATGCCTGCCTACAGCATACACACACAGCTTCAATCTCCTCCTTTATGTGTCCTTGCCTCGTGTCTCTCATATGGTCAGACACACGTGTAAACTCTCGCCCCTCTTTTCATCGATCTCACAACCACACACTCCTCCCCCTATCTAGCTAGTAGTTGGGCCTCTCGCACCACCTCCTAGCTCCATTCTCTCTATCTATCCGTCTCGCCAGGGCCTTATTTGCCTCTAACAAATGGACGTACACCGACCGATCTCTCGCTATACATATAGCCAGCTAGGTCCTTATAACTCGTTTTTACCCACACATCGATCGATCTACCTCATTAGTTGTGTCTCTCCCTTTCCTCCGACAAACAACAATTGATCTACCGATCTAGTTAGGCTTGCTTACCAAACACATGGTTCCCCTTCATCATCCATGGATGCGTCCCGACAGATCTATCACGCACAAGCACACACGTAAACACATCCCCACTCTTATTGATAACATTGCGCTTCCACCTCGCTTTGTCTAGTAGGCCTCTCCCAACATCTCCGAGAAGCAACTCCATCACCCATCCAGCACTCTACCCTCTCCTCCCTCCCTCCCTCTCTCTCTCTCTCTCTCTCTCTCATCCCATCATATTTCCCGTCCTTCAGTTATGTATGGATGTCGACCGATCTCCCTCCAGACATAGCTGGGTCTCTCCTTCTCAACACATATACGAGTCGTTCTACCTCTATAGTTAGGCCTCTGCCTACCCCTCCCCCCACACACACCGATACATCAAGCGCTCTAGTCATGTCTCCCTACTACCTTGGTTATAGAGATTATATCATATTGTTTGGAATATATATGTCCTTTAGTAGATTTCAATATGAACTACTAGTACATACTCCAAACACTGATGTATATAGACGTATTTTAGAGTGTACATTCACTCATTTTGCTCCGTATGTAGTAGCACTCTCCCTCGCCCCTCGACCCTCGCCAACGTGGTGGATGTGCAACAATTCATTCGGTCTCATATAGCCAGAACGATATATACTGCACTACCATTATTGCTCGACTTCCCGAAGAGGCGAAGAGCCAATCGCAAGGTTAATATTTTGGAGATGCCAAGCGCAAGGTTAGTAGGTGCCGCGTCATTTATAAATAATTTTTTTCTTCAGTGGCACGTACGCAATATGATAGGTTCATATGGAGAGAAAAGGAAACCGCTCCACTATATACATAGTCAGGACGGGCCAGCCTACACGGTTTCTTGCTGGGGTTGCTCTCTTCACTCGCACAAAACGACTGTGGCCACATCTCTAACATCCCGGCGGATCACGTCCGCTTGGGGAAAGGGTGGATGCTTAGTGTAGATGCGGTGGCCGTCGCCGACGGCGAAAACCCACTGTCGGCACGTCCTATCAGGGGTCCCCGCCGTTCTCTCTCACAAAGCCGGTGAGGTTGCCTTCGCCCCTTGCTCACTTTGCGCGACGTGGGCGCTTGCTGCCTCCCGCCACCCTCCTCAAGGTTGAGCTACGCCCCTCGTGTACAACTCCCTTTACAGCCGGCTTGCACCATCGCTCCAGCTGCCCACATCACTCCCTCGTGGATATTTCTCTACTTCTTTGCCCCGCACATACCGATACCTCTCTTGGCTTCTACGCATCGTATTTGTGTTGAGTTTATGTCTCATGAACTAGTCCTAGTAATCTTATTCTAATCACGCTTCTTCAATTTCTTTGCCACAGTGGATGCTCATCTCGATTTTGGTGAAACTGCACAAAATGATCCGATGGTCAAAAGGTTGCAAACTTCATTTATTAGGAAGCTCGAACGTTGCCAAAGAAATTGAAGCCTGGTCAGGTTCACGGTTCAAGGGCTAGGGACTGCATGGATCGTTTTTTTCTTTAGCTGCCTCTGCTCCAAAATAAGTGTCAACTTTAGTAGTAGTACAACTTTGTACTAAAGTTTGCACAAAGTTGAGACACTTATTTTGGAACGGAGGGAGTACATATTTGCTATGATCTGTCAATCATTGAGATGCAATAGCATGCATGCTAGTCTCCTTTGTATTTGATGAAATGTTGCAACGGGCAACCTTGGACGCAAGATACATGTAACAGGAGCTGGAAGCTTCATAGCATTGTACAAATTTATCTCGCTGATAAATTACAGTACGTACTAGTACTTCCTCCGTTCCTAAATATAAGTCTTTGTAGAGATTTCACCATTAACCACATGCGGATGTATATAGATGCATTTTAAGTGTAGATTCATTCATTTAGTTCCGTATGTAGTTCACCTTGTGTAATCTCTACAAAGACTTATCTACTAGTAATAGCTAGCCCCCACTACTAGGAATTCTCTATCCTCTCCTTGATCCACATCATCAAAATTGACGTAGCCGTTAGATGAAGTAAATCAGTCATAATAGCCGTTTGATCTAGACGTTGAGAGGCTCCGCACTAAGCCACATGCAAGCATGCAGAAATACCGTGGCACATGCATGTGAGTGGGTTTAAAATCACATCAACATGTCTGCATGCAAGCATGCACCGGTAGCATGCATGTTGAGAACTAGGACGGGGTCGAAATGCATTTTATTCTTAGTATTAAAAAAGTATTGTCCCATTAACATGTCAAAAAGAAAAATATAATCCCATTATGCAGTAGGAGTTGGCTGATCTTTTTTCCGTACGTGGGATGATCTAAATGATGATGGGAGTTTATTTAGTTTGGCTACCACATTTGTCATGCGGTTATAGATTTTTTTAGTTCTATGAAATCGATAATTTTGCGCAGAGAGATATATCGCTGTTCCACGGCAACGCGCGGGGACTCATCTAGTAATATTTAGGAACGGAGGGAGTACTATGTAAAGAGTTAGGTGTCGCGCGGTGATAGTGTGAGGTGGGCCATGTAATCACTGAGCCTGCGTGTTTTCACTGCTCTTGCACTCCTCCGCTGTAAGAATGGAGAAAATTGTAATCTACTACCTCCTTTCGCCGAAAGCGTGGGACATCCAGCAGTCCTACCACCTCAAGAATAAAGACCAATGAGCCGTCAAATCACATAGACCCAGCGAAGAAGTTGACGGACGAAGCAACCATCACTCTTGCGCCAAGTGAGAGGTCGTGTCCGCTCTGCCCGGCATGAATGCGGCACTGATTTTTGGAGCGGCACTGACTGCTTTGGGCGGGAAGCCTGCAGGCGATGGAGGGGCTTTGGGTGGGCCAGGCTGGTCAAGAGCGGCATGGCAGCTGTCCACATGTCCCTACCGAACACGCCTGAAACGAGAGGATGCACCACTCTCATGGCTAAAATCATACACTACACACCATATCTCCAGAGGAGTAGGTCGATCTGTCGACTCTCTAACACACACATGCTGTTAAACACACACACGCACACGCACGCACCTTGGTCCCGTTGCACCTTCTAACGTGACTTATTACACCTAGACAGAGGGAGTAGTAAGTATACGAGATACGGTGGCACACTGACTTAAGTCGAATACAAGTGCCCAAAATTTGTGTGCATGTTATAACAAGGATTCACTTAAAATAGTACGTGAGCGAACAGAGGGATCAATTGGACAGTGTTCCCGAGCAGTAGCGAGATGTGTGAGGTAGTAAGATACACCGCTGGCGCTTTTAATTTTTCTTATTAATTTGTTTGTTTCACCCTCCGACCGGTGGGACCCAACGTATTACGTGGAGAGAGGTAAGGTGACTAAGGCTGCATTATTTCTACACCACTGTGGATAGTCTTACCACCAAAGCCACATGACACGATTATGATTGAAATCCTAATGACTCCCACACACAAAAAAAACACGGCATGCCTGTCACACTAATGCAGGAATGTATAAAGGTTATTTTCCTCTCGTTGAACATAACGGGAGGGTTGTGTAGCTGGTTAGCCTATTCGCCATCAAACTTGAGGTCTCGGGTTCGATAACTACACTTGAGCATAATTTTTGCCAGAGGATTCTTTGACTGGTCAAAATGTTTTCTAGGGTTTGCACGCTTCACACTCTCTCTCAAGATATATATACACGCTGGAGCCTCAGCCAGTAGTTGCTCTCTTCACACTCTCTCGCCTCTCTACTGGAGCCTCGCCGCTTGTAGTTGCTCTCTTCACACTCTCTCGCCCTCTCCGGATCTAAACAAGACTTTGTTGGCCTCTCTCTCCCCTCACTGCTGCTCAAAGAGTCGACAGGATCCGTCCACCGGGAAGGGAAGGAGGCTTAACGCTGTCGCCGTCGGCGAGGGAGGGAATCCACTACCGGCGCTGCTGTTCACTTTCCACCCAGCGACGGCGTGGGAGGGCCTCCGACCCCTTCTTCTTCGCAGCCGTCCCGTCGCCCACCGAACCACGCCCCAAGAACCTTAAGGTATATTTTACTTACTCCACATGCATTGCTCTAGCTGCATGTATACCATGAATCTAGGACGTGGTTCAAAGAGGAAAGGAGTGGGGGAAAGTTGTGGGAAAAGTTGTATATAGCATGAATCTAGGACGTGGTTCAAAGAGGAAATGAAGGGGGAAAGTTGTATAGCATGAATCTAGGACGTGGTTCAAAGAGGAAAGGAATGGGGGAAAGTAGTGGGGAAAGTTGTATCGCATAAATCTAGGACGTGATTCAAAGAGGAAAGGAAGGGCGAAAGTACTAGTTCAAAAGGAAAGGAAGGGACAAGGTCAGAGAGTTTGACCAGACTAGATTTGTCACGCTCACATAGGAAAGGTGTCTAAAGATAACAAAACTGGGACCAACACAAATATGCTCCTTGGTTGTTTGTTCTTTGTTGCAACATATTGTGCATGACCACAAGACATTGGTAGATGCACATGGTGCTGGAAAGGCCCACCGCCTCGCAACTCATTAGCTGTTGTTAATCTAAGGCCCTGCTTGGTTAAAACTCCCTAGTCCCTACCTGCTTGGTTCCAGGACTAAACATGGACTAGAGGTTATTAAATGACATGATAAAAGACCATGTTACCCCTAGTAATGAACTAATAGAAACAAGGTGCGATGCGTGGCAGGGGCAACTGTTGTAAAAGTCCCAAAAGACTCCCTCGGGTCTTCTTTCTTTAGTCCCAAATGCCCACTTTTAGTCCCGAAAAGTCCCTCCTGTTTGGTTTAGATGTGACCGACACGGAGTTTTTTAGTCCCTACACCAAAATGTCCCTCGTAAACAAACACCCTCGATAATGCCACTGGAAAATTGATGTAATGCCACGTTAAAATCAAATTACATGTTTAACGAATTTTATTGTTAATATAATCTCTATGTTAATATTAATCAATGCCACCGCTTGAGAAATGCTACCGTCTTGCTTTCTTTCCCATTTAGATAAGGTAGATGCTTCTTTTGTTGGCTTCGTGTCATCCACCGTTATTGACCACTAATTGTTTCCTTTGCACCTCTGTAAACAGGTTATCTACTTCACCTCGTTGCCATTGTGACCTTTTGTTGCACCGCACAAAACACTTTTGTTTTAAGAGTGTTTTGTGCAGTTCAACCAAAATGTCACAATCGACAATGTTGCTTGATTGCTTGATCTTAGTGGAACTGCACTAGAGGAGATCTTACTTCCTATCCGTTAAGGCTAATTTGGTTCAGATCTTCTTCTTGTGAGTTGTTTGAATTCGCATCATGAGAGGTCAAGATTAGCCTTCTTTCACATGATTCTGCAGTGTGCTTTCATATGTTGTGTTACTTGTATGATAATGTTGCTTGATTTTAGTGAATGCACAAATGGAGACAAGACTTCCAATCAGATGTGCACCGTAATATCCCATTGAGGTAAGATAAGGATATTTCACAACTGTTGGCCTATATTTTGCCACTTTCATCGAAAATTAAGTTTAGTACTATACTTTTGCTCCCTAATTGACATGCCAAATCTTACATTGAAGGCAAAGCTTGTCTCGTTATTGAACCAAGTGATGAAGGGAAGAACAAGCGGAAGAAAAACAAAATCAACTCCGTGTTGTAATGAAGCATCGAACTGTGATGACACAAGTAATGATATAGTTTTGCATCTTAATTTATTGCTATGGCTGGAACGAGCAATTGTTTTGCCACCGATTTGATGCCATACGTAATTATCTCTACTTGTGCAAACAGGATCTTCTTTGAAGATACCATATATTTTAGTGGAACTTCACAAGAAGATGTTGGAAACATTAAACTAATCGAGGAGTATATAGTAAGCGTGGCCACCCGTAGATAGCAACAGATGGTTCCGAGAAGTGCTTCATCCGTATGCTCTACACAATCGGCCTCGACAAATGTTGGTACTCACCCACCGATTTCATCCATATGATTGAGCTTTGTCATCTCTATTGGTGTTGTGCTACTGCTTTGATCTTGTCATGAAAAAGTGGTATTGTCCTTGAGAAGTGCTTCATCTGTGTTGTTTTAAATATTTCCTTTCCTTTTTTTCGAGAAAACAGGGATCATCTTCCTCTGAAGAAGAATATGGAGTACGTGAAGTGACTAGTTCCGATTATGCCAGGATGAAGAAGCCCTGTCTATCTTCTCATAAGAAGGAGCAGTTGAAGGATGGTTACATTACTCCCCACAAGACCAAACTAACTTCAGCTCACAAGGGCTGACAAATCTCCATTTTTTGCTGTGATGCGAGTACAATGTTGTTCTAGGATTCTTTCGGTGAGTTCCATTTTCTAAAAGTGTGCTCTACATGGACCATGTATGTGCTCGTTGAAACTGTCAATTCATAGTACAGTTTGCTTTATACTAATCACTTTTTGTATTTGTGCAAACAGGGTGCTCACTTGATTTCAACGGAACTGCACAAAATGTTCATGAATACATCGAATCATTCATTTCCACCACAAGAAAGGAGGTGCCCATAAGTTCAAGGCGTTGCAACATATAATGGCGAAATCATAAAAGCTACGCTGAATTTGGTTGATTTTGGTGGAACCGCACAAAAGAACAGCTGGTTTATTTAGCACGAGGTGCCATGTCAATGTCCGAACGATGGCAAACCCTGCCCATTCCACAATCGTAGGCATTTGATATTTTGGAATGGGACAACCTTGTCAAATTTTGCTCATTGATTTTAGCAAGATATGCGTTTGATATTTTCGAATGGGACGCCCTTTGCTGTCAGCAGCAGCGATTAATTTTTTCTTTATTCTTTATTTGTGAAGTAAATATTGCCTCTGACATGTGAGTCGCTGAGATGCATAATCATCGATTGTTTTGAATGTTCTCTATGAATTGCCAGGCCTATGTGTTTGATTGCAATGTACAGAAACGCTAAAAAGATGCTCAAACTCTTTGTACTCCTTCTGTTCCTTTTTACTTCGCACATTGTGAAAGTGCATAATTTTTGTATAAGATTGGTCAAAGTAGAGATACTTTGACCGCATAAAACTTGTATGCGACTAGAAAGGACCGGAGGGAGTACATGTGAAACTGCTGCAAACGTGGTGATCACCCTGGGAATAATGCTAGTACGTATTGTTTTGCATGTTCATCCAATGCCAGTGATACAGGAATTCGAACTAATTGAAATAAATTCATTCATACACGGTCGGATTTCATATAAACATGCTGGATTTCATTACATTTCATACATTCTTCAACTAAAAAGGGGTGTTTGTGGCCGCATGCATCTCCCAGATGCAGAGGCCGGGGGTCATCCTCCTTTTCAAAAAAAACTAAAAAGGGGTGCGCTGGAGGTATAATTAATTAACCGGTTACCCATCTGTGTCCCGCTGAGCGAAAGCGAAGCTTGAGGATTTAATGCAGTGCAGTGCAGAATCGACATGTGGCCTGTTGGGCCCACGTGTCGATCACCAACTACACCAGCGATTAAGTAAAGCAGCGTTCTTCTCCAACAGCAGCTCTCCGACTCACGCTGCCGCCAAGAAGCTAACCGCCGTCAATGGTCAACCCACCTAGCTTGGCTTCAACCGGAGGGTAGCAGCGGTGGCCTTACTTGGACCCGAGCGGCGGCGACCTACCGTGTTCTACTCTCCTTGTTTTCTGTGTGGCGCGGCCTCGTTGGCAGCGGGGCGGGGCCTCGGCGGAGCCGGCGATGTCCTCTATCTCGTTGCCGGCGAGCGGCGCCTCAGCGGAGTGGTGGAAATCCTCCCCACGTTGATGGCAGGGTGGGGCCTCGGCTGAGTCGGTGATGTCCTCTGTCTCGTTGTTGGCGGGGCGGGGCCTCGGCGGAGCCGGCTGTGCCCTCTACCTCATTGTTGGCGAGGCGGGGCCTCGGTGGAGCAGGGCGTCGTCGACACCAGTGGAGCGCGGACTCGTCGGAGCCGGCATTGTCCTCTGCCTCGTCCTCGGTCTCGCCAAACAGCGCCTCGCCCGCTTCATCGCCCTCTTTGCTAGCCTCTTTGTAGGCAGCCGCAGCCTCCGCCACCCACATGCGGTACCGCCAGCGCTCGAGGCGGCCCTTGCGGGCGGAGCAAGACGAGTCGGCAGCAAAGCCTCCTGCCCGCCCGCCCACGGTGATCTGCTCCTCCGCCGCAGTGCTCCCCGGAGGAGATGGTGGTTGTAGGCGGCGCGGCTGCGCCTCCGAACTGCTCCTCACGCATCGCCTCACCTGTCCATATATTGGGCACGGGCCTCGCCGATGGTCATGGTGCAATGCACCGGCGAGGATGGCGCGGAGGAGGGGGTTGGTGCCGGATCATCGACTACCATGTTCTCCATTAGGACGTCGTCGTCCTCCGGCTGCCTGCCGGCTAGCCGATCGGCAGCAATGGCTGCCATCTCCTTGTGGTCCGTCGTCCGCCTGTCTCAAGAGCGCTGGAGCGCGAGGAAGCCATGGTGGGCGAGTAGTGGTGTGGACAGGAGAAAGGGAATGGATGCGATGATCGCGCTATGGCGGGCGCAGCGCTTTATATAGCAATGGTGGGCGGGCGGAGGGACGGACGTGTGGCGCCGAGTAGCCGCCTCGGCAACCGTGTATCATTAATGTGCGGCAGATGGACGGACGGACGGCACTTGTGTCGTTTGAAGGCGAGCAATCACCGCACTGAAGCGGGCGACCGCGCCGACTATTTCAAGCGGAAGATGCGCGGCGCAGTAGATGACTTTACTTGGATAGGATGACAATGGGGACCCACCAGTCCATAGCCTCACGTCGCAAGTGCCTCCTTATTATATATATAACTATAATTTATTTTGCTTCCTCCTGGTTTCTCGACATCACGGTCCCACACCATTTTAACCTATGTACTCTAGTCAATAAACGAGAGAATTGCACAAGAAGCGGCCGATACCGGGACCAAGCAGCTCGAGCAGATTTGTGTTTTGAGGTGTGAGCACCGCAGATTTTTTCGATGTTTACCCCAGATATTAATTTTTCTCCTCTGAACAACAACGAAAACATCGCTGCAGTATTAATCAAGGGGTCTGGGCCTGCCTAGCCCAAGCCGATATCCAGCCCAGATATTAATTTTTTCAAGTCGATAATGGCTAGCCCAAATATACTTTTTTAGGAATACCTGTGCAAGGTCAAGTTGTTATTCACCGCCCACTGGCTGTAAATCTTTCCTAGGAGGGATGCATTAGGCTTGACAAGAAAATGGCTTTAAGAAATAATAAATGGGTGTAATTATAAAAACTAGGTAGTAACTATTAAAAAATGCACCAAACAGTGATTACTTTATAAAATATTATTTTTGGAATATTGTAAATTTTAATTTCATTAATTGTTGCGAGCGCAATGTTTCGTTGGATTTTTACGTAATATAAATTTATATTGAAATTGTATTTAATCTGACTAGAAATTTCGGGATAAAAATATTAGGATCCCATCAAAATGTGGGAAATTTTATTGAATTCTGTTTTGAACGGTTGGTTGAAATGGGCTGTAGTTTTAACAAATTGTAAATGGGTTGTAGTAAATTCCATTAGAATTCAAAAATGGGCTACACATTCTTACAAATCTCAAATGGGCTATAAGTTCTCTGCCACACACTTCTGGCCTTACTAAGTTGACGCGTCCCCTAAAAAAACAGAGTTGACGCGTATGCAAGGCTTTGTCAACTTATAGTCAACACACGGTTCTAGCAAAGAAGGCGTTGGATGTCCATCCAACCGATGCCGTCTTCTTCTTCAATGTCGGATATTCTAGCTTCACCGAACAAAAATGATTCCTCCCCGACATCCGGGCGCACCATTTCGAAGTCGACCAGGCCTACTAAGTTGACGTACCAAGGGCTTTGTCAACTTAGTCAATAATAAACGACTCTAGCTGCAATGACCATACGATGTCCATCCAACGGCCTTCGTGCTTCTTCAACCTCTGGTCTTCTTGCTCCAAATACCAAAGCAGCGCCGGTCGTGTCGCCTGCTCCTGCCTCCCGTGGCCGGCTATGCTGCCGCGGAGGCCTCACCGCCCCTACTACTCCCACCGTTGGCCAGGCCATCCCTCCACTCACCCACACCCCCTGTTATTCTCACAGCAGCACAACCGAACCAGTGAACCCTCATACTCCTCTTCGCGTGTGCATCCACTGCCGCGTCTTCCCCGGCTCCGTGTTGTCCCCTTCCTAGGCCTCACCGTCGTCCACCGCCGTGGTGCTCTCAGCGCGGTGTGGTCAACGTTGTCAAGGAACGACTTCCATTGGACGTGGACTGTACGTGGAGTGACTGACAGCTGGCTCCACGGCAGCCACAAGGAAGTGCCTCCTTATTACGCGCAAAATAATTATTCCTCCACCTGATAGCGGGGAACCACCGGACGGGACACCGTATTTCGTGAAAAAAATGATTCGCCCCCTGACTGCTGGGACCCATGAGCTACATCTTCGCACGCAAGGAAGTGCGTCCAAAAAAAAACAATTTGCCCCCCTGACTGCTGGGACCCACCAGCTACATCTTCGCACGCAAGGAAGTGCGTCCGAAAAAAATGATTCTCCCCCCGACTGTTGGGACCCACCAGCTACACCTTCGCACGCAAGGAAGTGCGTCCGGCAAAAAACGATTAGCCCGACTCTGGGACCCAAAGAGCTACACCTTCACACGCAAGGAAGTGCGTCCGGGAAAAAAAAACAATTACTTCGCTGCTCGGACCCAGCAGCTACACCTTCGCACGCAAGGAAGTGCGTCCGGCAAAAAAAAAAAAGCGATTCACCCCGACATTGCTGGGACCCACCAGCTACATCTTCGCAGCAAGGAAGTGCTCGGCGGTCAGACCCACCTGGTCGAAGCGTCGTGGCGTTGTCATCCTGGTCGCGAACGATATGCGTACATACCGGTCGATGTAGAGGCGCCGCACGCGTCGTAGTAGAGGCGGCACGCGTCGTAGTAGAGGCACGCACGTAGCATGTACACGCACGCATAACGCCAAGGTGCAAGAAAGAAAATACGCCACGTATGTGTACATACGGCCGGGGTCTCGAACGCCTAGTCGCGCATACGTACGGCGAGGGCTCATGTTCATGGGGAGGCAACGAAATGAGTCGTGTTCATCGGGAGGCAACGGAACGCGTGGGAGCCAACCGGCTTGGACGGAATAGGCGATGGAAACGAGGCCTGGCGTACCGCAGAACGGAGGAAACGGCCTTGTGTTCGACCGGCCACGTTCGGAACGGGGTCCTGTTGATCGGGAGGGGTGTGGCGTACCGCAAAATGGAGGAAACGGACCTCCTACGGTCAAACGGGGTCCTGTTGATCGGGAGGGTGTGGCGTATCGCAAAAGCGGAGGAAAGGGACCTCCTACGGTCAAACGGGGTCCCGTTGATCGGGAGGGTGTGGCGTCGCAAAACGGAGGAAACGGACCTCCTACGGTCGAAACGGGGTCCTGTTCATCGGGAGGGTGTGGCGTGCGCAAAACGTGACTCCACGGATACTGTTCATCTCCACCGTCGACCTCCTCCAGCCTCCACGGGCTACCGTCGACCTCCTCCAGCCTCCACGGGCTCCTGCTCATCCAGCCTCCACCGCGCTTCTCCACCGGCCATCGCTCAACCACCCTCCACGGGCTCCCTCCACCGCTCTCTGCTCATCCAGCCCTCCACACCACGGGTCCTGTTCAACCACCCTCCACGGCCACCCTCCACCGTCTCACTGCTCATCCAGCCCTCCACACCACGGGTCCTGTTCATCCAGAGGCAACGCCACCGCCACTTTATCATCCAACCTTGAGTTAACAGCCATCGATCGGTCGCCGGGTTCGATGAACGCGTAGCTGCGCAGCTGTCGCGCGGGTTCGCGAGCCCAACGCCTCGCTTCGGGTTGATTAGAGCCAACGCCGCACACACGCCAGCAGCGTACGTGTCACGAGAAAGCAGCGCATCGCTTCGCCCCCGACCTCCCACCGCTACCGCAACTCCCGAAATTTTCCTACCCTCGCTTCAACCACGGTTTTTCCGTCATGGACGGCCCAAAGAATGTCATGCAGCTGCGTCTCCGCCCGCCTGTGACGAAAAGCCCATTTTCTATCATGATTTTTGTCATAGAAGTAGGAGCCCACCACATCTATGATGATACCGGTTCTGCCACAATTATCGTCATAGAAGTGTCATATGTATGATGAAAAAAAAAATTGCTCGCCCAAAATGTCACGGATGTGTCTTTTTTTTGTAGTGCAAGTTGCTACTGGACCTCGTAGGTCGAACAGAGCACGTTCCGCACCAGAGTGGTATGGTAATCCTGTCCTGGAAATCATGTTACTAGACCATGACGAACCTACGAACTATGAAGGAGCTATGATGAGGCCAGATTTCGATAAATGGCTTGAGGCCATGAAATCTGAGATAGGATCCATGTATGAGAACAAAGTGTGGACTTTGGTGGACTTGCCCAATGATCGGCAAGCCATTGAGAATAAATGGATCTTCAAGAAGAAGACAGACGCTGATGGTAATGTCACCATCTACAAAGCTCGACTTGTCGCGAAAGGTTTTTGACAAGTTCAAGGATTGACTATGATGCGACCTTCTCACCCGTAGCGATGCTTAAGTCAGTCCAAATCATGTTAGCAATTGCCGCATTTTATAATTATGAAATTCGGCAAATGGACGTCAAAACTGCATTCCTTAATAGATTTCTTAAATAAGAGTTGTATATGATGCAACTAGAAGGTTTTGTCGATCCTAAAGGTGCTAACAAAGTGTGCAAACTCCAGCGATCCATCTATGGACTGGTGCAAGCATCTCATAGTTGAATATACGTTTTGATGAGGTGATCAAAGCATATGGTTATATACAGACTTATGGCGAAGCCTGTATTGACAAGAAAGTGAGTGGGAGCTCTGTAGCATTTGTAATATTATATGTGGATGACATGTTGTTGATTGGAAATAATATAGAATTTCTGGATAGCATAAAAGGATACTTGAATAAGAATTTTTCAATGAAAGGCCTCGGTGAAGCTGCTTATATATTGGGCATCAAGATCTATAGGGATAGATCGAGACGCTTAATAGGACTTTCACAAAGCACATACCTTGACAAAGTTTTGAAGAAGTTCAAAATGGATCAGTCAAAGAAAGGGTTCTTGCCCGTGTAACAAGGTGTGAACATGAGTTAGACTCAAAACCCGACCAAGGCAAAACATATAGAGAGAATGAAAGTCATTCCCTATGCCTCAATCATAGGTTCCATAAAGTATGCCATGCTGTGTACCGGACCTATTGTGTGCCTTGCCATGTGATACGTCTCCGTCGTATCTATAATTTTTTATTGTGCCATGCCAACATTCTACAACTTTCATATACTTTTGGCAACTTTTTATACTATTTTTGGGAACTAACATATTGATCCAGTGCCCAGTGCCAGTTCCTGTTTGTTGCATGTTTTTGTTTCGCAGAATATCCATATCAAACGGAGTCCAAACGGGATAAAAATGGACGGAGATTATTTTTGGAATATTCGGAGAATATGGGAAGGAAAATCCACGCGAGACGGTGCCCGAGGGAGTCACAAGGCAGGGGGGCGCGCCCCTGACCCTCGTGGGCCCCCCGTAAGGCGGTTGATGCCCTTCTTTTGCCGCAAGAAAGCAAATTTTCGGAGAAAAATCTAGGCGAAGGTTTCAATCCAATCGGAGTTACGGATCTCCATATATATACGAAACGCTGAAAGGGCAGAAAACCAGAACGCAGAAACAGAGAGAGACAGAGAGACAGATCCAATCTCGGAGGGGCTCTCGCCCTCCCATGCCATGGAGACCAAGGACCAGAGGGGAAACCCTTCTCCCATCTAGGGAAGAGGTCAAGGATGAAGAATAAGAAGGGGGGCCCTCTCCCCTTTCTTCCGGTGGCGCCGGAACACCGCCGGGGCCATCATCATCACCGCAATCTTCACCAACAACTTCACCGCCATCATCACCAACTCTTCCCCCCTCTATGCAGCGGTGTAACCTCTCTCTTACCCGTTGTAATCTCTACTTAAACATGTTGCTCAATGCTATATATTATTTCCCAATGATGTATGGCTATCTTATGATGTTTGAGTAGATCCGTTTTGTCGTATGGGTTATTTGATGATCAAGATTGGTTTGAGTTGCATGTTTTATTATTGGTGCTGTCCTATGGTGCTCTCCGTGTCGCGCAAGCGTGAGGGATTCCCGCTGTAGGGTGTTGCAATACGTTCATGATTCGCTTATAGTGGGTGGTGTGAGTGACACAAGCATATACCCGAGTAAGTAGGTTGTTGCGTATGGGATAAAGAGGACTTGATGCTTTAATGCTATGGTTGGGTTTTACCTTAATGATCTTTAGTAGTTGCAGATGCTTGCTAGAGTTCCAACCATAAGTGCATATGATCCAAGTAGAGAAAGTATGTTAGCTTATGCCTCTCCCTCAAATAAAATTGCAATAATGATTACCGGTCTAGTTGTCGATTGCCTAGGGACAAATAACTTTCTCGTAACAAAAAGCTCTCTACTAAAACTAATTTAGTTGTGTCTTTATCTAAACAACCCCTACTTTTCATTTACGCGCTCTTTATTATCTTGCAAACCTATCCAAAAACACCTACAAAGTACTTCTAGTTTCATACTTGTTTCCGATAAAGCGAACGTCAAGTGTGCGTAGAGTTGTATTGGTGGTCGATAGAACTTGAGGGAATATTTGTTCTACCTTTAGCTCCTCGTTGGGTTCGACACTCTTACTTATCGAAAGAGGCTATAATTGATCCCCTATACTTGTGGGTTATCAAGACCTTTTTCTGGCACCGTTGCCGGGGAGCAATAGCGTGGGGTGAATATTCTCGTGTGTGATTGTTTGCTTTATCACTAAGTAATTTTTATTTGTTGTTCTTAGTTGTTTTCTATCTTTAGTTATGGGTAGGGAACGCAAAATACCAAAAAAATTAGTTGTACCTACTGAACCAATGGTTCAAGAACCACTCAAAATCTATCACACTCCTGAAGCTTATTACTTGGATCATTTTCGATCCCTATGTGCTCGTGCTGAAACCCCAACAAGCTTAGTTGAGGGAAAATCTTTAGATGAGCATGCTTGTTGTGTGCGACACCGTATATCTGAAAAAGGGAAACTTTTACTGGGTCAAATTCATCGTTTGCAATGCTATGCTTGGAATTTATGTGAAGTATATGATTTTACTTGTTGTCTGAAAACCCTGAGAAACACCTTCCCTATCAATGTGAGTTTAGTGATTATGGAATCGTATGTTCGTGTGCTAAGGGTGTTTATAATTACTATGATGTTCAACAAATTGAAGAATTTGTTGCTTTTAAGGGTGCTTACGAAATTGCTTCTTTGATTGAAAAGTATGATGCTACTCTTTACAAATCTGAAAATTTTGCCATACTTAAATATTGCTATGATAATTATGCTTCTAATGCCTATGTTGAACCATATATTGAGGACTACTCTGCTTCCAAAAAGAGACTAATATTTTACAGGAGTCTATGGAAGAATAAATTGATGAAACTATGAGCTCATTGGATGAAAAAAATGATGAGGAGAGCGAAGAACAAAAGGAGGAAGAGCGGATTAGCTACCCGTGCCCACCTTCTAGTGAGAGTAACTCTTCAACTCATACATTGTTTAATTTCCCTTTGTGCTTACCGAAGGATGATTGCTATGATGATTGTTATGATCCCGTCAATTCTTTTGAAATATCCCTTTTTGATGATGCTTGCTATGCTTGTGGCCATGATGCCAATATGAATGATGCTTATGGAGATGAACTTGCTATAGTTCCTTATGTTAAACATGAAATTTTTGCTATTGCACCCACACATGATAGTCCTATTATCTTTTTGAATTCTCCAAACTACACTATATCGGAGAATTTTGCTCTTATTAAGGATTATGTTGATGGGTTGCATTTTACCGTTGCACATGATGATTTTGATGAATATAATATGCATGTGCTTGCTGCTCCTACTTGCAATTATTATGAGAGAGGAACTATATCTCCACCCCTCTATGTTTCCAACACGATAAAATTGCAAGAAACTGTTTATACTATGCATTAGCCTTTACTATGTGTGCATGAATTGTTCTTTATGACACGCCGATGCATAGGAAGAGAGTTAGACTTCGTTGTTGCATGATATATGTTGCTTTGTGCTCACTACTAAATGCCAAATCATTGCTAATTAAAATTGGCTTTAATATACCTTGGGATCCGGGTGGATTCACTACTTGAGCACTATATGCCTAGCTTAATGGCTTTAAAGAAAGCGCTGCCAGGGAGACAACCCGGAAGTTTTAGAGAGTCATTTATTTTTGTTGTGTGCTTTTATATATTTTAAAAAATAAAATAAAGAGGGGAACCTAAAAACTTTTTCAAAAAGGAAAGTGAAAGTGAGAAAGACAAGCATTGTTGAAGTGGGAGCTAGCCTTGAACTTTGTTCATGCTCACGGAAACTTTTTGAATCTTGATTACAGAAACTTTGCAATAATAATAATTATCCCCTTGTACAATTCCATTATATTATAAAAATAATGTGCCAAGGTTTGCCTTTAGGATGTATACAATGCTTGTTGGTTTGTATGGTGCAGGACAGAAACTTTGGCTGTAGTGCTCGATTTTACATTTGTTACTGGAACGTCAAATGGTTCTGATTCTTTTCTGCAATGTCTTTCTAAACAAATTTTTTATTTTTCATAATTTTTGCAGAATTTTTAAAGTATCATAAGTATGGTGAATGTTCAGATTATTACAGACTGTTCTGTTTTAGACAGATTCTGTTTTTGATGCATAGTTTGTTTGTTTTGATGAAACTATCAATTTATATCAGTGGATTAAGCCATGGAAAAGCTATATTACAGTAGACACAATGCAAAAACAAAATATTAATTGGTTTGCATCAGTACTTATAGTAGTGATTTGCTTTATTATACTAACGGATCTTACCGAGTTTTCTGTTGAAGTTTTGTGTGTATGAAGTGTTCGATGATCGAGGATGTCTCGATGTGAGAAGAAGGAAGATAGGCAAGAGCTCAAGCTTGGGGATGCCCAAGGAACCCCAAGTAAATATTCAAGGAGACTCAAGCATCTAAGCTTGGGGATGCCCCGGAAGGCATCCCCTCTTTCTTCAACAAATATCGGTATGTTTTCGGATTCGTTTCGTTCATGCGATATGTGCAATCTTGGAGCGTCTTTTGCGTTTAGTTTTCACTTTTCTTTTATGCACCATGCTGGTATGAGATAGTCCTTGGTTGATTTATAGAATTCTCATTGCACTTCACTTAAATCTTTTGAGTATGGCTTTATAGAATGCTTCATGTGCTTCACTTATATCATTTGAAGTTTGGATTGCCTGTTTCTCTTCACATAGAAAACCGCCATTTGTAGAATGCTCTTTTGCTTCACTTATACTTGTTAGAGCGTGGGCATATATTTTGTAGAAATAATTAAACTCTCTTGCTTCACTTATATCTATTTAGAGAGATGATAGGAACTGGTCATTCACATGGTTAGTCATAAAATCCTACATAAAACTTGTAGATCACTGAATATGATATGTTTGATTCCTTTCAATAGTTTTGCGATATAAAGATGGTGATATTAGAGTCATGCTAGTGGGTAGTTGTGGATTAGTAGAAATACTTGTGTTGAGGTTTGTGATTCCCGTAGCATGCACGTATGGTGAACCGTTATGTAACGAAGTTGGAGCATAAGGTATTTATTGATTGTCTTCCTTATGAGTGGCGGTCGGGGACGAGCGATGGTCTTTTCCTACCAATCTATCCCCCTAGGGGCATGCATAGTAGTACTTTGCTTCGAGGGCTAATAAACTTTTGCAATAAGTATATGAGGTCTTTATGACTAATGTGAGTCCATGGATTATACACACTCTCACCCTTCCATCATTGCTAGCCTCTTCGGTACCGTGCATTGCCCTTTCTCACCTCGAGAGTTGGTGCAAACTTCGCCGGTGCATACAAACCCCGTGATACGATACGCTCTATCACACATAAGCCTCATTATATCTTCCCCAAAACAGCCACCACACCTACCTATCATGGCATTTCCATAGCCATTCCGAGATATATTGCCATGCAACTTCCATCATCATCATATACATGACTTGAGCATTTATTGTCATATTGCTTTGCATGATCGTAAGATAGCTAGCATGATGTTTTCATGGCTTGTCCATTTTTTGATGTCATTGCTGTGCTAGATCATTGCACATCCCGGTACACCGCCGGAGGCATTCATATAGAGTCATATCTTTGTTCTAGATATCGAGTTGTAATATTGAGTTGTAAGTAAATAAAAGTGTGATGATCATCATTATTAGAGCATTGCCCCAGTGAGGAAAGGATGATGGAGACTATGATTCCCCCACAAGTCGGGATGAGACTCCGGACGAAAAAATAAAAAAAATAAAAAAGAGAAAGGCCAAAAAAAAGAGAAGGCCAAAAAAAAAAGAAAAAAAGAAAAGAAAAAAACCAAAAAAAAAGAGAAAAAGAGAGAAGGGGCAATGTTATTATCCTTTTACCACACTTGTGCTTTAAAGTAGCACCATGTTCTTCATATAGAGAGTCTCTTGAGTTATCACTTTCATATACTAGTGGGAATTTTCATTATAGAACTTGGCTTGTATATTCCAACGATGGGCTTCCTCAAATGCCCTAGGCCTTCATGAGCAAGCAAGTTGGATGCACACCCACTTAGTTTCAGTTTGAGCTTTCATACACTTATAACTCTAGTGCATCCGTTGCATGGCAATCCCTACTCCTCACATTGACATCAATTTATGGGCATCTCCATAGCCCGTTGATTAGCCGCGTCGATGTGAGACTTTCTCCTTTTTTGTCTTCTCCACACAACCTCCATCATCATATTCTATTTCACCCATAGTGCTATATCCATGGCTTGCACTCATGTATTGCGTGAGGGTTGAAAAGGCTGAAGCGCGTTAAAAAGTATGAACCAATTGCTCGGCTTGTCATCGGGGTTGTGCATGATTTGAATATTTTGTGTGGTGATGATGGAGCATAGCCAGACTATATGATTTTGTAGGGTTAACTTTCTTTGGCCATGTTACTTTGAAAAGACATGATTGCTTTATTAGTAGGCTTGAAGTATTATTGTTTTATGTCAAATGATAGACTATTGCTTTGAATCACTCGTGTCTTAATATTCATGCCATGATTAGATTATGTGATCAAGATTATGCTAGGTAGCATTCCACATCAAAAAATATCTTTTTTATCGTTTACCTACTCGAGGACGAGCAGGAATTAAGCTTGGGGATGCTGATACGTCTCCGTCGGATCTATAATTTTTGATTGTTCCATGCCAATATTCTACAACTTTCATATACTTTTGGAAACTTTCTATACTATTTTTGGGGACTAACATATTGATCCAGGGCCCAGTGCCAGTTCCTATTTGTTGCATGTTTTTGTTTCGCAGAATATCCATATCAAACGAGTCCAAACGGGATAAAAACGGACGGAGATTATTTTTGGAATATTCGGAGAATATGGGAAGGAAAATCTACGCGAGACGGTGCCCGAGGGAGGGACGAGGCAGGGGGGCATGCCCCACCCCCCTGGGCGCGCCCCTGACCCTCGTGCCCCCCCCCCCCGTAAGGTGGTTGATGCCCTTCTTTTGCCGCAAGAAAGCAAATTTTTGGATAAAAATCTAGGCGAAGGTTTCAATCCAATCGGAGTTACGGATCTCCATATATATACAAAATGGTGAAAGGGCAGAAAACCAGAAGGCAGAAACAGAGAGAGACAGAGAGACAGATCCAATCTCGGAGGGGCTCTCGCCCCTCCCATGCAATGGAGACCAAGGACCAGAGGGGAAACCCTTCTCGCATCTAGGGAGGAGGTCAAGGAAGAAGAATAAGAAGGGGGGCCCTCTCCCCCTCTCTTCCGGTGGCGCCGGAACACCGCCGGGGCCATCATCATCACCACAATCTTCACCAACAACTTCACTGCCATCATCACCAACTCTTCCCCCCTCTATGCAGCGGTGTAACCTCTCTCTTACCCGCTATAATCTCTACTTAAACATTGTGCACTACGCTATATATTATTTCCCAATGATGTATGGCTATCCTATGATGTTTGAGTATATCCATTTTGTCCTATGGGTTATTTGATGATCAAGATTGGTTTGAGTTGCATGTTTTTTTATTGGTGCTGTCCTATGGTGCCCTCTGTGTCGCGCAAGCGTGAGGGATTCCCACTGTAGGGTGTTGCAATACGTTCATGATTCTCTTATAGTGGGTGGCGTGAGTGACAGAAGCATATACCTGAGTAAGTAGGTTGTTGCGTATGGGACAAAGAGGACTTGATGCTTTAATGCTATGGTTGGGTTTTACCTTAATGATCTTTAGTAGTTGCGGATGCTTGCTAGAGTTCCAATCATAAGTGCATATGATCCAAGTAGAGAAAGTATGTTAGCTTATGCCTCTCCCTCAAATAAAATTGCAATAATGATTACCGTTCTAGTTATCGATTGCCTAGGGACAAATAACTTTCTCGTAACAGAAAGCTCTCTACTAAAACTAATTTAGTTGTGTCTTTATCTAAACAGCCCCTACTTTTTATTTACACGCTCTTTATTATCTTGCAAACCTATCCAAAAACACCTACAAAGTACTTCTAGTTTCATACTTGTTTCCGGTAAAGCGAACGTCAAGTGTGCGTAGAGTTGTATCGATGGTCGATAGAACTTGAGGGAATATTTGTTCTACCTTTAGCTCCTCGTTGGGCTCGACACTCTTACTTATCGAAAGAGGCTACAATTGATCTCCTATAATTGTGGGTTATCACCATGGATTTAGTAAGGAGGTACAAGAGTGATCCAGGAGTGAATCACTGGACAATGGTCAAAATTATCCTTAGAGGACTAAGGAAATATTTCTCGGTTATGGAGGTGATAAAGAGTTCATCATAAACAGTTATGTCGATGCAAGCTTTGACACCGATTCGGATGATTATGAATCTCAATCTAGATACGTATTGAAAGTGGGAGCAATTAGCTAGAGTAGATCCATGCAGAGCATTGTAGACATAGAAATTTGCAAAATACATACAAATCTGAATGTGACAGACCCGTTGACTAAACCTCTCTCACAAGAAAAACATGATCACACCTTAATACTCTTTGGGTATTAATCACATGGCGATGTGAACTAGATTATTTGACTCTAGTAAACTCTTTGTGTATTGGTCACATGGCGATGTGAACTATGGGTGTTAATCACATGGCGATGTGAACTAGATTATTGACTCTAGTGCAAGTGGGAGACTGAAGGAAATATGCCCTAGATGCAATAATAAAGTTGTTATTTTATGTTTCCTTATTCATGATAAAGGTTTATTATTCATGCTAGAATTGTATTGATCGGAAACCTAAATACATGTGTGGATACATAAACAAATACCGTGTCCCTAGTGAGCCTCTACTAGACTAGCTCGTTGATCAAAGATGGTTAAGGTTTCCTAACCATAGACACGTGTTGTCATTTGATAACGGGATCACATCATTAGTAGAATGATGTGATGGACAAGACCCATCTGTTAGCTTAGCGTAATGATTGTTCAGTTTATTGCTACTGCTTTCTTCATGTCAAATACTTATTCTTCGACTATGAGATTATGCAACTCTCGGATACCGGAGGAATACCTTGTGTGAATCAAACGTCACAACGTAACTGGGTGATCATAAAGATGCTCTATAGGTATCTCCGAAGGTGTTTATTGAGTTGGCATATATCGAGATTAGGATTTGTCACTTCGAGTATCGGAGAGGTATCTCTGTGCCCTCTCGGTAATACACATCATAAGCTTGCAAGCAAATGACTAAGGAGTTAGTCACTAGGTGATGTATTATGGAATGAGTAAAGAGACTTGCCGGTAACGAGATTGAACTAGGTATGAAGATGCCGATGATCGAATCTCGGGCAAGTAACATCACTATCACTAGAAAAAAAATACACTTCCGTGATGATACATGTTTGTCACAGTAGGTTACATTTTCTGTCATGCATGTACATCCATGACGATTTTATGACAGAATCAAGATAGTCATACCTGTGTTGTCATAGAATTGTTCCATGACATTACCAAAATTATCATCACGGAAGTGTCCACTTCCATGACGATAAATGGCGCGTCATGGAAGTGCTTTCATCAAGGGTAACCGACACGTGGCATCCACCGTAACGGTTCGCCGTTAAGCTATCGGGTCCGGTTTTGGATCCGATAACCCGTTAACAGGCCTGACCAATGGAGATTTTCCACGTGTAAAATTCTCAACGGCCAGAGGAACCACGTGTCGACTCACCGTTGGGACAGATGTCATCCACTCAATTGACAAGAGGCGCCTATGATACGTCTACACATGGCACGGCCCAACAGAGGCCCATTCCGGTGAAAAGGCCGGCCTGTTTTACTTGGTCAAAAGGTAGCGGCCCGGCCCACGGAAAGCCTGTTAACGGCATGTTCGTATATAGCCCATTTACGACCCGCTAACTCACGGCCCGTTACGGCCTATCCGAATTAAGCCCAGTAGATTCATCTGGGCCGTCCAATATGATTCCAGCCCGTTGTAACTTCTGGCCCATGTATGGCCCAAGACGTCTTTCGGCCCATATGAGGCCCTTTGTAACTCTTGTCCAATAAATGGCCCATGGTGAAACTGGCCCGTAATGAAAAGTGTACCGCTTTATGCCCATTAACGACCCATTATTCCATTGGCCGTTTCCAACCCGTGTTATATTTTGGCCTTCTCAGGGCCCATTTATTCTTGGGCTCATCTCCAGCATTCGGTTACTTAAGGCCCGTTACTGGCCTTTTCTGCTTGTGGGCCAAATTCAACCTGTGGTTATAGTCGGCTTGTTTGTGACGCGTTAATTCATTGGGCCATTGTTCATAGCGTCATCAATTACGGCCGATTAACGACGTCCCGTCATGGTCGGCCCATGAACGGACGATTCCAACTCTAGCCCGTTTACGGCCCATAATGCGGTCTGTTATTGGCCCATGTTTGGCCAATCGATCTTACGGCCCGTAGAAGGCCCATTGATGCTACGTCCCGTAGAAGGCCCATTATTTCTATGACCCGTAAAGGCCCATTGTTTCTACGGCCCGTAGAAGGCCCATTGTTTCTACGGCCCGTAGGAGGCCCATTGTTTCTATGACCCGTAAAGGCCCGTTGTTTCTACGGCCCGTAGGAGGCCCATGGTCACTGTAGTAACTATGTAGCCCATGGTTATTGTGGCCTAGTTTTTAAAAATAGGTTACTCCGGCCACTAGCAAACCGCAGAAAAAGAACTACACTGACTACAAGCAAACAAATAAACAAGATAACAAGGAAATAAATAAGCAAGCAAATTTTGCTAGGCTATCACGGCTATTACACATATTACATCCACTGGGCATCAAAGTTCGCCACCGTGCAAATATAGGAACAAAGCGAGATATCACATACATTTGGTTGTCAAAGTGGCGACCGAGTGCAAAGAAACGCCACAGCAAAACAAGTCTAGAACTGAAACCACTTCAGAAGAGCTCAAGAAACAATATCCTGGGTGCCCATAATGCTGGCAAGATGCCAAGCTTATTAACTTTCTCTTGTTTGGCGCTTAAATCCTGCAGCGCTTGCTGTTGCACCAGAAAGTATGCATCTGAATTCTGCAGGGACTTCCTCAGTCCTTCGGCTTCGTGTCGCAACACATCTGATCGATGTCTTTCAACGTGAATTTGAGACTCAAGAAGACAAACTGATTCAGGCAGCGAGTTCGAAGAGCTTGTGCCAGCAGTAGTGGCCAGTAACTCAAACACTACATCAAGACAGGAATTTTGGGTTGTCTCACTTCGTCAAAATAGTTTTTATCAGCTTTCTTGGAGACCAACAGGGATGTCTCACTATCTTGAACCTTATCTACATTACTTCCTTTACTATTGCATAACGGGGGTACTCTTCTCCAATATTTTGTCCGCATTCTAAAAGAGAAACAAGCAGACACATCACATGTTTACCATGTTGTATATGATCTCATTTTGGTAAATCAGTTCAGTAGTAAAGTGGACATGATAACAGCATGAAACAAACATATATCTATGTACCATGGTCACCGTATGGTCTATATCATTCTAGTTTTTGTTGCCAAATCAAGATAGAGACACAGTTCAAATAATATATGTTTAAGACAAAGTAGAATAGATAGAATATAAGTGTGGGAAACTACAGAGCAATAACAACACTTGTAATGTGCATGACATGAGAACATAACTATTTATTCAATTGAAACTGAAATCAACACAGAGCAAGTTACAACAACAAACCAGTTAAAGAAACATGTTTAAAACATACCTGTTGCGCCATTGGAGTTTCAATTCCATCCTTCAAATTTGAAAATAGTTGGTATGAGTAAATACAGTGATGCAAGAGCAAAGGAGTATGAACCATAGCTACAGGAACTTGACCTGAGATCAATTCTTCTTCTGCTTTAAGCGTTGAGTTGGGATTCAGAGTGGTGGTCCTCGTGCTTTGGGAACTGCAGTTCCCTTACTAACTGCTCGTGTTTGGGTGCTGTGTGGCGGAGACAGTGCTGTGTCAACTGGAACTGGGTTACTATCTGCTGGGGTTGGGGTTAGAAGGGTTGTAGCTGGTTCTCTGTCCAACTGGTTAGGGGTACAATCTGCGGGGGTCTGGGTTATGTGTGGTGGGGCTGGTTCTTGGGCAAGTAAAACCGTGGTTCTATCTGCATCGACTAGTAGCACTATCTTTTCTGAAGATCGTGTTGTTACTCCCTTAGATACTGCCATCACCCTCTCCAATTCAAATGGCTGATAAACAAGAAAAGTAATTGAATGTACAGACATTTTATGATAGACAGGTGCAATGGATAGTGGGGAATAAAAGAGGGCATGAAATAATTCACATTTATGTTGTCTAACCAAACAGGATATCATGACACAATTTCACATATATGATGGCTAACTAAACATGATAGCATGACACAATTTCACATATATGATGGCTAACTAAAAAGGATGGAAAGACGTAGTTCAAAATATGATGACTATGTAAACATGATGACATGATATAACTATATAATGTATTTATTAAATAGGTTGGCATGCCATAATTCACATACATGCCGCCTATGGAAATATGATAGCATGATATAATTCATGGATAGAATGACATAATTCAAAATATGATGACTGTAAACACTAAACATGATGAGATGGTATAACTATATGATGTCTTTATTAAATGGGTTGGCATGTCATAACAGATAGATGCTGTCTATGTAAACATGATGGCATGATATAATACAAATATATGATTTATATACTAAGCAAGTAAGCAGATGGCAATCGCATATATGATGTAAAAACTAAGTAATGCAAGACAACATGCATGACATGAGTAATATAACCCTGCCAAGTTTGAGCATAGATCTCAGGGGGGAAATAGGACTGGTCATCTGTCTCTGAATCCTCCTCTGAGGAGCTATCTATAACCAGCAAGACGTCTGCTTCAGCGGTTAGCATTGTCTGCTCTGAACACCTTGTTTTCACTCCAGATACTTCCATCACCGCTTCAAATGGCTGATGCACAGGAAGAGTAGTTGAATATACAAACATTGTCGACAAATGGAACATGTAATACAAAAAAAGGATAGCATGATATACACATATATGATGATTGGCTAAACAACATGGCATTGCATAATTCACATATATAATGTCTTGCAACAAGATAACATTGCATAATTCACATATATAATGTCTTGCAACAAGATGGCATTGCATAATTCACATATATGGTAATTAGACACTAAATAGGTGGCATTCACACAAAGCATGTCTAAACTAAGCAAATGACATAGCAATGCAGGACACCATACACACGATATGAGCAACATAACCCTGCCAAGTTAGAGCATACACCTCGGGGGGAAATAGGACTGGTCATCTGCCTCTGAGTCCTCCTCTAAGGAGCTATCTGTAACCAGCGAGATATGCGCTTAGTCAGATAGCATAGTCTGCTCTGAAGACCTTGTTTTCACTCCAGAATTTTCCATCACCGTGTCAAATGGCTGATGTGCATGAAGAGTAGTTGAATGTACTAACATTGTTGACAAATGTAATACGTAATAAAAAAGGATGGCATGATATAGTTCACATATAAGATGACTGGCTAAGCAGGATGGCATTGCAAAATTCACATATATGATGCCTGGCTAAACAAGATGGCGTTGCATAATTCACATATACGATAAATAAACTAAACAAATGACATTCACACAAAGCATGTCTAAACTAGGCAGATGACATATTTGATGTATACAGTAAGCATGCAAGGCACCATATGCATGATATTACCAACATCAGCATGCCAAGTTAGAGCGAAGACCTCAGGGGGTAAATAGGAGTGGTCTTCTCCTTCTGAATCCCCCTCAGAACAGTTACCTTCCTCTTGATTACAATCCGAAATGGGTGGAGGGGGGCTGCCTTTGTGCCCACCATGGAGCAACGTCTGCATGAAATTTTATTGCCACGCAAGGCTCGTGTCTTTTGCTCTACATGTTCAGTTCCATTGTGTACAATAAATGACGGTAGCAACCTGTGGATAGGAATAAAACATAATGAGATTATGTAAAGAGCGCATGCAGAAATCCAGAGTGATGGTAGCAACCTGTGGATAGACCCAAAACCAATGATAGCAGGCAAATAATGGCTTCAGTTAAAAAATACAGATAATGGCTTCTTTACTGTTTGTTTCCCACCCAACATGAAACTCATAGTAGACACCAGAGATTAACCAGATAGTAGATAGATACTATTGATTGCGGCCCCGATATGTACCCCACAACCATTTAAAAACTCAAGTTTGAGCATTAGTTTGGTGCTGACTCAAAGTCTAATCGGTGAACAGGATGATAAAGTAGCATGTAATATTAAGCGATGCATAACGTAAGCAGACTCAAAAGAGTGTGACCTCTCTTTCGGACCCGTGTAGTCCTCGAGGTCATCTGCTCGGTTGATGATGGTAATGCAGTTGTCGTGGCTGCCGGCGGCAGGGAAGAAGATCTGAGGCGGCGAAAGACAGTCTGGAGGCCGGGTCCCTTCTGTGGTGGACCCTTCTGTCATTGGAGCAGCTAAGCTGGGGTGGACAACGATGCAGCAGGAGAGGGACAAACCACACAAGGTTTTCTTTGACACATATCTGTAACATAAGTAATTGTGTAAGGGCTTGTTTGAATTTGAGGACTCTAACAATGCAGGGATAGGAAATACACGGGAATAGGATAGGAATGCACATGCAAAACAGAGAACTACAAAACATAGGATTTCTGTCAATCTGGGTGTTTGGTTCACAAGAATTGGAATATCATAGGATGCAAAGAAGCATGGTGAGATTAAGTCAAACCACAAGAAAATGTACGGTTATAATGCTATTATGCTACTATCTCTTAGTGTTGTGCTTCGTGAATAGGAATTTGAAAAGGAGGACAAGTGGATAATAAAATTCCTATGGTTTTTCTTTCAAGGAGACAATAAAGGAACAAATCCTACAGTTTTCCTTTGCTCCATTCCTTTGAACCAAATGCATGAATAGTAGTACCATAGGAAACTTTCCAATTCCTATGTTTTCCTTCACTTTTCCTTTCAAGCACTGGCGATTCTAGTAGGCAGGCTTGAGCAGGGAAAAGCCTACACTCAAAAAATGTTTTTGTGCTACTTCTACTACTTTGGACCCAGGCCACTGCCCTACTAGCTCAACTCCCAGGCCCATCTACAACTTCATAGCTCAAATGCATAGAAATAAATAATGATGGAGTTCAAGAGAGTCCATCACGGATAGCTAAGTTGCCTGGTACCTCACTGCTTGTCATATAGTAGGAAAAACTAATCGTATTTCACGTTACTACATGTGCTCAGTGGACAAGGTATATAACATGTAGAGTAAAAAAGCGATGCAACAAGTGTACAACCTCTTTGGCGAAGCAATGTCGATCTCAACGAGATTGGGTTGGTCGGTGAGGATGCTCCGAATGATTTGGCTGTCGGAGGAGGCGAAGAAGATCTTAGGCGTCTGGAGATGGAGTGTAGCGACCAGACCCGAATGGATCAAGTCTCTGTGCTCAGGTGTCATCCCTGGATCAGTAATGCTGACACCACACAATACTTCGAAGGATTTATAGCAAAGTAGCAATCACACACTTATTACAACGTTGTCCACAAGGGAACTTATTACAATAATATGGCTTAAGGCCATCTAATAATAACAGCGGAAGGCTTGGAAGATAAGTGAGTCCATCAACTCCATCGGCATCACTGAGTATAGAACCACGACCTAACACCTTACTCGTCGTTCGAAAAGTCTGCAACATGAAAGTTGCAGCCCAAAACGGGTCGGCACATGGAATATCTTGCAATGTAACACATAGAGAGTAATGAAGGAATAAGCCTATACTACATGCATATATGGCTGGTGGTAAAGCTCTCGGTTACATTTTGCATAAAGCTAGTTTTTCCTACAACAAAGGAATAATTTTATTTAACTATCATGGTGGTTGTTAAACATTGAGAATGGTTGACAGCATCCTCAATCCCAATTAAAAGTACTCATCAAAACCCAATAACATTTATTAGAAGTAACATGTTGAGATTCACATGATATTCAAGTACTAGATACTCAAAACGTCCATAACCGGGGACACGGCTAATCATGATTAGTTTATACACTCTGCAGAGGTTTACGCACTTTTCCCCACAAGACTCGATCGCCTCCGCTTGGTTCTCGCACTACATGGTGTTTGAGAAACGGATGACCGAGACACGCCTTTCGAAGCACTAGCACCTTACATGTGGGTAGACCGTACCAACCTACATCCCCTACATCAGCTAGCCTACCCGTAAGAGTTCGCACAACTTACTCAACTATGCCAGAGCCCATATTGGCTTGTGGCTGCACACGGAAGTTTCTAGTTTAAATAATCTCATGATCCCTTAGAGCACGGGTGGCGGTCCAAAGAAATCTGAGCAAGACTGATAGAAACCAGGTGCCTCAATCCACCCAGATGTGTGTTTAGGTTGCCACCTTAGATAAACCATTAATTAACAATCTCACATCTGTCATGGATATTCACTCACCCAATCCACGTCTACTAGCATAGCATGGCATAATAAGCAAACGTAGAAGTAACTCCCAAGGTTTCATAAGTAAAACAGGTATTAGGTACTACCTCAATCTACTTCCCATCCCACAATTTAAGTTGATCCTAAACATGCAAGTTTTTGAGGAATAGGGCTAATGCATAAAAACTGGGTAGTAGAAAAGGTATGATCAAATGTTACTTGCCTTGCTGATGATCCGCGAGACCTAGGGATTCGAAGTAACAAGCGGCGCACTCCGGGTGATCTAACGCAGACAAACAACAAGCATACAATAAGTACTCATCTAATGCACAGGGAAATCTCGAATAAAAGATCTAACCAGAGAGTTCAACTTAAGAACCCTGGTTGCAAAAAGAATCGAATCAAATAAAGCATCGAAGGTCGAAAGTCGAGAGAGATCGACTCGGTTTTAGCAATTTAAAACTTGGTCAAATTCTACAGTAGCAAAACTTTGTTTAAGTGGGTTAGTCGGAACGGCGGTTTTGAAACGAAACTCCAGGCGCTTGAATCACCTGATTCCGATAAACGAGTGAGAAAATAAACTGATTTGAAGATTGGATCGAAAATCGAATTCGGAAAATAACGGATTAAATCCAATTAAAAGAAAAACGACGAACGGTTAACCGAACGGACGTTCGTTAACAGAAACTAACCGACGAACACGTTCATTAAAACGAACGGGTCGGTGAACGTTCACTAAATAATAAAACCGAAAAAATAAAATAAACCAATCTAGGTTTTTTTTAAAAAAACCGAACAACGAAAGAAAAACCGGATCGGTTTTTGGAATAAAACCGGACCGGGGTGGCGCGGCGCGGTGGCTACCTCCGGCGGGTCGCCGGCGGGCTCGGGCTCCGTGGGTCGGCGCGCGGTCGGCGGGTCGGCGGGTCGGGTGACGGCGGCGGGCGGCGGCGGCTTCGCGGCATGACCTGGCCTTGAGCGGCAATGGCGTGAGGGTTGGGGCGGCAAGGCGCGGAGGAGGAGGAGGGGGGGGCTGGGGTTATAAAGGGGAGGAGGGGTCCGGTGCCTTGGGGAGGGGGCACGGCTGGCGTGGCGTGGCCGAGCCGGACTTCAGCGGCGGCGGCGGCGGACTCCTCCAGCGGAGCCCTTGAGGGAGGGGCGGCGGGCAGGGCTCTTGGGCAGTGGGCCTTTAGCCCAGGTAGGCGCGTTTTTTTAAACAAAGCAAGCAATTAAAAATAAAACCAAACAAACTCCAAATTAAATAAAATTAATTTTCCCCGACTCTTAAAAATGAGTCGAACAAAATGAACTTTAAAACGGGGCAAAAATGCATATTTTTAAAATACTCATTTTTTTCCCTAAAGCAAATAAACTTTGAAAAACCAAAATTGATTTATTTATTAAATCTTCATTTTTCCTAAATGTTGGGAAAGTCATACTATTCCCTCTCTTAATTTATTTTTTTATCGGAAAAACTTTTGAAGATAAATAAAGAAATCCAAATGATCCTATTTTCAAAATTTGAGAAATCCCAAATATGAAAATAATGAAATCTCCAACTCTCTCCGAGGGTCCTTGAGTTGCGTGAAATTTTCTAGGATCGAAAAAATGCGAGAAAATATGATATGCATGATGACTTATTATATAACATTCCAAATTGAAAATTTGGGATGTTACAAACCTACCCCTTAAGATGAATCTAGCCCTCGAGATTCGGGTTAACTAGAAAATAGGTGAGGTGGTCCTTGAGCAAAACTTCCTCTCTTTCCTGGTGGCTTCATCTTGATGTGGTGGCTCCAATGAACCTTGCAAAACTTGATAACCTTGCTGCGAGTAACTCGGTGGCATAATCGAGAATCTTGACCGGTTTTTCCTCATATGTTAAGTCATCCTTCAACTGAATTGCTTCCAGAGCCTTGTGTCTCTTAACGGTATCTCTGCTATCTCGGAGTGACATTTCTTGATTTGAGAAGCGTGGAATACATCATGAACTCCCGACAGTCCTTCCGGCAATTCCAGCTTATAAGCAACTTCCCCATGCGTTGCAAAATCTTATACGGTCCAACAAAGCGTGGTGCTAATTTTCCTTTAACTCCAAAACGCTTAACTCCTC
Source organism: Aegilops longissima (assembly GCA_021605205.1). Classification (NCBI taxonomy): domain Eukaryota; kingdom Viridiplantae; phylum Streptophyta; class Magnoliopsida; order Poales; family Poaceae; genus Aegilops; species Aegilops longissima. The sequence goes on along the minus strand of CM038682.1, from coordinate 486,483,161 downwards.
GAGCGGTGATACTCTAAGATATACTCATCTCCAACTTCATATTCAATCACTTTGCGCTTTGAATCTGCATAGCTCTTACATGCAGATGGGCTACCTTGAGCCTATCTCAATTAGTTTAACCTTCGCTCGCACTCCTTAATCAAATCTGGTCCAAACAATGGACGATCTCGGTTTAGTCCCATGACAAAAGTGTCCTGCATCTCCTTCCATCTGAGCCTCGAAGGTGCCATCTTCAAGCTGGTTTGGTAGCTGTTGTTATAAGAAAATTCTGCATCGGCAAATTATCATCCCAACTAGATCCATAATCTTGTGCACAAGCTCTCGGATATCCTCCAAAATCTGATTGACTCTCTCGGTCATCCATCGATGCGTGGGTGGAAAGCTGTCTTGAATTCAATGGGGTTCCCAATGTTTCGTGCAACTGGTTCCAAATTTCGAGGTAAATTGGGTTCCTCTATCGTCTGATGCTCCTCGGAACTCCGTGTAAACACACAATTCTGCTCATGTATATCTTTGCCAACTTAGCACTGCTATAGGTAGTCTTGATCGGAATGAAATGAGCTACCTTCGTTAAGCGATCGACTATAACCCATATCGAGTCATATCTGAGCGAGTCTTTGGCAAACCTGTGATGAAATCCATGCCTAGTTTATCCCACTTCCATTCGGTATCGGCAATGGTTGTAACAATCCTGCTGGCTTCGATGTTACGCCTTTACTCTCGACATACATCGCAAACTGCTACATACTCCGCAATATCCTTCTTCATTCCGTCCACCGAAAGTATTCTTCAAATCCAAATACATCTTGGTATTTCCTGGGTGAATCGAATAGGGTGAATCATGGGCTTCTTGCAAAATCAACTTCCGATCTCCGGGTTATTTGGTACATAAACACGGTCCTCAAACCATAGGGTATCGTGCTCATCCTCACGAAATCCTTTAGCTTTTCCTTTGCTCATTTTCTCCTTTATAGAGGCAACTTCCTTATCGCCTTTTGGGCTTCTCGATTTTGTCCATTAGTGTTGATGAATCTCCAATGCTGCTACATAGCCTCTGGGACTATTTCCAAACATAGCTCTCGAAGGTCCTCGGCTAACTCATTTGGTATCCCTACCATCATTAGGGTATTGACGTGGCTCTTACGGCTCAATGCGTCTGCTACAACGTTAGCCTTTTCGGGGTGATAATGCAATCTCATATCATAATCCTTGATAAGCTCTAACCATCTCCTCTGTCTGAGATTTAATTCCTTCTGTGTGAAGATGTACTTCAAACTCTTGCGATCTGTGTATACTTCACAATGATTTCCAATGAGAAAATGTCTCCATGTCTTCAAAGCATGCACTACGGCTGCTAACTCCAAATCATGTGTGGCATAATTTAACTCGTGAGGCTTAAGTTGTCGTGAAGCATACGAAACAACTCTTCCTTCCTGCATAAGCACTGCTCCAAGTCCTCGACGTGAAGCGTCGCAATACACCTCATAATCCTTGGTCTGATCCGGCAATATTAACACTAGTGAGGTAACCAATCTTTTCTTCAACTCCTGAAAACTTGCCTCGCAGTCCTCAAATCCATATAAATTTGTTATCCTTCTTCAACAATTCTGTCATAGGCTTTGCAATCCTTGAGAAATTCTCAATGAATCTTGGTAGTATCCTGTGAGTCCAAGGAAACTCGAATCTCTCCAACTGTCGTTGGTGCTTCCCATTTAATTACGGTTTCAACCTTGTAGGGTCAATCTGCTATTCCTTCTCCGGATATAACATGTCCAAGAAATCCAACTTCCTTTAGCCAAAACTCACACTTGCTGAACTTGGCATATAATCGGTGTTCCTCGGTTTCTCCAAAACCAATCGCAAATGTTCCTTGTGTTCCTCTTCATCCTTGAGAAAATCAAAATGTCATCAATGAACACCACGACGAACTTATCCAAAAACTCCATAAACACTTTGTTCATCAGGTTCATGAAATAGGCTGGTGCGTTAGTCATCAAATGACATAACGGTATACTCATACAGTCCATATCTCGTGGTAAACGCTGTCTTGGGTATGTCCCGCTCCCGAATCTTCAATCGATGGTACCACGATCGTAAATCGATCTTGGAAAACACTTTAGCTCCTTGCAAGCGGTCAAACAAATCATTTATCATTGGTAGTGGGTACTTGTTCTTGATTGTTACTTCATTTAATCCACGATAATCAACAACCATTCTTAGGGATCCATCTTTCTTCTCCACTAACGATCGGGTGATCCCCAAGGTGAAGAACTTGGGCGTATAAAACCTTTATCCAACAATTCCTTAATCGCTTCTTGATTTCCGCCAAATCTCGTGCGGGCATCCTATATAATCGCCTTGATATTGGTCCTGTTCACAGTAACAGCTCAATCAAAAACTCAATGTCTCTATCCGGTGGCATTCACGGCAACTCTTAGGAAATACATCAGAAAATCCTTTACCATGGTACTTCTTCCCGCACCACTCCTCGATAAGCAATTTACTTGCGTTCTCCTCGGCTCGTGTCGTGATAATGTGCTTGATCCTTCTTCCTTCGGTGTGGTGAGCAAAATTGACTTTGTGGTGCAATCTATGTTCCTCCATACTTTGATAACCAATCCATGCCTAATATCACATCCAATCCTTGGGATTCCGAACTATTAGGTGCGAGGGGAAAACATAGTGTCCAATCCTCAATGGCGGTCGATCACACCATTTACTAGCCATGTATTCTGCTCGGGTGAGGTTACTAGCATGGGTGACCTAAGGGCTTGGGTCGGTAATTTGTACTTATCCACAAATCCCTTTGATATGTATGAATCGATGCACCAAGATGTCGAAAAGAACAAGCTGCGATAAATGACTTAACCAAAACTTACCGATTCTTGCATCGGGCTGATCTTCAACCTCCTCCACATCAATGTGGTTCACATCCCCTCTTTGAAAGGGTTGGGCTTCTTTCGAGCTTCCATTGCCATTTCCATTCGCCTTACGGATAGTCATTTGCATAATGCCCGTCTTGCGGCACTTAAAACAAGTGATGTGACTCAGGTCTACCTTGGATGGTGTTGACGGGTTGGTGCGATTCTGTCCATTGCTTCCTCCATTCCGTTCCCATTCTTAGTGCCATTATGGTTATGCGAATTACCTCCTCCATGGGTATGCTGAAACTGAATTCTGATTTAGGGGTATAACGAGGCTTCACTGAGCTCGAGTTATACTTTCCCTGTCCATACTTACGCTATGCAGTTCTCAATTTGTCTTGCTTCCTTCAATCATGAGGGCTCGGTCTACCAACTCCTGGTAGTTGTTGAAACTTGCTACCATCAACGGCATCTTGAACTCATCATTCAGTCCTTCGAAACTTCTCACCTTAGCCGCATCTGTTAGCGTCATCCGGGGCATAACGTGATAACTTGCTGAAATCATCCACATCTTGCCAACAGTCCTTCCTCCTTGGCGTAAGTTGCGAAACTCACGCTTCTTCATGGCCATGGCTCCTGCTTGAAACATGGGCGGTCTGAAGCTTGTCAAACAGATCCCATGTGGCGGTGTCTCACGGGTAAGTGGCTGTAAAATTCTCCCACCATGCTGCTGCGGGTCCTTCAAGCTGGTGTGCAGCAAACTTCACTCTTTCTCCATCATGCATCCTGCGAGTGGTCAACTCCTTCCTATCTTGCGGAGCCAATCATACTGCTACAATCGGCTCGGTGCTACTAGAATACACCGCGGATTCAGTCTAAGAAGCGAGTCAAGTGATCCGCGGTGGTGGTGGTGGTGGGTTGTTGTTGTTGTTGTTGTTGTTGTTGCCACAGTTACGCACCAATGTTTGAATCAAGGTGTTCTGCTGCTGAATCAATTGGGTGATCTCTGGCGGAAAACGAACCGGGGTCGCGTCTCGGAGGCATCGATGGGTTTAGAAAAGGCGAGAAATTAAGAGTAGAATGGGGTCTAAGGAGAATCACTACCCAAATGCACATGAGCAAATGCACACAAAATCACTTCATTCAATCAAACAAAGGGCTTACAACGATCTAACTATTGCAAAAGTGCGTGTACTATAATGTTTACATGGAGGTAATACTACTAATATGTGGGGACTTCTACTAATTTGAACCGTGGAAGACTCCATGATGTCTGCTCGACCGTCTTCAAAGTCGGGTTCACTTGGATCCGAATCGGTGTCGTCGATGATGATGTAGTTGCTTGGACAGCCGACGTGTTTGTCTTCATTCTTGAGCGCCAATTTCTTCTTGAGTTCTTCGATCTCATACTTAAGATCGTTATTGTGTCTTGCTAGAGCTACGATCTCGTCCATGTAGTCCTTACGTGTAGTCTTTAATTCTTCTTCAAGTTCGATGATCCTTCCCTTTGCATTCTGCAACTCCAGCATATCATTGCACATCTGGTTCTCCTGGCGTCGAATGTGCTGGTTTAACTCCTGGATGAAAGCTGCAATGGATCTATCCTTCTTGGTGCTGACTATCTCCCATTGTTCATCTCGGCGTCCGCAAATCTGGTAGATAGTGTCCTTGAGGTCTTCTTGATAAACTTCTCCAATGCGTCCCATGGTGATATGAGCTGCCATGCTCTTTCCCAGACTCCAAGTTGGTGCACTGAAAACACTATCTATAGGCTTGGTGATTGGGGCGAATGTCCTTCCTGGAACGTGAGCTTGAATCTTCCAAATCTCCTCTTTAAGCAGAGTGGCGTTGAAAGTCCGGTGAAACTTGGTAGTCCAATGTTCGGTATTTGGTGACTTCCTTCAAGTGAAATCCAAAAGGTGTGCCTTCATCTGGTTGGCGTACTTGATCTTCGGCGTCCGTCATCCTAAAGAGTAGAAAAGATGAGGAGTTAGAAAATGGGAAGAGAGTAGTGATCTATGGCTTTAACTTAGTGGTCGGTGTCCTACGGTCGGTGTGTGCTCGATACCATCTCTCAGAGCGACCAGACCCGAATGGATCAAGTCTCGTGCTCGGTGTCATCCTGGATCGATAGTCTTGACACCACACAAGATTTGAAGGATTTATAGCGAGTAGCAATCACACACTTATTACAACGTTGTCCACAAGGGAACTTATTACAATAATATGGCTTAAGGCCATCTAATAATAACAGCGGAAGGCTTGGAAGATAAGTGAGTCCATCAACTCCATCGGCATCACTGAGTATAGAACCACGACCTAACACCTTACTGTCGTTGCGAAAAGTCTCGCAACATGAAAGTTGCAGCCGAAAATGGGTCGACACATGGAATATCTTGGCAATGTAACACATAGAGAGTAATGAAGGAATAAGCCTATACTACATGCATATATGGCTGGTGGTAAAGCTCTCTGGTTACATTTTGCATAAAGCTAGTTTTCCCTACAACAAAGGAATAATTTTATTTAACTATCATGGTGGTTGTTAAACATTGAGAATGGTTGACACATCCTCAATCCCAATTAAAAGTACTCATCAAAACCCAATAACATTTATTAGAAGTAACATGTTGAGATTCACATGATATTCAAGTACTAGATACTCAAAACGTCCATAACCGGGGACACGGCTAATCATGATTAGTTTATACACTCTGTAGAGGTTTAGCACTTTTCCCCACAAGACTCGATCGCCTCCGCTTGGTTCTCGCACTACATGGTGTTTGAGAAGCGGATGGCCGAGACACAGATCTTTCGAAGCACTAGCACCTTACATGTGGGTAGACCGTACCAACCTACATCCCCTACATCAGCTAGCCTACCCGTAGAGTTCGTACAACTTACTCAACTATGCGAGCCCATATTGGCTTGTGGCTGCACACGGAAGTTTCTAGTTTAAATAATCTCATGATCCCTTAGAGCACAGGTGGCGGTCCAAAGAAATACAGGCAAGTCTGATAGAAACCAGTGCCTCAATCCACCCGGATGTGTGTTTAGGTTGCCACCTTAGATAAACCATTAATTAACTATCTCACATCATCATGGATATTCACTCACCCAATCCACGTCTACTAGCATAGCATGGCATAATAAGCAAGCGTAGAAGTAACTCCCAAGGTTTCATAAGTAAAACAGTATTAGGTACTACCTCAATCTACTTCCCATCCCACAATTTAAGTTGATCCTAAACATGCAAGTGTTTGAGGAATAGGGCTAATGCATAAAAACTGGGTAGTAGAAAAGGTATGATCAAATGTTACTTGCCTTGCTGATGATCCGCGAGACCTAGGGATTCGAAGTAACAAGCGGCGCACTCCGGGTGATCTAACGCAGACAAACAACAAGCATACAATAAGTACTCATCTAATGCACAGGGAAATCTCAAATAAAAGATCTAACCAGAGAGTTCAACTTAAGAACCCTGGTTGCAAAAAGAATCGAACCAAATAAAGCATCGAAGGTCGAAAGTCGAGAGAGATCGACTCGGTTTTAGCAATTTAAAACTTGGTCAAATTCTACAGTAGCAAAACTTTGTTTAAGTGGGTTAGTCGGAACGGCGGTTTCGAAACGAAACTCCAGGCGCTTGAATCACCTGATTCCGATAAACGAGCGAGAAAATAAACTGATTTGAAGATTGGATCGGAAATCGAATTCGGAAAATAACGGATTAAATCCAATTAAAAGAAAAACAACGAACGGTTAACCGAACGGACGTTCGTTAACAGAAACTAACCGACGAACACGTTCATTAAAACCAACGGGTCGGTGAACGTTCACTAAATAATAAAACCGAAAAAAAAATAAACCAATCTAGGTTTTTTAAAAAAAAAACCAAACAACGAAAGAAAAACCGGATCGGTTTTTGGAATAAAACCGACGGGGTGGCGCGCGCTGTGGCTACCTCCGGCGGGTCGCCGGGGGGCTCAGGCTCCGTGGGTCGGCGGCCAGGGTCGGCGGGGTCGGCGGGTCGGGCGACAGCGGAGTCACCGACGGCAAGCGGCGGCGGCGGCCTTGAGCGACAATGGCGTAGGGGTTGGGGCGGCGGGCGCGCGAGGAGGAGAGAGGGGGGGCTGGGGTTATAAAGGGGAGGGGGTCCGTGCCGTGGGGAGGGGGCACGGCGGCGGCGTGGCGTGGCCGAGCCGGACTCGGCGGCGGGCGGCGGGACTCCTCCAGGAGCGCGAGGGAGGGCGGGCTGGGCAGGCCGGCCTTTGGCCCAAAGGGCGCGCGTTTTTTAAAACAAAACGAAGCAATTAAAAATAAAACCAAACAAACTCCAAATTAAATAAAATTAATTTTCCCGACTCTTAAAAATGAGTCGAACAAAATGAACTTTAAAACGGGCAAAATGCATATTTTTAAAATACTCATTTTTCCCTAAAGCAAATAAACTTTGAAAACCAAAATTGATTTATTTATTAAATCTTCATTTTCCTAAATGTTGGGAAAGTCATATTATTCCCTCTCTTAATTTATTTTTTTATCGGAAAAACTTTTGAAGATAAATAAATAAATCCAAATGATCCTATTTTCAAAATTTGAGAAATCCCAAATATGAAAATAATGAAATCTCCAACTCTCTCCGAGGTTCCTTGAGTTGCGTGAAATTTTCTAGGATCGGAAAAATGCGAGAACATATGATATGCATGATGACTTAATATATAACATTCCAAATTGAAAATTTGGGATGTTACATGGAGCCCGAGGTACCGCTCTGCTGTGATGGAGGGTTTCATCGTTGGAGCAGCTCCGATGAGTTGTACGATGGCGAGGCTGAAGCAGGATAAGAGAGACAATGTTAACCCGAGTGGAATTCTAATAGCATCTCCAATAGATGATGTAAAATACATAAGTACAAAGTTCTAGATGTAAAATACATCAGCCGCTCATCTATGAACTTAACTGTCGAAACTGAATTTAATTGTCAAAACTGAATTTTGCTGTCGAAACTGAATTTTACTGTCGAAACAGAACACACTAGTAGCAGAAAAGCAGTAGCAGCAGCAGTCGCGCCCAGAGCAGCAACACATGTGAGAGTCGGGGCAGCTGGTCGTGTAGCAGCATCTCGGGTAGCAGCTGCAGGGGCTAGAGGGAGAGCAGGATTTGCTGCTCGTGCAGCAGCAACGCATGCAAGAGTAGAGCAGCAGCACAGGCAAGAGCAAGAGCGAGAGCAGCAGTGCAAGCAAGAGCAAGAGCGAGAGCAGCAGTGCGAGCAAGAGCAAGAGCAGACCAGGCAGGGGACCGAGAGCAAGAGCAGAGCAGTAGCACTAGGGAGAGCCAAAGCAGCAGCATCACCTACTGATGTGGACGTCACCGCTGAGGGAGCGATGCCATGGAGGAAGTGGCCGGCGACGCCGCCGTGGACGGAGCCGCGCCATGTCGGCTCGGGACCGAGCGTCGGCAGCACCGTGATATCGAATCAAGAAGAAAATGCGGCGATTAGTGTAGAACCTCTTTGGTGGCGCCGATTAGGCCTCAGCTTCATCCAAAGAATCGGTGATGATGATGCTCTTCCGGTGGTACAGGTGAAGACGGCGGTGTGGGAATGGAGGTGGCGCGAAAGACGAGAGGAACGTCGGGGCAGCTCCTTGGAGGTGGAGGACGGGTTGGCTGAACTGGCGGGACGGCGAGATCAACGACGAATCCTCATCTGGTGTGGTGGATGAGGGACGTCGAGGTGTTGCCGTGGACGACATCGTCGGGGAAGAGGCTACGGCTGGGTGGCGGACGGGGGATGGTGTGGGGCTTCGCGGGTTTTCGCGGCCTCGGTGTACGAATGGGTTGGTGGATGGGATGGGAGGGGGAACCATGGCTTAGGGACGCGCTTTTCCAAAACATGGGGTTTGTTACGGAAGTACCCCCACCGATTTGAGCTAGGCGGTTCTTTTGATCCAGGGGTATCACGGGCATTTCACGTATCGGGATTTCGCAGAAGGTGGGAGTTTTCGCGCACGTTGTAATTTTGGGATAGCAAGGCGCGGGTTGAGATGGAGGAGTTTTGAACTGTGAGACAAAGATATATCTTAAATATTTCAGGGTAACAAGGCCCGGGTTGAAATTTCCAGACAAGTCTAACGTGTATTGTACCAAATCAATTCACACTTCGCTCGACAAAAAAACAAAAGGAAATCAATTCGCACCACACAAGAGAGTCTAGTCCTGTGTACTGTACCATATCAATTCGCACTACAAATGTCATTCAAAACTTTGAATTCATGTTATGTTCATTTAAAATATTTTGCTACGTGTATAATGCATGCAACCTGTTAGTCAAATGAATGTTTTAGTTCATTCCAAACGTATATACTACCGCTTCAATATGAACTAAATTTGAACATGTCCTCCAGAATCTGATTGACTCTCTCGGTCTATCCTTCAGTCTGCGGATGAAGGGCTGTATTGAACTCTAGCCTAGTACCCAAAGTGTGGCGAAGCTGATTCCAAAACTTTGAGGTAAACCGTGTTCCTCTATCTGATACGATGGTCCTCGAAACTCCATGCAGACATACGATCCTGGTCAAATATATCTTGGCCAACTTCGCACTTGTATAGGTGGTTTTCACTGGGATAAAGTGAGCCACTTTGGTCAAGCGAATCAACTACTACCTAGATAGAATCATATCCCGTTTGGGTTCTGGGAAATCCGGTAATGAAATCCATGCCAAGCTTATCCTACTTCCATTCGTTTATCTGCGTAGGCTGTAGTAATCCTGCTGGCTTCTGAAGCTTTGCTCTTACTCTCTCCGGCATACATCACCTATGACTACATACTCCGCAATATCCTTCTTCATACCAGTCCACCAGAAACGCTCCTTCAAATACAAATACATCTTGGTGTTTCCAGGGCGAATCGAGTATGGTGAGTCATGAGCCTCCTGAAGTATTAACTTCCCGATCTTTGCATTATTGGGCACGTATACACGGTCCTCGAACCATAAGGTGTCGTGCTTATCCTTACGAAAACCTTTGTCCTTTCCTTTGCTCATCCTTTTTTTTACCTCAACAATCTCTTTGTCATACTTCTGAGCTTCACAGATCTTTCCCAGCAATGTAGACTGAACTTCCATTGCTGCAACAAAACCTTTGGGAACAATCTCCAACCGAATTTCCCTGAGATCCTCGGCTAACTCCTTTGGTAATCCTCCGATTATGAGGGTATTCGTCCTTGTTTTCTTTATGGTTGTATCCTATTTCTCCACAAAGCTTGTATGCACAAGGTTTCTTCATATCCTTTCCATAAGGCCTCAACTTCTGGGACACAAGACGAGATCTTTGCAGAGTCAACTTAAATTCTTCCCAAACGGTTACTCCTTGCCATCCATTGATGCTTTGGTACATCCTCTACCAGGTAGTGACACCTCTTTCAAAGCACTCAAGAGCATGCTGGGCCATATTCTTTCCGGCTATAGGGTTATTCTCCATTTGATCCTCCATGTTCTGAATCCATCGGATTGTCTCCAATTGACTCATCGGTCCAGGAAACATGAGTTCATCTCCATTCATCCTTTATTGGGTCCATGGGTTTCGGGTGGGACAAGAGAGATAGAGAGGGATACACACAATACAAACAAAAGTTTTGAAAAGACAGATTTTATTCTGGCTGTAGGAAAAACATCAAACAAATGACAGCTCACAATCGTTGCATCTAACGTAGGGGTATAACAGGGGTTTGGTCTTCTAAGGGTCAATTATCTTCAAAGTCATCAAACTCTTCGATTCTTGTTCATGTCTCCGATGGCTTCTTTCGATCATGCTTGTCCTACTCAAGTTCTTTTGCCAGATCATCTCTATTGTCACAAAGTCTATCATGACGTCCTTTAATATTTCTGGAGTTACGTTCCAACTTCTGGATTTCATCAACCTCGACATGGACCATGATCCTCATCCCTTGATTCGACAAATCTCGGTATCTCGAGGTTTAGCTCCTCCTGCTTGGCTATTTTAATCTTACGGGACCTGGGTTCTTCACGAACTGCTTCCTTGTCAAATCGGCTTCTGCAGATCCACCTAAACTTCTTGATGTAATACTCGGATCCTGGTGATGCACCAGCTATGTTAAAACTGCATGCTTCGCTGACAGATGCTCCTTCGGCCTTCTACCATCCAATTCTTCCATGCATCTGCACGCTTAACTCCGCATGGTGACAATAGCATAGGCGGTTAACAACATCATGGATAGCCATGTTTCTGCTCTTGTCATTTCAATGAGTTATCATTCCATAGTTTATATCTCTTGCCTTAGGGTTTCCTTGACAAAACTTTGAGTTTTTAACTCTCCATGCTCCGGTCTTTCTCCGATACACCTTGATCTCGGGTATTGACAACTTCCATAGTCTGCCAAGTTCCATAAGGGTAGCTTTACTAGGTCACACAAAATCTGGGAATTCTACAGAGTCTTCAACCGTTGTAGTTTCCATTTACACGGTAAAATCCTCTTTATTCCAAATGGTCTTAGTTGTCTGATATCTTATCTCCTTGGAGTGGTCTCATCGGTCGAATCCTCAAGTGGTCAAAAGGGAAAAGGGGTATGGTCTCACTAAAAGGGGATATTTAAATAAGCTCAGAAGGGAAGAGAGGTAAAAGATCTTTTTGAAAATGAAGTTGTAGAGAAAAATCTTTCCTATGGGCTTGTCAGTTTCTAGGGTCACGTCCTACAGTCAACATGTGCTCTGATACCATCTTGTAGCGACCCGACCCGAATGGATCAAGTCTTTGTGCTTAAGTGTCATCCCTGGATCGGTATGCTGACACACACAGTACTCGAGGATTTATTACAGAGGTAAATCACATGTATAAAATAACGTAAATACTATTACCTCAATCCAAAATAGCGGAAGTAACAAGGTTGTGGATTCCCATCAACACCAACGGCAAAGTTGAGTGTAGAAATCGTAACCCTAACGTATCACTTACTCGTCGTAAGATCCTACAACATGAGACGTTGCAGCCACAAAGGGTCAGTACATTGAATGTACTGGCAAATTCACACCATAGAGCAATGATGAATAAAGGCTATCACTACATGCATATTTGGCTCGTGGAGGCTCTATGGTTATAATATTTCCGCGAAAAGCCAATTTTTCCCTACTGCAAAGGAATACATTTATTTAACTATCATGGTGGTTGTTAAACATTGAGAATGGTTGACAACATTCTCAATCCCAATTAAAAATATCATCATTAACCCAACAAAATTATTTAAAGTAACATGATGAGATTCACATGATATCCAAGTACTAGATACTCAAAACGTCCATAACGGGGACACGGCTAACCATGATTAGTTTATACACTCTGCAGAGGTTTGCCCACTTTTCCCCACAAGACTCGATCGCCTCCGTTGGATTTCTCGCACTACATGATGTTTGAGAAACGGATGACTGAGACATAGTCTTTCAGAAGCGCTAGCACCTTACGATGGATAGACCGGTACACCTACTTTCCCCTACATCTGCTAGTCTACCCTGTAAGAATTTGCATGACTTAATGAACTATGCCAGAGCCCATAATGGCTTGTGGCTGCACACGGAAGTTTCTAGCTTGAATAATCTCATGATCCCTTTGAGCCCGGGTGGCGGTCCAAAAAGAAAACAGGCAATCCTGGTCTACCCAGGTGCCTAGACAGGCAATCCTGGAATAACCAGGTACCTCAATCCACCCAGATGTGTATTAATGTTGCCACCTTAAATAAACCATTAATTAACAATCTCACATCTGTCATGGATATTCACTCAAACCCAATCCACGTCTACGAGCATAACATGGCATTATAAGCATATCGTTGAAGTAACTCCCAAGGGTTTGGTAATAAACAGGGCAATAGGTTCCTACCTCATCAACTACTTCCCAATACCCACATTTTATCAATCCTACTCATGCAATGTTTGAGGGTTGAAACTAATGCATAAAAACTGGGTATGAAAAGGGATATGATCAAAGTGTGAACTTGCCTGCAATGTTGATGAAGATGATTCACACTCAAAACTCTTGATAGTTCTACTCGTCACACTCCGGTCAATCTATCATGAGCAAGCAATAGTAACCACACATAAGCAATCACTCAAAAGATCGGAAAGAACGAAGAGAACAACTCGGAAAACATCAAAACCAAAAAAATAACTCTTGCAGCATAAAACAATTTCTAACAGTACCAAAACTATGTGAATTTGGCCTTATCAGAAAGTTTAGGTCAAGAGCTTCGATTTGCAAAAAAAATCAACTCAAACGGAGTTATAAAACTCAAGTTATGATCAAACGAAGTTCAAATTGAAATCTGATCTAATTCAAATTTTAAACTTTTAAAAACATGTTTGAGTTGGGTTACTGGATAGAGGGGATCATAACAAAGAAGTGGGCGTTGGTTTCGTTGGATTTGGACTAACGAGTAAAAAGTTGTGAGGGTTTGAAAACTAGGGGCCGATCTGTAAATAATTATATTCACAGTTAGGTCCCTGATGTAAAATAAACAGAAAAGGGAAAAACTAGACGATGAACGTTCGTTACGAAGTCCTAATGAACGAAAACATTTGTTGAAACTACCTAAACAGGCCACGTTCGCTAAATAAAAACGAAACGGTTTATATAAGAAAAACCGATCTAGAGGATAAACCGACTAAATAAAATAAAACCGGGCAGTTTTATCTGCTTTACCGGCTCGGGCGAAATAAACCAGCGGCGGACGGATCCGGCCAGCGACGAACTCCGGCGCGGGCGTTGGGACGGCGACGACGTCCAGCGAGTGCGGGCGACATCGGGGTGGCGCGGTGGCGGCGCGGCGGCAAGGCGTCTCGATGGCGCGGTGGAGCAAAGCGGCATCGGCGGATCTCGCCGATGGCGGCGCAGCGAAGCAGACGCGGCGGCGAGATCGGAGAGAAGCGGCGGCGCGAGAGAGAGAGAGCGGCGGGCGCATTTATAGGGAGAGGACCTCGGGGGCGTGGGGAAGGGGCACGAGGCGGGCGGACCACAAGGCGGCGGCGGCGGCGTGATCGGGCGGGACTCCGCCTGGGTCGATGGCGATAAGCGCGCCGATGGGCAGGTGGGCCGTGGCTTTGGTGGTATTTGGCTGGGCCGCCCTAGTCGGTCCGTAAAAAAAAAAACAAAATTTCAGAAAATAAAATAAAACAAAAATAAATAAAAATATACTATAGGCATATAATATATCAAAATTTTCAGAAAAAGATTTCCAAGAACAAGAACATTTTTAGAGTCAAATAAAGCACACACAAATTCAGATAATTCAAATAGTGCTACTTCCTAATAAAATTCAATAAAACCATTTTAAACATACCAAAATTAATTCAAATTTATTTCTCTCCAATTTTCGATGTAGGGAATCATGTTACCCTATTTTCCATATATTTTATTTTGGAGAAAATAATTTGAATAAAACTCAAATAACCCAACTTGAAAATAAATTCAAAAGAACTTTGAATTTAATTCTTTAAAATTCCCAACTCATATTTCATATAATTTGAAGAAGTCATTTTATCTTCTCTCGTGAAAATCATTGTGTTGCGTAAAGTTTCAGAATTGGAAATATTTTCAAATGAAATTCAAATATTTTCAACACCCCTTGTCATTTAAATAAATGGAAGAAGTCATGTCATCTTCTCTCCAGGGTTTTGTGGTGAAAAGAATTTGAATTCACGGAGATCATAAAATGCAAAATGGAAGTTTGGGAAAGTCCTTTTATTCCCTCTCATTTAACTTTCAAAAAGTTTCGAATTCACTCACTTTCAGTCAATCAATCAAACAATCAATCAAGTCTATCTATTTATTATAACATTCCAAAATTTAGAATTTTGGGATGTTACAAATCTACCACCCTTAAAATGAATCTCGTCCTCGAGATTCGGAGAGGCTAGAAAGAAATAGGTTAGGGTTTGGGGGTCTTCTAAAAAATCCATCAATCGTCTCCGGGGTCTGGGGTGCTACCACCCTTAGAAGCATGGTTACAGTTCCGTCAAAACTCATATACTCCATCCTTATTGTTGGCAGTGTCGATCTTCTCAGATCCTCTGATAATTACTTCTCTGGGATTTTTTTTGGTGGCATAACTTTTACCGCAATTCTTCTGTCCTTTCATCTTGGTATGGTTATTCCGAGACTGGGTCTTCTTAGCTGACGGGTCTGGCGCCAATACTAATCAGCTATCGATATCTCATGGTGGTCAACAATTTATGGTTTCTCCTGCGAAAAGCAGGTGCAGGTTGAACCTCACCGCATAACCTACGGTTGGCAAAAGTTGCCTTGTACAATGGGAAAAATTCTTATACCATTCTAAGGTTTTGAACAAGGTTTTCATCGTCGTCTCTCTACTATAGGTAAGTCACTCAGATTTACCATCCCATATAGCAAGGCGAACAATAATAGTAAGTCGGTATGGTGATCAATCCATCCCGCACCCAAATCATTACCCTGTATATAGTGTAGCGAATCTCACATTCTAACACTCGGTCATCCTCACAAGCATTGCAGAATTTCTCTTGTCGACGAACCAAGTTTGGATAAATCCATTGATTCTGCAAGCCAAACAAACATCTATCGTTCCTTAACAACTCTCAGGTTTTGCGTAAACTCCTATAGAATCGTCGGTTGATAAAATCGTAACTTCTTCCAGGGTTTTTCCTTCAGCAAGAGTGTGCTTGCTTCTTGGCAGGTCCTGGGGCCTATGGTTTATGGCCCATCTCATCACTTGTAGTCCTTGAACTTATCCTCGGGCTTCTGATCATTATTCCAACTTCCAACTTCCTAGTATTCTTAAATCCATCCAATTGTACTGTCTTCCTTCCTTCTATTGGCACCAAACTAGGACATGATTACTCAGACTCATCATGGAGTTTACCTTGATCCAGATTTCCAACATCATACCTCCTTTATATCCAATAGTAATTCATCTCTTCATCCTCGTGGGATATCCCACCTACCAAGATAAAAACTTATACTTCTGAAGTCCATACTCCACTTCGTGGAACATCATTATCCTTTCCAGGGTCAAGCGTCCTTACAGGGGAATATTGGCCATCTCTGCATGACACTTCTTCAACTGGGAAATGTGAAACACATCATGAACTCCTGCCAGTCCTTCGGGTGACTCCAATTTGTTGGCCACTTCTCCCATACGCTCCAAAACTCGGTATGGTCCTACAAATCTCGGGGCTAACTTTCCCTTAACTCCAAATCGTTTAACTCCTCGTAGAGGGGACACATGAAGACATGCTCTGTCTCCAATTTCATAGACTACCTCCTTGCGTTTTTTAGTCTGCATAACTCTTCTGCCTGGACTGAGCTACCTACAGTCTATCTCGAAGCAACTTAACATTCTCTTCTGACTCCTTGATTACATTTGGTCCAAACAACTGATGGTCTCCAACTTCATCCCACATCAACGGTGTCTGGCTCCTTCTCTCATACAACGCTTCAAAAGGGGTCATCTTCAAACTGGCTTGGTAACTGTTGTTGTATGAGAACTCCGCGTAAGGTAGATTATCATCCCTACTAGATCCATAATCTAGCGCACACACTCTCAACATGTCCTCCAGAATATGATTGACTCTCTCGGTCTATCCATCAGTCTGCGGATGAAAGGCTGTATTGAACTCTAGCCTAGTACCCAAAGTGTGGCGGAGCTGATTCCAAAACTTTGAGGTAAACCGTGTTCCTCTATCTGATACGATGGTCCTCGGAACTCCATGCAGACATACGATCCTGGTCAAATATATCTTGGCCAACTTCGCACTTGTATAGGTGGTTTTCACTGGGATAAAGTGAGCCACTTTGGTCAAGCGAATCAACTACTACCCAGATAGAATCATATCCCATTCGGGTTCTACGAAATCCGGTAATGAAATCCATGCCAAGCTTATCCTACTTCCATTCGTTTATCAGCATAGGCTGTAGTAATCCTGCTGGCTTCTGAAGCTCTGCTCTTACTCTCTCTGGCATACATCACCTACGACTACATACTCCGCAATATCCTTCTTCATACCAGTCCACCAAAAACGCTCCTTCAAATCCAAATACATCTTGGTGTTTCCAGGGCGAATCGAGTATGGTGATTCACGAGCCTCCTGAAGTATTAACTTCCTGATCTTTGTATTATTGGGCACATATACACGTCCTCGAACTATAAGGTGTCGTGCTTATCCTTACGAAAACCTTTGTCCTTTCCTTTGATCATCCTTTTTTTTACCTCAACAATCTCTTTGTCATACTTCTGAGCTTCACAGATCTTTCCCAGCAATGTAGATTGAACTTCCATTGCTGCAACAAAACCTTTGGGAACAATCTCCAACCGAAGTTCCCTGAGATCCTCGGCTAACTCCTTTGGTAATCCCCCGATTATGAGGGTATTCATCCTTGTTTTCTTTATGGTTGTGTCCTATTTCTCCACAAAGCTTGTATGCACAAGGTTTCTTCATATCCTTTCCATAAGGCCTCAACTTCTGGGACACAAGACGAGATCTTTGCAGAGTCAACTTAAATTCTTCCCAAACGGTTACTCCTTGCCATCCATTGATGCTTTGGTACATCCTCTACCAGGTAGTGGCACCTCTTTCAAAGCACTCAAGAGCATGCTGGGCCATATTCTTTCCGGCTATAGGGTTATTCTCCATTTGATCCTCCATGTTCTGAATCCATCGGACTGTCTCCAATTGACTCATCGGTCCAGGAAACATGAGTTCATCTCCATTCATCCTTTATCGGGTCCATGGGTTTGGGGTGGGACAAGAGAGATAGAGAGGGATTACACACAGTACAAACAAAAGTTTTGAAAAGACATATTTTATTGTGGCTGTAGGAAAAACATCAAACAAATGACAGCTCACAATCGTCGCATCTAACGTAGGGGTATAATAGGGGTTTGGTATTCTAAGGGTCAATAATCTTCAAAGTCATCAAACTCTTCAATTCTTGTTCATGTCTCCGATGGCTTCTTCCGATCATGCTTGTCCTACTCAAGTTATTTTGCCAGATCATCTCTGTTGTCACAAAGTCTATCATGACGTCCTTTAATACTTCTGGAGTTATGTTCCAACTTCTGGATTTCATCAACCTCGACATGGACCATGATCCTACTGTCCTTCAGTTCCTGACAAATCTCCGGTATCTCGAGGTTTAGCTCCTCCTGCTTGGCTATTTTAATCTTCTGGGACCTGGGTTCTTCACGAACTGCTTCCTTGTCAAATACGGCTTCCTGCAGATCCACCCTAAACTTCTTGATGTAATACTCCAGATCCTGGTGATGCACCAGCTATGTTAAAACTGCATGCTTCGCTGACA
Source organism: Aegilops longissima (assembly GCA_021605205.1). Taxonomy (NCBI): domain Eukaryota; kingdom Viridiplantae; phylum Streptophyta; class Magnoliopsida; order Poales; family Poaceae; genus Aegilops; species Aegilops longissima. The sequence goes on along the minus strand of CM038682.1, from coordinate 486,464,958 downwards.
GATGCTCCTTCAGCCTTCTACCATCCAATTCTTCCATGCATCTGCACGCTTAACTCCGCATGGTGACAATAGCATAGGCGGTTAACAACATCATGGATAGCCATGTTTCTGCTCTTGTCATTTCCATGAGTTATCATTCCATAGTTGATATCTCTTGCCTTAGGGTTTCCTTGAAAAAACTTTTGAGTTTTTAACTCTCCATGCTCCGGTCTTTCTCCGATACACCTTGATCTCGGGTATTGACAACTTCCATAGTCTGCCAAGTTCCATAAGGGTAGCTTTACTAGGTCACACAAAATCTGGGAATTCTACAGAGTCTTCAACCATTGTAGTATCCATTTACACGGTAAAATCCTCTTCATTCCAAATGGTCTTAGTTGTCCGATATCTTGTCTCCTTGGAGTGGTCTCATCGGTCGAATCTTCAAGTGGTCAAAAGGGAAAAGGGGTATGGTCTCACTAAAAGGGGATATTTAAATAAGCTCAAAAGGGAAGAGAGGTAAAAGATCTTTTTGAAAATGAAGTTGTAGAGAAAAATCTTTCCTATGGGCTTGTCAATTTCTAGGGTCACGTCCTACAGTCAACTTGGCTCTGATACCATCTTGTAGCGACCTGACCCGAATGGATCAAGTCTCTGTGCTTAAGTGTCATCCCTGGATCGGTATGTTGACACACACAGTACTCGAGGATTTATAACAGAGGTAAATCACATGTATAAAATAACGTAAATACTATTACCTCAATCCAAAATAGCGGAAGTAACAAGGTTGTGGATTCCCATCAACACCAACGGCAAAGTTGAGTGTAGAAATCGTAACCCTAACGTATCACTTACTCGTCGTAAGATCCTGCAACATGAGACGTTGCAGCCACAAAGGGTCAGTACATTGAATGTACTGGAAAATTCACACCATAGAGCAATGATGAATAAAGGCTATCACTACATGCATATTTGGCTGGTGGAGGCTCTATGGTTATAATATTTTTGTGAAAAGCCAATTTTTCCCTACTGCAAAGGAATAAATTTATTTAACTCTCATGGTGGTTGTTAAACATTGAGAATGGTTGACAGCATTCTCAATCCCAATTAAAAATATCATCATTAACCCAACAAAATTATTTAAAGTAACATGATGAGATTCACATGATATCCAAGTACTAGATACTCAAAACGTCCATAACAGGGACACGGTTAACCATGATTAGTTTATACACTCTGCGGAGGTTTGCACTTTTCCCCACAAGACTCGATCGCCTCCGTTGGATTTCTCGCACTACATGATGTTTGAGAAGCGGATGACCGAGACATAGTCTTCGAAGCGCTAGCACCTTACGATGGATAGACCGGTACACCTACTTTTCCCTACATCTACTAGTCTACCCTGTAAGAGTTCGCACGACTTAATAAACTATGCGAGCCCATAATGGCTTGTGGCTGCACACGGAAGTTTCGGCATGAATAATCTCATGATCCCTTTGAGCACAGGTGGCGGTCCAAAAGAAAACAGGCAATCTGGTCTGCCAGTGCCTAGACAGCAATCTGGAATAACCAGTACCTCAATCCACCCAGATGTGTATTAATGTTGCCACCTTAAATAAACCATTAATTAACAATCTCACATCATCATGGATATTCACTCAAACCCAATCCACGTCTCTGAGCATAGCATGGCATTATAAGCATATCGTTGAAGTAACTCCCAAGGGTTTGGTAATAAACAGGCAATAGGTTCCTACCTCATCAACTACTTCCCAATACCCACATGTTATCAATCCTACTCATGCAATGTTTGAGGGTTGAAACTAATGCATAAAAACTGGGTATGAAAAGGGATATGATCAAAGTGTGAACTTGCCTGCAATGTTGATGAAGATGATTCGCACTCAAAACTCTTGATAGTTCTACTCGTCACACTCCGGTCAATCTATCGTGAGCAAGCAATAGTAACCACACATAATCAATCACTCAAAAGATCGGAAAGAACGAAGAGAACAACTCGGAAAACATCAAAACCAAACAAATAACTCTTGCAGCATAAAACGATTTCTAACAGTACCAAAACTATGTGAATTTGGCCTTATCAGAAAGTTTAGGTCAAGAGCTTCGATTTGCAAAAAGAATCAACTCAAACGGAGTTATAAAACTCAAGTTATGATCAAACGAAGTTCAAATTGAAATCTGATCTAATTCAAATTTTAAACTTTCAAAAACATGTTTGAGCTAGATTACTGGATAGAGGGGATCATAACGGAGAAGTGGGCGTTGGTTTCGTTGGATTTGGACTAACGAGTAAAAAGTTGTGAGGGTTTGAAAACTAGGGGCCGATCTGTAAATAATTATATTCACAGTTAGGTCCCTGATGTAAAATAAACAGAAAAGGGAAAAACTAGACGATGAACGTTCGTTACGAAGTCCTAACGAGCGAAAACGTTCGTTGAAACTACCTAAACAGGCCACGTTCGCTAAATAAAAACGAAACGGTTTATATAAGAAAAACCGATCTAGAGGATAAACCGACTAAATAAAATAAAACCGTGTGGTTTTATCTGCTTTACCGGCTCGGGCGAAATAAACCAGCGGCGGACGGATCCGGCCGGCGACGAACTCCGGCGCGGGCGTTGGGACGGCGACGACGTCCAGTGAGTGCGGGCGACGTCGGGGTGGCGCGGTGGCGAGGCGTGGCGGCAGTGGCGTCTCGATGGCGCGGTGGAGCAAAAGCGGCGGCGGATCTCGCCGATGGCGGCGGCGAAGCAGACGCGGCTGCGCGGCGAGATGCGGAGAGGCGGCGGCGTGAGCGAGAGAGAGAGAGAGAGAGCGGCGGGGCGGCGATTTATAGGGAGGGCCTCGGCGTGGGGAAGGGGCATGGAGGTCGGGCGGACACGGCGGCGGCGGCGTGGCGTGATCGGGCGGACTCCGCCCGGTCGATGGCGATAAGCGCACGACGTGGGCAGGCTGGGCCATGGCTTGGCTGGTTGGTGGGCCGGCCCGGTCGATCGAAGTTAAAAAAAACAAAATTTCAGGAAATAAAATAAAAAATAAGTAAATAAAAAATGTACTATTGGCATATAATATATCAAAATTTTCAGAAAAAGATTTCCTAGAACATGAACATTTTTTAGAGTCAAATAAAGCACACACAAATTCAGATAATTCAAAGAGTGCTACTACCCTAATAAAATTCAATAAAAACCATTTTAAAAATACCAAAATTAATTCAAATTTATTTCTCTCCAATTTTCGATGTAGGGAATCATGTTACCCTATTTTCCATATGTTTTATTTTTGGAGAAAAATAATTTGAATAAAACTCAAATAACCCAAATTGAAAATAAATTCAAAAGAACTTTGAATTTAATTCTTTGAAATTCCCAACTCATATTTCATATAATTTGAAGAAGTCATTTTATCTTCTTTCGTGAAAATCATTGAGTTGCATAAAGTTTCAGAATTGGAAATATTTTCAAATGAAATTCAAATATTTTCAACACCCCTTGTCATTTAAATAAATGGAAGAAGTCATGTCATCTTCTCTCCAGGGTTTTGTGGTGAAAAGAATTTGAATTCACGGAGATCATAAAATGCAAAATGAAAGTTTGGGAAAGTCCTTTTATTCCCTCTCGTTTAACTTTCAAAAAGTTTCGAATTCACTCACTTTCAGTCAATCAATCAAACAATCAATCAAATCTATCTATTTATTATAACATTCCAAAATTTAGAATTTTGGGATGTTACATGTAAACATGATGGAATGATATAATTCAAATATATGATTTATATACTAAGCAAGTAAGCAGATGGCAATCGCATATATGATGTAAAAACTAAGTAATGCAAGACAACATGCATGACATGAGTAATATAACCCTGCCAAGTTTGAGCATAGATCTCAGGGGGGAAATAGGACTGGTCATCTGTCTCTGAATCCTCCTCTGAGGAGCTATCTATAACCAGCAAGATGTCTGCTTCAGCGGGTAGCATTGTCTGCTCTGAACACCTTGTTTTCACTCCAGATACTTCCATCACCGCTTCAAATGGCTGATGCACAGGAAGAGTAGTTGAATATACAAACATTGTCGACAAATGGAACATGTAATACAAAAAAAGGATAGCATGATATAATTCACATATATGATGATTGGATAAACAACATGGCATTGCATAATTCACATATATAATGTCTTGCAACAAGATAACATTGCATAATTCACATATATAATGTCTTGCAACAAGATGGCATTGCATAATTCACATATATGGTAATTAGACACTAAACAGGTGGCATTCACACAAAGCATGTCTAAACTAAGCAAATGACATAGCAATGCAAGACACCATACGCACGATATGAGCAACATAACCCTGCCAAGTTAGAGCATACACCTCGGGGGGAAATAGGACTGGTCATCTGTCTCTGAGTCCTCCTCTAAGGAGCTATGTGTAACCAGCGAGATATGTGCTTAGTCAGATAGCATAGTCTGCTCTGAAGACCTTGTTTTCACTCCAGAATTTTTCCATCACCGTGTCAAATGGCTGATGTGCACGAAGAGTAGTTGAATGTACTAACATTGTTGACAAATGTAATACGTAATAAAAAAGGATGGCATGATATAGTTCACATATAAGATGACTGGCTAAGCAGGATGGCATTGCAAAATTCACATATATGATGCCTGGCTAAACAAGATGGCGTTGCATAATTCACATATACGATAAATAAACTAAACAAATAACATTCACACAAAGCATGTCTAAACTAGGCAGATGACTTATTTGATGTATAAAGTAAGCATGCAAGGCACCATATGCATGATATTACCAACATCAGCATGCCAAGTTAGAGCGAAGACCTCAGGGGGTAAATAGGAGTGGTCTTCTCATACGAATCCCCTCGAGCAGTTACCTTCCTCTTGATTACAATCCGAAATGGGTGGAGGGGCTGCCTTTGTGCCCACCATGGAGCAACGTCTGCATGAAATTTTATTGCCACGCAAGGCTCGTCTCTTTTGCTCTACATGTTCAGTTCCATTGTTTACAATAAATGACATGCATAGGAATAAAACATAATGAGATTATGTAAGGAGTGCATGCAGAAATCCAGAGTGATGGTAGCAACCTGTGGATAGACCCAAAACCAATGATAGCAGGCAAATAATGGCTTCAGTTAAAAAATACAGATAATGGCTTCTTTACTGTTTGTTTCCCACCCAACATGAAACTCATAGTAGACACCAGAGATTAACCAGATAGTAGATAGATACTATTGATTGCAGCCTCGATATGTACCCCACAACCATTTAAAAACTCAAGTTTGAGCATTAGTTTGGTGCTGACTCAAAGTCTAATCGGTGAACAGGATGATAAAGTAGCATGTAATATTAAGCGATGCATAACGTAAGCAGACACAAAAGAGTGCGACCTCTCTTGCGGACCCGTGTAGTCCTCGAGGTCATCTGCTTGGTTGATGATGGTAATGCAGTTGTCGTGGCTGCCGGCGGCAGGGAAGAAGATCTGAGGCGGCGAAAGACAGTCTGGAGACTGGGTCCCTTCTGTGGTGGACCCTTCTATCGTTGGAGCAGCAAAGCTGGCGTGGACGACGACGCAACAGGAGCGGGACAAACCACACAAGGGTTTATTTGACACATATCTGTAACAGAAGTAATTGTGTAAGGGCTTGTTTGAATTTGAGGACTCTAACAATGCAGGGATAGGAAATACACGGGAATAGGATAGGAATGCACATGCAAAACTGAGAATTAAAAAACATAGGATTTCTGTTAATCTGGGTGTTTGGTTCACAAGAATTGGAATATCACAGGATGCAAAGAAGCATGGTGAGATTAAGTCAAACCACAAGAAAATGTACGGTTATAATGCTATTATGCTACTATCTCTTAGTCTTGTGCTTCATGAATAGGAATTTGAAAAGGAGGACAAGTGGACAATAAAATTCCTACGGTTTTTCTTTCAAGGAGACAATAAAGGAACAAATCCTACAGTTTTCCTTTGCTCCATTCCTTTGAACCAAATGCATGAATAGTAGTACCATAGGAAACTTTCCAATTCCTATGTTTTCCTTCACTTTACCTTTCAAGCACTGGCGATTCTAGTAGGCAGGCTTGAGCAGGGAAAAGCCTACACTAAAAAATGTTTTTGTGCTACTTCTACTACTTTGGACCCAGGCCACTGCCCTACTAGCTCAACTCCCAGGCCCATCTACAACTGCATAGCTCAAATGCACAGAAATAAATAATGATGGCGTTCAAGAGAGTCCATCACTGATACCTAAGTTGCCTGGTACCTCACTGCTTGTCATATAGTAGGAAAAACTAATCGTATTTCACGTTACTACATGTGCTCAATGGACAATGTATATAACATGTAGAGTAAAAAAGCGATGCAACAAGTGTACAACCTCTTTGGCGAAGCCATGTCGATCTCAGCGTGATTGGGTTGGTCGGTGAGGATGCTCCGACTGATTTGGCTGTCGGAGGAGGGGAAGAAGATCTTAGGCGTCTGGAGATGGAGCCCGGGGTACTGCTCCGCTGTGATGGAGGGTTTCGTCGTTGGAGCAGCTCCGGTGAGTTGTACGATGGCGAGGCTGAAGCAGGACAAGAGAGACAATGTTAACCCGAGTGGAATTCTAATAGCAACTCCAATAGATGATGTAAAATACAAAACTACAAAGTTCTAGATGTAAAATACATCAGACGCTCATCTATGAACTTAACTGTCGAAACTAAATTTAATTGTCAAAACTGAATTTTGCTGTCGAAACTGAATTTTACTGTCGAAACAGAACGCACTAGTAGCAGAAAAGTAGTAGCAGCAGCAGCCGCGCCCAGAGCAGCAACACGTGTGAGAGTCGGGGTAGTTGGTCGTGTAGCAGCATCTCGGGTAGCAGCTGCAGGGGCTCGAGGGAGAGCAGGATTTGCTGCTCGTGCAGCAACAGCAGCAGCAAGAAATAGAGCAGCAGACAGCAAGAGCAAGAGCGAGAGCAGCAGTGCAAGCAAGAGCAAGAGCGAGAGCAGCAGTGCGAGCAAGAGCAAGAGCAGACCAGGCAGGGGACCGAGAGCAAGAGCAGAGCAGTAGCACGAGCGAGAGCCAAAGCAGCAGCATCACCTATTGATGTGGACGTCACCGCGAGGGAGCGATGCCGTGGAGGAAGTGGCCGGCGACGCCGCCGTGGACGGAGCCGCGCCATGTCGGCTCGGGACTGAGCGTTAGCAGCACCGTGATATCAAATCAAGAAGAAAATGCGGCGATTAGTGTAGAACCTCTTTGGTGGCGCCGATTAGGCCTCAGCTTCATCCGAAGAATCGGTGATGATGACGCTCTTCCGGTGGTGCAGGTGAAGACGGCGGTGTGGGAATGGAGGTGGCGCGAAAGACGAGAGGAACGTCGGGGCAGCTCCTTGGAGGTGGAGGACGGGGTGGCTGAACTGGTGGGACGGAGAGATCAATGACGAATCCTCATCTGGTGTGGTGGATGAGGGACGTCGAGGTGTTGCTGTGGACGACATCGTCGGGGAAGAGGCTCCGGCTGGGTGGCGGACAGAGGAGGGTGTGGGGCTTCGCGGGTTTTCGCGGCCTCAGTGTACGAATGGGTGGGTGGATGGGATGGGAGGGGGAACCATGGCTTAGGGACGCGCTTTTCCAAAACATGGGGTATGTTATGGAAGTACCCCACCGATTTGAGCTAGGCGGTTCTTTTGATCCAGGGGTATCACGGGCATTTCACGTATCGGGATTTCGCAGAAGGTGGGAGTTTTCGCGCACGTTGTAATTTTGGGATAGCAAGGCGCGGGTTGAGATGGAGGGAGTTTTTGGAGCACAACGAGACAAAGATATATCTTAAATATTTCAGGGTAACAAGGCCTGGGTTGAAATTTCTAGACAAGTCTAACGTGTATTGTACCAAATCAATTCGCACTTCCCTCGACAAAAAAACAAAAAGAAATCAATTCGCACCACACAAGAGAGTCTAGTCCTGTGTACTGTACCAAATCAATTCGCACTACAAATGTCATTCAAAACTTTGAATTCATGTTATGTTCAATTAAAATATTTCGCTACGTGTATAATGCATGCAACCTGTTAGTCAAAAGAACGTTTTAGTGCATTCCAAACGTATATACTACCGCTTCAATATGAACTAAATTTGAACTCGTTTCTCTATTTGAATAAGATCTACAATCATGATTGTTATCAAGTTAAACCATTTGAATTCGTTTCTCTATTTTAATAAGATCTACAATCATCATTATTGTCAAGTTAAACCATCGTTTGTATATTATTTTCACAGCACACCACATGATTACTGTCGAGTTAGATATGAACTATGTGTACTATATGAACTCGAACTCAATTTTTTGAATCCACTTTATGTTGTTTTCAAATCATAGTACATTTCAAGCTCTAGCTAGATCTTCATAATCTAAACCATGTCTCATATGTATAATGTGCTTATCACATAATGTATGGTGCCCCGCCCCCTATGCCTACAAGTATTTAGATGTGAGTTGCAAACAACACACATTATCACAAGTTCAAATAAAATGTGAGATTTTTCGATATATAGTATGGTTAAATTGTTCGATATTTAGTTGTGAGCTGCAAACGCCACACATTATCACAAATAGAAATAAAGTGTGAGATTGTTCGATGTATAGTATGGTTTAGATTGTTTGATATCTAGCTATGAGTTGCAAATGCCACACGTTATCACATTATGGTATAACATGTCCAAAACCACACCATGGGTATCACCGCTATATTCATGCATGCATATGTTTATAACACTATGACCTCCTATTCAAATATATGAATCCACTTTCATATCGAATTATGATCTTTGTTTAGTCTCTTACACCCACACAATCCTCTAACCTTTGTAGCTAGCACTAATTTTCTCTCATGCATGCACACACCCTCCTCGCCCTCCCCCTCCATCAGCATTCTATCCATCGCGCACATTCATTTTTTTTATTTAGGTCGTTCTCCCACGGTCTCCATAACTCCTTTTCGACACACACCGGTCGATAAACCTCTCTAGCGATGTCTGCCTACCACATACACACGCACCTTCCATCTTCTCCTTTGTGTATCCATGCCTCGTGTCTCTCATACGGTCCCACACACGTGTAAACTCTCGCCCCTCTTTTCATCGATCTCACAATCGCACACTCCTCCCCCTATCTAGCTAGTAGGCCTCTCGCACCACCTCCTATCTCCATTCTCTCTGTCTATCCGTCTTGCTAGGACTTATTTGCCTCTAACAAATGGATGTACACCGACCGATCTCCCGCTATACATATAGCTAGCTAGGTCGTTATAACTCGCTTTCCCCACACGCCGATTGATCTACCTCATTAGTTATGTCTCTCCCTTCCTCCGACACACAACAATTGATCTACTGATCTAGTTAGGTCTGCTTACCAAACACATGGCCCCCCTTCATCATCCATGCATGCCTCCCAACAAATCTATCATGCACACGCACACACAGAAACACATCCCCACTCTTATTGATAATATTGCAGTTCTACCCTCAGTTTGTCTAGTAGGCCTCTCCCACCATCTTCGAGAAGCAACTCCACCACCCATCCAGCACTCTACCCTCTCCCTCTCTCTCTCTCTCTGTCCCAACCTATTTCCTGTCCTTCACTTATGTATGGGTGTCGACCGATCTCCCTCAAGACATAGCTAGGTCTCTCTTTCTCAACACATATACGAGTCGATCTACCTCTCTAGTTAGGTCTCTGCCTCCCCCTCCCCCCACACATACCGATACATCGAGCGCTCCAGTCATGTATCCCTGCCACACACAAACTTGCCTTGTGCCCTCTGACGTTCCTCTAGGTCAGTCGCCCAATATCTTTGACTTGCACACACACAATTTCGATGGCTCTCTTCATCGATCTCGCACCCACCCACTTGATCCTCTCTTCGACTCTATCAATATCTATGATCCCTCCCTCTCTTCTCGTCGATCGCCCCCTCTATATATGATATAGATAGGCCTCCATTTCACACACATTGCATGTGTCAAATTTTTGTTTGAGATACCATCGACACATATTCCCACAAATACACTCACGAAATCACTCCCCCAACAAAAAACACTCACGAACGCACACGCCATCTGTCTAGGTTTGTATCTCTCTCATACACACCCAAGTAGGTGGGGGACGTGCACGAAGAGAAGAGGTGCATGCACGATGCACGTACTCCCATCTCTTTCCCAACCACACCCGCGCGGGTACACGGTGGAGCTCATTTCTGTATGAAAAGGCCGCCCACATGGTAATTTGACATGTGTACTGGTTGTCCACTTGATGGAGGATCATGTACCACGGGTGAACAAACAAATTGTGACTTGACGCGTTATGTTAAAAAAAGAGGCAAACCATGTGGGGCCTACGTTAGAGGCAACGCTCTATACACTGGAGATGCTATGTACGTATTACTTTTGATGTGTCCCGGCACCTCGCAGAACGAGGAGAAGCTTGCTTAGTACATCGTCTCCCCTGCCCACGGGCGTGGTGGCTCGCAGAGTCGCAGGACGAGGAGAAGCTTGCTTACTACGCCTACGCCCGCTCCCTCGCCCACGCGCGCGGTGGCTCGCAGGACGAGGAGAAAATTTTACTACTCCCTTTGTTACTCCTTGTCCCTACCTTGGTTAGAGAGATTATCATATTGTTTGAAATATATGACTTTTAGTAGATTTCAATATGAACTACTAGTACATACTCCAAACACTAATGTATATAGATGTATTTTAGAGTGTAGATTCACTCATTTTGCTCTGTATGTAGTCCATATTGAAACAGACGTACTAGTACGCACTCTCCCTCGCACCTCGGCCCTCTCTCAACCCTCGCCCACGTGGTGGACGTGCAACAATTCATTCGGTCTCAGATAGCCAGAACGATATACTGTAGTACCATTATTGCTTGACTTCTCGAAGAGGCGAAGAGCCAAGCGCAAGGTTAATATTTTTTAGATGCCAAGCGCAAGGATTATAGGAGAACGAGTAGTAGTAGTATTAGTAGTACGTACCAGCGGTACGTACTGTATGAGGAAGAAGGCAACAAGATGTATGTTTTGCGTGACAATCTCTTCTTACAGGACGTTCTAGACCTAGTGGACCTCATTGTTGCAATGGGAGTACTATCATAGATGGCACGATTCAGAGTGGTGGGAAGCGAGCATAATTCGGAGATGCTTAGTCTTAAACCCCATGAAGAAGTCCCTTCGAAAGGAATAGCCATCCTCTACACATGCTCCTATGTAAAATGAGCACGTGTGACAAAAAGAGAAAGAGACAACGTAAAAAAATTCACCAGCCTTAGAGCCAGCCCTATTGTATCAGTGAATGATATTTCTACATCATGATGGACATGGCTATATTATTAACCATGCTGCAGAGGTAGAAGCGGATTTTTATTTATTTGCGGAGGTAGCAGTGGGTGGATATTCAACGAGGAGTGAAATGATGGCTGCTTCCTCGGTCAAACATAGAGAAAGGTGGGCTATCGGTGTCAAAACCCGTGGATCTCGGGTAGGGGGTCCCGAACTGTGCGTCTAAGGTCGATGGTAACAGGAGATAGGGGACACAATGTTTACCCAGGTTCGGGCCCTCTCTATGGAGGTAATAACCTACTTCCTGCTTGATTGATCTTGATGAATATGAGTATTACAAGAGTTGATCTACCACGAGATCGTAATGTCTAAAACCCTAGAACTCTAGCCTGTAAGACTATAGTTAAGATGATTGATTGGCCTCTAGGGACCTAGCCCTTTGGTTTATATAGACACTGGAGGGATCTAGGATTACATAAGGGCGGTTGCAAAGAAAAGAATCTTCATATTTGGTCGCTAAGCTTGCCTTCCACGCCAAGGTGAGTCCTATCCGGACACGGGAGAAAGTCTTCGGTCTTCATATCTTCACGGCCCATCAGTCCGGCCCATGCATAACAGGTCGGACGCCCGAGGACCCCTTAGTCCAGGACTCCCTCAGTAGCCCCCGAACCAGGCTTCAATGACGAGGTGTCCGGCACGCAGATTGTCTTCGGCATTGCAAGGCGGGTTCTTCCTCCGATGACTTCAAAGTGATGTATTCGGCCTTCCATTTAATGTCATACCCCTTGGCTTCTGCGCATCAACAATTTCAGCTTCCACGTGTCAAGCGAATGCGTGAGGTCAGGGTGTGTTTACACATAACACCCCGGCCATGCAAGGAGGAATGTCTATTTAAAGAGATTGGATCTCAGATCCATTCAGCACCACACGGAAAAATCCTCAGAGCTTGCTAGGAAAGGCCACTCCCACATGGCTAGCGTTCCCAGCTCTTCCTCCCGTCCCTGCATCCCAGAAAAAGGCGATTGGGAGAAATGTTTCGTATCCCACAGTCAGCTAGTGAAGCTCCAAACACAGGGATTTCTTCCCCCCGCGGATCTGGTCCCTGTTCGGGCAGGGTTGACCTCCTTTAATGACGAGGCCCAGGCAAAGAATTTCCCCAACCCATCTAGGGGGAGCGAGTGTGCTTCGTCCCTTATCTGCTAAGAGGTGTCGGATTTCCAATTCATCCGTTCCTCCGAGGGCTTCTGGAGTATTATGGCCTCCAACTACACAACTTCACTCCCGCATCCGTCCTGCACATCACGGGTTACGTGGCCCTTTGTGAGCTGTTCCTGGGGTGTGAGGCCCATTTTGAATTGTGGAGAAAGCTCTTCTGTCTCGTCCCACGTAACTACGAGGGATCCATATTTGAAGTGGGCGGAGCCAAGGTATGGCGCATCGCCGAGACCGGATACCTGTCCGGCACACCGAAGAAAGCATCCGAAGAATGGCCTTCCGAATGGTTCTATATCGAGGACGCCGCACTTCCTGACCCAGTTCGGAGGGGTCTTCCCGAGTTCACAAGCATTCCTTTGAAGAAACGCCACAGTTGGCGCCCTCGAAGCCTCGAGGAGGAAGATAGTGCGGAAGTTCGTCAACTTATGAGCAAGATAAAGATGCTCGCCCAGTCCGGATTATCAATAGTCGAGGTAATGGCGACTTCCATAGTACGGGGGGTTCAACCACTCCAATACAGAGGGCTTCCCATGTGGCACTACAATGGGGAGGATGACGCCTCCCACTGCAGCCGGAAGGGTCCGGACACCCCCGCCGCTCTGGCCAAAATATTGGCCGAGCTGTTCAAAGGGGAGGAGGAGGAATTTCTTCGTATCAAGCGCAGAGATGGATTTTCTATGTACAATCCTCCATAGCTGGGTAAGGCCCAACCCCTCTGCTCTACTCACTCCACTCCCTGAGCCACTTTCAATGAATATTAATCCATCCATTTATAACAACACTGGCAAAAGATCTCCGAGGGGCTTCATAGCCCCGCTCCGTAGCCAGAGGGCCACAACCGGGACCTTGACCCCGGATTTGAAGAGGATCCGGATATATTCGCGGTGCTCGAGGATGGAGTGTTTTACCAGGCGAGCTATGACGACACGGAAGTGGCCATCACCGCCGATTACCCCGGTCTTCTCCCTGCTTCACACGTAAGTAATCAGGAGACATCTCCTCTGAAAGAGTTCCCTCATTCTGCCGCATTGTCTCTTGCTCAAAAGGGGAGGCGTTTGGCGCGCCATGCTACCCAAGAGGCGACTCCAAAGAGAGCAACCCCTAAACCGGGCAAGCCTTCGAAGAGGAAGGCTAACGAAGATGCGGCCGAGCCTTCATCGAAGAGGTATTGATTTGTGAATATGCCCCTTGGCAGTCACCTCCAACTGTGACATTATCCGCTATGTTTTATCAGGAAAAGCATTCACTGGACTATGTCCGGGGATCCCGCCGGCCGCGCCTCCACGAGTCAGGTTCCCGACCTTGCTTTAAAGGCAAGGGCTGATGCAGGAGTGACGCAGGAATGTCCTTCGGTGGAGGAGTCAGATGATGTATCCGTCACAAACTCAGAAGTGGAGAGCGCCATGAATCACCGGCGCCGAAGAGCCGTTCTATGCGACCCCGGCTTTACAAACGAGGCATTCAATGCCTTCAGCTCGGCTGATGCATATATCCAAGCTGCTTGAGACGGGCTTGCCAGAGCCACAGACCAACATATAAAAGATATGCGGGTAAGTTTATTATACAAAACTGATAATTATATACCAGTAGCCCCTGAGACTTGAAGCAGTTGATACAACTGATTTAAGGATCATTGTATAACCAGGTGTTGTCGGAGAAAAACGACCTCTTGTCTCAGGAACAGGAAAAGTGCGAGACCAAGCTAACTGCTGCTACCGCCGAACTGGAGAAATCCAAGAAGGCATCACCTGGTAATGTTCCCCTCCATCGAGAAAGCATAATTGTATACCGGTAATGCTAACACTGTTGCCCATCTTATGGCAGGATCGTCAGATCAACTGAAGGAGCAACTGAAAGCCGTCCAAGCGGAAGAACAAGAAGCCAAAAGACTGCTGGCCGCGGGTGAACTTGTGCTGACACGAGTCAGAGATGAGAAAAACAAGCTGCAGGATGCCCACACCCAGCTGGGCGAAGAACTGAAAGATGTATGGGCCCAGCTGGCTGATTCCGTAAAGGAAAAATAAGAGGCTACGCGGCGGCATATTTGGTATGTGGTCGCACTTAACTCCGTGTAGTTCAGAGAGTAAAGGGACTGACAGAATTATATCTGTAGGTATGCTGACCGGCCGTCCAAAAGAGGAGATGTCTGGAGTCTCAGGCGATCTTCTACAAGAGCTGTCGCAAATGCACGAGCAAGCTCGGCAGGCCATGCGAAGTGTTTCCAAGGCTTTATGGCCATCCGCCTCCCCTCCAGAAAGGATGGAGGAGCTTATAGAGCTATTCAAGGGAGCGCGGCGGTGCTTCCGATTATGGAAGATATCGGCCTGCCGGGAAGGTGCACGAGAGGCCTGGGCCATGGTAAAAACACGATATACCAAGCTTGATCCAAATCATATGGCCCGGGTCGGACCTCTAGGGTTAGATGGGAAAGAAATTCCCGTGAATTTGGTATATGACCAAGTAGAAGTAGCTGCCAGATATTCCCAACAGGATTGTAAGTTAGACAGCCTGTTAGGTGGTATAGAGGAGGAAATTTATGAGTCCAAGTGACTATGTACTTTCCTTGACTTATTTGTCCCTAGCCAGACTGTAAAACGATCGCCATGGTAGACCTTTTCGCTTCGACCTCTGGACCCGAAGGTGCAGAGTGCTTCTAAATACTTGGGCGGCAAAATATATCGGGGTATGCGTGGAAACCAGGTGTAGGGGTCATAATTTCTTGAACAGACAAGTTGTATACGGCTAGCTATGTTATATTACATTGTGATTGTAAGAAACATCTTCCAGAGAGAATAGTTCCGTTAAGGGTTCCTTTCCCTGGGTATACATGCGTTAATGTGCATGTCCGAACTGTGATTGAGAAAATCGCAGTATATTCAACATCTCGGGGTTCATATTTTAATGACTATAAAAACATCTTTAGTTCGCCGACTGAATATTCCCTTAAGAACACTAACTTTTGGCTTCACCCAGTCTGAGGTACACATCCGGATGACCCGGCAGAAACAATTGCAGAGGTGCTCCCTTTATGCCCTAGCCGAACTAACGGGAACGTAGGGCATAAGCACAGGAGCCAGGCAACCCAGCTTGGCCAAAACTTAAGTCATATCGATGCATATAATGGCAAAGAAAAGGTACATATGGGGAACACGTGCATATGTGATGAGCTTGATGCTCGAAAAATAACAATAATAAGCTTCTGTCAAAGAAGCCCCGAGGTATAATTGACTCTTTGTATATCACAAGCGCACGGTTTAGCCGCATGGAAAGCTTTAAGGCTAAGAAAGGA
Source organism: Aegilops longissima (assembly GCA_021605205.1). Taxonomy (NCBI): domain Eukaryota; kingdom Viridiplantae; phylum Streptophyta; class Magnoliopsida; order Poales; family Poaceae; genus Aegilops; species Aegilops longissima. Next base: position 486,449,094 of record CM038682.1, on the reverse strand, counting down.
AAAAGCGAAAAGAGAGGAAAAAGTAATGGAAACAATAGGGAGAAGGAGACAAACAAAGAGTCCGGCGCTAGGCATAGAATCTTCGGAGTCTGGCCGCTTTCCAGGGGTTCGGCTCTAGGCGATTGTCTGACGCATCATGCAGGCGGTACGCTCCTCCGGTGAGAACTTTTTCAATGATGAAGGGGCCCTCCCACTTAGGCTTGAGTTTGTCCTTTTTCTTCTCCAGCAGGCGTAGAACAAGTTCGCCAACATTATAAGTCTTGGCCCGCACTTCTCTGCTTTGGTACCTGCGAGCCTGCTGTTGATAAAATGCGGAACGGGCTTTTGCAACGTCGCGCTCCTCCTCCAGGGCATCTAAGCTGTCCCGCCGATCAAGCTCGGCCTCTCTCTCTTCGTACATGCGCACTTGAGGTGAGTCATGAATAATGTCGCAGGGTAACACAACCACTGCGCTGTACACCATGAAGAAGGGTGTATATCCGGTAGTGCGATTGGGCGTGGTCGAGTACGGAGTCGAGCTCCTCAACCCAGTGCTTGTCTGATTCTTTCAAAGACCAAACCAATCTAGGCTTGATGCCGCTCATAATAAGACCATTGGCTCGTTCGACTTGACCGTTTGTTTGCGGGTGATAGACGGAGGCGTAATCGAGCTTAATGCCCAGATTGGCGCACCAGTTTTTCACCTCGTCGTCTGTGAAATTAGAGCCGCTACGGGTGATGATGTTGTGTGGGACACCATAACGGTGTACATGTCGGATATAAAGTCTATCACTAGTCCGGACTCAGCCGTTTTAACTGGTTTGGCCTCTATCCACTTAGTGAATTTATCCACCATGACCAGCAGATATTTTTTTCTTATGGCTTCCTCCTTTAAGGGGTCCAACCATATCAAGCCCCCAGACCGCGGAAGGCCAAGTGATGTGGATTGTTTGTAGAGCGGTGGGTGGCATATGGCTCTGGGTGGCGAATAACTGGCATCCGATGAAACGTTGGATAAGGTCTTGTGCGTTTGCTCGGGCCGTCGGCCAATAGAAACCTGTACGGAAGGCCTTGCTTACAAGGGCCCGAGCCGCGGCGTGGTGACCACGGAGACCGGCATGAATTTCAGCCAAGAGCTGTCGCCCCTCTTCCTCGGAGATACATCTTTGGAGTACTCCGGTAGCGCTTTTCTTGTAGGGTTCCCCTTCGTGGACTTTGTAGGCTTTAGAGCGCCGAACAATGCGGCGAGCCTCATTCTGATCCTCAGGGAGTTCTCACCTATTAAGGTAGGCCAAGAAGGGTTTGGTCCATGGGGTAATGACTGCCATTATGAGATGGTCCGACGGTGTTATTTCGGTGGCTGAGCCCCCGATGATATCGATGTGTTCGACATCTGAGGTTATAGTTGCGTCCGGACTGTTGTTGTCGCTCTCCCCTTGCCATACCACGGACGGCTTGAAAAGCCTTTCCAGAAAGATGTTAGGTGGGACGGGGTCGCGCTTGGCGCCGATGCGAGCAAGGACGTCCGCCGCTTGATTACTTTCTCGAGCCACATGATGGAACTCGAGCCCTTCGAAACGGGTCGAGATTTTAAGAACGACGTTGCGGTAAGCTGCCATTTTCAAATCTTTGGCATCGAAATCTCCTTTTATTTGAGATAGTGCGAGGTTTGAGTCCCCGCGCACTTCCAGGCGTTGTATGCCCATGGAGATAGCCATCCGAAGTCCATGCAACAAGGCCTCGTATTCGGCTGCATTGTTGGTGTCTGTGTATAATATTTGGAGTACGTACTGAACTACGTCTCTAGTGGGGTGATGTCTACTACACAACCTTATTTTTGTAGATATTGTTGGGCCTCCAAGTGCAGAGGTTTGTAGGACAGTAGCAAATTTCCCTCAAGTGGATGACCTAAGGTTTATCAATCCGTGGGAGGCGTAGGATGAAGATGGTCTCTCTCAAGCAACCCTGCAACCAAATAACAAAGAGTCTCTTGTGTCCCCAACACACCCAATACAATGGTAAATTGTATAGGTGCACTAGTTCGGCGAAGAGATGGTGATACAAGTGCAATATGGATGGTAGATATAGGTTTTTGTAACCTGAAAATATAAAAACAGCAAGGTAACAAGTGGTAAAAGTGAGCGTAAAAGGTATTGCAATGCTAGGAAACAAGGCCTAGGGTTCATACTTTCACTAGTGCAAGTTCTCTCAACAATAATAACATAATTGGATCACATAACTATCCCTCAACATGCAACAAAGAGTCACTCCAAAGTCACTAATAGCAGAGAACCAACGAAGAGATTATTGTAGGGTACGAAACCACCTCAAAGTTATTCTTTCCAATCAATCCGTTGGGCTATTCCTATAAGTGTCACAAACAGCCCTAGAGTTCGTACTAGAATAACACCTTAAGACACAAATCAACCAAAACCCTAATGTCACCTAGATACTCCAATGCCACCTCAAGTATCCGTGGGTATGATTATACGATATGCATCATACAATCTCAGATTCATCTATTCAACCAACACAAAGTACTTAAAAGAGTGCCCCAAAGTTTATACCGGAGAGTCAAGATGAAAACATGTGCCAACACCTATGCATAGGTTCATGGGCGGAACCCGCAAGTTGATCACCAAAACATACATCAAGTGAATCACGTGATATCCCATTGTCACCACAGATACGCACGGCAAGACATACATCAAGTGTTCTCAAATCATTAAAGACTCAGTCCGATAAAATTACTTCAAAGGGAAAACTCAATCCATTACAAGAGAGTAGAGGGGGAGAAGCAACATAAGATCCAACTATAATAGCAAAGCTCACGATACATCAAGATCGTATCACCTCAAGAACACGAGAGAGAGAGATCAAACACATAGCTCTTGGTACATACCCTCAGCCCCGGGGTGAACTACTCCTCCTTGTCATGGAGAGCGCCAGGATGATGAAAATGGCCACGGTGAGGTTACCCCCCTCCGGCAGGTGCCTAACAGGTCCCGATTTGTTTTGGTGGCTCTGAGAGGCTTCTTGCGGCGGAACTCCAGATCTCTTCTGTTCCCAGAAATTTTTAGGGTATATGGGTATATATAGGAGGAAGAAGTACGTCAGGGGAGCCACGAGGGGCCCACGAGGGTGGAGGGCGCGCCCAGGGGGGTGGGCGCCCCCCTGCCACATGCCTCCCTCGTTTCTTTCCTGACATGCACTCCAAGTCTATCGGGTTGCTTTCTTTCCAAAAATAACTTCTCCAGAAGGTTTCATTCCGTTTCGACTCTGTTTCGACTCCGTTTGATATTCCTTTTCTTCGAAACACTGAAAGAAGGGAAAAAATAGGAACTGGCACTGGGCTCTGGGTCAATAGGTTAGTCCCAAAAGTAATATAAAAGTGTTTAATAAAGCCCATAAACATCCAAAACAGATAATATAATAGCATGGAGCGATCAAAAATTATAGATACGTTGGAGACGTATCAGCATCCCCAAGCTTAATTCCTGCTCGTCCTCGAGTAGGTAAATGATAAAAATAGAATTTTTGATGTGGAATGCTACCTAACATATTTATCAAAGTAATCTTCTTTATTGTGACATGAATGTTCATATCCATAAGATTCAAGATAAAAGTTTAATATTGACATGAAAACAATAATACTTCAAGCATACTAACAAAGCAATCATGTCTTCTCAAAATAACATGGCCAAAGAAAGTTATCCCTACAAAATCATATAGTCTGGCTAAGCTCTATCTTCATCACACAAAATATTTAAATCATGCACAACCCCGATGACAAGCCAAGCAATTGTTTCATACTTTCGATGTTCTCAAACTTTTTCAATCTTCACGCAATACATGAGCGTGAGCCATGTACATAACACTATAGGTGGAATAGAATGGTGGTTGTGGAGAAGACAAAATGAAGAAGATAGTCTCACATCAACTAGGCGTATCAACGGGCTATGGAGATGCCAATTAATAGATATCAATGTGAGTGAGTAGGGATTGCCATGCAACGGATGCACTAGAGCTATAAGTGTATGAAAGCTCAACAAAAGAAACTAAGTGGGTGTGCATCCAACTCGCTTGCTCACGAAGACCTAGGGAATTTTGAGGAAGCCCATCATTGGAATATACAAGCCAAGTTCTATAATGTAAAATTCCCACTAGTATATGAAAGTGACAACATAGGAGACTCTCTATCATGAAGATCATGGTGCTACTTTGAAGCACAAGTGTGGTAAAAGGATAGTAGCATTATCCCTTCTCTCTTTTTCTCTCATTTTTTTGTTTAGGCCCTTTCCCCTTTTTATGGCCTCTTTTTCTTTTTTTTTCTTTTTCGTCCGGAGTCTCATCTCGACTTGTGGGGGGATCATAGTCTCCATCATACTTTCCTCACTGGGACAATGCTCTAATAATGATGATCATCACACTTTCATTTACTTACAACTCAAGAATTACAACTCAATACTTAGAACAACAATATGACTCCATGTGAATGCCTCCGGCGGTGTACCGGGATGTGTAATGACTCATGAGTGACATGTATGAAAGAATTATGAACGGTGGCTTTGCCACAAATACAATGTCAACTACATGATCATGCAAAGCAATATGACAATGATGGAGCGTGTCATAATAAACGGAACGGTGGAAAGTTGCATGGCCATATATCTTAGAATGGCTATGGAAATGCCATAATTGGTAGGTATGGTGGCTGTTTTGAGGAAGGTATATGGTGGGTGTATGATACCGGCGAAAGGTGCGTGGTATTAGAGAGGCTAGCAATGGTGGAAGGATGAGAGTGCGTATAATCCATGGACTCAACATTAGTCATAAAGAACTCACATACTTATTGCAAAAGTCTATTAGTTATCGAAACAAAGTACTACGCGCATGCTCCTAGGGGGATAGATTGCTAGGAAAAGACCATCGCTCGTCCCCGACCGCCACTCATAAGGAAGACAATCAATAAATAAATCATGCTCCGACTTCATCACATAACGGTTCACCATACGTGCATGCTACGGGAATCACAAACTTCAACACAAGTATTTCTCAATTTCACAACTACTCAACTAGCACAACTTTAATATCAATATCTCCATATCTCAAAACAATCATCGAGTATCAAACTTCTCTTAGTATTCAATGCACTTTATATGAAAGTTTTTATTATACCCATCTTGGATGCCCACCATATTAGGACTAGTTTCATAACCCAAGAAAATTACCATGCTGTTTAGGACTCTCAAAATAATATAAGTGAAGCATGAGAGTTCATCTATTTCTTCAAAATAAAACTACCATCGTGCTCTAAAAGATATAAGTGAAGCACTAGAGCAAACAACAAACTACTCCTAAAGATATAAGTGAAGAGCAATGAGTAGTTGAATAAATATGTAACTATGTGAAGACTCTCCCATTTTAAGAATTTCAGATCTTGGTATTTTATTCAAACAGCAAGCAAAGCAAAACAAAATGACACTCCAAGCAAAACACATATCATGTGGTGAATAAAAATATAGCTCCAAGTAAAGTTACCGATGAACGAAGACGAAAGAGGGGATGCCATCAGGGGCATCCCCAAGCTTTGGCTCTTGGTTGTCCTTGAATATTACCTTCGGGTGCCTTGGGAATCCCCAAGCTTAGGCTCTTGCCACTCCTTATTCCATAGTCCATTGAATCTTTACCCAAAACTGGAAAACTTCACAACACAAAACTTAACAGAAAATCTCGTGAGCTCCGTTAGCGAAAGAAAATAAAACACCACTTCATGGTACTGTAATGAACTAATTCTTTATTTATATTGGTGTTAAACCTACTGTATTCCATATTCTCTATGGTTTATAAACTTTTTTACTAGCCATAGATTCATCAAAATAAGCAAACAACACACGAAAAAAAGGATATGTCAAAAAACATAACAGTCTTTAGTAATATGGAACTAACGCAAACATCTGGAACTCCAAAAATTCTATAATAAATTGGTGGACCTGAGGAATTTTTCTAGTAATCATCTGCAAAAATAATCAACTAAATAACACTCTCCAGTAAAAATTTGAAGCTAATCTCATGAGCGCTAAAGTTTCTGTTTTTTACAACATGATCATAAAGACTTCACCCAAGTCTTCCCAAAGGTTCTACTTGGCACAAACACTAACTAAAACGCAAAACCACATCTAAACAGAAGCTAGATGGATTATTTATTCCTAAACATAACCAAAAAGCAAGAAACTAAAATAAAATTGGGTTGCCTCCCAACAAGCGCTATTATTTAACGTCCCTAGCTAGGCATGATGATTTCAATGATGCTCACATAAAAGATAAGAATTGAAACATAAAGAGAGCATCATGAAGAATATGACTAGCACATTTAAGTCTAATGCATTTCCTATGCATAGGGATTTTGTGATCAAACAATTTATGGGAACAAAAATTAACTAGCATAGGAAGGCAAAACAAGCATAACTTCAAGATTCTAAGCACATAGAGAGGAAACTTGATATTATTGCAACATGTAGAAGCATATGATCCTCTCTCATAATAATTTTCAGTAGCATCATGAATGAATTCAATCATATAACCAGCACATAAAGCATTCTTTTCATGATCTACTTGCATAGAAATTTTTCTACTCTCCACATAAACAAATTTATTCTTATCAATAGTAGTGAGATCAAACTCAACAAAATAACTATCATGTGATTGAAAATTAAGATCAAGATGACAAGTTTCATGGTTATCATTATTCTTTATAGCATACGTGTCATCACAATAATCATCATAGATAGGAGGCATGCTTTCATCATAGTAAATTTTCTCATCAAAGCTTGGGGGACAAAAAATATCATCTTGATCAAACATAGCTTCCCCAAGCTTGTGGCTTTGCATATCATTAGCATCATGGATATTCAAGGAATTCATACTAACAACATTTCAATCATGCTCATCATTCAAATATTTAGTGCCAAACATTCTCATGCATTCTTCTTCTAGTACTTGAGCACAATTTTCCTTCCCATCATACTCACGAAAGATATTAAAAAGATGAAGCGTATGAGACAAACTCAATTCCATTTTTTTGGTAGTTTTATTTTATAAGCTAAACTAGTGCTAAAACAAGAAATAAAAAGATTCGATTGCAAGATCTAAATATATACCTTCAAGCACTCACCTTCCCGGCAACGGCGCCAGAAACTGCTTGATGTCTACTACACAACCTTCTTCTTGTAGACGTTGTTGGGCCTCCAAGTGCAGAGGTTTGTAGGACAGTACCAAATTTCCCTCAAGTGGATGACCTAAGTTTTATCAATCCGTGGGAGGCGTAGGATGAAGATGGTCTCTCTAAAGCAACCCTGCAACCAAATAACAAAGAGTCTCTTGTGTCCCCAACACACCCAATACAATGGTAAATTGTATAGGTGCACTAGTTCGGCGAAGAGATGGTGATACAAGTGCAATATGGATGGTAGATATCGATTTTGTAATCTGAAAATATAAAAACAGTAAGGTAACAAGTGGTAAAAGTGAGCGTAAACGGTATTGCAATGCTAGGAAACAAGGCCTAGGGTTCATACTTTCACTAGTGCAAGTTCTCTCAACAATAATAACATAATTGGATCACATAATTATCCCTCAACATGCAACAAAGAGTCACTCCAAAGTCACTAATAGCGGAGAACAAACGAAGTGATTATTGTAGGGTACGAAACCACCTCAAAGTTATTCTTTCCAATCAATCCGTTGGGCTATTCCTATAAGTGTCACAAACAGCCCTAGAGTTCATACTAGAATAACACCTTAAGACACAAATCAACCAAAACCCTAAGGTCACATAGATACTCCAATGTCACCTCAAGTATCCGTGGGTATGATTATACGATATGCATCACACAATCTTAGATTCATCTATTCAACCAACACAAAGTACTTCAAAGAGTGCCCCAAAGTTTATACCGGAGAGTCAAGACAAAAACATGTGCCAACCCCTATGCATAGGTTCATGGGCGGAACCCGCAAGTTGATCACCAAAACATACATCAAGTGAATCACGTGACATCCCATTGTCACCACAGATACGCACGACAAGACATACATCAAGTGATCTCAAATCATTAAAGACTCAATCCTATAAGATTACTTCAAAGGGAAAACTCAATCAATTACAAGAGAGTAGAGGGGGAGAAGCAACATAAGTTCCAACTATAATAGAAAAGCTCACGATACATCAAGATCGTATCACCTCAAGAACACGAGAGAGAGAGAGAGAGAGAGAGATCAAACACATAGCTACTGGTACATACCGTCAGCCCCGAGGGTGAACTACTCCCTCCTCTTCATGGAGAGCGTCGGGATGATGAAGATGGCCACCAGTGAGGGTTCCCCCCTCCGGCAGGGTGTCGGAACAGGGCCCCGATTGGTTTTTGGTGGCTACAGAGGCTTGCGGCGGCGGAACTCCAGATCTCTTCTGTTCCCCGAAGTTTTTAGGGTATATGGGTATATATAGTAGGAAGAAGTACGTCAGGGGAGCCACGAGGGGCCCACGAGGGTGGAGGGCGCGCCCAGGGGGGTGGGCACGCCCCCTGCCTCGTGCGTCCCTCATTTCTTTCCTGACGTGCACTCCAAGTCTATCGGGTTGATTTCTTTCCAAAAATAACTTCTCCAGAAGGTTTCATTCCGTTTCGACTCCGTTTGATATTCCTTTTCTTCGAAACACTGAAACAAGGGAAAAACAGGAACTGGTAGTGGGCTCTGGGTCAATAGGTTAGTCCCAAAAGTAATATAAAAGTGTTTAATAAAGCCCATAAACATCCAAAACAGATAATATAATAGCATGGAACTATCAAAAATTATAGATACGTTGGAGACGTATCATGGGGGACGTTAGGACAACGCCCGCCCCTAATCCCGCCAGCATCTTGGAACCATTGAAGTACATAACTTAGTTGGAATATGTGTCGTACTCTTTAGGGAGTTCGGCCTCTGTCCATTCGGCGACAAAGTCAGCCAGTACTTGGGATTTGTTGGCCCGACGCGGTTTGTATGTATGTCGAATGGAAGGGGCTCAATGGCCCACTTAGCAATCCGGCCTGTCGCATCGTGGTTGTTTTTTATGTCATTGAATGGTACTTCGGAGGCCACCATGATTGAGCACTCTTGAAAGTAGTGTCGTAGCTTCCGGGATGCCATGAAGACCGCGTATACTATTTTTTGGTAATGGTGGTACCGGGATTTGCATGGTGTGAGGATAGTGGATACGTAGTATACCGGTTTCTGGAGTGGGAACTTGTGTCCGTCCTGCTCTCGCTCGACAACGAGCATGGCGCTCACCACCTGGTGTGTTGCCGATATGTATAATAACATGGGTTCGCCGACATTCGGCACGGCCAGGTTTGGGTTGCTTGCTAAAAGGGCCTTTATGTCCTCCAGTCCGGCCGTTGATGCATCCGTCCACTCGAAGTGGTCAGTGCATCGAAGAAGGCGGTAGAGTGGCAATGCTTTTTCTCCCAATCTAGAGATAAAGCGGCTTAAAGCTGCCACGCATCCCGCAAGTTTTTGGACCTGTTTAAGGTCTGTTGGCGTAGCCAATTGTGACAAAGCTCGGATTTTGGCTGGATTTGCCTCAATTCCTCTATTGGAAATGATGAAGCCCAGCAGTTTTCCGGTGGGGACGCCAAAAACACACCTTTCCGGATTGAGCTTGATGTCATATGTACTGAGGTTGTCGAATGTAAGACGTAGATCGTCTATCAATGACTCGACGTGCCAGGTTTTGATGACGACGTCATCCACATATGCTTGAACTATCTCGCCGATCTGTTTCTCCCAGCATGTTTGAATCATGCGTTGGTAAGTGGCGCCAGCGTTTTTGAGCCCGAAAGGCATAGTGTTGAAGCAGAAAGGCCCATATGGGGTAATGAATGCCGTTGCGGCTTGATCGGACTCCTTCATATTGATTTGATGGCATCTGGAGTATGCATCGAGGAAACACAGTGAGTCGTGTCCTATGGTTGCATCAATAATCTGATCAATGCGAGGGAGGGGGAAGGGATCCTTAGGGCAGGCCTTGTTGAGGTCTTTGAAATCGACGCACAGGCGCCAGGATTTATCCTTCTTTGGTACCATCACCAGGTTTGCTAGCCAATCCGGGTGTTTTATTTCTCTGATGAATCCGGCCTCCAGTAACTTGGCTAGGTCCTCTCCCATGGCTTGTCGTTTAGGTTCAGAAAAATGCCGCAATGTTTGCTTGACTGGTCTATATCCCTTCAAGATATTAAGGCTGTGTTCGGCCAACCTGCGTGGGATTCCTGGCATATCAGAGGGGTGCCAGGCGAACATGTCCCAGTTCTCGCACAGGAACTCTCGTAGCGCGGCATCGACCGTTGGGTCGAGTTGTGCCCCGATGGATGTTGTCTTCTTGGGGTCCGTCGGGTGGACTTGAAATTTGATTATTTCATCTGCTGGATTAAAGGAGGTGGATTTGGGTCGCTTGTCAAGGATTACGTCATCCCTATCCATAGTGGAGCGCAGCGCAGTCAGCTCTTCGGCCGCGAGGGCTTCAGACAATGCCTCAAGGGCCAGGGATGCGGTTTTATTTTCGGCGCGTAGTGCTATGTCCGGATCACTAGCAAGAGTGATGGTACCGTTGGGCCCGGGCATCTTGAGCTTCATGTACCCGTAATGAGGTATAGCTTGGAAGCGTGTGAATGCATCTCGCCCCAGTAGGGCGTGATATCCGCTGTTGAAAGGGGCCACTTGGAAGGTTATCTTTTCGGACCGATAATTCTCCGGCGTGCCGAATACCATGTCGAGGGTGATTTTTCCCGCGCATCGCGCATCCCGACTGGGAATGATTCCCCAGAAGGTTGTGCTACTTTGCTCAATGCGGCTCCTATCTATTTCCATTTTTATGAGTGTGTCCTTATAGATGAGGTTTAGTCCGCTGCCGCCGTCCATGAGCACTTTGGTGAGCCGGAAGCCGTCCATGATTGGACCGAGGACCAAGGCGGCTGGTGCCCGGACTGTTCTGAATTTTGGTTCGTCATCGGCATTGAAAGTTATGGCCGTGTCGTTCCAGGGGTTTATTACTGCGACTTGGCAGACTTCGGCGAGGTCGCGGAGTGCCCTTTTGCGCTAATTTTTTGAAGCAGAAGTCTCGAAGACCGTCAATACTCTGAGGTCGTCGTCTTCCGGGGGGTCTTGTTCTGGGGTATTTTTGGTGAGGAGATCTTCGCCGCTCTTGGCCACTTGTCGGAGTATCCAACATGCTCTAAGGCTATGGGTTGGTGTAGTGTCCGGTGTAGTATGTATTTTGCATGGCCTGTCGAGCCATCCCTCCAGAACAGTTCTGCGCCCCATAATGGGCTTTGATTTCTTTACTATTGGGGTCAGGCGCCCCACGAGGGTGCGTCCTTTTTGCCCGGACGAGGGGCTGAGTTGAAGCAGGTGGTTCCCAACGAGCTGCCTGAGTTTTCCAGGCGCTTTCCATTGTGCAGTACTTCTGTACTATGGTTGCCAAGTCAGTGAAGTGTAATACGTGACGGCGGTTGATGGCGTTGAGGATTCCTTCATCCGTGCAATTGTTGCAGAATACTGAGATCGCGTCTTCATCGCGACAATCTTTAATCTTGTCTTTGACAAGGAGGAATCTGGCCCAAAAGTGATGGACCGTTTCCTGAAACTGCTGTCGTATGTACATAAGATCGCGTATAGCTGGGTGGGTGGGTGGTTTTAAATCTGAACCCTGACCCGATTTGGGATCCGAAGTTTGTAAATCTTCCGAACTTAATGGTTCGGACTCCAGGATATCAACTGGAGTTTTAGGGCCGTCGTCCGATTCTAGGTTCGGAGGGCAGGGCGCGTCGTTCCGCGGTCAGGTATCCGGCCCCTTGAGATCGGAAATCCTAACATAGTTCGTCCTCAATATAGGGGAAGAGTTATTGTCTTGCTCCTCCACTACCGCTATCTGATGGGTGATCGGTGGAGATTTGATTTCTCTTTGATCAGGTTTAAGCCCAATCCGATCGTAGTCTGTAGCGACCCCCAAGGCAGCGATGTGATCTAGGAGTTCATTTAAAGAAGACAACTTTGTTGGATCCATCCGTTTGGAGTATTTGGAGTCAACGCGGAGACGATTTTTGATGACTTGAGAGGTCATCGTCGGCTTAACGGCCGAACAGGCGGTCATGGTAAAGCCGCCAAATCAGAGGGTTTGGCCCGGAGCCAGGGCTCCTCCGGAGGTGATATTATCCTTGACAACAAGGTGGGCCATCAACCCTGTCTTCGACGTCACAGCGGAACTCAATGAAAGCACCAATGTCGGTGTCAAAACTGACGGATCTCGGGTAGGGGGTCCCGAACTGTGCGTCTAAGGTCGATGGTAATAGGAGACAGGGGACACAATGTTTACCCAGGTTTGGGCCCTCTCTATGGAGGTAATACCCTACTTCCTGCTTGATTGATCTTTATGAATATGAGTATTACAAGAGTTGATCTACCACGAGATCGTAATGGCTAAAACCCTAGAAGGCTAGCCTGTAAGACTATGGTTAAGATGATTGATTGGCCTCTACGGACCTAGCCCTTCGGTTTATATAGACACCGGAGGGATCTAGGGTTACATAAGGTCGGTTGCAAAGAAAGGAATCTTCATATTTGGTCGCCAAGCTTGCCTTCCACGCCAAGGTGAGTCCTATCTGGACACGGGAGAAAGTCTTCGGTCTTCGTATCTTCACGACCCATCAGTACGGCCCATGCATAACTGGTCGGACGCCCGAGGACCCCTTAGTCCAGGACTCCCTCATGGGCCTCGTGATTTGACGGCTTATTAGTCATTATTACTGCCTATTGCCTATACTCTTGGCCCATATAGTGGGCTATACTTTTAATAACCATGCTCGAAGAGAAGAGGTGCATGCACCCATGCACGTAGTATTAGTAGCAGTCTTTGTGTCTTTTGCATCTTCCCCAACCACACACGTGACATAGTGGAGCTCATTTCCGTACAATGATGCAGCCGACGGGATAATTTGACGCGTCTAGTACTAGTAGTTACTCACTTATAAATAATGGAGGGTCGGGAACCACGCATGAACGGTGACGCGTCATTTATAAATAAAGTTTTTTCTTCAGTGGCACGTACGCAATATAAATAGGTTCATATGGAGAGAGAAAGAAACCGCTCCACTATATACATAGCCATGACGAGCCTACACGGTTGCTTGCTGGGGTTGCTCTCTTCACACTCTCGCACAAAATGAGTGTGGACACATCTCTAACATCCAGGCGGATCATGTCCGCCGGGGAAAGGGGTGGATGCTTTGTGTAGATGTGGTCACCATCGGCGATGGTGAAAACCCACTATCGGCACGTCCCGATCAGGGGTCCCCGCCGTTCTCTCTCAAAAAGCCGGTGCGGTTGCCTTCGTCCCTTGCTCACTGCCGCGACGTGGGCAGTTGCCGCCTCCCGCCACCATCCTCTAGGTTGAGCTACATCCCGACATACCTGAGGTACAACTTCCTTTACAGCCGGCTTGCACCACTGCCCCAGCTGCCCATATCGCTCCATGTGGATATTTCTCTACTTCTTTGCCCCGCATGTACCTCTACTGGCTTCTACTGTATTTGTGATGAGTTTATGTATCATCAACTAGTCCCAGTAATCTTACTCTAATCACGATTCTTCAATTTCTTTGCCACATGGATGCTCATCTCGATTTTAGTGAAACTGCATCCAGTAGTCGAACCACCTCAATAATAATGACCAATGAGCCATCAAATCACATAGACCCAGCAATAAGTTGGACGGACAAAGCAACCACCAATCTTGAATCCGCTTCTCCCTTCAACGTAGGCGCTAGTGAGAGGTTGCGTCCGCTCTGCCCGGGCATGAATGCGGCACCGATTCTCTGGAGCGGTGCTGACCGTTTCAGGCAGGAAACGCGCGCGGGCGATGGAGGGGCTTTGGGTGGGCCAGGCTGGTCAGGAGCGGGCATGGCAGCTGTCCCGACCGGACGCCCGGAAACGAGAGGATGCACCGACTCTCGTGGCTAAATCGTACACTACACACCATCTCTCTGTAGGAGTAGGTCGATGTGTCGCTCTCTCTAACACACACACGCTGTTAAAACACACACACACACACGTGCACACACACAGGTTCATATAATAGGAATATCGTGCGAGTGGGAATCCACAGGAAGTGAGATAAATGGAGTACGTACAAGAAGAGAAGAGGTGACGAATATTCCATCAAACTTGGACTGAGGAGTAGTACTCCCTCCGTCTAGGTGTTAAGTCATCTTACGAAAATCAGATATTCCCAAAATGTTTAGGCGTCGTCCATTAACTTCGCATCTCAATCCCCTCCTAGCCTCGTTGCTAGCAAGCGTTGTTACTTACTCCGCCTTGTTATATCTCCCCCGGAAACCTAATGCATGGAGCGCAACTACGTGTCGATCAGTCAAGGAATCAAAGTCGGCTTGCATGCGAGTTAATACGTGTCCCTGCATGGTAGCTAAAATGACATCTCTTAATTGTTGTGATTAATTGTTGCGTTTAGAGACAGAAATCAGGGCTTTGATTGGAGGAAGGAACGGTCAAGTTTCTCCTTCTCCTCCAACCTGCTTGCACCTTGGTCCCGCCGCACCTTCTAACATGACTTACACCTAGACGGAGGGAGTAGTACGAGATACGGTGGCACACTGACTTAGGTCGAATACAAGTGCCCAAAATTATTGGAAGAGAGCAAAGTGTACAAACTAAATAATTAAAAATCAATTTCTCATTTTTTTTCTTCTGAAATGGAGGCGAAAGATTTGCCTCATCCACTAAATAAGAGGAGAATAGAGTTTCATAGTTTGCAAGTGACCCTACAAATAAACGGCATGGCAATTACTCTCAATACGCCCTAGTTTCTTAGCACCCATTGTAACCCTTAGTACATACGGTGTCACACTGACTTAGGCCGAATACAAGTGCCCAAAATATTTAAAATTGGAGGATGGTGCAACCCACCTTTCCAATATTTTGATTGTGTGTGGTTCAGTTGTTGTTCACTCGGAGGGTCGTGTACCACACGTGAACATTAGTAAGCATGACCGAGAGGCATGCAACATTAATTGCGAGTTGACTCCTTCGAGCGTTAAATTTTCTTCATGTATTAGCATTGCCCCTAGTATTTTTCTTCACTATGTTAAATAAAGAGTTCCGTTTTGTGCACAATTTAAAATGATTTTTATGGAGAGAAAAAGAAAACCACTCCATCTATATACGCTGCAACCTTGGCGCTTGTTTTCTAGAGTTTGCTCTCTTCACACTCTCTCTCCACTATATATATACAAGCTGGAGCCTCGGCGCTTGTAGTTGCTCTCTTCACACTCTCTCACCCTCTCCAGATCTAAACAAGACTTCGTTGGCCTCTCTCTCTCTCTCTCCCCTCACTGTTGGTCAAAGAGCCGGTAGGATCCGTCCGCCGGGAAGGGAAGGAGGCTTAACGCTATCGTCGTTTGTGAGAGAGGGAATCCACTACCGGCGCAACTATTCTCTTTCACCCAGCGGCAGCGCGGGAGGGCCTCTGACCCCTTCTTCCTTGCTGCCGTACATAGTGTGGGCAGATCGGCCTTCGGCTGCCCACTGAGCCACACCCCGAGAACCTTAGGGAGTGTTTGGTTGCCCGCGCTGCACCTGCATGGCATCTCAGATGCAATTTGTAGCTTGTTTGGTAAACTGCAAGACCATCTGAGCCAGGCCCAACTGATGCAAAAAGTACCTCTCACCCAGGCTGAGAGCTACGCCAGAATCGACCGTTCCTCTAATGCATGCACGAGCTGAGCCCAATGCCTGCACCCACCTCTGCACCACGCATGCATTTTCGCGTGGGGGGTCACGAACCCCCTCGCCATAACTCTGCATTTGATTTCCTCTCATGCCCAACGCTGCTCCTCCCATCCCCTCTGCTCGACCTTAGATTCGCCGCTGCCGCCGTCTTCTCATCCTCGCCGCCGCCGCCGCCGTCTTCTCATCCTCGCCGCCGCCGCCTCCTCATCGTTGTCACTGCTGCCGTCCCTTTTCGCTGGCTGTCGTCGACGGGAGATACACAGGGGAAGGAGCCGAGCTCGATCAGCCATAGGGGAGAAGCGCCCTACACCGGCGCCCATCAAGGAATGACAACAGCAACCAGATCCGCCGTGCTAGAGATCCCCTATATCAACATCCTTGTGAGCAATGATCTATTTAGTTTGTTGTCAATTTACTTGTTGTAAATGAAGTAGTACTCTACCACTTGATAATCTAGTAGTATTCCATATATATGGGATGATTCATCGGAATTTTCTGAAGTTCTAAAATTGTCCCGAAGAGCAGCAGAAACCGAAACTGCTGTAGAGCAGGGAACGACGACCGCCAGTGATAGCAAGAGAAGTTTTTACTGAATTTGTCAAGAAATATTTCCTGAATCGGAAGTTCGGCTAGTGCCATGGCTGATGTCGCTGGTCATAGACGGCGTACAATATTCTCTTGAAATGGTTGTCTGTACATGTTGTTGTATTTGTAAACAAAGATTGCCGGTTAATTTTAGCTGAAAGAGAAATGCTTCTCTTGTTTGCTGCAAACAACATGACCAGTTTACCAAACAACATCTCACTCAGCTTGTGGCACCTCATACAACCTACCAAACACATGTTCAGCTTGGCCAGTCCCACATCACACAAGCAACCAAACACACATCTGAATTACAATTGCATTAGCCCAGCCAGGCCACACTCAGCTAGCATGCTAGATGCCATGCAGCAAAATGTGACCCGGGCAAACAAACACGCCCTTAAGGTATAATTTACTTATTCCACATGCATTGCTCTAGCTGCATGTGGGCTTTTTCCACTTCTGCACTCGAATCTAGGTGTTGGATCAAACAGGAAAGTAGTGGGGAAAGTTGTATGGCATGAATTTCGGACGTTTTTAAAGAGGAAAGGAAGGGGGGAAGTAGTACAGACTGGCTATCCAACACCTACGTTGGTCGAAAAGGGAAAACAATGACAAACACAGTACGCACATCTGTAACAAACTGATCTTTCTGTTTTGGGGGACAAGGCTATAGAGTTTGAGCAGGACTAGATTTTCTCCCCTCACATAGGGAAAGGTGTCTAAAGATAACAAAACCGGGACCAACACAAATATGCTCCTTGGTTGTTTGTTCTTTGTTGCAACAAACTGTGCATCACCCCTTTATACATCGGTAGATGCACATGGTGCTAGTGCGTCCACTGTCCCGTACAACTCTTTAGTTGTTGTTAATCTAAGGCCCTGTTTGGTTAAAAAGTCCTAGTACTTTTTTTAGTCCCGACTAAAAAGTCCCTAGTCCCTACCTGTTTGGTTCCATGGACTAAACATGGACTAGTGGTTATTAAATGACATGCTAAAAGACCATGTTACCCCTAGTAATGAACTAATAGAGATAAGGTGCGATGCGGGGCCGTGGCAACTGTTGGAAAAAGTCCCAAAAAGACTCTCCCTCAGGGTCTTCTTTCTTTAGTCCCAAATGCCCACTTTTAGTCTTTAAAAGTCCCTCCTGTTTGGTTTAGATGGGACGAAAAGGGACCTTTTTTAGTCCCTACACCAAAAAGTCCCTGTAAACAAACACCCTCTAATAATGCCGCTGGAAAATTGAAGCAACGCCACAGTTAAAAGCAAATTACATGTTTAACGAATTTTATTGTTAATATAATCTCTCGGTTAATATGAATCAATGCTACTGTTTGAGAAATGCTATTGTCTTGCTTTCTTTCCACCGTTATCGACCAGTAGTTATTTCCTTTGCACCTCTATGTAAATAGGGTTATCTACTTCACCTCGTTGCTATTGCGAACTTTTGTTGCACTGCACAAAACACTTTTGTTTTAAGATTGTTTTGTGCATTTCAACCAAAATATCACACCGACAACGTTGCTTGATTGCTTGTTCTTCGTGGAACTGCACAAGAGGAGATCTGACTTCCTATCCTTTGGAAAATTTGTTTCAGATCTTCTTCTTGTGAGTTGTTTGAATTCCGCGTCATGAGAGGTTAGTACTAGCCTTCTTTCACATGATTGTGCAATGTGCTTTCATATGTTGTGCTACTTATAGGGTAATGTTGCTTAATTTTAGTGAACTGCACAAATGGAGACAAGACTTCCAATCTGTATGTGCAGCGTAATATCCCATTGAGGTAAGATAATGATATTTCACAACTGTTGGCATGTATTTTGCCACTGTCATCATAGAATTAATATCGTTGTTTAGTGCTATACTTGTGCTCCCTAATTGGCATGCCAAATCTTAAATTAAAGGCGAAGCTTGTCTGTTATTGAACCAAGTGATGAAGGGGAAGAACAAGCGGAAGAAAAACAAAAATCAACTCCTGGTGCTGTAATGATGCACTAGAACTATGATGACACGAGTAATGATATAGTTTTGCATCTTAATTTATTGCTATGGGTAGAACGAGCAATTGTTTTGCCACTGATTTGATGCCACTCTTAATGTAATATGTAATTATCTCTACTTGTGCAAACAGGGATCTTCTTTGAAGATAACATATATTTTAGTGTAACTGCACAAGAAGATGTTGGAAACATTAAACTAATCAAGGAGTATATAGTAAGCATGGCAACCACAGTAGATAACAACAGATGGTTCCGAGGAAGTGCTTCATCAGTATGCTCTACACAATAAGCCTCCTGGCAAAGGTTGGTACTGGCCCACGGATTTCATCCATATGATTGAGCTTTGTCATCTCTATTGGTATTGTGCTACTGTTTACATACTGTCATGAGAAAGTGGTTTTTGTCCTTGAGAAGTGCTTCATCTGTGCTATTTTAATTATTTCCTTTCCTTTTTTTCGAGCAAACAGGGATGCAGCATTTAGTTGTTCTCTTGCCTTTGCACAATAGGATCATCCTCTTCATATCAGAAGGAAGCAGTTGAAGGATCGTTATTCACGGATCTCCATCTTTGTTGCCGCGATGGCCAAAACAATTTTGTTTTAGGATTCTTTCCTGTGAGTTCCATTTTTTAAATGTGTGCTTTGCATGGATCATGTAGGATGCCTGTTTAAACTGTCAATTCACAGTACAGTTTGCTTTATACTAATCACTTTTTTCTATGTATGCAAACAGGGGTGCTCAGCTTGATTTCAATGGGAACCATTCATTTCCACCACAAGAAAGGAGGTGCCGATATGTTTAAGGGTTGCAACATATAAAAGGTGAAATCATACAAGCTACGCACGAATTTGGTTGATTTTTGTGGAACTACATAAAAAGAACAACTGGTTTATTTAACACGAGGTGCCATGTCAATGTCCGAACTGATGGCAAACCCTGCCCATTCCACAATCGTAGGCATTTGATATTTTGGAATGGGAAAACCTTGTCAAAGTTTGCTCATTGATGTACGCAAAACAACACGCATTTGACATTTTGGAATGGGACAATCTTGTCAAATTTTGCTCATTAATGTTAGCAAGAAGACATGCGTTTGATATTTTTGAATGGGACGCCCGTTGTTGTCAGCAGCATCGATCAGTTTTTCTTTGTTCCTTAGTTGTGAAGTAAATATTGGCTCTGACATGTGAATCGCTGAGATGCATAATCAGCGATTGCTTTGAATGTTCTCTATGAATTGCCAGGCCTGTGTGTTTGATTGCAATGTACAGGAACGCTAAAAGGCGGCTCAAACTTTTTGTACTCCCTCTGTTCCTTTTTACTTCACATATTATATTTATTTCAAGTCAGTTGATTTTACATTGTGAATGTTGATAGTTTTTTCTATAAGATTGGTCAAAGTAGAGATACTTTGACTTCAGACAAAACTTATAGGCATACTAAAAAGGACCGGAGGGAGTACGTGTGAAACTGCTGCAAATGAGGTGATCACCCTGGGAATAATGCTAGCACGTATTGTTTTGCATGTTCATCCAATGCTAGTGATACAAGAATTTGAAATAATCGAACTTAATTCATTCATACATGGCCAGATTTCATATAAACATGCCATATTTCTTTACATTTCATACATTCTTCAACTAAAAAGGGGTGCGCTGGAGGTATAATTATTTAACCGAAGCTACCCACCCGTGTCTGGCTCAGCCGAACAGAAGCTTCAGTGACTTAACTGCAGTTGCAGCTGGGTCACTGACATGTGGGCCAAATGCCTGTTGGGCCCACATGTCAGTGACCCAACTGCACTGTAGTTAAGTCACTGAAGCAGCGTCCTTCTCCAGCACATCTCTCCGACTCCACATCGCTGCCAAGAAGCTAATCGGACGTCAATGGTTAACCCGCCAAGCTTGGCTTCAACAAGAGGGTAGCAGCGGTGGCCTTACTTGGACCCGAGCGGCGGCGACCTACCATGTTCTACTCTTCCCCGTTTTTTGTGTGGGACTGCCTTGTTCGCAGTGGGGCGGGGCCTCGACGAAACCGGCGATGTCCTCTGTGTCGTTGCTGGCAGGGCGGCGCCTCGGCGGAGCAGGGGAAATCCTCCCCCTCATTGCCGGCAGGGCGGTGCCTCGGCGGAGCCGGCGATGTCCTTTGCCTCATTGTTGGCGGGGCGGGGCCTCGGCGGAGCATGGCCTCGCCGAAGCCGGCGAAGTCCTCCTCCTCGGTGTCGGTGGGGCGGGGCCTCGGCGGAGCCTGCGGTGTCCTCTGCCTTGTTGTTGGCATGGCGGGGCCTCGGCGGAGCAGGGCCTCTTCAACGCTAGCGGAGCAGGGACTCGGCGGAGCCGGCATTGTCCTCCGCCTCATCGTCGGTCTCGCCAAACAGCGTCTCGCGCATTTCATCGCCCTCTTTGTAGGCGGCCGCAACCTCTGCCACCCGCATGAGGTACTGCCAGCGCGTGAGGCGGCTCTCGCGGGCGGAGCGGTACGACTCGAGCAGCGCCTCCTGCTCCACCCGCTCCGTGGTGATCTTCTCCTCCGCCTGCAGGTGCTCCTGGAGGAGATGGTGGTTGTAGGTGGTGTCGGCCTGCACCTCCTGGAACTGCTCCTCACGCTTCTGCCTTATCATGTCCATGTATTGGGCATGGTCCTCGTTGATGGTCATGGTGCAATGCACCGGTGAGGATGGCACGGAGGAGGGGGTTGGTGTGGGATCGTCGACTACTACGTTCTCCATTGGGATGTTGTCGTCCTCCGACTGCCTGCCGGCCAGCTAGTCGGCAGGAATGGCTGCCATCTCCTTCTTGTCCATCGTCCACCTGCCCCGAAGAGCGCTGGAGCGTGAGGAAGCCATGGTGGGAGTGGTGTGGACAGGAGAAAGGGAACGGAGGCAGATGACTGCGGCTATGGCCGTCGCAGCAGTTTATATAACAATGGTGGGAGGCAGAGGGACGGACGGGTGGCGCCGGAGTAGCCGCCTCAGCAACCGCGTATCATTAATGTGGGCGGCAGACGGACGGACGGACGACACTTGTGTCGCTTGAACGTGGAGCAATCACCAGCACTGGGAAGTGGCGTGGCCGGCACTGACCTTTCGGGCAGCGTCCGCGGGCGAGGGAGGCGGTCTGGGTGGGCCAGGGCGGTCAGACTCATGCTTGCCAGTGGGTCGGTCCAGCAGCCGGACATGCTGGCTCGCCAGCGAGCGCGCCGAGCTGAGCGACAACAATCAGACGATGGACGTAGCTTCCGATCAGGAGCCGGCGCCACCGTCCAAGCTGGTTCATGCCGTGTTCACCATAGGCGAGTGCGACCGCGCCCGACGCCCTAATGGCGTAAGAGCTACCAGCGAAAGGACTGTCTGCAACCTCCGTCTCCTCGATGAGCACCGGCGAACAAGCAAACGACAATGCCGTCGCGGACATGTGGCCCTATGATCCTGGCTTCCTGAATGAGAAGCGGGCACTGTATCAGACCATCCGTAGGGCCCACGAGACCCTCCCCATCGTCCTTTGAGTTGTTGCGCTCGCCGTGGCGCCGCCGTCTCGCGTTGTCAACATGGTCAACGGACATGAGGAATGAGGAGATGACTTTACTTGGAGAGGATGATAGTGGGGACCCACCAGGGCCATAGCCGCACATACGCAAGTGCCTCCTTATTATATACTCCTGGTTTCCTGACATCACGGTCCCACACCATTGTCAACCTATGTAGTCAATAAACGAGAGAATTGCACAAGGAGCGGTTGACAGCTGGGACCAAGCAACTCGAGCAGTATTTGTCTTTTTGAGGTGTGAGCAGAGTTTTTCTTGAGCGGTGTTTTTGTTGTTGTTCAGAAGAGAGCAGGGTATCAACTGGGTGGGCTGTGGCCCGTCTAGCCCAGGCCAGATATCCAGCCCAGCTATTAATTTTTTCAAGCTGAAAATGGCTAGCCTAGCTATACTTTTTGTTGAGGAATACCCAGGCAAGGTCAACTTGTTATTGTCCGCCCCACTGGGCTGCAAATCTTTCCTAGGAGGGATGATTAGGCTTAACAAGAAAATGGGCTTTAAGAAATAATAAATGGGATGTAATTATAAAAACTAGGCAGTAACTATAAAAAAATTGCACGAAACACGTAATTAGTTTAAAAAAAATATTATTTCTGGATTTTGAAAATTTTAATTTCATTACTTGTTGCGCGCGCAATATTTCGTTGGATTTTTACGTAATACAATTTTATTTTGAAATTATATTTAATCTGACTAGAAATTTTGTGATAAAAATATTTCGGATCCCATCAAAATGTGGGAAATTTTATTGAATTCTGTTTTGAGCGGTTGGTTGAAATTATTAATCATTGTCCTAGCTAGAAAATGGACTGTACTTTTAACAAACTGTAAATGGGTTGTAGTAAATTCCATTAGAATTCAAAAATGGGTTGTACATTCTTACAAATGGCAAATGGGCTATATGTTCTCTTCCACACACTTGTGGGCCTACTAAGTTGACGCGTACGCATGGCTTTGTCAACTTATAACCAACACACGGTTCTAGCAGCAGTGGCCGTTGGATGTCCATCCAACGGATGTCGTGCTTCTTCTTCAATCTCGGATATTCTTGCTTCAGCTGCCCAAAAAATGATTCCTCCTCATGACATCTGGGGTAAACTGTTTCGGAGGCCGGCCTGTGGGCCTACTAAGTTGACACGTACCAAGGTCTTTGTCAACTTAGTCAATATAAATGATTCTAGCTGCAGTGACCGTACGATGTCCATCCAACGGCCGTCGTGCTTCTTCAACCTCTAGTCTTCTTGGTCCAGCCGCCCAAACCAGCGTCGGCCGTGCCGCCTGCTCCTGCCTCCTGTGTCCGGCTGTGATGCCACCGCTGGCCATGCCATCCCTCTATACTCACCCACACCTCCTGTTATTCTCCGGTGACGGCAGCCTCACACCGCAGCTGAACCACTCAACCCACGTACTCCCCTCTGCGTGGGCATCCACTACCGCGTCTTCCCCGGCTCTATGGCGTTCCCTTCCTAAGCCTCGCCGTCGTCCACCGTCTTGGTGCTCTCGGCGCGGCGGGGTCAACATGGTCACCAAAGGACAGCCATCAGAAGAGGACTTTAGGCGGTAAGGCTGACAGCTGGACCCGCCAGCTACATCTTTGAACACAAGGAAGTGCCTCCTCATTACTCGCAAAATAAAAACAATTCCTCCCCCCTGACAGCTGGGACCGACCAGCTATATCTTCGCATGCAAGGAAGTGCGTCCTTATCCTCCCTGACCGCTGGGACTCACCCGGTCAAAGCATACGTACCGTTATGCATGCAGTCGCGACGTTATGCGTACATCTTTGGTCGTCGGTGCATGCGCAAATATGAACCGTGGTCGAGTAAGTAGCGGCACGTGTCGATGTAGAGCACCCGACATAGTAGTTCATGCAGTCCCGTCTAAGTCCTGTACATGTACGTACAACCACAGGGCAAAAAATACGGCCACATACGTACATACGGGCGGGGTCTCGAGCGCGTAATTTCGCATATATACGGACAACTAGGGCTTGTGTACATGGAGAGGCAACGGACGGCAGCAACGGCGTCCTGTTCATCGGGTAGCAAACCGGCTAGATCGGAACGGAGGAACATCGTCCTGTTCATCGGGAGGCAACCGACTGGGTTGGAATGCGTCATGTTCAACGGGAGCCAACCGGCTTGGACGGAACAGCCGAAACAGTGTCTAGCGTACCGCAGAATGGAGGATACGGCCTTCTGTTTGACCGGCTATGGTTGAAACGGGATCTTGTTCGTTGGGAGGGGTCTGGCGTACTGCAAAACAGAGGAAACGGACTTGTGTTCAAGTGCCTATAGTCGAAACGGGTTCCTGTTGATCGGGAGGGGCGTGGCATACCGCAAAACGGAGGAAACAGACTTGTGTTGGAGCACCTATGGTCGAAACAGGGTCATGTTTATCCACCATCTACTGCCTCGCTCCAGCCTCCACGGGCTACTGTTCATCCACCTTCGACCTCCTCTAGCCTCCACCAGCTACTTTTCATCCACGGATACTGTTCATCCAGCCTCCACCGGCTACTGTTCATCCAGCCTCCATGGGGTCCTGTTCATCCACCCCCAACCAGCTGGGGTGCGGCGGCCTCCTCGGGGTCATGTTCATCCAGCGGCAACACGGCCTACTTACACGGGGTCCTGTTCATCCAACCCCCACCGGGAACTGTTCATCCAAAGCCAACCAACCGGCTCGACTCACCACGTCTCGACTCGTTCTACGTACTACGCGCATGGTAGCAACGGTCACTGTTCATCGAGAGGCAATATACCGGCTGGTTACGTCTTGCACGGGGCCTCGATCGGCTTCAGTAAGGAGCAGCAGTGATCAATCGCTCGGGATTAGTTAGCAGCAGCGAAGGAATTGCTCGGGTTTCGTCAGCAGCGAATGAATTGCTCGGGTTCAGTTAACAGCCAAGGGATCGATCGCTCGGGTTCAGTAACGCGTGATCGCTCGGGTTCAGTTAGCCAACGCCTCACACACACGCGCGTACATGAGAGAAACGCGCAAACCATAGTGCATCGCTCGGCCCAGACCACCCACCATAACCGGGAACTCCGCGATATTTTCCTCGCGCTTTCTTCTACCACGATTTTTTCCGTCATGGACGGCCCAAAGAATGTCATGCAGCTGCGTCTCTGGCCCGCCTAGGACGAAAATCCCATTTTTTGTCATGATTTTTTGTCATAGAAGTAGGAGCCCACCACATCTATGATGATATAGGATTTTGTCATAATTATCATCATAGAAGTGTCATAAGCATGATAGAAATTTTTTCGTTCCGCCCAAAATGTCACGGATGTTTTTTTGTAGTGCATACCTTTGGACGAAGGGAACTACGTATGTTGTCATAATAGTTCGACCGATAAAGATCTTCCTAGAATATGTAGGAGCCAATGTGGGCATCCAGGTTTCACTATTTGTTGTTGACCATAGAGGTGTCTCGGTCATGTCTACATAGTTCTCGAACCCGTAGGGTCCACACGCTTAACGTTCGTTGACGATATAGTATTATATGACTTATGTGATTTGGTGACCGAATGTTGTTTGGAGTCCCGGATGAGATCACGGACATGACGAGGAGTATCGAAATGGTCGAGAAGTAAAGATTGATATATAGGACAATCGTATTTGGATACCGGAAGTGTTTCTGGACGTACCGGGAAGGAATCGGGTCACCAAAAGGGGTTCCTGGCACCCCCGTGCAAGTTATGGGCCTTATGGGCCAAAGGAGGGGACATACCAGCTCACAAGGGGGCTGGTGCGCCCCCTCCCTTGTTTGGCCAGCCCTAGAGAAGGAAGAGGGGGAGGGCTAGACCCTCCTGCCTTTCCCTCTCATGGGAGAAAGGAAAGGGGGGGCACCCTCCCCTGCCTTTCCCCGCACTCCAAATAAGGAAAGTGTTGGGGAACGTAGTAATTTCAAAAAAATTCCCTACGCACACGCAAGATCATGGTGATGTATAGCAACGAGAGGGGAGAGTATCATCTACGAACCCTCGTAGACCGTAAGAGGAAGCGTTATGAGAACGCGTTTGATGTAGTCGAACGTCTTCACGATCCGACCGATCCAAGTACCGAACGCACGACACCTCCGAGTTCAGCACACATTCAGCTCGATGACGTCCCACAAACTCCGATCCAGCAGAGCTTTATGGGAGAGTTCCGTCAGCACGACGGCGTGATGATGGTGATGATGTTGCTACCGACGCAGGGCTTCGCCTAAGCACCGCTACGATATGATCGTGGTGGATTATGGTGGAGGGGGGCACCGCACACGGCTAAGGGATCAATGATCAACTTGTGTGTTCTAGGGTGCCCCCTGCCCCAGTATATAAAGGAGTAAGGGGGGAGGCCGGCCGGCCCCTATAGGGCGCGCCAGGAGGAGGAGTCCTCCTCCTAGTAGGAGTAGGACTCCCCTTTCCTACTCCTACTAGGAGGAGGAAAGGAAGGGGGAAGGGGAGAAGGAAGGAGAGGGAGGAAAGGAGGAAAGGGGGGCCGGCCCCCTAGTCCAATTCGGTTTGGGCTAGGGGGGGCCGCGCGCCCTGCCTCCTCTCTTCCACCACTTGGCCCATGAGGCCCAATACTTCTTCCCCGTATTCCCGTAACTCTCTAGTACGCCGAAAAATACCCAAATCACTCGGAACCTTTTCGATGTCCGAATATAGTCGTCCAATATATCGATCTTTATGTCTCGACCATTTCGAGACTCCTTGTCATGTCCCTGATCTCATTCGAGACTCCGAACTACCTTCGGTACATCAAATCACATAAACTCATAACATCGATCGTCACCGAACGTTAAGCGTGCGGACCCTACGGGTTCGAGAACTATGTAGACATGACCGAGACATGTCTACAGTCAATAACCAATAGAGGAACCTGGATGTTCATATTGGCTCCTAAATATTCTACGAATATCATTTATCGGTCAAACCGCATAACAGCATACGCTGTTCCTTTTGTCATCGGTATGTTACTTGCCCGAGATTCGATCGTCGGTATCCCAATACCTAGTTCAATCTCGTTACCGGAAAGTCTTTTTACTCGTTTCGTAATGCACTATCCCATAGCTAACTCATTAGTTGCATTGCTTGCAAGGCTTATAGTGATGTGCATTACCGAGAGGGCCCAGAGATACCTCTCCGACAATCGGAGTGACAAATCCTAATCTTGATCTATGACAACTCAACAGGTACCATTGGAGACACCTGTAGATCACCTTTATAATCACCCAGTTACGTTGTGACGTTTGGTAGCACACAAAGTGTTCCTCCGGTAATCGGGAGTTGCATAATCTCATAGTCATAGGAACATGTATAAGTCATGAAGAAACCAATAGCAGTAAGCTAAAACGATCAAGTGCTAAGCTAACGGAATGGGTCAAGTCAATCACATCATTCTCCTAATGATGTGATCCCATTTATCAAATGACAACTCATGTCTATGGTTAGGAAACATAACCATCATTGATTCAACGAGCTAGTCAAGTAGAGGCATACTAGTGACACTTTGTTTGTCTATGTATTCACACATGTACTAATTTTCCGATTAATACAATTCTAGCATGAATAATAAACATTTATCACGATATAAGGAAATATAAATAACAACTTTATTATTGCCTCTAGGGCATATTTCTTTCAATCTCCCACTTGCACTAGAGTCAATAATCTAGTTCACATTGTCATGTGATTTAACATCAATAGTTCATATCATTATGTGATTAGTTCACATCTCCATGTGACTAACACCCGAAGGTTTTACTAGAGTCGATAATCTAGTTCACATCGCTATGTGATTAACACCCAAAGAGTGATCATGTTTTGCTTGTGAGAGAAATTTAGTCAATGGGTCTACCACATTCAGAGCAGTCTGTATTTTGCAAATTTTCTATGTCTATAATGCTTTGCCCAGAGCTACTCTAGCTAATTGCTCCCATTTTCAATATGTATCTAGATCGAGACTTAGAGTCATCCAGATCGGTGTCAAAGCTTGCATCGACGTAACTCTTTACGACGAACTCTTTGTCACCTCCATAACCAAGAAACATTTCCTTATTTCACTAAGGATATTTTTGACCGTTGTCCAGTGATCCACTCCTGGATCACTATTGTAACCTCTTGCCAAACTTATGGTGAGGTACACAATAGGTCTGGTACACAGCATGGCATACTTTATAGAACCTATGACTGAGGCATAGGGAATGACTTTTCATTCTCTTTCTATTTTTTGTTGTGGTCAGGTTTTTAGTCTTTACTCAACTTCACACCTTGCAACACAGGCAAGAACTCCTTCTTTGACTGTTCCATTTTGAACTACTTCAAAATCTTGTCAAGGTATGTACTCATTGAAAATATATCAAGCGTCTTGATCTATCTCTATAGATCTTGATGCTCAATATGTAAGTAGCTTCACCGAGGTCTTTCTTTGAAAAACTCCTTTCAAACACTCCTTTATGCTTTCCAGAAAATTCTACATTATTTCCGGTCAACAATATGTCATTCAGATATACTTATCAGAAATGTTGTAGTGCTCCCACTCACTTTCTTGTAAATACAGGCTTCACCGCAAGTCTGTATAAAAAACCATATGCTTTGATCACTTTATCAAAGTATATATTCCAACTCCGAGATGCTTGCACCAGTCCATAGATGGATCATGGAGCTTGCACACTTTGTGAGCACCTTTAGGATTGACAAAACCTTCTTGTTGCATCATATACAACTCTTCTTTAAGAAATCCATTAAGCAATGCAGTTTTGACATCCATTTGCCAGATTTCATAAAATGCGGCAACTGCTAACATGATTCGGACAGAATTTTAAGCATTCATACGAGTGAGAAAATCTCATCATAGTCAACACCTTGAACTTGTCGAAAACATTTTTGCGATAATTTGAGCTTTGTAGATAGTAACACTACTATCAGCATCCGTCTTCCTCTTGAAGATCCATTTATTCTCAATGACTCACCGATCAACGAGCAAGTCAATCAAAGTCCAAATTTTGTTCTCATACATGGATCCCAACTCAGATTTCATGGCCTCAAGCCATTTTGCGGAATCTGGGCTCATCATCGCTTCCTCATAGTTTGTAGGTTCGTCATGGTCTAGTAACATGACTCCAGAACAGGATTACCGTACCACTATGGTGCGGACCGTACTCTGGTTGACCTACGAGGTTCGGTAGTAACTTGATCTAAAGTTTCATGATCAACATCATTAGCTTCCTCACTAATTGGTGTAGGAATCACTAGAACTGATTTATGTGATGAACTACTTTCCAATTCGGGAGAAAGTAAAATTACCTTATTAAGTTCTACTTTCCTCCCACTCACTTCTTTCGAGATAAACTCCTTCTCTAGAAAGGATCCATTCTTAGCAACAAAATATCTTGCCTTTGGATCTGTGATAGAAGGTGTACCCAACAGTTTCTTTTGGGTATCCTATGAAGATGCACTACTCCGATTTGGGTTCGAGCTTATCAGTTTGAAACTTTTTCACATAAGCATCACAACCCCAAACTTTAACAAATGACAGCTTTGGTTTCTTGCCAAACCATAGTTCATACGGTGTCATCTCAACGGATTTAGATGGTGCCCTATTTAACGTGAATGCAGCTGTCTCTAATGCATAACCCCAAAACGATAGCGGTAAATCAGTAAGAGACATCATAGATCGCACCATATCTAGTAAAGTGCGATTACGGCATTTGGACACACCAATACACTGTGGTGTTCCAGGTGGCGTGACTTGCGAAACTATTCCGCATTGTTTCAAATGAAGATCAAACGTGTAACTCAAATATTCTCCTCCACGATCAGATCATAGACACTTTATTTTCTTGTTACGATGATTTTCCACTTCACTCTAAAATTATTTGAACTTTTCAATTGTTTCAGATTTATGTTTCATCAAGTAGATATACCCATATCTGCTCAAATCATATGTGAAGATCAGAAAATAACGATACCCGCTGCGAGCCTCAATACTCATCGGATCACATACATCAGTATGTATTATTTCCAATAAGTCAGTTGCTCGCTCTATTGTTCTGGAGAACGGAGTCTTAGTCATCTTGCCCATGAGGCATGGTTCGCAAGCATCAAGTGATTCATAATCAAGTGATTCCAAAAGCCCATCAGCATGGAGTTTCTTCATGCGCTTTACATCAATATGACCTAAACGGCAGTGCCACAAATAAGTTGCACTATCATTATTAACTTTGCATCTTTTGGCTTCAATATTATGAATATGTGTATCACTATGATCGAGATCCAACAAACCATTTTCATTGGGTGTATGACCATAGAAGGTTTTATTCATGTAAACAGAACATCAATTATTTCTTTAACTTAAATGAATAATCGTATTGCAATAAACTGATCAAATCATATTCATGCGCAATGCAAACACCAAATAACACTTATTTAGGTTCAACACTAATCCCGAAAGTATAGGGAGTGTGAGATGATGATCATATTAATCTTGGAACTACTTCCAACACACATCGTCACTTCACCCTTAACTAGTTTATGTTCATTCTGCCACTCCCGTTTCGAGTTACTACACTTAGCAATTGAACCAGTATCAAATGCCGAGGGGTTGCTATAAACACTAGTAAAGTACACATCAATAACATGTATATCCAATATACCTTTGTTCACTATGCCATCCTTCTTATCCACCAAGTATCTAGGGCAGTTCCACTTTCAGTGACCATTTTGTTTGTAGTAGAAGCACTCAGTTTCAGGCTTGGGTCTAGCTTCGGGCTTCTTCACGGGAGAGACAACTTGCTTGTCATTCCTATTGAAGTTCCCTTTCTATCCCTTTGCCCTTTTCTTGAAACTAGTGGTCTAGTCAACCATCAACACTAGATATTCTTTCTTAATTTCTACCTTCGCCGATTTCAGCATTGCGAAGAGCTCGGGAATTACTTTCATCACCCCTTGCATATTATAGTTCATCACGAAGTTCTAGTAACTTGGTGATAGTGACTAGAGAACTTTGTCAATTACTATCTTATCTGGAAGATTAACTCCCACTTGATTCAAGTAATTGTAGTACCCAGACATTCTGAGCACATGCTCACTGGTTGAGCTATTCTCCTCCATCTTGTAGGCAAAGTACTGTAAGAAGTCTCATACCTCTCGACACGGGCATGAGTATGAAATACCAATTTCAACTCTTGGAACATCTTATATGCTCCGTAGCGTTCAAAACATTTTTGAAATCCTGGTTCTAAGCCGGAAAGCATGGTGCACTAAACTATTAAGTAGTCATCATACCGAGCTTTGTCAAACGTTCATAACGTCTGTATTTGCTCCTGCAATAGTTATGTCACCTAGCGGTGCATCAAGGACATAATTCTTCTGTGCAGCAACGAGGATAATCCTCAGATCACGGACCCAGTCTGCATCATTGCTACTATCATCTTTCAACTTATTTTTCTCTAGGAACATATCAAAAAATAAACGGGGAGCAACATCGCAAGCTATTGATCCACAACATAGATATGAAAATACTATCAGGACTAAGTTCATGATAAATTGAAGTTCAATAAATCAAATTACTTAAGAACTCCCACTTAGATAGACATCCCTCTAATCATCTAAGTGATCACGTGATCCATACCAACTAAACCATGTACGATCATCACGTGAGATGGAGTAGTTTTCAATGGTGGACATCACTATGTTGATCATATCTACTATATGATTCACGCTCGACCTTTCGGTCTCTAGTGTTCCAAGGCCATATCTGCATATGCTAGGCTCGTCAAGTATAACCTGAGTATTCCGCGTGTGCAAAACTGGCTTGCACCCGTTGTATGTGAACGTAGAGCTTATCACACCGATCATCACGTGGTGTCTCGGCACGACGAACTTTCTAGCAGTGCATACTCGGGAGAACACTTGTACCTTGAAATTTAGTGAGAGATCATCTTATAATGCTACCGTAGATCTAAGCAAAATAAGATGCATAAAGGATAAACATCACATGTAATCAATATAAGTGATATGATATGGCCATCATCATCTTGTGCCTGTGATCTCCATCTCCAAAGCACCATCATGATCACCATCGTCACCGGCTTGACACCTTGATCTCCATCGAAGCATCATTGTCATCACGCCAACTATTGCCTCCACGACTATCGCTACCGCTTAGTGATAAAGTAAAGCAATTACATGGCGATCGTATTTCATACAATAAAGCGACAACCATATGGCTCCTGCCAGTTGCCGATAACTGTATTACAAAACATGATCATCTCATACAATAAAATTTAGCATCATGTCTTGACCATATCACATCACAACATGCCCTGCAAAAACAAGTTAGACGTCCTCTACTTTGTTGTTGCAAGTTTTACGTGGCTGCTACGGGCTGAGCAAGAACCGTTCTTACCTATGCATCAAAAACCACAACACGGTATAGTGGTTGCTTTTTGATCTTCAGAAAGAACGCTGTTCATTGAATCCGATTCAACTAAAGCTGGAGAAATAGACACCCAGTAGCCACCTGTGTGCGAAGCACGTCGGTAGAACCAGTCTCGCGTAAGCATACGCGTAATGTCGGTCTGGGCCGCTTCATCCAACAATACCGCTGAATCAAGGATCAACTAGTGACGGCAAGCAATATGTGTATACCCACGCCCAGAACTCCTTTGTGTTCTACTCGTGCATATGACATCTACGCATAAACCTGGCTCGGATGCCACTGTTGGGGAACGTAGTAATTTAAAACAATTCCCTACGCACACGCAAGATCATGGTGACGTATAGCAACGAGAGGCGAGAGTATCGTCTACATACCCTCGTAGACCGTAAGCGGAAGCGTTATGAGAACGCGGTTGATGTAGTCGAATGTATTCATGATCCGACCGATCCAAGTACCGAACGCACGGCACCTCCGAGTTCAGCACACGTTCAGCTCGAT
This sequence comes from Aegilops longissima, assembly GCA_021605205.1. Classification (NCBI taxonomy): domain Eukaryota; kingdom Viridiplantae; phylum Streptophyta; class Magnoliopsida; order Poales; family Poaceae; genus Aegilops; species Aegilops longissima. The sequence continues at coordinate 486,416,225 of CM038682.1, read as the reverse complement.
GACGTCCCACGAACTCCGATCCAGAAGAGCTTCATAGAAGAGTTTCGTCAGCACGACGGCGTGATGACGGTGATGATGTTGCTACCAACGCAGGGCTTCGCCTAAGCACCGCTACGATATGATCGAGGTGGATTATGGTGGAGGGGGGCACCTCACACGGCTAAGGGGTCAATGATCAACTTGTGTGTTCTAGGGTGCCCCCGTGCCCCCGAATATAAAGGAGCAAGGGGGGAGGCCGTCCGGCCCCTGTAGGGCGCGCCAGGAGGAGGAGTCCTCCTCCTAGTAGGAGTAGGACTCCCCTTTACTACTCCTACTAGGAGGAGGAAAGGAAGGGGGGAGCGGAGAAGGAAGGAGAGGGAGGAAAGGAGGAAAGGGGGGCCGGCCCCCTAGTCCAATTCGGTTTGGGCTAGGGGGGCCGCGCGCCCTGCCTCCTCTCTTCCACCACTTGGCCCATGAGGCCCAATACTTCTTCCCCGTATTCCCGTAACTCTCCGGTACTCCGAGAAATACCCGAATCACTCGGAACCTTTCTGATGTCCGAATATAGTCGTCCAATATATCGATCTTTATGTCTCGACCATTTCGAGACTCCTCGTCATGTCCCTGATCTCATCTGAGACTCCGAACTACCTTCGGGACATCAAATCACATAAACTCATAATACCGATCGTCACCGAACGTTAAGCGTGCGGACCCTACGGGTTCGAGAACTATGTAGAAAACTTGCCATGTTTACATGGGTGCCATCATATTTTCTGATCCTTTGTGGCTCATGGTCAGTAAGGGACTCTTTTTCTACGCATTTAGTAGATTCATGCCATGCCTTTGTTCGCCATGATAAGTTCCTGTAGCATGTCGTTTGCTAGCTCTAAACATTGCAACCTGATGTTATTTCTGCAAAGTCTGAAACTGCTATTATTTGCAATCTTGCCATGTCCTTTTGAGCATGTTCTAGTGATTTCTGGAGTTAGCTCAGTGTTCATGTTTTGTAATGCTTTACCTGTACATCGTGCCCATGACTTTTGTTCTCATGTTAAGATGTTGTAGCTTGTTGTTTCGGTGCTTGCAATATGCCTAGTTGCTGTTTTGGACAGATTGTTGATATAACTTGTTTCATGTGTATGTGTTGAACCGTTGCTCCGTTTTGAGTGTGCTCTATATGAAACTTGCTTAGAATTGCATGTAGTTTCATATTATCATGTTGCATCCTTGTTTTGAGGTGTTTGCTTGATGTTTGTATGCATTTTGTATCAATGCCATGCTTATCTTGTTTTGCTCATATCTTCTATGCCGTAGCTCCAAATCTAATGAACTTTATAAGTAACTTGACTAGAATTTCGTGTAGATCATCGTGGTGCATCTTAACTTGCTGTTTAACAACTTGAACATAAGGTTTATTCAGATCTGGACCAATTTCGAAATTTGCATATGAGGACTTACCGGAATTGTTATATGTTGTTTCCGGCCTCATTTAAACTTGCTTTGATGTGTTGCTCTTGTTTGCATCATCTCTTGCCATGAGTAGCTTCATGTAGCTTTGTCATGCATCTTGCTTGGTTGTGCATCATGTCTCGTTTATGTGTGGTGTGTTTACTTTGTTGTGTGCTTCTTCTCGATAGTTCCTGTTTTGTTGCGAGCGTGAGGATTCGTTCGTCTACGCTTGGTTCGTCTTCGTGGCTTCATCTTCTTCATGGACTCGTTCTTATTCCTTGCGGGATTTCAGGCAAGATGACCGCTACCCTGGATCTCACTACTATCATTGCTATGCTAGTTGCTTCGTTCTATCGCTTTGATGCGCTACCTATCAATTGCTCTTCAAGCCTCCCAAATTGCCATGAACCTTTAACCTTTGTCACCCTTCCTAGCAAACCGTTGTTTGGCTATGTTACCGCTTTGCTCAGCCCTTCTTATAGCGTTGCTAGTTGCAGGTGAAGATGAAGATTGCTCCATGTTGGATTATGTTTATTGTTGGGATATCACAATATTTCTTATAGTATTAATGCATCTATATACTTGGTAAAGGGTGGAAGGCTCGGCCTTATGCCTGGTGTTTTGTTACACTCTTTCCGCCCTAGTTTCCGTCATATCGGTATTATGTTCCCGGATTTTGCGTCCCTAACGCGGTTGGGTGATTTATGGGACCCCCTTGACAGTTCGCTTTGAATAAGACTCCTCCAGCAAGGCCCAACCTTGGTTTTACCATTTGCCTCACCACCACCTATTTTTCCCTTGGGTCGGCCAACCCAAGGGTCATCTTTATTCAGCCCCCCGGGCCAATGCTTGTCTAAGTGTTGGTCCAAACTAGAGCACCGTGCGGGACCATCCCTTGGCAACTTGGGTTACGTCGGTACCTGTACGCTTAGCTTATCCGGTGTTGCCCTAAGAACGAGATATGTGCAGCTCCTATCGGGATTGTCGGCGCATCGGGCGGTCTTGCTGGTCTTGTTTTATTGATGTCGAAATGTCTTGTAGCCGGGATTCCGAGACTGATCAGGTCTTCTCGGGGAGAAGGAATATCCTTCGTTGATCGCGAGAGCTTATCATGGGCTAAGTTGGGACACCCGTGCAGGGTTTGAACTTTCGAAAGCCATGCCCGCGGTTATGTGGCAGATGGGAATTTGTTAATGTCCAGTTGTAGTAAACTTGAGGTAAACTCTTCTAAAATACACCAACCGTGTGCGTAACCGTGAGTGTCTCTTTTCGGGGTTGATCGAGAGGAGAACACGGTTTCTGGGTTATGTCTGACGTAAGTAGGAGTTCAGGATCACTTCTTGATCATTACTAGTTGACAACCGCTTGCTTTGCTTCTCTCCTCGCTCTTATTTGCGTAAGTTAGCCACCATACATGCTTAGTCGCTGCTGCAACCTCACCACTTTATCCCTTCCTTTCCCATTAAGCTTTGCTAGTCTTGATACCCATGGTAATGGGATTGCTGAGTCCTCGTGGCTCACAGATTACTACACCAACAGTTGCAGGTACAGGTTATGCGATGATCATGACGCGAGAGCGATGTTTGCTTGTTTTGGAGTTCTTCTTCGCTTCTTGATCGGGGATAGGTTCTGGTCGGCAGCCTGGAGCTAGCGGGGTGGATGTCGTTGAGCTTACATTTATGTTTCATCCGTAGTCGGATGGTGATCTTGTATATGATGTTGATGTATTCTTGTGGCATTTGTGCCTTATGTATGTATCCCCATCTATTATGTAATGTTGATGTAATGATATCCACCTTGCAAAAGCGTCTTCAAGATGCGCTTCTATCCTTGGTGGGACCTTCGAGTTCCTTTAGGATAGGGTCGCATCTTGGGCGTGACAACAACCCACCAGGGCGCGCCTGGGACTCCTGGCGCACCCTGGTGGGTTGTGATCTCCTCAGAGCACCCCCCGAGGCACAGCCTTGGCCCATTAGGTGTCTTCTGGTCCATAAAAAATCTCCGTAAAGTTTCGTTGCATTTGGACTCCGTTTGGTATTGATTTTCTCCAATGTAAAAAACATGCAGAAAACAGCAACTGGCACTTGGCACTATGTCAATAGGTTAGTACCAAAAAATGATATAAAATGATTATAAAACATCCAATATTGATAATATAACAGCACGGAACTATCAAAAATTATAGATACGTTGGGGACGTATCACCCACTTCTAAAATGATTTTCGAAAAGATTTGCCTTTTCTTCGCCCCTCTTCCGTTCGTCTTTTTCGTTTGCTTTTTGTGTGCTCGTGTGTTGGATTGCTTGCTTTGTCACGATGGCTCAAGACAATACCAAATTGTGTGACTTTTCCAATACTAATAACAATGATTTTATTAGTACTCCGATTGCTCCCGCCACTAGTGCGGAATCTTATGAAATTAATGTCGCTTTGCTGAATCTTGTTATGGAAGATCAATTTTCCAGCCTTCCTAGTGAAGATTCCGCATCCCATGTGAATAATTTCGTTGAGTTGTGCGATATGCAAAAGAAAAATGGTGTGGATAATGATATTATTAAATTGAAGCTATTTCCATTCTCACTTTGATATCGTGTTAAAACTTGGTTTTCATCTTTGCCTAAAAATAGTATTGATTCATGGAATAAGTGTAAAGATGCTTTTATTTCCAAGTATTTTCCTCCCACTAAGATCATCTCTCTTAGGAATGATATTATAAATTTTAAGCAACTTTATCATGAACATGTCGCACAATCTTGGGAGAGGATGAAATTGATGATACAAAATTGCACTACTCATGGTTTGAATTTGTGGATGATTATACAAAAAAATTATGCCGGATTGAATTTTGCTTCAAGAAATCTTTTAGATTCGGCCGCGGGGGGAACTTCTATGAAAATTACTTTAGGAGAAGCTACTAAACTCCTAGATAATATTATGGTTAATTATTCTCAATGGCATACCGAAAGATCTCCCACTAGTAAAAAAGTGCATGCGATTGAAGAGATTAATGTTTTGAGTGGAAAGATGGATGAACTTATGAAATTGTTTGCTAGCAAGTGTGCTTATATTGATCCTAATGATATTCCTTTGTCTACTTTGATTGAAAATAATAATGAATCTATGGATGTGAATTTTGTTGGTGGGAATTTTTTTGGTAATAACACGTATAGAGGTAATTTTAATCCTAGGTCATTTCCTAGTAATTCCTCTCATAATTATGGTAATTACTACAACAATTCTTATGGTAATTATAATAAGATGCCCTCTGATTTTGAGAATAGTGTTAAATAATTTATGAGTTTGCAAAAGAATTTTAATGCTTTGGTTGAAGAAAAATTGCTTAAGATTGATGATTTGGCTAGGAACGTGGATATAATTTCTCTTGATGTTGATTCTTTGAAACTTAGATCTATTCCACCCAAGCATGATATCACTGAATCTCTAAAAGCTATGAGAATCTCCATTGATGAGTGCAAAGAAAGAACCTCTAAGATGTGTGCTAAGCGAGATTGGTTTGTAAAAACGTGCTCTTCTAGTTTCCGTGAAAATAATGATGAAGATCTTAAAGTGATTGATGTGACTCCTATTGAATCTTTGTTTGCCAATGTAAATCTTGATAAAGATGGGACTGGAGATGAGTCAACTTTAGTTAAAAAGCGTCCCAATGATTCGGAGTTTTTTGATCTTGATGCAAAAATTGATAAAAGTGGGATTGGAGAGGTCAAAACTTTAAGTAGCAATGAACCCACACTTTTGGATTTCAAGGAATTTAATTATGATAATTGTTATTTAATAGATTGTATTTCCTTGTTGCAGTCCATGTTGAATTCTCCTCATGCTTATAATCAAAACAAAACTTTTACTAAACATATCTTTGATGCTATGATGTAACCTTTTGAAGAAAATCTTGAATTGGAAGTTTCTATCCCTAAAAAACTTTATGATGAGTGGGAACCTACTATTAAGATCAAGATTAAATATTATGAGTGCCATGCTTTGTGTGATTTGGGAGCTAGCATTTCCATGATTCCAAAAACTTTATGTGATGTGTTAGGTTTCCATGAATTTGATGATTGTTCTTTAAATTTGCATCTTGCGGATTCCATTATTAAGAAACCTATGCGAAGGATTAATGATGTTCTTATTGTTGCAAATAGGAATTATGTGCCCGTAGATTTCACTATTCTTGATATAGAGTGCAATCATGCATGTCCTATTATTCTTGGTAGACCTTTCCTTAGAACGATTGGTGCAATTATTGATATGAAAGAAGGAAACATTAGATTTCAATTTCCTTTAAGGAAGGGCATGGAACACTTTCCAAGAAAGAAAATTAAATTGCCATATGAATCTATTATGGGAGCTACTTATGGATTGAATACCAAAGATGACAATACCTAGATCTATTTCTGTTTTTATGCCTAGTTAAGGGCGTTAAACAATAGCGCTTGTTGGGAAGCAACCCAACTTTATTTTTTTCTTTTATTTTTGGTTCTGTTTTGCAATAAATAATTCATCTAAACTCTGATTAGATGTGTTTTGTGTTTTAATTAGTGTTTGTGCCAAGTAAGACCTTTGGGATGGCTTACAGTGATAGTTGATTTGATCTTGCTGAAAAACAGAAACTTTTGCGCTCAGAAAAACAATTATCATTTCTAACATAAGCATGATAAAATACTTATTCTTTTTGCATAAGATTAACGTAAAAATTTCCCAGGTTTTCCTAATTTTCCAGAATTTTTGGAGTTACATAAGTAGTCGAGAGTTACATATTACTACAGACTGTTCTGTTTTTGACAAATTCTGTTTTCTATGTGTTTTTTGCTTATTTTGATGAATCTATGGGTAGTATCAGGGTATGAACCATGGAAAGGTTGGAATATATTAGATATTACACCAATATGAATAAAGAATGAGTTCACAAAAATACCAGAAGTTGTGATTTATTTTCTTATACTAACGGAGCTTATGAGATTTTCTATTGAATTTTGTGTTGTGAAGTTTTCAAGTTTTGGGTAAGGATTTCATGGACCATGGAATAAGGAGTGGCAAGAGCCTAAGCTTGGGTATTCCCAAGGCACCCCAAGGTAATATTCAAGTACAACCAAGAGCCTAAGCTTGGGGATGCCCCGGAAGGCATCCCCTCTTTCGTCTTCGTCTATCGGTAACTTTACTTGAGGCTATATTTTTATTCACCACATGATATGTGTTTTGCTTGGAGTGTCTTGTATGATATGAGTCTTTGCTTTTTAGTTTGTCACAATCATCCTTGCTGTACACACCTTTTGAGAGGGACACACATGAATCATGATTTATAAGAATACTCTATGTGCTTCACTTATATCTTTTGAGCTAGGCAATTTTGCTCTAGTGCTTTACTTATATCATTTTAGAGCACGGCGGTGGCTTTATTTTATAGAAACTATTGAATTACCATGCTTCACTTATATTATTTTGAAGTCTCTAAACATCATGGTAATTTGGTTTGGTTATAAATTTAGTCCTAATATGATAGACATCCAAGAGGGGTCTAATAAAAACTCTCATATAAAGTGCATTGAATACTATGAGAAGTTTGATTCCTTATGATTGTTTTGAGATATAAAGATGGTGATATTAGAGTCATGCTAGTGAGTAATTGTGGATTGTAGAAATACTTGTGTTAAGGTTTGTGATTCCTGTAGCATGCACATATGGTGAACCTTATGTAATGAAGTTGGAGCATGAGGTATTTTTTGATTGTCTTCCTTATGAGTGGCGGTCGGGGACGAGCGATGGTCTTTTCCTACCAATCTATCCCCCTAAGAGCATGCGCGTAGTACTTCGTTTCAATAACTAATAGATTTTTGCAATAAGTATGTGAGTTCTTTATGACTAACGTTGAGTCCATGGATTATACGCACTCTCACCCTTCCACCATTGATAGCCTCTCTAGTGCCGCGCAACTTTTGCCGGTACCATACACCCACCATATACCTTCCTCAAAACAGCCACCATACCTACCTATTATGGCATTTCCATAGCCATTCTGAGATATATTGCCATGCAACTTTCAACCGTTCCATTTTATTATGACATGTTCCATCATTGTCATATTGCTTTGCATGATCATGTAGTAGACATCCTATTTGTGGCAAAGCCACCTTTCATATTTCTTTCATACATGTCACTCTTGAGTCACTGCACATCCCGGTACACCGCCGGAGACATTCATATCGAGTCATATTTTGTTCTAAGTATCGAGTTGTAATTCTTGAGTTGTAAGTAAATAAAGGTGTGATGATCTTCGTTATTAGAGCATTGTCCCATGTGATGAAAAAAAGGGAGGCCAAAGAAGACAAACAAAAAAATGAGAGAAAAAGAGAGAAGGGGCAATGTTACTATCATTTTTTTCCACACTTGTGCTTCAAAGTAGCACCATGATCTTCATGATAGAGAGTCTCCTATGTTATCACTTCATATACTAGTGGGAATTTTTCATTATAGAACTTGGCATGTATGTTCCAACGATGGGCTTCTTCAAATTGCCCTAGGTCTTCATGAGCAAGCAAGTTGGATGTACACCCACTTAGTTTTCTTTTGAGCTTTCATAAACTTATAGCTCTAGTGCATCTGTTGCATGGCAATCCGTACTCACTCACGTTGATATCTATTGATGGGTGAGGGAGCCCCGGACTAGGGGGTGTCCGGATAGCCGAACTATCATCATCGGCCGGACTCCACGACTATGAAGATACAAGATTAAAGACTTCATCCCGTGTCCGGATGGGACTTTCCTTGGCGTGGAAGGCAAGCTTGGCGATACGGATATGTAGATCCCCTACCATTGTAACCTACTCTGTGTAACCCTAGCCCTCTCCGGTGTCTATATAAACCAGATGGCTTTAGTCCATAGGACGGAGAATAACAATCATACCATAGGCTAGCTTCTAGGGTTTAGCCTCTTTGATCTCGTGGTAGATCCACTCTTGTAACACACATCATCAATATTAATCAAACATGGCGTGGGTTTTACCTCCATCAAGAGGGCCCGTGCACAGGTAAAACATCGTGTCCCTTGTCTCCTGTTACCATCCGCCTAGACGCGCGATTCGGGACCCCCTACCGAGATCCGCGGTTTGACACCGACATTGGTGCTTTCATTGAGAGTTCCTACGTATGCGTCACCGATAGGCCCGGTGGCTCCTTGATCATCAACAACGGCGCGGTCCAGGTGAGACTTTTCTCCCGGACAGATCTTCGTGTTCGGTGGCTTTGCCTGCTGCGGCCAATTAAGCAGCCATCTGGAGCAGATCGAAGCTTCGCCCGCCATCAGGTCAGATTTGGAAGTTTAAACTATCGGCCGATATCCGCGGAGACTTGATCTTGACGGATTCGAGCCACGACCAAGCGCGCGCGCCTTTGTCTCGATGGGCATGATCTAGCTCTGCAGCGAGCGAAGCCACGGAGGCCGCACAATATCCGCTCGACCCTTAATCCGGGCGGATCCCCGATCGAGGGCGAGTGGTTGGACACCGCCTCGGGGCTACAATCTCTGGCGATCGAGCGAACTCCATCCCTGTCGCTGCGAAGACCTTGACTCCGAAGCGGACTCCTCTCCGGACTCCGAACCCTCCAGCGCCCTTGCCAATCGAATCCGATTGGGCGCCCGTTATGGAGTTCACGGCGCGGACATCTTTCGACACTCGCCCTTTGGCGACATCCTGAATTCACTAAAGTCTCCCTCTTTATCCGGAGAGCCTGGCGGACTACGATCGGGAAGGTTGGGATACGGACGATGAAGAAATTCAATGCCCACCTACCACCCACTTCATAGCCATCGCCGAGCTTACACGGCGTGCTCGATTTCGACTCGAAGACATCGGCGGTATGGGCGGCGATGTAGGAGACAACAATGAACCAGCACCTATAGGATCTTGGACAACCTCATCCATGATGTATACATGGTGGATACACCTAAAGGAAATGAAGACGAGGAACAACGGGACGTTACGAAGGATAAATCCCTCGAAACGCCGAACAAAGTCCCGCCTCAACAAAGACCCAGCCATAGAGCAGGCCGAACCGGTGGACAACGAACAAGCCATCGAGCATTCGTCCAAACAAGACAACTTGGATAAACAATTTGTCCCCGGCGAAGACAACAGTCCGGACGATCTCACGCCGGACAAACCATCGGAGCAAAATGACCTCCAGAAAAGGCTCGTCGCCACTGCGCGTAGCCTGAAAAAGCAGAAGCGGAAGCTCAAAACAGCGGAAGATGCACTCAGAATCAGATGGAGCAAAGTATTCAGCACCGCAGATAAATACGGCAACAGCCGCCGAACAAAGAGCTACCCGAAAAGAAAGCTACTGCCCGAATTCGACGAGGAGACCTTAGAGCCCCCACAATTAAAAAGCAAGAAGACCACCCGGTCGGATGGACGACCTCACGGCAAAAAGAGAGCGGCGAATGGTGCGCACAAAGCCAATATCACGATCCGCAAGGATTCACATCAAAAGGATGGCCCGATTAGGTCCATCTATGGGCCAAGAAAGCACGCTCGTCAAAGCAATGCAATCGCCAAAATTCCGAAGATCACGGCACACCCAAATATAGGGCGCGCACACCCCTATGTTTCACCGATGAGGTCTTTGGATCATAATTTCAAGCGGGATTCAAACCCGTAAACATAGAGGCATCTGACGGAACAACAGACCACAGGTGCGGATTGAGGATTACATCCTCCACATACACATGGCTAGAGGAGATGATCTCCACGCCATAAAATACTTACCCCTTAAACTCAAAGGGCCAGCTCGGCATTGGCTTAAGAGCCTCCCCGAAAATACCATTGGAAGCTGGGAAGAGCTCGAGCATGCATTTCGGGCAGATTTTCAGGGAACCTATGTCCGCCCTCCGGACGCAGACGATCTAAGTCACATAACTCAACAGCCCAGAGAGTCAGCCCGGAAATTCTGGAACAAGTTCCTTACTAAAAAGAACAAAATAGTCGACTGTCCGGACGCCGAAGCCTTAGCAGCTTTCAAACACAACGTCCGAGACGAATGGCTCGCCAGACACCTCGGCCAAGAAAAGCCAAGAACAATGGCCGCACTAACAAGCCTCATGACACGCTTTTGCGCAGGGGAAGACAGCTGGCTGGCTAGATGCAGCACCAGCGACCCGAGTACATCCGAAATCAGGGATGGAAATGGGAAATGACGACGCAGAAAAGATCAGCGCCGGAATAAGGAAAATGGCCCAAATAGTACGGCGGTCAACGCCGGATTCAAAAGCTCTCGGCCAAACAACAAAACACTGCCCCTAAAGGATAACGGTGACGAGCTATCCAACCTAAACAAAATTCGGATAGATCATGTCAAATACATGGTACCTCAGGAAGCACGCAAACCATACCCACGAGATTGTTGGGTCTTCAAGCAGTCCGGCCGACTTAACGTCGAACACAAGGGCTCGACACACCAAGTGAAAGTGGCGAAACCCAAAAGCACCACAAGCGAGCCTCGGAAAACAAAAACTTTCCCACGGAGATCGAACAGTAAACTCACTTCACGTGATCAAAAGGAAAAAGCAGGCGGCGCCCCTAAAAGCGCGCTGCACACACCGTTGTCAAAACCAATCACCTTCGACCATCGGGACTATTCGATAATATCCGGAATGCAGGATGGACTGCCTTGATATTGGATCCTATAATTGGCGGATTCAATTTACACATGTCCTCATGGATGGCGGCGATGACATAAACCTGATATATCGGGACACAATCCGCAGGATGGGGATAAACCCAACCAAAATTCGCCGTAGCAACACCTCCTTTAAAGGAGTCTTGCCGAGCCCATACGCCTTTGCACGGGCTCCATCTTGATAGAAGTTGTGTTTTGGTTCATCCGACAACTTCCGTCGCAAAAGGTTACTCTTCCATATCGCCCGTTTAAAAGTAGCCATCAAGCACTATTGGGACATGAAGCTTTACGCCGCTTTAACGCAATACCGCATTATCGTCTCTAACACTAAAATGCCGGTCCACGCGGCATCATCTCGTTAAAAGGAAGTATTAAGTGTTACTCGAGCACGGAAGAAGGGGAGACTGCATCAACAGCTCCACAGCTATCCGGCTCCACTAGGCAAAGAACCTGAAATTGGTCATTCAAACCCCGGACACGGCTGGACGAGTTCGGCGCCTACTAGCGGCATACCCCCATATGAGGGGCTACATGCATGTATAACAAGAGACAATAGAGCTCAATTTTATTCTTCGAACCGTACTCTGTTCATTTAATATTAAGTACATCTTTCACGATCCTTTTCTTTCAAACTAAGTTCCTCTCTTTTCTGAGATGAACAACGTGCTACACCCGTCGAGGATACGGCACAAAGGAGACACAAAGCAGGCGTGCAGCGGGACCCGTTGCAAGGATTCTTTTCAGATTAAGACCCTGCGTAAACCTTTTTCAATGTCTCTTGTTGATATACATTCCCCGGTTCCTTAATATAACGGGGAGGAGGCTGGTGCTTTGGCATTGGCGCACCAGAATTTTCTGCTGTACCTAGACACAAGGGGCTTAGGGCATTATTTTGCCCATTTCATAAAAGACCGAATACCTTAGGGAGTATTCGGCGTCTCGAGTTAGGCCTTATATGCATCAGCTCCGAATCATGTCTTTGGTCAAATGTTGGGTTGCCCGGCTCCTGCGTTTTGCTGCCTTACGTTCCGTTTTCACGGCTAACGCGACACCGGAGAACTCTGCGATTGTGCCCGGTTCGGCGGCGAGCACCTCGATGAAAGCGAAAACTGATGTCATGATATAGCGAGAGACGGTCAACCACTCGATGACTCACAGGAATTTTAGGATTCCTCCGCATTAACGAAGGACCGGTTTTCGGTCGGGCACATCGCACCCAATTCGGGAGAGTGCGGTGCCCCGAGGGCTATATAGTAGCCCCACCCTCGAACTCCTATGGCTAAGTGAAAGTGATAAAGCATTATAGTCCGGTTGCCTGGTTTGCTACGCCATCACCTCCTTAACAGGACCAAGACGTTGGATTAAGTGTGAAAAAGCGCTTTCTTTGCAAACACCCCGCACTATGTGCGTGGGGGCTGAAGCCAAGGACTGCCATCTTTCAGGTTATATATACATATACATAAACGGCCGCACAGGGAGTAGTTTTCTACTTGAAAGCACAAGTATAAAAAGCTCTTATATTACATTGAGACATTATTTTCACAAATCATACATGTCATTTAAACATAACATCCTTCAAGCACTGCGTCTCTATCAAACGAGCGCCCGGCCGGACTTCTTCAAAGTAGTGCTCGGCGGTACTCGCTTGTCCGAATCTTGGGATGCAACGTCGGTGGCCTTCATCTCTGCCAAGATGTCTTGACACGGGCAAGAGCCATCCGCGCTCCTCAATACCGCCCGATCGCTTCATTGCGTCGTCGCTGCACCGCACCAAGAAACTGCTGCACTAAACCAAAATAGCTCTTGGTGGGGTCCGCCCGACCACAAGTGAGTCAAGACATGCTTCATGGCAAATCCGGACAATCGATTTAGCTCGGCCCATTCGCCAACCGATCGGTCGTGGCGGAGAGGGCGCTCCGGACTATGGAATTGCGACCAATATAGCTCTTCCCTTTTGTGCCCCTTACGGCCTTGGAAGTGCTCAACCGCGTCCTGGCAACGCTGCCAAGTCGGATAAGCATCCTCCGAACTCCACAACTTATCTAGCGAGCATACTTTGGATCCGTATATTTCCTCCATGGCGAAAACGGTTTTCCGGCGCAATTGCCCCAGCGACTCAGCTCCTCCTTGGCAGCTCTCAAAGCCGATGGGCATTCTTGGATTCGGCGGTGGCCTTTTTAGGCCCTCTCGTTCCGCTTTGCGCTCTTTTCAAGAACCTCACAGCGATCGGTAGTATTCCTTAACTTTTGGCCATATCGGCATCTCCTCTTTGCTTGGTGTGAGCAGCCGTTCAGCTTCTAGCTCTTGACCGCCTTTAAAGCGGCCGCATTATAATTCTGGCTTGCTCTTTCGCTCGGGCGAGTTCTGCCCGCAGCTCTTCCACGGCGGCACCATTTGCATTAAGCATATGATTAGTAAGACATGGGCGTCAAGCTCCCTTACCAGGTGTCCGCATAGAAGTCGCATACCTTGTGACTCATCAAACCGTTTATTGACCAGCGCGATGTCCGCATCCGCCTTGTCAAATGCCGCTTTAGTTCGGCATATTCATCGATCGGTGGCCTCCGGACGCCCGCCACCTGTTTAGGAGCGGCGATATGTTAAAATCGAGAATTTGATCCTCGACACGTCGTCAATTTTGACAACATACCGAGTCTCGGGGCTACTATCTATACATGGCGCATTTTCTATGCATAACGCGGAAGGTACATTGTTTTTGTGTACCTCAAACCCGTCGATAAGCTTCGGCGGCCGTTACAATCCGCTCTCTGCGGATGCAATTCTTTCAATCACCGTACCCATTAGAGCACGGTGATCTTACGAATAACCGCTTCGCCCGAGCAGATCCTTCAGCTCCTCCGACCGCACACCACTTGGCGCGGACCTTCCGCCCCGCGGACTTGGGAACCCTCGCGGCGACACCTGCGGGTCGTCCGCTTCACATGAGTCTGCGGCAGGTGGGCGTTCGCTCTCCATCATCTCCGGAAGAAGATCCCCGAAGGCGAGCTCTGCTGAGAAGGGCTGAGGTCCGAACTACAAGGTACAATTTGGTTATCTTCATAAATAAATCTGAGGATGTTCCTTATTTACAAGACCCTTCTTTTTACTTACGGCTCATTGGAGGGCTGGTCCCCTTGGGGAAATAGTGCGGCTGGGTTACTTCCAGTGCGGACTCTCGGCGATGATTCCTTCCCTCTTTGAGGCCTTGACCTCCGGATCTTTCAAGCAGTCCTCTTCCCTCCTCGAAAGACGGGACTTTTAACCCCTCCTTCCTTGATAGCCTCCTTCGTGGGGGCAGTCGCTTCCCCGCTCCCCCCTTCGCCTTCTTCAAAGGGTGCGACCTTCAACATCTTGGTCAAAATGGGATCCGGCGTGGTCTCCGGAGGGAGCGGACACCTTATTAACTTTGCCTTGGCTATCCACTCCTGTTCAAAAACGGCTCCTTTAAAGGGCATATATATAAAATAAATGAATGAACAGCTTGTCCGGTTCTGGGACTACTTACTTGAGTATCTGGCGATTGCAGCTTAGTCCTGCGTCCTCGGTCAAGTCCGGACACTTCTCTTGTGATCCGAAGAACAGTTTATACATCTCCATGGGCGTCGTGCCCATAAATTTTGGAGAGCTCGTGGTCCCTCGGTTGAATTCCCTAAGCGGAGGCGGCGTTCTGAGGCTGAAGGCGCGGATCACCATAACTGCGCCATCTGCAGCAGATTGATCCGTCTTTCTGGAGGTCTCGAATCGGCCTGCAGCGGAGGCGTCCTGGGCGACCCCAGTCGAGCCTTGTTGACCCATGATGCCAACCGCTGTGGTGGACTGGCGGAAGGCGGGGCGCCGCCCATTTGGTGCCCACAGGGCGGTGATATAAAACCACTCCGTTGCCACAAACCAAGCTCCTCTTGAAAAGAGCCCTCGGGCAATGGAGCATCGGCACATTTGCTTATGACCGCCCCTCCGCACTCTGCTTGTTACCCTTGATCATCTTTGGCTCCACCTTGAAGGTCTTGAGCCACAATCCAAAGTGGGGGTAATATGGAGGAAGGCCTCACATCGACAATGAATGGCGAGATATGGAGGATGGACTCAGATTCAGTCGGGAAATCAAGCCCGTAATAAAACATGAGCCCCTTGCGAAGGATCCGTCGGGAAGCCTAAACCCGAAGGAAGTGGGACCCGAATACCACGTTCTCGCTGGGCTCGAGGTGGGAATGACCTGCCCTCGAGCAGGAAGCCTATCGAGATCTCGCGGTTAAATACACAGTGTCTCGCAGCTTTAGCACCTCTTCTTACGTGGACGGAGGAAGACATCCATCGGCCGTGATGGTCGGGCCGGACATCATCGAAGGTCCGGCGCTGAATCTGAAGCTTTGGGTGTTGGAACTTCGAGCGAGGCGAACTTCGATAGAGGGTGTAAAAGGAGAGGGCCTTGGTCTCGTTATAAAGAGGTTGAATACCAAGAGCCCACCCCATGGTCGACTAGGACTCGCCTTTGATAGAGGAGGCATGCCAACGGGCACGGTTGGGTTACCCACATCCGTATTAATGAGAATCCCGGGATAAGGGGGCACGATCTATGCTTTAATAAGGCGTGCCAAGGAAACCGCCTCGCTAAACAAGCTGAGGTGGAGCAGTAAAAAACGATTTGTATAAAGGCCTGGCCATGGTGTGATGTCACGCCGCGGAATACGTCAGCAGATCTGTGCAAAATTATTCTCTCTCACGGTGTTATGTGGAACTTGTTTTGCGAGCGGACACTATTCTTGTGTTCAAAACCTTCTATGAAATATTCGGAGGAGGAACCCGCCTCATAATGCGAAGACAATCAACGCGCCCACTTTCGTCGTCATTGAAGCCTGGTTCGAGGGCTCTTGAGGAGTCCGGACTAGGGGTGTCCGGATAGCGAACTATCATCATCGGCGGACTCCAAGACTATGAAGATACAAGATTGAAGACTTCGTCCAGCGTCCCGATGGGACTTTCCTTGGCGTGGAAGGCAAGCTTGGCGTCTGGATATGTAGATCCCTACCATTGTAACCGACTACTGTGTAACCCTAGCCCTCTCCGGTGTCTATATAAACCGGATGGCTTTAGTCCATAGGACGGAGAACAACACTCATACCATAGGCTAGCTTCTAGGGTTTAGCCTCTTTGATCTCGTGGTAGATCCACTCTTGTAACACACATCATCAATATTAATCAAGCAGGACGTAGGGTTTTACCTCCATCAAGAGGGCCCGAACCTGGGTAAAACATCGTGTCCCTTGTCTCCTGTTACCATCCGCCTAGATGCACAGTTCGGGACCCCCTACCCGAGATCCGCCGGTTTTGACACCGACAATGGGCCTCTCCATAGCCCGTTGATACGCCTAGTTGATGTGAGACTATCTCCTTCTTTTTTTCTTCTCCACAACCACCATATTCTATTCCACCTATAGTGCTATGTCCATGGCTCATGCTCATGTATTGCGTGAAAGTTGAAAAATTTTGAGAACATCAAAAGTATGAAACAATTGCTTGGCTTGTCATCGGGGTTGTGCATGATTTGAATATTTTGTGTGATGAAGATGGACCATAGCCAGACTATATGATTTTGTAGGGATAAGCTTTCTTTGGCCATGTTATTTTGGAAGACATAATTGCCTTGTTGGTATGCTTCAAGTATTATTGTTTTTATGTCAATATTAAAAAAAATGAATCTTATGGATCTGAACATTCATGTCACAATAAATAAAAATTACATGGATAAATATGTTAGGTAGCATTCCACATCAAAATTCTGTTTTATCATTTACCTACTCGAGGGGCGCAGGAATTAAGCTTGGGGATGCTTGATCGTCTCCAACGTATCTATAATTTTTTATTGTTCCATGCTATTATATTATCTGTTTTGGATGTTTTATATGCATTAATATGCTATTTTATATTATTTTTGGGACTAACCTATTAACCTAGAGCCCAGTGCCAGTTTCTGTTTTTTCCTTGTTTTTGAGTTTCGCAGAAAAGGAATACTAAGCGGAGTCCAAACGGAATAAAACCTTCGCGATGATTTTTCTTAGACCAAAAGACTTCCCAGAGACTTGGAGATCAAGTTGGAAGAGCCACAAGGCGGCCACAAGGGGGGTAGGGCGTGACCCCTGCCTTGTGGGCCCCTCGCGACTCCCCTGACCTAATTCTTCGGCCTATATATTCACATATATTCCCAAACCACCAGAAGTATCCACGAAAACACTGTTCCACCGCCGCAACCTTTTGTACCCATGAGATCCCATCTTGGGGCCTTTTCCGGCATCCTGCCGGAGGGGGATTCGATCATGGAGGGCTTCTACATCAACTCTATTGCCCTTCCGATGAAGCGTGAGTAGTTTACCTCAGACCTATGGGGCCATAGCTAGTAGCTAGATGGCTTCTTGTCTCTCTTTGATTATCAATACCATGTTCTCCTTGATGTTCTTGGAGATCTATCCAATGTAATCTTCTTTTGCGAGATCCGATGAATTGTCGATTTATGATCAGCTTATCTATGAATATTATTTGAATCTTCTCTGAATTCTTTTATGCATGATTTGATATCTTTGTAATTCTCTTCGAACTATCGGTTTGGTTTGGTCAACTAGATTGGTTTTTCTTGCAATGGGAGAAGTGCTTAGCTTTGGGTTCAATCTTGCGGTGTCCTTTCCTAGTGACATTAGGGGCAGCAAGGCACGTATTGTATTGTTGCCATCGAGGATAAAAAGATGGGGTTTACATCATATTGCTTGAGTTTATTCCTCTACATCATGTCATCTTACTTAATGTGTTACTCTGTTCTTCATGAACTTAATACTCTAGACGTAGGCAGGAGTCGGTCAATGTGTGGATTAATAGTAGTAGATGCAGAATCGTTTCGGTCTACTTGACACGGACGTGATGCCTATATTTCATAATCATTGCCTTAGATATCTTCATAACTTTGCGCTTTTCTATCAATTGCTCGACAGTAATTTGTTCACCCACCGTATTATTTGCTATCTTGAGAGAAGCCTCTAGTGAAACCTATGGCCCCTGGGTCTATTTAACATCATATAAGTTTTCGAACTACTATTTTGCAATCTTTTACTTTCCGATCTATAAACCAAAAATCCAAAAATATTTACTTTATCGTTTGTTTAGTTTCATCTATCTCTATCAGATCTCACTTTTGCAAGTGACCGTGAAGGGATTGACAACCCCTTTATTGTGTTGGGTGCAAGTTGTTTGATGGTTTGTGCAGGTATTGGTGCTTTGGACGTTGTCTCCTACTGGATTGATGCCTTGGTTCTCTAACTGAGGGAAATACTTATCTCTACTTTGCTGCATCACCCTTTCCTCTTCAAGGGAAAAACCAAGGCAAGCTCAAGAAGTAGCATACAACAACATTCCTATCCGCAGAACCATGCATGCTCTGTGAGGGCCTATGCCATGGCGGAGGAGAGGTCACGCATGATAGACCTCCTCCGCCCACTTATTGAGAACTTGATCTGAGCAATGGAGGAGGCCAGGGAGTCATCGGGTTCGTTCCTGAGGTCATGCTGGTACATGTACCAGGACCGCAAGCAACTGCGCCCGGCAGACTACGAGGCCGAGATGGTGATGCCATTGTTGCCCCTTGCTCTGATGGAGATGGGGCCACCAGAGATGCGGGAGCAGCAGTAGATTGAGGATCAGCAATGGAGACGGGAATCGAATGTGTGGAAAATATTTCATTGGATAGTTTTATATGCACAAAACTCGTGCCATCCACTCACATTTTACCTTGGTTGATGAAATTTCATATTTGTGTCCTCTCAACCGGAAGGGAGGGAGGTAGCTATCTATCTCAACATTTCAAGTTAGGTACCTGCAAATTGTGTGAACATTATGTAAAATTGCCTGAAATATCTATCTATCTATCTATCTATCTGAACATCATGTAAAATTATCTGAACTACCGCAAATTTCTGTGAATATTGCAAGTTAGTTACCTAGAAATTTCTCTGGATATTGCAAGTTCGATAGGTAAATAAATGTAAAAATATTGTCTGAAACTCATCTTAGTTCAAGGTCAATAAGGCTTGATTCGTTAAATTATTTCCAGTCAATAATGCTACAAAACTAAAGATAAAATGTGTGTGCTAGGTGTCAATGTAAAGAACATGCCTAGAGTTTGTTCGATCAGTTCACTATGGAACAAAGAGTTTCTTCAATCAAATCTACATATAGTTTAATCGATAAATGAAGTGTAGTTCATGTATGCCATTCTATAATCACAATTAAACACTAGTGTTACTTGTAATTTGTGATTTTTGACATGTAACTGGTATGCTTGTCCTAACAGTGCATAATTCTTTTAATTAGCAAAAGTTTGATTTCAAGTTGTCCTAACACACGACTGATCCTCTGAATACTGCAAGTTAGGTACACTTCTTGTCTTTAAGTTCTGCACTGAATCAACACAACTTTGAGACAAGTTTGAACATTAAATTGGACACAACTACTAACACCTCCCATCAATCAAATCACTTAAAACCATATACATTGACTCATTCCATCTGTGGTCAACTTGTCCACTGCACCACTCAACCCAAATTTAACTCATCTACCCACTGCACAACACCATAGTGCACAACCCCCTACAAATTTAGTAGTGACATTTAGTATGAGTTATAGTGACAAGAACAAATCATATGCAAACTGCATCTATCAATCACTAAACTAACATAGCTAACCCTAGAATAATTCATACACAACAACACTAGCTCTATACTAGAATAATTCATCATTGGAAGGCACCTAGTCAGACAGACCGAAACTCTATTTTTAGAACCCTAAATACAATCAAACAAGACAGTAACATTCAGTTAATTTAGAATCCTAAATTTAGTACTTCAGCTAATTTAGTCAAACAAAAACATTCGGTTAATTCAAGGTTCAGAAACATCTAGACCCTAAATCAGCAAGCCCTACTTTCCAAATCCGAAACCCTAAAATTGTAGCAACGAAATGGATATATATAGAGAGAGAGGAATGTAGCTCATGTAGGGAGCACATTTGAAGTGAGTGGCTCAACCACCACGTGCGGACGACATCCGCCGCCGCCGGTAGTGGCGACGATGAACGTAATAGGTTGTTGCCGCATCAATCCTCCTCCTCCTCGCTGATGCCACCTGCCACCTCGACCATCCATGCTTCATGCTCTGTCCCCACCACGCCCTCGCCGATGGACCCGAAGCCGCCTTCGATAGATCCCGCCGCCACCATGCCCCGCGAGGGAGGAGGAGAGCGAGGGAGGGGAGTGATTGAGGAGGGAGGGAGAGAGAGCGCTCAGGTTCAGCCCAGCCGCTTCCGACAGAGCAGACAACGGTCATTAATGCCGCGCCATCACCACTGTCCGTCAAAACGAGATCAATTTTTTGCTCAGTGTTTTTTGCCATTGATAGAAATTCGGTTCAATACAAAATGCCATGAATCGTAAAGTAATGATTTTACGCTAATCGTGACATGAATGTGATAGTTCTATGCATTTTACTCTCGAAAAGGAAAGAAAAAACCGTCAGATTCAAAGTCAAAGATATGAGAAATGTATTGTGTGTGCATTAATCGGCGAGACAGCGTAGTACCCAGCGTTATTGCCACTAGACGATTTAAGCGGGAATGGCAAGTGCAAGAGTGGGGTCGGGTTGATTAAGTTGCTAGCTTTTTGGTTCGGCCATGTAGATGGATACTGACTTATCTGGCCCAAATATAGAACGATGTACCCTCAATAAGAGCATCTTCAATAGAAGATGCATGATGTAAAAATAACTACCTTTTGCATTTCTAGGGTTAAAAAACGTTGCTCCAATAGATAATGTAGATGTAAAAGAATTACATCTTCACCTTCCGGATATGTAAGCTATAATACCTCACGGTGAAAATTTACATCTTCACCTACAGGAGATGTAAAAACGCGTCCGCCCGCTAACCGCCCAACTGCCACTTCCTTCCTCTACCGCATGACTGGCTGCCGCCGCCCGACTCTACCGCTGGCCAAATTCGCACCAAATTTATGCCGCCGCCCCCCGACGGCCACCAAGACCCGCCAACCGGCCCCTCCTCCCCCGTCCCCGCCGCATGCTTCACCGGCGGCTGTGACTGGCCTAAACGCCTTCTCCAACGTCCGTCGGGCCCGTCCCTCCTTCACCCCCCCACTCCGGTCCCCCGCTGGCCCACCGCCCGCAGTCGCCGATTCACTTTCGGCCGTCGTCGAATCGAAGCTTCTCCGACGGTTGTGGCTGGCCTAAACGCGTTCTCCGGCGGCCACCGGGCCCACCGCGACTTTGCCCCCACCCCGCGTCCCCGCCACATGCCCGATCCCCTTCCGCCGCCTCATCCGGTTTGGCTTCCTCTTGACCTTCCCTACCATTTGTCTCCACCGCCGGCCAATTCCGGCCATCCCCACCGGCCCCGGCGAGCTTCAGCGGGAACGCGCGAGCTTTGACAGTTTCGACAGTAGGTTCAGTGCACTAGTTTTACAATTTCAAATACATCATATGTTGGAGTTGGAGTTTTACATCACAAATATACATCATCTGTTGGAGTTGGCTATTTTTTGAAGATGTAAAAAGCACTTTTGGTGATGTAAATTATACGACACCTAGTTTTATATCTCCAAATTTGCATATCTATTGGAGATGCTCTAAAAGTGCAAAACTAACTGTATTAAGTCTTCTTAAAAGTAGTGACTTACTCTCATGAGAATAAAATATCCAAATTATTTGTCACATCTCTAGTTCAACAGAGTACGTACTTTGTCTGTCACTGCAATAAAACTGGTAAAAGATGAAGCCCATGAGAATGAAAAACTAAAGCATCTTCAAAATGGACCCTCAAGCCGCCCGTAACCGCTCGGACTACATGGTCCGGATCAAGGAAACCATACAACGCGAACTTGTATCGGTTCGCCAAGCGGTTCGGACGTACTTTTTTCAGCAAACACGAGACAGTGGGGAGGGCTTTGCGGGAGTTCGGACAGCAGGCATGTAGGACTTCGACACCCTCGGCTCAAAAACCCCTTCCGGACCCCGCGACTCCATCCTCCTATTTTCTCTCCTCCAGTTTTTCTCTCTTATCTTCGTCGCCGCTCCACCACCCCGGCCGCCATGCCGCACCCCTACTGGAACTCAACGAGGCCATCACCTCCAGTGGTACAATCGGGCTCCACGCCGCTTCTCCTCTGCCACCGTTCCACACATATCCTTAGACCGCCGCTCAGGTACCATCCGCTCCTACGATGCTCACCATGCCCGGCAACTTTTTGATGAATTGCCCGAGCTAAATCTTTTGTCCATTCTTCTTTGAAGCAATGGATTCGGATATGGGGTACATCTACAAGCCCTCTGTTGAGTCATCCGATGAGGAGGACTACATGGATGAGACGGTGATGATGCAGGCGGTGTTTGTAGATGCGGAGCGTGAGGAGGAGCATGTTCTCAATTTCAAGGGGTCAATCAAGGGTCATCGAGTGCCCAACCGCAACCGGGCGCGCGACCATTTGAAATGGCGGCTACATTGCCCCCGATGCCCTCTTCGTCGATGATTTTGGATGCGCAAAAACGTCTTCGATCATATGTACCATGGTGTCATGTCCATTGATGACTACTTCATCTTGAAGAACGATACAGTGGGAAGGATTGGGTTCTCTGGTTATCAGAAGTGCACGGCCGCACTACAGATGCTTGCATATGGCATGGTCGCAATTCATGGGATGAGTACCTATGGATGTCCGAGAGAACATGCGGAGATGCCATGGTTAGGTTTGCAACTACCGTGGTTGAGGTGTTTGGACCTCAGTACTTGAGAGAACCAACTATGGCAGACACCAAGAGGCTCTTGGTAATCTCGAAAGCAAGAGGGTGGCCAGGTTTGCTCAGATCATTTGACTGCAAGCTTTGCAGGGGCAATATCAGGGTCATGTTAAGAAGCCCTGTAAGTACATCTAGTGACACCCCTAGTTGGTTTTGGAGTATTGACGACAAACTTGGTCGAGGGACTAATGTGTTTGTGAGAATTGCAGGATAACACAGGTAGTAGTCCCTCATTGATTCGGTTTACCTACCGAAGATGACCCCTAAAAACGTGTGAAGACATTGAAGACAATGGTGGTATGTGAAGATATTCACAATGAAGATTATGACTCGAGAAGACATTCACATGAAGACTATGGAGTGTGAAGATATAGTTGTTTCGTAGTTTCCTTTTCTTCTTTGTTGAGTCATAGGAACCACCGCATTGTTAAGTGGGGTCCAAGTGAACAAAGTAAGAGTGACTGAAGTGATGCTCAACCAAATCCTATGTCATCGAGTGAAGACAATGAGAGCAAATCTTATCCAGAGCTGGATGAGTCAGCTTTACTTGTAGCCCAAGTCAAGCCGTCGCGTGTGTTTGAAATCTGACAGTTAGACACGTGTTAGTTCCGTAGTGACCCAGGGTCATTTCGGACAAATCAGGTCGGGTTGCCTCCTGGCTATAAATAGCCCACCCCCTACACATAAATTGGTAGCTGCTCAGAGTTAGTGCACGGCTTTTGTCGTTTGAGAGCAACCCACCTCCGAAGCATTTGAGAGAGAGATCCTTGCGAGGACAAAGCCCAAAACACCCAGAGCCAAAGAGTGTTAGGCATCCTTTGAAGTCTTTACATCGCGTGAATCAAGACTTATTACACTTGAGGACTGTGAATCCTCCAGCCGGTTAGGCGTCGCGTTCTGAGCATCCAAGAGTCATTGTGGATTGCTGGTGAACGAAGTCTGTGAAGGTTTGGAAGTCTACCTTGAAGACTTACCAGAGTGATTGGGTGAGGACTGAGTGTCCTTAGCTCAAGGGAAATAAGGTGAAGACGCGGTCTTCTGAGTTGAATCTCAGCCTCCCTAACCAGACGTACAGTTGTCACAGCAACTAGAACTGGTCCAACAAATCCCTGTCCTCACCAAGCAACTGGTTCTATCTCCTCCCTCTCTTTACTTACTGTTTTTCTTCATCAAGTCATTGCCTGCTTGTCTGATCTGATTGACTTCACTGTGTGACGACTATTGTTGTTTGGCTTCGTACTATCTTCCATCTTGATCTATACTACCTAGCTGCTAATAGTCTTCATGCTTTCACTTCATCACTTACTTGACTATGGCTTGTTCAGTGTAGTCTACCTTCTGCTGCATATCAATAGGTTCATTTCTATCGTCTGTCTTTGAAACTCCCATGTTTTGAAGACTTCCATAAAAATCGCCTATTCACCCCCCCTCTAGTCGATAACTAGCACTTTCAATTGGTATCAGAGCGAGGTGCTCCCTTGTTCTGTGTGATTCGGTTTAACCACATGGAGTTTTAGCTATGTCGACTGCAGGGATAATCAAAGTCTCCGTTGCGTGCCCTGTCTTTGATGGCACTGATTACCCCTACTGGAAGAATAAGATGTGCATGCATCTTGAAGCCATTGATGTCGACCTCTGGTATGTCATCAAGAACGGCGTTCCCAAGACCGGTGAAGGTGTCACCCCTGCTGATGTCAAGAAGTTCATTCAACTGGATTCTACTGCCAAGAACATCATCTGTGGTCATCTGACCAAAGGACAGTATGGCCGTGTGAGTGCTCTGGAAACTTCGAAGCTAGTCTGGGACTGGCTCTCGAAGGTCAACGAAGGTGTCTCAACCTATTCAACCGCTTCAAGAGAAACGACAATGAGAATGTCTAGCTCACTTTTGATCGCCTCACTGATATCACAAATGAGCTTCATGCACTCGGCGCCACTAAGATCACCAAGCATGAAATCATCAAGACACTCCTAAGATCACTTGACAGCTCGTTTGACACCCTAGCCCTGATGATTCAAGAACGCCCTGACTTCAAGACTCTCGATCCGTCTAACATACTTGAGAGACTCAACACACATGAGTTCCAGTTATCTGAAAAAAGAGATATCTATGGTCCCAGCTATGGCCGTACTCGTGCTTTGAAGGAAAAGGCCGTTTCCTCATCTGAAGAAGAATCTGACTGCAATTCTGGGGATCCTGAAGACATTGGAAAGGAGCTTGCTATGCTTGTGAAGAAGTTCCAGAAATTCACCAAGAAGAAAGGCTTCAAAAAGTCTTCAAGATCCATCTCGAGAAATGATGAAGCTTCTACTCATGACCACAAGAAGAGAACATGCCACAAGTGCAAGAAACCTGGTCACTACATCTCTGAGTGTCCACAGTGGGACAATGAGAACAACAAGAAGAAGAAGAGCAAGTAATATGATTCTGATGACAAGAAGAAGAAGAAGAAATCCTCAAATTCTTCCTCCAAGTCTTCGTCCAAGTCTTCATCACACAAGAAGAGCTCATCTGGCAAGGCTCGTGCTTTTGTTGGCAAGGAAATGGATTCAGAGGAGGAGTCTGCTTCTAAGGAGGCAGAGGTGGAGTCAGAGGAGGAGTCCGACTCTGGCGTTGAAAGTCTGGCTCTAGCTAAAGCCTACGTTGCCAAGTCCATCTTCAACACTGAAGACAATGGCTCCGTCACCAACGCTGATGCAAATGACAAGGACGACTCTGCTCCCACCTACTGCTTCATGGCACGCGGTGCCAAGGGAAAGGTCTCCAGCCGGAAATCAAAGGTGTCAGATGCTTATGCTGGGGACCTAAAACATCTTGTGGAGCGCAAGATAAAATGCCCAAATGGTCTTAATATGTATTTTGTTCCTGAATCGCTTGCCAATCATCCTATCAGCCCTAACCTAGATCTGAGCTTTGATAATCCACTTGTTCGTCAAATGTTTAGGCTTCACAATACCCTTGGTGAAGCCTATCCCCCTAACTATACTGTAGGGTATGACACCACATGCTTCAGAATGGATTATGGACAGTGGATGTACTAATCACATGACTGGTGATCGAAGTCTTCTAATGGACTCAACCTTACGTCCATCTGACAAGAGTCACATCACATTTGCTGACACTGGTAAAAGAAAGGTATTGGGTCTAGGTAGAATTGCAATCTCAAAGGATCAGCACATGGATAAAGTGGTGCTTGTTGAATCCCTTGGTTTCAACTTAATGTCTGTCTCAATGCTTTGTAATTTGAACATGATTTTGATATTTGGAAAATATCGTTGCCTTGTTCTAATGGAATCTGACAAGTCTCTAGTCTTTTAAGGGTATTAGAAAGATGATATGTATATGGTAGATTTCTCAGCAGGACCACAGTTAGCCGTATGTCTTCTAGCAAAAGCTTCAGAGTGTTGGCTCTCGCATCGGAGGCTAGGGCATGCTGGCATGAGGAACTTGTACACTCTCGCGAAGAAGAAACATGTCGTAGGCATCGAGGGCATAAAGTTCAAGAAGGATCATCTGTGTGGTGCCTGCGAAGCTGGAAAGGTGACTAGGGCCAAGCATCCCTCGAAGACAATCATGACGATGTCACAACCCTTCGAGCTGCTTCACATGGACTTATTTGGCCCCACTCACTACTCTACTCTTACTACCACTGCTTGCCTCTATGGTTTCGTCATTGTTAATGATTATTCAAGATATACATGGGTGCATATAATCCTCTACAAGAATGAAGTGCAGGATGTCTTCAGACGCTTCGCCAATCATGCCATGACAAACTTTGGCATCAAGATCAAGCACATCAGAAGTGACAACGACACAGAGTTCAAGAACACATGCCTCGACACTTATCTTGATACATTGGGCATCACTCATGAGTTCTCTGCTCCATACACACCTCAGCAGAATGGCATCGTAGAGCACAAGAACAGGACACTCATTGAGATGGCTTGGATGATGCTTGATGAGTACAAGACTCCAAGGAAGTTCTGGCCTGAAGCCATTGATACTGCATGCCACATCATCAACCGTGTTTATCTTCACAAGCTTTTGAAGAAGACATCCTATGAGCTCCTGACTGGTAAGAAGCCAAACGTCAGTTACTTCAGAGTATTTGGTGCTAGGTGCTGGATCAAGGATCCACATCACACTTCAAAATTTGCACCGAAAGCACATGAAGGTTTTATGCTTGGTTATGGAAAGGATTCACACACCTAAAAAGTCTTCAACCTCTTTCACTATAAAGTGGTTGAAACTATGGATGTGCGGTTCGATGAGACTAATGGATCGCAAAGAGAGAACCTGCCAAATGTGCTAGATGAAGTTCCTCCTAGTGAATCGATTAAGCTTATGGGAACTGGAGAAATCATACCTTCAGAGGCACAGGCTGAAGAGGAACTTATCATTTCTGCGCCTAATCAACCTGAAGACACTGCCCAGCCTGAAGCCAATGATGAAGAAGAAGATAATGGTCAGCAAGGGCAAAATCTTCGTCCAGTCATCCTCGTGTTGCAAATGAAGTACAGATTGAGAAGATAATTGATAGCATCAATGCACCTAGTCCACTTACTTGTTCAAAAGCAACACAACTAGCAAATTTCTGTGGGCACTATGCATTTGTCTCTATATCTGAACCCAAGAAAGTTGTTGAAGCCTTCATGGAACCTGAATGGATTCAAGCTATCCAAGAAGAGCTTCAACAGTTCGAGTTGAACAATGTGTGGGAATTAATCAAGCGTCCTGACCCTCGCAAGCACAATATCATTGGCACCAAATGGATCTATCACAACAAACAAGATGAGCATGGTCAAGTTGTCAGAAACAAGGCTCCTCTTGTTGCTCAAGGATACACTCAAGTTGAAGGGATTGACTTCGATGAAACATTTGCTCCGGTGGCTAGGCTTGAAGCCATTCGCATACTGCTAGCCTACGCCAACCATCACAACATCCTTCTGTATCAAATGGATGTGAAGAGTGCCTTTCTCAATGGCAAGATTGAAGAAGAAGTGTATGTTGCACAACCACCTGGCCTTGAAGATCCAAAACATCCTGATATGGTATATAAGCTCAACAAGGCACTGTATGGCCTCAAACAAGCCCCTCGTTCTTGGTATGACACACTCAAAGACTTCCTGAAGAGCAAAGGCTTCAAACCTGGTTCCCTGGATCCCACTCTCTTCACGAAGACATACGATGGAGAATTGTTTGTGTGCCAGATCTATGTGGATGACATTATCTTCGGCTACACTCACAAAAGATACAGTGATGAGTTTGGGCACATGATGCAAGAGCAATATCAGATGTCCATAATGGGTGAGCTGAAGTTCTTCCTTGGTCTTCAAATTCGTCAGCAGAGCAATGGCATCTTCATATCTCAAGAGAAGTACCTCAAAGATTGCCTGAAGAAGTTTGGAATGCAAGACTGCAAAGGTTACTCAACACCAATGCCAACCAAAAGTCATCTGGGCCCCGACGACAATGGTAAAGAGTTCGATCAAAAGGTATACTGCTCCATGATTGGTTCTTTACTCTATTTATGTGCATCTAGGCCAGATATCATGCTTAGCATTTGCATGTGTGCCCAATTCCAAGCGGCACCAAAGGAATCGCATCACTTAGCTGTGAAGCGAATTCTTCGATATTTAGCTTACACCCCAACACTAGGATTATGGTATCCAAAGGGCTCAGAGTTTGATCTAGTTGGATTCTCATATGCTGATTATGCTGGTGACAAGGTTGATCACAAGTCCACATCAGGCACATGTCAATTTCTTGGACGATCTCTTGTCTGTTGGTCTTCAAAGAAGCAGAACTGTGTGTCTCTCTCCACTGCTGAATCTGAATACATTGCTGTTGGATCTTGCTGCGCTCAGCTTCTATGGATGAAGAAAACTCTCAAGGAATATGACATCCATCTGAAGCAAGTGCCACTTTACTGCGATAATGAAAGCGCCATCAAGATTGCCAACAACCCAGTTCAGCACTCGAAGACAAAGCACATTGAAATTCGTCATCACTCTCTCAGAGATCATGTCATGAAGGAAGATATTGATATCATTCACGTCAACACAGAAGAGCAATTGGCAGATATCTTCACAAAGCCCTTGGATGAGAAAACGTTTTGCAAGTTGCGGTGTGAGCTAAACATCTTAGAATCCTCGAATGTCATGTGATTGGACACACATCCTAATGCTTATGCATGTGATGACTTAGATGTGCAACACACGAAGTAAAGTTTATCTTCATTCGATGAAGACATACACTCTAAGTGTGAATACATTAATGTGGAACATGACTTCGGAACGCCACGATAATTGTGCGCCCTGTCTGGGTCTAATACTTCCTATATGGTGGGTAACGCCACCACCAAATTCTCATTTGAAGTGTTTTATTTGGCGTCACATTTGCAAAGTCTTCGCATTTGATTTGTCTTCACCATTGATTTGACTTCACATTTATCTTCACAATGTTCATTTGGTATCATACTGATATATACATATATTTGTGTTCTATCCTCTACAGCATTCACTTATAGCTGTGTCTTCTTGTTTGAATCTTTTGATCTAAGTGAATGTGATCGGACCCTAACCCCTTTTATGCTTCTACCTCAGATACTATCTATCCAAATCATATGCATTCTATTGAAACTGTCGAATGTCTTCTCCGCGTCCTTGTCAGTAGAAGATAAAGAGACAAAAGTTGAATCTGCTTTAATGCCATATCCCATTGCGTGAAACCCGGAGAAGCCGGAACGACCACCCGACAGTCCAGGCGTGCGTGGGAACATGGAACAACTTCCAATGTGTTGCATGCTTGCCACGTGTCTTTCAGATGTGAACCGCCAGGGGCACCTGTGTAATTACGCTGTGCTGTCCTTTTCCTTATAAATATACAACTCACCGCGGTCACAATCTCTTCTCCCACCTCGCCACCTCGCACAAACCCTAGCACCTACACTAGCTCGCGTCCACGCCGGAGACGAAGCGCTTAGCTGCCGCGACCTCTACGACGTTGTCCTCACGCCGGCCGCGGACCTCATCCTCTCCGCCGCCGCCGTAGGTGTCTTTCGCCGCCAAGTTAGGGCGCGGGAGATTGAACTACTCGGCATCCCTCTTTGCCTCGTCTAGCAGTTTGTCAAGGGTAATTAAAACTTACTTCTTACTGCCTTTTTGATCTGTCGGATCCATCCACTTCCATCAAAAGTGGTTTCTAAACTTCCAAATCTGGATCTATCTTGTTCTGTATCTCATATCTTGCCAAGTATATTCACTTATGCTTCACAGCTAGTTAGATATCCTCACTTGTACTTATTCTTGGATTCGTACAAATATGGAACCAACTCTCATCAAATAAGTGAATGTCTTCACGCTATGAAGTCAATGTCTTCAAACTAATTTATCTTCAAAATCTTCTAAGAATGCATATGACCTCTTCCCCTTCCCTCGCATCTCTAATGCTGTCACAGGTACATGTTTGATGACCCACAAGTATAGGGGATCTATCGTAGTCCTTTCGATAAGTAAGAGTGTTGAACCCAACGAGGAGCAGAAGGAAATGATAAGCGATTTTCAGCAAGGTATTCTTTGCAAGTACTGAAATAAGTGGTAACAGATAGTTTTGTGAGAGGATAATTTGTAACGAGCAACAAGTAACAAAAGTAAATAAAGTGCAGCAAGGTGACCCAATCCTTTTTGTAGCAAAGGACAAGCCTGGACAAACTCTTATAATAGGAAAAGCGCTCCCGAGGACACATGGGAATATCGGCAAGCTAGTTTTCATCACGTTCATATGATTCGCGTTCGGTACTTTGATAATTTGATATGTGGGTGGACCAGTGCTTGGGTGCTGTTCGTACTTGAACAAGCATCCCGCTTATGATTAACCTCTCTTACAAGCATCTGCAACTACAACAAAAGTATTAAGGTAAACCTAACCATAGCATGAAACATATGGATCCAAATCAGCCCCTTACAAAGCAATGCATAAACTAGGGTTTAAGCTTATGTCACTCTAGCAACCCATCATCTACTTATTACTTCCCAATGCCTTCCTCTAGGCCCAAATAATGGTGAAGTGTTATGTAGTCGATGTTCACATAACACCACTAGAGGCTAGACAACATACATCTCATCAAAATATCGAACGAATACCAAATTCACATGACTACTAATAGCAAGACTTCTCCCATGTCCTCAGGAACAAACGTAGCTACTCACAAAACATATTCATGTTCATAATCAGAGGGGTATTAATATGCATATAGGATCTGAACATATGATCTTCCACCAAATAAACCAACTAGCATCAACTACAAGGAGTAATCAACACTAC
Organism: Aegilops longissima; assembly: GCA_021605205.1. NCBI lineage: Eukaryota > Viridiplantae > Streptophyta > Magnoliopsida > Poales > Poaceae > Aegilops > Aegilops longissima. Next base: position 486,384,941 of record CM038682.1, on the reverse strand, counting down.
TAGCAACCTACTAGTACCAATCCCGGACTTGGAGACAAGAATTGGATACAAGAGATGAACTATGGTTTTGAGAGGAGATGGTGCTGGTGAAGATGTTGATGGAGATTGCCCTCTCCCGATGAGAGGAGCGTTGGTGATGACGATGACGATGATTTCCCACTCCCGGAGGGAAGTGTCCCCGGCAGAATAGCTCTGCCGGAGCCCTAGATTGGTTCCGCCAAGGTTCCGCCTTGTGGCGGCGGAGTTTCATCCCGAAAGGTTGCTCCTGATTTTTTTTCGTCGACGAAAGACCTCATATAGCAGAAGATGGGCATCGGAGGGCCACCAGGGGGCCCACGAGGTAGGGGGCGTGCCCAGGGGGGTAAGGCGCGCGCCCCACCCTCGTGGCCAGGTGGGGCCCCCTCTGGTGAACTTCTTCCGCTGGATATTTTTTTATTATTTCCCAAAATGACTTTCGTGGAGTTTGGGACTTTTGGAGTTGTGCGAGAATAGGTCTCTAATATTTGCCCTTTTCCATTGAATTCCATTGCCGGCATTTTCCTCCTTATGTAAACCTTGTAAAATAAGAGAGAATAGGCATAAGTATTGTGACATAACGTGTAATAACATCCCATAATGCAATAAATATCGATATAAAAGCATGATGCAAAATGGACGTATCAACTCCCCCAAGCTTAGACCTCGCTTGTAAATATGTCCCCATGTTTAGAGGTAGAGGCGTCGATAAAAATAAAATACGGACATGAAGGCATCATGATTATTCTCATAACAGCAACATATATAGATATTGTCATATGATTTCTTATGTTCAAGTAATAATCCATTCACAATGTAGAGTACGAATCATAAACTTTATTGAGAACCAACAAACTATAGTCTCAGTCATTGAAGCAATTGCAATTTATCATAACATCAGAAAGAGTCTATGTCAGAGCTTAATAGCAAGTCCACATACTCAACTATCATTTAGTCCTTCATAATTGCTAACACTCACGCGATACTTGTGGTTACGGAGTTTTAATCGGACACAGAGAATGATAGGGGCTTATAGTTTCGCCTCCCAACCTTTTACCTCAAGGGTAATGTCAACAATAATAACTCATGCCCCCTACATCTAATTAGATATATCAATCAGGATCTTTCCAACACACTGTGCTTGCCAAAGGATAAAATGTAAAAAGGAAAGGTGAAGATCACCATGACTCTTGCATAAGGTAGAAGATAATGATAAAAGATAGGCCCTTCGCAGAGGGAAGCAGAGGTTGCCATGCACTTTTATGGTTGGATGCACAAAATCTTAATGCGAAATAACGTCACTTTATATTGCCCCTTGTGATATGAACCTTTATTATGCAGTTCGTCGCTTTTATTTCTTCCACATCACAATATCGTATAAAGCTTATTTCTCCCACACCAATCAATCATACATATTTAGAGAGCAATTTTTATTGCTTTGCACCGATGACAACTTACTTGAAGGATCTTACTCAATCCATTGGTAGATATGGTGTACTCTCATGGCAAAACTGGTTTAAGGGTTTTGGAAGCACAAGTAGTATCTCTACTTGGTGCTGAGAATTTGGCTATCATGAGGGGGAAATGCAAGCTCAACATGTTGGGAGATCCATGACAACATACTTTATCTCAGATATAAGAAAACATAACTCATTACGTTGTCTTCCTTGTCCAGCATCAACTCTTTAGCATGTCATATTTTAATGAGTGCTCACAACCATAAAAGATGTCAATAATAGTATATCTATATGTGAAACCTCTCTTTCCTTATTACTTCCTATTAATTGCAACGATGACCAAAGCTATGTTTGCCAACTCCCAACAAATTTTAATCATCATACTCTTCTATGTGAAGTCATTACTCTCAATAAGATCAATATGAACTCTTTGTTTCTTTTTATTCTTTTTCTTTCTTTTATTCACTCAAGATCATGGCAAAATAATCAAGCCCTTGACTCAACACTAATCTTTATTATATAGCTCGCGGACTCGATTACATAGAGAGATCATAAAGCAAAAACTCAAAAAGATCATGCCATAAACTTTATTCTACTAGATCAAAATACTACTAATAGGATCGGACTAAGAAAAACGATAAAGATAGGAGATGTGGTTGTGATACGATACCGGGGCACCTCCCCCAAGCTTGGCAGTTGCCAAGGGGAGTGCCCATACCCATGTGATTATGTCTCCTTCTTCGGGGTTGGTGAAACATTCTTGGAGATGATGCCCTTTAGGATGCCATTCTCCTCCTCAAGCTTATTGACTTGCTGCTTGAGGTCCATTATTTCCTTGCGAAGCTTTCCTGTAACTGCTAAGGCTCCTTGCACCCAAGGGTGTTGCATAGCTGCGGGAGAACAAGTGACACTCCTCTTCATATTTTCATAAGAAAGAAATATAACATTGGAAGGGATAACCGAGTTTGGAATAGCTGAGCTCTGTAGTTCCCCCATCGCTCGGAAGCGAGAAGTGACTTCTTGATCCTCCATGGCATCTACTCTCATCAAGTCAGCCTCCATCTCCTCCTCCGTTGCTGGCCCAAAGGGGTCAGCTTTGCTGTTTGCCCTTGGTTCCGGTGCCGGATTAGATACACGGCTCTCCCCGACTGACTCTTGAGAAGACATCTTGCTCTAATCTGCAGCAGCAACAGCTCGAAACAAAAATAGAGGGTATTTGCGTGATATGGGAGTCAAAACCTTCGGGAGAGTTTATAATGAATTTTTACCGACCAAAATACGTATCGTGCAAGAAAACGGAGTCCGGAAGGCACACGAGGTGCCCACGAGGTAGGGGGCGCGCCCTCCACCCTCGTGGGGCCCTCGTGTCCTTCCCGGACTGCTACTTATTTTTCTATTTTTCTAAATATCCCAAAACGGAGAAATATTGCCTTAAAAATTGTTTTGGAGTCGGTTTACTTACCGTACCACATACCTACTCCTTTTCGGAGTCTGAAACATTCCGGAGAGTGTCCCTTATGTATTCCTCTGGGATTACGGTTTCAATGACATTGGTTTCAACATTTATAGAATTACCTGAGATATAGTGTTTGATTCTTTGACCGTTTACCACCTTCGGATTTGTGCCTTCGAAGTTGTTGATTTTTATGGCACCGGAACGATAGACCTCCTCGATGACGTAGGGTCCTTCCCATTTGGAGAGAAGCTTTCCTGCAAAAAATCTTTAACGAGAGTTGTATAGCAATACATAATCACCTATATTAAACTCACGCTTTTGTATCCTTTTGTCATGCCATCTTTTGACTTTTTCTTTAAACAACTTGGCATTTTCATAAGCTTGGGTTCTCCATTCATCAAGTGAGCTAATATCAAATAACCTCTTCTCACCAGCAAGTTTGAAATCATAATTGAGCTCTTTAATAGCCCAATAAGCCTTATGTTCTAGTTCGAGAGGTAAGTGACATGCTTTTCCATAGACCATGTTATACGGACACATACCCATAGGATTTTTATATGCAGTTCTATAAGCCCATAATGCATCATCAAGTTTCTTGGACCAATTCTTTCTAGACCTATTGACAGTCTTTTGCAAAATTAATTTTAGTTCTCTATTACTCAATTCTACTTGACCACTAGACTGTGGGTGATAAGGGGATGCAATTCTATGATTAACATCATATTTAGCAAGCATTTTCCGGAAAGAACCATGAATAAAATGTGAACCACCATCAGTCATTAAATATATAGGGACTCCAAACCTCGGAAAAATAACTTCTTTAAGCATTTTAATAGAGGTGTTATGATCAGCACTACTAGTTGGAATAGCTTCTACCCACTTAGTAACGTAATCAACAGCAACTAAAATATGTGTATATCCATTAGAGGCAGGAAAAGGTCCCATATAATCAAAGCCCCAAACATCAAATGGTTCAATAACAAGTGAATAGTTCATAGGCATTTCTTGACGTCTACTAATATTAGCGATTCTTTGACATTCATCACAAGACAAGACAAACTTACGGGCATCCTTGAAGAGAGTAGGCCAATAGAAACCGGATTGCAATACCTTATGTGCAGTTCTATCTCCAGTGTGGTGTCCTCCATAAGCTTCGGAGTGACACTTGCGTAGGATCTGTTCCTGTTCATGCTCAGGTACACAACGTCCAATAACACCATCTACTCCTTCTTTATAAAGATGTGGGTCATCCCAAAAGTAATGTCTCAAATCATAAAAACTTTTTATTTTGCTGGTATGTGAAACTAGGTGGTATAAATTTAGCAACAATATAATTAGCATAATTAGCATACCATGGAGTACTACTAGAAGTACTTATAACATTTAATTGTTCATCAGGGAAGCTATCATCAATAGGTAGTGGGTCATCAAGAACATTTTCTAGCCTAGACAAGTTGTCTGCAACGGGGTTCTCAGCCCCTTTTCTATCAACAATATGCAAATCAAATTATTGTAGCAAGAGAACCCATCTAATAAGTCTAGGTTTAGCATCCTTCTTTTCCATCAGATATTTAATAGCAGCATGATCAGTGTGAATAGTTACTTTAGAGTCAACAATATAAGGTCTGAACTTATCACATGCAAATACAACTGCTAAGAATTCTTTTTCAGTAGTTCTCTGAGCATTTTCTAAAGTTTTACTAGCATAATGGATAACATTTAATTTCTTATCAACTCTTTGCCCTAGAACAGCACCTACAGCATAATCACTAGCATCACACATAATTTCAAAGGGTAAATTCCAATACGGTGGTTGAACAATAGGTGCAGAGATCAATGCTTTCTTAAGTATTTCAAATGCTTCTACACAATCATCATCAAAGACAAATGGTATATATTTTTATAATAAATTAGTCAGAGGCCGAGAAACTTTTGAGAAGTCCTTAATGAACCTCCTATAAAATCCAACGTGACCAAGGAAACTTCTTATACCTTTGATGTCCTTGGGACATGGCATCTTTTCGATAGCATCAACCTTGGCCTTATCAACTTCAATGCCTCTTTTAGAAACTTTATGCCCCAAGACAATACCTTCATTAAGCATAAAGTGGCACTTTTCCCAATTCAAGACAAGATTAGTTTCTTCACATCTCTACAAAACTCGATCAAGATTGCTCAAGCAATCATCAAAAGATGATCCATAGACGGAAAAGTCGTCCATGAAAACCTCACAAATCTTTTCACAAAAGTCAGAGAATATAGCCATCATGCATCTTTGAAAGGTAGCAGGTGCATTACATAAACCAAAAGGCATACGTCTATAAGCAAAAGTACCAAAAGGGCATGTAAAAGTAGTCTTTGATTGATCTTTACCCGACACAGGTATTTGAGAGAAACCAGAATAACCATCTAGAAAGCAATAATATGTATGTTTGCATAATCTTTCTAGCATTTGATCGATAAAAGGTAAGGGTAATGATCTTTCTTAGTAGCCTTATTTAATTTATGAAATCAATTACCATCCTATAACCTGTAATAATTCTTTGTGGAATCAATTCATCTTTATCATTAGGAACAACAGTAACACCTCCCTTCTTAGGGACACAATGAACAGGACTTACCCACTGACTATCAGCAACAGGATAAATTATACATGCCTCCAAAAGCTTTAGTATTTCTTTTCTTACCACTTCTTTCATCTTAGGATTCAACCTTAGCTGATGATCACAAACCGGTTTGGCATCTTCTTCCAAATTTATTTTGTGTTGACATAGAGTGGGACTAATGCCCTTAAGATCATCAAGAGTACATCCAATAGTAGCACGGTGCTTCTTCAGAGTTTTCAATAACCTCTCTTCTTCATGCTCTGAAAGGTTAGCACTAATAATAACATGATATATTTTATTTTCATCAAGATAAGCATATTTAAGATTATCAGGCAACGGTTTAAGCTCAAACATGGGATCACCCTTGGGTGGAGGAGGATCCCCTAGGATTTCAACAGGAAAATTATGTTTCAGAATAGGTTCCTGTTTAAAGAATACTTCATCTATTTCCCTTCTTTCATTCATAAACATATCATTTTCATGGTCTAGCAAATAATGTTCTAGAGGATCACTAGGAGGTACGGAAATAGAAGCAAGACCAATAATTTCATCCTTACTAGGAAATTCTTCTTCACGGTGTTTGGGGGAGTCCCGGATTAGGGGGTGTCCGGATAGCCGAACTATAACCTTTGGCCGGACTCCTGGACTATGAAGATACAAGATTGAAGATTTTGTCCCGTGTCCAGATGGGACTTTCCTTGGCGTGGAAGGCAAGCTTGGCGATACGGATATGTAGATCTCCTCCCATTGTAACCGACTCTATGTAACCCTAGCCCTCTCTGATGTCTATATAAACCGGAGGGTTTTAGTCCGTAAGACGAACAACAATCATACCATAGGCTAGCTTCTAGGGTTTAGCCTCTCTGATCTCGTGGTAGATCTACTCTTGTACTACCCATATCATCAATATTAATCAAGCAGGAGTAGGGTTTTACCTCCATCGAGAGGGACCGAACCTGGGTAAAAAACATCGTGTCCCTTGTCTCCTGTTACCATCCGCCTAGACGCACAGTTCGGGACCCCCTACCCGAGATCCGCTGGTTTTGACACCGACATTGGTGCTTTCATTGAGAGTTCCTCTGTGCCATCGCTATCAGGAAGGATGCCTCATCCCGTCTTTAAAGACGGCACTGTTGCTAAAGGAGCTTTGGCTATCGGCCAAACTCTCCGGCTAGGCGGTTTTCTTATGACCGCCTGTTCGGCCTCCGTGCCGACGATGACTTCTCGGGTCATCGAAAGCAATCTTCCGTCAACTCGGAACTTCGCCGGCGGTTAGATCGATGGAGCTCTCTTCTTTAAGCGAGCTCTTGGATCGCATCGCTTCCCAGGAGTCGCTTCTGAGACTACGATCAGATTGGGCCTAAACCCGATCCGAGGGAGATTAACTCTCCCGGGTCACCCATCACGTTGCGGTGGTGGAGGAACAATCGGCAAACCTTCATCTATATTAAGGACTAGCTATGTCCGGTTCCCGATCCTCAAGCTGGATACCCGCGGAGGGTGGGCGTCACTCAAGACCTGAACTTAGAGTCGAGCAACAGGCTAGATGCATTGGACAACATCCAAGAATCCAAGCTTCGAGTTCGAAACTCCTTGGCCTTTGAGTCTCAGATTGGGTGAGGTTTGGATTTAATTCCACCCACCCACCCGAACATAGGCGATCTATCCAAAATTAGGCAAGAGCCCGAGGAAGCGATACATTATTCTTGGGCGATTCCTCCTGGTTTTAACGGGATAAAGGGCGGCCGCGAGGAAGAGCGATTTCATTCTTCGCAATAATTGCATGGACAAGGGAATCCTCAACGCCATAGGTCGCCGTGAAATCACACGTTTTGCTGACTTGGCGTCCATAGTGCGAAAATCTTGTCGACGAAAAGCGCTGGAAAACCAGTAAGATTTTGGGACAATCCGCCCGAATACAAATCGATCCGAAATAAAAGGGTGCATTATCGCCAATCACCCGGGTTAAACACCAAAAAACAGAAAAACCCTACGGGGTATGGAACCGTACTGGAGGGATGGTTCAACGGACCCTGTAAAATTCATAGTACAGAGGGCGCCACACCAACTCATAGCCTTAGAGCATGTTGGATACTCCGGCGGGTGGCCAAAAGTGGCGAAGAGCTTCTAACCCCAGCATGCACAGAGCACCAGCCCAGGGATACCAGTACCGTATTAACAGTCTTCGAGACTTTCGCATCAAATAATATGCGAAAACGGACACTTCGCAGCCTTGCCGAAGTCTACCAAGTAGCAACAATAAACCCATGGAGTGACACCGCTATTACCTTTAATGCCAATGATGAACCTAAATTCCGAACAGCCCGAGCACCAGCAGCATTGGTCCTCAGTCCAATAGTGGACGGCTTTCGCCTTACCAAGGTACTCATGGACGGTGGCAGCAGATTGAACCTCATCTATGAGGAAACCCTTCGAAAAATGGAAATAGGCTGGAGCCGCATTGAGCGAAGCAGCACAACCTTTAGAGGAATAATACCCAGTCGGGAAGCATGCTGCACAGGAAAAATCACACTGGATGTGGTGTTCGGCACGCCGGATAATTACAGGTCCGAGGAGGTCAAGTTCCAAGTGGCTCCATTCAGCAGCAGATACCACGCTCTATTAGGGCGAGAGGCATTCACAATTTTTCAAGCTATACCCCATTACGGGTACATGAAGCTCAAAATGCCCGGGCCCAACGGAATCATCACTCTTGCTAGTGACCGGACATAGCACTCCTACCGAAAATAAGACAGCCGCACTAGCCCTTGAGGCACTATCCAAAGCCCTAGCGGCCGGGGAACTGACTGCGCTGCGCTCCACGGTGAACAGGGACGATGTGATACTAGATAAAAGATCTAAGTCCACCTCTTTTAAACCAGCGGACAAAATAGTCAAATTCCAAGTCCACCAGCGGACCCTACAAAAGCGGCCTCCATCGGGGCACAATTAAACCCTGATGTAGGCGCCAGCTTCACGAGAATTCCTACGTGAAAATTGGGACATTTTTCACGGCACCCTTGGACATGCCGGGAATCCCACGCCAAGCTAGCCGAGCACAGCCTAAACATCCTAAAAGTTCAAGCCGACCAAACAGGCTCTTTGGCGTTTCTCGAACCTAAGAGACAAGCCATGGGAGAGGAGCTAGCCAAACTATTGGAGGCGGATTCATCGAGATATAAAACATCCGGACTGGCTAGCAAACCTGGTGATGGTACCAAGAAGGACAAATCCTGGCGCCTATGCGTCGATTTCAAGGACCTCAACAAGGCCTGCCCAAAGGATCCTTCCCCTTCCCCGCATCGATCAAATTATCGATGCTACCGCAGAACACGATTCATTGTGTTTCCTCGGCGCATACTCGGCTACCATCAAATTAAGATGGCGAGCTCGACCAAGCCGCAGCGGCATTTATCACCCCATCGGCCCATTCGCTTCAACACAATGCCCTTCGGCTCAAAAGCGCCGGCGCAACATATCAGCGCATGATTGAGACATGTCGGCAAACCAGATCGGCAAAACAGTGGAGGCATCGTAGATGATGTGGTCGTCAAAACCAAGCATGTCGAAACTCTAGTAGGCGACTTGAGGCTCACATTTGATAATCTCCGAACATATGACATCAAGCAACCCGGAAAAATGCGTTTTGGCGTACCAGTCGGAAAGCTCTTGGGCTTCATTGTATCCGGTAGAGGAATTGAAGCAAACCCAGCCAAGATCCAAGCTCTGTCACAATTGGATATCCCAAAGGACCTCAAACAAATACAAAAATTGACTGGATGCGTGGCGGCTCTAAGCCGCTTTATCTCCCGTTTGGGAGAAAAGGCATTACCCCTTTATCGCCTCCTCCGGTGCACCGAACACTTCGAGTGGATGGATGCCGCCATGGCCGGACTCGAAGAAATAAAAGCCATATTGGCAACAAACCCGGTCCTGGCCGCGCCCAACATGGGCGAACCAATGCTATTATACATCGAGGCAACTCATCAAGTTGTAAGCGCGGTGCTCGTTGTCGAACGAGAAACGGACGGACACAAGTTCCCCCTTCAAAAACCAGTTTACTACGTGTCCACTGTCCTCACTCCATGCAAGTCACGGTATCCGCATTATCAAAAGATAGCGTACGCGGTGTTTATGGCATCCCGGAAGCTGCGAATCTACTTTCAAGAGTGTTCAATAACAGTAGCCTCCGAAGTACCTCTTAACGACATTATAAACAACCGCGACGCGACGGGACGGATTGCCAAATGGGCCATTGAGCTCCTCCCATTCGACATAACCTATAAGCCACGGCGAGCCATTAAATCGCAAGTTTTTTGGCCGACTTAAATCGACGAATGGATGAAGCGAACTCCCTAAAGAGTCGGCACATATTCCAACTGGATCATGCACTTGACGGCTCCAAAATGTTGGCTGGTGCAGGGGCTGGCGTCGTCTGGCGTCCCCAACAGAGATACAGTTCAATACATACTCGAGATAATGTATCGGGACTCCAACAACGCAGCCAAATCGAGGCCCTTCTACATGGTCTCCGGATGGCGGTATCCATGGGCATTCAACGCCTAGAGGTGCGCGGGGATTCGAACCTCGCAATATCCCAAATAAATGGAGACTTTGATGCCAAGGATCCGAAAATGGCAGCTTATCGCAGCGTCGTCCTAAAATGTCAGCTTCGGCTCGAAGGGCTCAAATTTCACCATATAGCTCGGGAAAACAATCAGCAGCGAGCGTCTTGGCGCGCATTGGCGCGAAGCGCGATGCCGTCCCCCAATATCTTCTTAGAGGGCTGTTCAAGCCATCGTATTATGGGAAGGGGAGTCCGGAAATAACAGCCGGACCCAACAGCACTTCCGACACGAACATTCGACACAATTGGAGGCTCGCCAGCGAAGTAACATCTTCAGCCCGTAATAATGGCAGTCATTGCCCGTGGGCGAAACCATTCCTAGCCTACCTAACCAGGCAGGAACTTCCGAGGACCAAAACAAGGCACGCTGCATAGTGCGGCGATCTAAAGCCTATAAAGTCCATGAGGAGAGCTTTATAAGAAAAGCACCACGAGTCCTTCAAAGGTGTATCTCCGAAGAGGAAGGCGGAATCTTACGGCTGAAATTCATGCGGACTCGGCGGGCACCACGCCGCAGCCGGGCCCTTGTAAGCAAGGCCTTCCGTACAGGATTTTATTGGCCGACGGCCGGGCGAGATCTCGGGACTTAGTCCAACGATGCGTCGGTTGCCAGCTCTTTGCTAATCAAAGCCACATGCCACCCACCGCCTCCAAACTATACCCATCACCGGCCCTTGGCATGTGCAGGGGCTTGACATGGTTGGACCCCTTAAAGGAGGAACCCACAAGCAAAAATACCTACTGGTCATGGTGGATAAATTCACCAAATGGATAGAGGCCAAGCTGTTAAGACAGCGAGTCCGGACGGTGATAGACTTCATATCGGGGTGGTACACCGTTCGGCATCCCCACAGCATCATCACGATAACGGCACGAACTTCACGGCCGACGAGGTCAAACTCGGTGCAAAACATGGGCATCAAGCTCGACTATGCTTCAGTCTATCACCCTCAAACTAACGGTCAAGTCGAGCGAGCAAATGGTCTAATAATGAGCGGCATCAAACCCAAATTAGTGCGGTCCCTCAAGGAATCTAACACGCCTTTGGGTAGAGGAGCTCGACTCCGTACTGGGGCTGCGGACCACGCGAATCGCACCACCGGATTCACACCATTCTTTATGGTATCTGGCGTAGAGGCAGTTTGCCTGCGACATAATTCATGACTCACCTCGGCGTGCGCATATACGAAGAAAGAGAAGTCGAGCTCGATCGGCGGGACAGTCTGGGCGCCTTGGAGGAGGGCGTGGCGTGGCAAAAGCCCATTCCGCATTCTATCAACAAAGCAGGCTCGAAGATATCAAAGCAGAAATGCGGGCCAAAACTTACAATGTTGGCGAATTAGTTCTCGCTGCCGGACAAGAAAAAGGACAAACTCAAGCCCAAATGGGAAGGTCCCTTTATTATCGACCAAGTCCTAACGGTGGAGCGTACTTCTGCGAGATGCATCGGATAACCGACTCGAGCGAACCCATGGAACGCAGCCCGTCTCCGAAGATTCTCGCCTAGCACGGATTACGAGTTCGTCTCCTTCCTCTGTCTATTTTTACACATTAGTTGTCTTATATTTCTCTCCTTCTCCTCTTTTCTCTTACAGCCTTTAAAGGCTCGTTCACGCATTGTTCGTGCACACTTGACGCTATCCGCGCTCATTATACAGGGGCTTCTTTAACGAAGCTTATTTATGCGGGCTTCATGCCTAACACATGTCACGCTTCCGCATGTACCTTTTATTCACCATTATATGCATCGATATGACTTAAGTTTTGGCCAAGCTGGGTTGCTGGCTCTGTGTTTACCCCTCGTTCCCGATTGTTCAGCTAGGTGGTAAAGGGAGCACCTCTGCGATTACTACTGCGGGTTAGCGGATGTGTACCTCGGTGGGTGAAGCCGAAAGCTAGTGTTCTTAAGGGAATATTGATTCGGTGAACTAAAGATGATTTCTCACTTATTTATTTATCTGCCCGGATGCTTTTACGCTTTTTTTGCATCGGGACATGCACTTTAAGGCATGCCTCCCGGGAAAGGAACCCCTAACGGAACTATTCTCCTGGAAGATGTTTCTTACTAACCATGTAATATAACATAACTAGTTGGGCACTTATGCATTAAAGCACTAATGACCCCTCGCTTTGGTCTCCACGCATGCCCGGTTCTTACATAACCGTGATGGTATTCGGACACACTCTGGACTATAGGGTCCCGAGGTTGAAGCGAAAAGGTCCGCCATGACAAACGATCTACAATCCGGCTAGAAGGCATTTTTACATGTCATCTCAAATTACATAGTCAATTTGACTGGGTGTATTCCTCCTCAATACCATCTAATAGGTTGTCTAGTTTACAGTCCTGTTGGGAATACTTTGTGGCCAATTCTACTTGGCCGTACACTAAACTCACAGGGATCTCCTTCCCATTGGGCCCCACAGGTCCGACCTCGGCCATGTGGTTTGGGTCAGCCTTCGTGTACCGCGTCTTCACCATGGCCCAGGCCTCCGTGGCGCCTTGATGGCAGGCCGATATCTTCCATAATCGAAAGCGCCACCGCGCTCCCTTAAGCCTCTCTGCAAGCTCTTCAAGGCCTAGGGCAGGGAGAAAAATGGCCACAAGGCCTAGGCGACGCCTTTCATCACCTGCCGAACTCGTTCGTGCAGTTGTAAGAGCTCGGGAAGAAGGTCACCCGTAGAACCGGGCATTTCCTCTGCAGGGCGACACAGTGAGCATACCTCTGACATAAATCTGTTAGTCGACTTCCTCGCCGAACTCTTTTTCAAAGTTCGTTCAAGCACTTACTAAAATGCTGCGTCGAAGCCGTCGATTCTCCTTCACGGAGTCCGCAATTTGAGCACGAACATCCTTTAGTTCCTCGCCCAGCTGGGTGTTGGCACCTTGGAGATTATTCTTCTCCTGCCTCACCCTCGTAAGCATGCTCTCGCCGGCCTTTAACCGGCGCAAGAGTTGTTGCTTGTACGGATCCACTCTGGCGCCATCTTGTGATATTGTCAGATTTACACACACGCCGCACTTCACAACATACTTATCTTTCGAAGCGTATTTTCCCAGAGGGGGTATCCTTGGCCTCCCCTGCAGCGGCTAGTGCGGCCTCAAGTTGGGCTTTGCACTCTTCCAGCTCCCGGGACAGTTGGGTATTCTTTTTTGTAAGATCCTGCATAACAAATGATCCTTAAATCAGTTATGATAACTGTTTCAAGTCTCGGGGGCTACTGGCATAAATAACCATCAAATTTTCTCACCCGTATGTCTTTCACATACTCCTCCGTGGCTCTGGCTAGACCATTTTGGCGGCACGCAGTGCGCATCTCCCGAATTGAAGGCATCCAATGCCTCTTGGGAGAAACTGTCGTCTAAAGAACTGTCGGCGGCGCTTTGTGATTCATGGCACTCTCCACCTCGGAATTGGTGGCGAGACGGTCTGTCGGCATCCTCTGTCGAAGGCGTCCGATGCATCGCGTCGTGTTTGCCTCCGCTTCGGACCTGGCTTTGGAGCCGGTGGTGGAGGCTCGATTGGCAACCTCTCCGGATATAGTCCGGCGGCGCTCTTTTTCTGAAGAAACACGGCGTTAGTATGCCTTCCAGGAATAAAACCCGGGAATAAGATGGCACGCCATACCGTTGCGTCGGCGTCTCAATCCGGACCGCACTTCTTTTCAACCTGTTGGGCCTTGCTGCCCCTTGTTGGTTAGCCACCGCAGGCTTGGCCTTCCGCCTCAAGGGCTCCCCCTGCAAAACACCATTGGTATACGGTGATCAAAAATAAGCACGGATGGATCATTTTCAAAGTATTGGGACCTCGGTCTCAGTTACCTGCGAGGCTGGAAGTATTCCGGGGTAATCGGCCGTAATGGTGACCAAGGCATTGTCGATGCTCAGTTGGTAAAATACCCCATCAATCAGCTCCACGGCTATGTCCGAATCCTCTTGGGAGGCCGGATCGAGGGACCGCTCCGGATCCTCGGGTTGTGGAGGAGGGCTGTTTATATCCTTCACGGCCCGGCGCAATTCCTGCGTCGAAATCACAAGATAAGGTACTTAACTATGGGAATATGGAGCGGATGGGCAAAAGAAGTGTTAACTTACCCAGCTTGGAGGATTGTACATAGAAAATCCGTCCTGTGGATTGGCGGAGGAACTCCTCCTCTTCTCCCTTGTACAATGCGGACAAGGCCTTCGTCGAGCGAGAACGATCCGGCCCTTTACGGCCGCGGCGGGTGGCATCATCCTCCCGTTGAAATCCCACATGGGGTGGCCTCTATCTTTGGCGGCTGCACCCCCGCATAATGCATGTGGCCATGACTCCCATCATGGTCGTCCGGAATGAGCTAACAACCTTATCCGGCTCATCGGTAAAGGGCGTCCTTGTCATTTTCCTCACGAGGGCTCCGTGGGCGCTTGACTTAGGCGCTTCTTCAAGGGAGCATTATTGAACCGGGAGGCCGATCAAGCGAGGTCCGCGGGGGACGTCTTCTATATAAAACCATTACGAAGGCCGTCTTGGACGCCTTCCTTGGGGTTCGGATGGATATCCGGTCCGGCGATCGCCATAGTTCAGCTCCACCCACTTGATATATCGACCCCTCCACGAGAGCGGGGCACAAAGCGAACAGCTTCTTCCACAACGCGAAATGAGCCTCGGCGCCCAGAACAGCTCGCAAAGGCTACTGAAGCCCGCAATATGCAAAATGGAAGCATGCGTAAGGTTGTGCAAGCGGAGGGCGTAGAACTCCGGGAGCCCCGGAGAAACGGATGAATTGGGAATCAGGCCCCTTATCAAATAAGGGACAAGGCATACCTGCTCTCCTTTGGAGGGATTGGGGCGCTCTCCGCTTGCTTTCCGCCATTATAGGTGGCGAGTCCGGCTCGAACCGGGACCATGAAGGCTGGGGAAGGAATCCCTTGGTTTGGGCGTCACTAGCTCACTGTGCGGACGGAACATCTCTCCCAACCTCCAGTGAGGCTGGGAGGCGAGAGGAGGAGCTCGTCGGTAGCCATGATGGAATGGATCTCTGTCGGATGCGCTCCGATGAATGCTCGCAAAGGGAAGATGGTGTGATTCAGATCTAAATCCTCGTCTCTTTTATAGAGCAGCTTATTTGCGCAGCTAGGGGGGTAAATGTAAAAACACCCTGGCTTTCCACGTTCGTTTGACATGTGGAAGACGGCCATTATTGGGCGTGGAAGCCAAGGAGCACAATATTCACGAGAAGCCGGACACTATTCAACAAGTACACAGAATTTGGAGAAGAACCCACCTTGCAATGCCGAAGACAAATCTGCGCGCCGGACTCATCGTCATTGAAGCCTGGTTAGGGAGACTCTTGAGGAGTCCGGATTAGGGGTGCCAGACAACGAACTATAACCTTTGGCGGACTCCTAGACTTTGAAGATAGAAGATTGAAGACTTCGTCCGTGTCCGGATGGGACTTTCCTTGGCGTGGAAGGCAAGCTTGGCGTCTGGATATGTAGATCTCCTCCCATTGTAACCGACTGTAACCCTAGACCTCTCCGGTGTCTATATAAACCGGAGGTTTTAGTCCATAGGACGAACAACAATCATACCATAGGCTAGCTTCTAGGGTTTAGCCTCTCTGATCTCGTGGTAGATCTACTCTTGTACTACCCATATCATCAATATTAATCAAGTATGAGTAGGGTTTTACCTCCATCGAGAGGGCCGAACACAGGTAAAAACATCGTGTCCCTTGTCTCCTGTTACCATCCGCCTAGACGCACAGTTCGGGACACCCTACCCGAGATCCGCCGGTTTTGACACCGACGGTGTTGTTTACTAAATTTAGAGAAATTAAACTCATGAACCATATCATCCAAGCCAATAGTAACAACATTCTTTTTGCAGTCTATCTTAGCATTAACAGTGTTCAAGAAGGGTCTACCAAATATAATTGGACAAAAGCTATCTTGTGGGGAACCAAGAACAAGAAAATCAGCAGGATATTTAGTTTTCCCACACAAGACTTCAACATCTCTAACAATTCCCACTGGCGATATAGTATCTCTATTGGCAAGTTTAATTGTAACATCAATATCTTCTATCTCAGCGGATGCAATTTCATGCTTAATTTCTTCATACAAGGTAATAGGTATAACACTAGAACTAGCACCCATATCACATAAGCCATGATAACAATAATCTCCTATTTTAACAGAAATAACAGGCACGCCTACCACAGGTCTATGTTTATCTTTAGCACAAGGTTTAGCAATTCTAGCAGATTCACCGCAAAATTGAATAACATGCCCGTCAATATTATCGGACAAGAGATCTTTAACAATAGCAATATTAGGTTCTACTTTGACTTGCTCAGGATGTGTATAAGTTCTAATATTGCTTTTACGAACCACAGTTGAAGCTTTAGCATGATCCTTTATTCTAACAGGGAAAGGTGGTTTCTCAACATAAGAGGTAGGAACAATAGGATCATTATAAGTGACAGTCTTTTCTTCAACTTTAATAGGTGCAGCTACTTTTACTTCTATGGGAGGATGATATTTAAACCACTTCTCCTTAGGGAGATCAACATAAGTAGCAAAAGATTCACAGAAAGAAGCTACTATTTCAGAGTCAAGTCCATATTTAGTGCTAAACTTACGGAAAATATCGGTATCCATAAAAGATTTAACACAATCAAACTTAGGTGTCATACCTGACTCCTTACCTTCGTCGAGATCCCAATCTTCAGAGTTGCATTTAATTCTACACAATAAATCCCATTTAAATTTAATAGTCTTCAACATAAAAGAGTGTAACGCCCCGGATACAACTTTTCATATTCGTAACTCCAACTCTTGACATTTTCGGCTATGTGATATATTATTTTCTCTGTGGTTGGGTTTTGTCTTTTGTTTTGCTTTGTGTTCATTGTCATGCATCTCATCTCATGGCATCATTCGCATTGCATCGGCACTCGTTGCCGTCATTGTTTTTAAAACTTGCATCCGCTACAGTTGCGCTCCTCGCTTCCCTACGTATTGCGTTCGTTGACCCTTTCGAGATCAACCGTGTTTTCAGTTCCCTCTTGTCAAACCACCTAACCTCTCTCCGACCCTCTCTTTCGTGCGTCCGAAATCTTCCTCGAACCCGAACCGGTCTGTCGTGACCGATGGATCCGGATCATCCCCAATCGTCCCGAAAACATCTCCGTTTTCTTATTTGGACTCCCGAAGCATTTTATACTCGACCGTCCGATTTAATCGGAGGGTCCGTTTTGCCCGTAAGCTAGTCCACCTAGCTATTTTAATAGCCAAACCCTAGTTTCTAGGCTTGTCACATCCATCTTTCCCATCCGCCGCCACCCGACCAACTCCACCTCCCACCTCGGGATCTCCTCTCGATCCAAATCTCGGCCCGACCACCTTCTTTGTTTTCTGCCGCCGCCCAACCACAGCAAGCCACAGCTCGTCCTTGTTGATCCACTAGTCCACCGCAGCCAGCCACCTCCCGCAGCCTCCCGCGGCGCTCGATCCATTCTGGATCGAGGCAACACCCACGATCGAGCCCCATTGCCCGAGCTTCTCCTCTGCTCCCAGACCCAGGCCGCCGTCTGACCTCGCCGGCCGGTCACCGGAGCAGTCCATCCAGGCCTCTGTGCCACTTCTGCTGCTAGCCGCTCGGAGCTCGAGTGCCTCGCCTCTGCACCCGCGCTGATGGCCTCCTCTACCCGCCCGCGACCTCTTCTCCTCCTGTTTTTCCCTCTATCTCTCTCTCACGGTGGCCCCTCTCTCTCCTTCACAGGAACGACCGGAGCACCCCAGCGCCAAGTCCCGCTCGCCGGAGCTCGTTGACTCCGTCGTTCCCGCGCGGCACCCTCCTCGCCAAGCCCCTCCTCACGCCGCTCCCGTCTTCCTCGTCTTAGAGCAACCTTGCCTCCACCGACCAAAAGCCATGGTCGCCCGATGGAGCTCCGGGTCAAGCCATGTCGCCGCCGCCGTCCCGAGCTTCTCGCCGCGGTGCCCTCTTGGCGCCCTCCTCCGCGCCCCGAGATCAGGCCGACCTCCGCCGCCCTTGCCCGTTCGGTCGGATCCGCCCGGCAGGCCACGCCCCCCTCCGGCGCCCCAAGTCCCGCGCCAAGTTGTCGTCCCCTTCCTCGCCCGAAACCGCCATCGCCGGCCTCTGCTTCCTCTGCAACGAGCAGGAGCACGCTCGTCAGGCGCCCGCCTCCGGCCACGTCCTCGACTGGATTCGCTGGATCCCCATCGCCGCGCCAAGTCCCCCTGCGTCGAGCCGCCGCGCCAAGTCCGGCCGCCTCCTCCTCTACTTCTGCTTCTGCTTTGAGCAGAAGGTCGAGACCTCGCCTCCGCCCCATCCTCGTCTGGCCGGAGAGGCTCTGCCCCGCGCCGCTGTTCTCCTGCTTTAACCGCTGCTGCCATGTTTCGCTTGGTCGAGCAGAGCGGTCGCCCGTGCCCGTTGACCGCGTCGCCCGCGCAAGGCCTCCTCTGCCCCATCTCCAGCCGAAGCCAGCCAGGCCCAGCCGTCCCCTCTCCACCGAGCCGGGCAAAGAGCCCAATGTGAGCAGCTCCCCCAGCCCAGCAGTTCACCAGTTTCAGCCCAGTGCATGTTTTTTTTCATGTCTGCGATTTTATCATTTATCCCAGGATTTACAGATTTACAGAAAAACCCTCATGTTCATACATTTAATATCTCACAAACCATGCATCGGGTTAAAACAACTTATATATGAAAACTGCTTACTTTTTCATCTAGTTTGATAATATGCCATTTTCATCCCATGTTAAAATGTTTAAAATGTTGTTTGTTTAAATTTGCCTAAATGCATGCTAAAATGATTTATTTCATAACTAAATAACCGTAGCTCGGATTTTAATAAACTTTATATGTAAATGGGGTAGAAAAATGCCTAGTTTAACATGGTGGACTTTATTTTCCTGTTTAACAACAATAAAATGTGGTTTAGGGCAGAACAGTACCAAATTTGAAATATGCATATGAGGATTTTCCGGAATTGTTGTTTCTTATTTCCGGCCTCATTTAAACTTGCCTAAATAGATAGTTTACTTATGCGTCACCTCTTGCCATGTTTAACAACATTTAATATTGTTGGGTATATAAACGAGATCAAACTAAATATGTCAATGTGGTGTTTTGTCAATATGCAACCCGTTGCATATTGAGCTCCACTTAATTTGTAGGGATGTTTGTTGCACTTTGCCATGCCATGCCTCATTAAACCGGACATGCATCATACTTGATTGTGCATCGTGCCATGTTTATGCTTGTGCATTTACCATGTTGTTTGTTTCTTTCCGGTGTTGCTTCTCGGTTCCGGTAATGTTGCGATTGTGAGGATTCGTTCGACTACGCCCGTTCATCTTCTTCATGGACTCGTTCTTCTTCCTTGCGGGATTTCAGGCAAGATGACCGTCACCTTGGATCTCATTACTATCATTGCTATGCTAGTTGCTTCTTTCTATCGCTATGCTGCGTTACCTATCACTTGTTGTTCAAGCCTCCCAAATTGCCATGAACCTCTAACCTTTGTCACCCTTCCTAGCAAACCGTTGTTTGGCTATGTTACCGCTTTTGCTCAGCCCCTCTTATAGCGTTGCTAGTTGCAGGTGAAGATGAAGTTTGTTCCTTGTTGGAACATGGAGATGTTGTTCCTTGTTGGAACATGTTTACTTGTTGGGATATCACAATATATCTTATTTAATTAATGCATCTATATACTTGGTAAAGGGTGGAAGGCTAGGCCTTATGCCTGGTGTTTTGTTCCACTCTTGCCGCCCTAGTTTCCGTCATATCGGTATTATGTTCCCGGATTTTGCGTCCCTAACACGGTTGGGTGGTTTATGGGACCCCCTTGACAGTTCGCTTTGAATAAGACTCCTCCAGCAAGGCCCAACCTTGGTTTTACCATTTGCCTCACCACCACCTATACCCTTCCCTTGGGTCGGCCAACCCAAGGGTCATCTTTATTTTAGCCCCCCCGAGCCAGTGCTTCTCTAAGTGCTGGCCTGAACCGAGCTGCCTGCGGCGCCCCCTCGGAGAAACTCGAGGTCTGGTTTTACTCGTAGCTAGTCTCATCCAGTGTTGCCCTGAGAACGAGATATGTGCAGCTCCTATCGGGATTGTCGGCGCATCGGGCGGCTTTGCTGGTCTTGTTTTATTCTTTGTCGAAATGTCTTGTAGTCGGGATTCGAGACTGATCGGGTCTTCCGGGAGAAGGAATATCCTTAGTTGATCGCGAGAGCTTATCATGGGCTAAGTTGGGACACCCTGCGAGGTATAAACTTTCGAGAGCCGTGCCAGCGGTTATGTGGCGAGATGGGAATTTGTTAATATCCGGTTGTAGTAAACTCGAAGTAAACTCTTCTAAAATACACCAACCGTGTGCGTAACCGTGAGTGTATCTTTTTGGGGTTGATCGAGAGGAGAACACGGTTTCTGGGTTATGTCTGACGTAAGTAGGAGTTTTAGGATCACTTCTTGATCATTACTAGTTGACGACCGTTCCTTTGTTTCTCTTCTCGCTCTCATTTGCGTATGTTAGCCACCATATATGCTTAGTCGCTGCTGCAACCTCACCACTTTATCCCTTCCTTTCCCATTAAGCTTTGCTAGTCTTGATACCCATGGTAATGGGATTGTTGAGTCCTCGTGGCTCACAGATTACTACAACACCAGTTGCAGGTACAGGTTTGCGATGATCATGATGCGAGAGCGATGTTTGCCTGTTTTGGAGTTCTTCTTACGCTTCTTGATCGGGGATAGGTTCGGTCGGCAGCCTGGGCTAGCGAGGTGGATGTCGTTTGAGCTTACTGTTTATGTTTCATTCGTACTTTCGGATGTTGATCTTGTATATGATGTTGATGTATTCTTGTGGCATTTGTGCCTTATGTATGTATCCCCACTATTATGTAATGTTGATGTAATGATATCCACCTTGCAAAAGTGTTTCAATATGCGGGTCTATCCTTGGTGGGACCGTCGAGTTCCTTTTGGATAGGGTCGCATATTGGGCGTGACAAGTTGGTATCAGAGCCTCGACCGACCTTAGGAGCCCCCTTGTTTGTTGGCCGTTGTTGAGTCTAGAAGAAAAACTATTTTTAGTCTTAGGATTATATATATCGGAGAGTAGGATTCTTTTTACTCCTCAGTCCCTTCGTCGCTCTGGTGAGGCCTCCTGACGTAGATGTTTTGTCCTTCCTCTCCTCAAATTTCACGAATTTTTTTTTAGGATCACGCGGGTATCTTGGAATCGTTCTGATATTCTTATGACAAGAACATTGTTCTTGGTGCCTCCTGACATTTAGGGGTTGTGGCAGTGTCCCGGGGAGTTGAGCTCCGAGGTGTTGTCGTCATAATTTTATCGTTGCAGTTCTGGAATACCTGAGATTTGCCGACATCGAAAATCTCTTTTATGCAGTTGTTGGTGAGATAACCCCGATAACCCAGTACTGGGGCGAGCTCGGGAGTATTGCCATAGCTTGTATAATGGATGCTTTTCGAAGGTTGAGGTACACGATTTCCGGAGTTTTCTTGGTTATGTGTTGACGGATGGATACAGCTGGATCTAGGTATTGTTAGTTTGGGTGATATATTTTGTGTCCCCTGTATCCCCAACACCTGATTGCATAACCAGAAAGTTTCGGGAGTTTATAGGTGGGAATTTAAGTAGCTCCTAGAATATATTTCCGACAGATGCATGATATGGGATTGGGTAAATATCTATCATATGTATTTGTTCCGGCTTATTCTGCAAGGCCAATCCTTTGTTTTGTTTTATTTGTGGTATTCGAGTTGCTTCGATGTCAAATGTTGAATCCATACCTTTCCTAAACGGTGTTCTCATATTGCTATGTGAATACAAATCCTTCTTGATCATCGAGGTCTTCCTGTTAATTCTTTTCCCAACCGACGTGCTTCTCTTTAAGTGGATCCGATCATTTCAACGTCCGCAAGATAAATTCTAAGTTTTCTCAACGGTATCCGTTTCATCCGTCCCCAAGTTGCCTTTGTTTTCCCGCCCTCCCACCCTTTTTCTTCAAGGTCTCAGATTTCTTAATCAAGTATCCATTTATTCATGTGAAGTCTCTTCATTCTTTTCTTTCAATGTTCTTATCCGGTGATTTCCCATGAAGATGCTCAACAGTTTCAAGTTCATCATCCTTCATTGTTGTTTCTTCTCCAGTGGATCCAATTCAAGCTTTCGATATTCATCATATTCCTTTCCTCGTTTTTAATGATTTCTCGTGCCGATGAACCTCTTAATCATTCATTTCTCGCTATTCATTTGTTCTGGAGTGTTGAAGATATCTCAGAAGGCTCGTCTTTTCATTCCAGATCCGTTCAAGTTATTTTGAGGTTGTTATCTCATTCAAGACATTTAATTCAACCGGTACAATCCCCTTTCAATCAATTGTTCAATGGTGTTTTCTTTTGAGTGGGCCCTAACCCACAGGTCTTTCCCAGGATCTTACCTGACTCTTTTAATTTCCCCGAAGCTATTCCCAATTCTTTTCAAGTGTGATGTAAGAATGGATCACATCAGTCACATGCCTTTTCCAACATGGATTCCAAATCATTTTCATTGTTGGCTCAACCTCTTCGCCTTTCGTTTCCCCGGAGTGTCTCAACAAATTTTGGTGGTGTTTCTCGTCATCATTTGAAGACCGAAGAAGAGTTTCTCTTAAATCTTCCTCCATTCACTTCAAGATTCATGGTTCTAGTTTGATGCCATCCTCTCATAATTGTTTTCGATTGTGGGAATTATTTTCACCCATCCGGAGCATTTCACGAGTTGTTTCCGTTTCTTTCCTCCGAAGGCCATCATGTCATAATTCTTCATTCTCAGTGTGTAGCTACCGTTCTCCAAATCTTACCGGTGCATCGTTCAAATACCCTCTAATCAGTTCATGATCTCTTCGTTCTCATGTATCTAAATCCCCTCAAGTATCTTCGTTTTCTTTTTCTCCAATTCTTCCCGGTGAATTGTGCCTTTGCTACGTTCATTTTCAATTCTTACGGTGGTTCGTTCTAGATTTCACTTCCTTTGTTATCATATTAATTCATTCGTTGTTTCCAAATTCCACCGGTGGCTCCATCAATACCTTCTCAAGTTGGCACTATATCTCTTTTCAATCCCTCAAGAAGAATAAATAATATGTAAAATCCATTGCTTGTCATCAATTTAATTTGATGAAGGATAAGCATACAATAAATCTTATTCTTATTTCCTCGAGGTGATTCAATTCTTTTCTTCCGGAGTTGTTCATGATATCATTTATCGGTTCTAAGATGTTCATCTTTTCTTTCCGGAGTTCCAAGTTCTCTTCATGGAGGCTCTACATGATGGTTCGTCAAGGATTCTTTTCATTCTTCAATTGTTTTTCAAGATTTCTCTTGAAGTTATGATCCGCCAAGCTATTCTCTAAAATAAACATGGCGTTCAACACATGTTTTGTTTTGGAGGAGTTCAAGCATTCTTCATCTTGCATTCCAAAGTGCAATTCGTTCTACCTTATCATTTGAGGTGGTGTTATGTCATTCTTGACAATTTGAGTTCGTGTTTCATGATTCACATGTTGTCAAGAATGAGATATTTTAAATCCACCAATCTCTTCGTTGGAGTCACCTTGTTTCTTGTTTCACCTACAGCCTTCCCTAAGGAATGTAGCTATTTGTGGTGCTTATCAATGATCCAATTTTCTCCTTCTCATCTCGGTGAAGAAGTTTCTCTTATCTTCATTGATCTCAACCAATCAATTGTTTCTGTTAGTGGCGGGTTGTCACCTCATCATTTTGAGATGTTTGCCATAATCCCACTACAAACTTATTCTTTTCGTTGTTGGTCTTCCAACAACTCTATTCTAACCTTCTTGCAAGGATGCCTTCCAAATTCAATTGTGGTAGAAGTTGTCATTTTCTTCTCCGTCTCTTTATCCCAACGGTCTAACTTCTATTATTTTGTTACAGAGGCATTGTGATGTTGCTCTCTTCACTCATCATCTCGAATTATGAGGATCGTGTTCTTTTCATGCTTATCCATTTAACCGGAGTGTTGTGTCATCTCTTCAAGTTCTTTTCATCTTACCAAGTTTTCCTTTTTATTTTAGTCGGAGTGCTGCCCAAATTATATCATTCTTCCTCTCTCATCTTGTTTTAACCGGAGTGGTTTCGAATTCTATCTTGTCCATTAAACTCTTATTTCCATGTCTTTCAACCATCAAGTTCTCGTAATACTCCTTGTTCCTCTTTTCTACCGGATTGTTTGCAATCTCGTTCATCTCTGTTGTACTCTTTCTTTTAAATTGCTCAACCTCTCAAGGTTCGTGGTTTCACTCGTTCGTCAAAGAAGCAACTTAGTTTACCTCTCATCTTCCTCTTCCTTTTCCTTCCGGTGCCATCCTAGATCTCGGGACGAGATCCTCTCGTAGTGGTGGAGTGTTGTAACGCCCCGGATACAACTTTTCATATTCGTAACTCCAACTCTTGCCATTTTCGGCTATGTGATATATTATTTTCTCCGTGGTTGGGTTTTGTCTTTTGTTTTGCTTTGTGTTCATTGTCATGCATCTCATCTCATGGCATCATTCGCATTGCATCGGCACTCGTTGCTGTCATTGTTTTTAAAAATTGCATCCGCGCGTAGTTGCTGCTCCTCGCTTCCCTCTGTGTTGCGTTCGTTGACCCTTTCGAGATCAACCGTGTTTTCGGTTCCCTCTTGTCAAACCACCTAACCTCTCTCCGACCCTCTCTTTCGTGCGTCCGAAATCTTCCCCGAACCCGAACTGGTCTGTCGTGACCGATGGATCCGGATCATCCCCAATCGTCCCGAAAACATCTCCGTTTTCTTATTTGGACTCCCGAAGCATTTTATACTCGGCCGTCCGATTTAATCGGAGGGTCCGTTTTGCCTGTAAGCTAGTCCACCTAGCTATTTTAATAGCCAAACCCTAGTTTCTAGGCTTGTCACATCCATCTTTCCCATCCGCCGCCACCCGACCAACTCCACCTCCCACCTCGGGATCTCCTCTCGATCCAAATCTCGGCCCGACCACCTTCCTTGTTTTCCGCCGCCGCCCAACCACAGCAAGCCACAGCTCGTCCTTGTTGATCCACTAGTCCACCGCAGCCAGCCACCTCCCGCAGCCTCCCGCGGCGCTCGATCCATTCTGGATCGAGGCAACACCCACGATCGAGCCCCACTGCCCGAGCTTCTCCTCTGCTCCCAGACCCAGGCCGCCGTCCGACCTCGCCCGGCGGTCGCGGAGCGATCCATCCAACCTCATGCCGCTTGCTGCTAGCCGCTCGGGCTCGAGTGCCTCGCCTCGCACCAGCGCCGATGGCCTCCTCTACCGCCCGCGACCTCTTCTCCTCCTATTTTTCCCTCTATCTCTCTCTCACGGTGGCCCCTCTCTCTCCTTCACAGGAACGACAGGAGCACCCCAGCGCCAAGTCCCGCTCGCCGGAGCTCGTTGACTCCGTCGTTCCCGCGCGGCACCCTCCTCGCCAAGCCCCTCCTCACGCCGCTCCCGTCTTCCTCGTCTTTGAGCAACCTTGCCTCCACCGACCAAAAGCCATGGTCGCCCGATGGAGCTCCGGGTCAAGCCATGTCGCCGCCGCCGTCCGAGCTTCTCCGCCGCGGTGCCGTCTTGGCGCCCTCCTCCGCGCCCCGGATCAGGCCGACCTCCGCCGCCCTTGCCCGTTCCCGTCGGATCCCACTGGCGAGGCCCGTCCCCCACCTCCGGCGCCCCAAGTCCCGCGCCAAGTTACCGTCCCTTCCTCGCCCGAAACCGCCATCGCTGCCTCTGCTTCCCTCTGCAACGGCAGAACACGCTCGTCGGCGCCCGCCTCGGCCACGTCCTCGATGGATCCGCCGGATCCCCATCGCCTTAAGTCCCCTGCGTCGAGCCGCGCGCCAAGTCCGGCCGCCTCCTCCTCTTCGCCTTACGCTTTGAGCGTAGGTCGAGACTCGCCTCCGCCCCATCCTCGTCGGCCGGAGAGGCTCTACCCAGCCCCGTTCCCTGCTTTAACCGCTGCTGCCATGTTTAGCTTGGTCGAAAGCGGTCGCCCGTGCCGTTGACCGCGTCGCCGCATAAAGGCCTCCTCTGCCCCATCTCCGGTAAAACCAGCCAGGCCCAGCCGTCCCCTCTCCACCGAGCAGGCAAAGAGCCCAATGTGAGCAGCTCCCCAGCCCAGCAGTTCACGATTTCAGCCCAGTGCATGTTTTTTTTTCATGTCTGCGATTTTATCATTTATCCTGAGATTCTGATTCTGAAAAACCCTCATGTTCATACATTTAATATCTCACAAACCATGCATCGGGTTAAAACAACTTATATATGAAAACTGCTTAGTTTTTCATCTAGTTTGATAATATGCCATTTTCATCCCATGTTAAAATGTTTAAAATGTTGTTTGTTTAAATTTGCCTAAATGCATGCTAAAATGATTTATTTCATAACTAAATAACCGTAGCTCGGATTTTAATAAACTTTATATGTAAATGGGGTAGAAAAATGCCTAGTTTAACATGGTGGACTTTATTTTCCTGTTTAACGACAATAAAATGTGGTTTAGGGCAGAACAGTACCAAATTTTAAATATGCATATGAGGATTTTCCGGAATTGTTGTTTCTTATTTCCGGCCTCATTTAAACTTGCCTAAATAGATAGTTTACTTATGCGTCACCTCTTGCCATGTTTAACAACATTTAATATTGTTGGGTATATAAACGGGATCAAACTAAATATGTCAATGTGGTGTTTTGTCAATATGCAACCCGTTGCATATTGAGCTCCACTTAATTTGTAGGGATGTTTGTTGCACTTTGCCATGCCATGCCTCATTAAACCGGACATGCATCATACTTGATTGTGCATCGTGCCATGTTTATGCTTGTGCATTTACCATGTTGTTTGTTTCTTTCCGGTGTTGCTTCTCGGTTCCGGTAATGTTGCGATTGTGAGGATTCGTTCGACTACGCCCGTTCATCTTCTTCATGGACTCGTTCTTCTTCCTTGCGGGATTTCAGGCAAGATGACCGTCACCTTGGATCTCATTACTATCATTGCTATGCTAGTTGCTTTGTTCTATCGCTATGTTGCGTTACCTATCACTTGTTGTTCAAGCCTCCCAAATTGCCATGAACCTCTAACCTTTGTCACCCTTCCTAGCAAACCGTTGTTTGGCTATGTTACCGCTTTTGCTCAGCCCCTCTTATAGCGTTGATAGTTGCAGGTGAAGATGAAGTTTGTTCCTTGTTGGAACATGGAGATGTTGTTCCTTGTTGGAACATGTTTACTTGTTGGGATATCACAATATATCTTATTTAATTAATGCATCTATATACTTGGTAAAGGGTGGAAGGCTCGGCCTTATGCACAGTGTTTTGTTCCACTCTTGCCGCCTAGTTTCCGTCATATCGGTATTATGTTCCCGGATTTTGCGTCCCTAACGCGGTTGGGTGGTTTATGGGACCCCCTTGACAGTTCGCTTTGAATAAGACTCCTCCAAAGAAGGCCCAACCTTGGTTTTACCATTTGCCTCACCACCACCTATACCCTTCCCTTGGGTCGGCCAACCCAAGGGTCATCTTTATTTTAGCCCCCGGGCGGTGCTTCTCTAAGTGCTGGCCTAAACCGAGCTACTGCGGGGCCCCTCGGGAAACTTCGAGGTCTGGTTTTACTCGTAGCTAGTCTCATCCGGTGTTGCCACGAGAACGAGATATGTGCAGCTCCTATCCGGATTGTCGGCGATCGGGCGGCTTTGCTGGTCTTGTTTTATTCTTTGTCGAAATGTCTTGTAGCGGGATTCCAAGACTGATCGGGTCTTCCCGGGAGAAGGAATATCCTTCGTTGATCGCGAGAGCTTATCATGGGCTAAGTTGGGACACCCTGCGGGTATAAACTTTCGAGAGCCGTGCCGCGGTTATGTGGCAGATGGGAATTTGTTAATATCCGGTTGTAGTAAACTTGAAGTAAACTCTTCTAAAATACACCAACCGTAAAGCGTAACCGTGAGTGTCTCTTTTGGGGTTGATCGAGAGGAGAACACGGTTTCGGGTTATGTCGACATAAGTAGGAGTTTCGGGATCACTTCTTGATCATTACTAGTTGACGACCGTTCCTTTGTTTCTCTTCTCGCTCTCATTTGCGTATGTTAGCCACCATATATGCTTAGTCGCTGCTGCAACCTCACCACTTTATCCCTTCCTTTCCCATTAAGCTTTGCTAGTCTTGATACCCATGGTAATGGGATTCTTGAGTCCTTGTGGCTCACTGATTACTACAACACCGATTGCGTACAGGTTTGCGATGATCATGGCGCGAGAGCGATGTTTGCCTGTTTGGAGTTCTTCTTACGCTTCTTGATCGGGGATAGGTTCCAGGTCGGCAGCCTGGGCTAGCAGGGTGGATGTCGTTTGAGCTTCTGTTTATGTTTCATCCGTAGTCGGATGTTGATCTTGTATATGATGTTGATGTATTCTTGTGGCATTTGTGCCTTATGTATGTATCCCCACTATTATGTAATGTTGATGTAATGATATCCACCTTGCAAAAGCGTTTCAATATGCGGGTCTATCCTTGGTGGGACCGTCGAGTTCCTTTTGGATAGGGTAGCCTATTGGGCGTGACAAAGAGCCAGCACAAGAAGTATCGAGCATGGTGCGATTGTTTTAAGAAAGCCGAGCATAAAGATTTTGAATAACTGTTTCTCTTGGGAGCTCATGATTGGGGCATGAATACAACATTGATTTAAGCCTCCCCCAAGCTTGAGCAATGCTTTCTCCTTCGCGAGGCCAGAAATTATATATATAATTGCGATCACGATGAACAAGATGCATAGGATAATACTTTTGATGAAATTCCAATTTCAATCTTCTATAGTTCCATGATCTCGTACCATCACATAGCCTATACCATGTCAATGTGTCTCCCTTCAAAGATAAAGGGAAGACCTTCTTCTTAACAACATCATCGGGTATACCTGCAAGCTTAAATAGTCCACAAACTTCATCCACATATATTAGGTGCTCATCAGGATGCTTTGTTCCATCTCCTACAAAAGGATTAGCTAGCAGTTTTTCCATCATACTCGAAGGAAATTCAAAGGGAATATTTTCATATTCATTTTCAGTAGGCTCATTAGGTTGAGGAGCAACTCTTTGCTCTCTTGGTCGGGGTGAAGATACCCGAACAAGCCCCTCGAGGATTACTTTCCATAGTAACAAGTGACGATAATTTCAGCACACTATATAAATTTTTCCTTACCAAATTCCACCTACCAAAGGCGCTTCACTCCCCAAAGCGGTGCGGAAAAAGAGTCTTGATGACCCACAAGTATAGGGGATCTATCGTAGTCCTTCGATAAGTAAGAGTGTCGAACCCAACGAGGAGCGAAGGAAATGATAAGCGATTTTCAGCAAGGTATTCTCTGCAAATCTTGAAATAAGTGGTATGAGATAGTTTTGTGATAGGATAATTTGTAACGAGCAACAAGTAACAAAAGTAAATAAAGTGCAGCAAGGTGGCCCAATCCTTTTTGTAGCAAAGGACAAGCCTGGACAAACTCTTATAATAGGAAAAGCGCTCCCGAGGACACATGGGAATATCGGCAAGCTAGTTTTCATCACGTTCATATGATCCGCGTTCGGTACTTTGATAATTTGATATGTGGGTGGACCGGTGCTTGGGTGCTGTTCGTACTTGAACAAGCATCCCACTTATGATTAACCTCTATTGCAAGCATCCGCAACTACAACAAAAGTATTAAGGTAAACCTAACCATAGCAT
This sequence comes from Aegilops longissima, assembly GCA_021605205.1. NCBI lineage: Eukaryota > Viridiplantae > Streptophyta > Magnoliopsida > Poales > Poaceae > Aegilops > Aegilops longissima. Next base: position 486,354,987 of record CM038682.1, on the reverse strand, counting down.
GAAACATATGGATCCAAATCAGCCCCTTACGAACAACGCATAAACTATGGTTTAAGCTTCTGTCACTCTAGCAACCCATCATCTACTTATTACTTCCCAATGCCTTCCTCTAGGCCCAGATAATGATGAAGTGTTATGTAGTCGACGTTCACATAACACCACTAGAGGCTAGACAACATACATCTCATCAAAATATCGAACGAATACCAAATTCACATGACTACTAATAGCAAGACTTCTCCCATGTCCTCGGGAACAAGCGTAACTACTCACAAAACATATTCATGTTCATAATCGAGGGGTATTAATATGCATATAGGATCTGAACATATGATCTTCCACCAAATAAACCAACTAGCATCAACTACAAGGAGTAATCAACACTACTAGCAACCTACTAGTACCAATCCGGACTTGGAGACAAGAATTGGATACAAGAGATGAACTAGGGTTTTGAGAGGAGATGGTCTGGTGAAGATGTTGATGGAGATTGCCCTCTCCCGATGAGGCGTTGGTGATGATGATGACGATGATTTCCCCTCCCGGAGGAAGTGTCCCCAGCGAGAATAGCTCTGCGGAGCCCTAGATTAGTTCCGCAAGGTTCCGCCTGTGGCGGCGGAGTTTCGTCCCAAAGGTTGCTTCTGATTTTTTTCCTTGACGAAAGACCTCATATAGCGAAGATGGGCATCGGAGGGCGCCGGGCCCACGAGGTAGGGGCGCGCCCAGGGGGGTAGGGCGCGCCCCCCACCCTCGTGGCCAAGTGGGGCCCTCGGTGAACTTCTTTCGCTGGATATTTTTATTATTTCCCAAAATGTCTTTCGTGGAGTTTGGGACTTTTGGAGTTGTGCGAATAGGTCTCTAATATTTGCCTTTTCCAAATTTCGAATTCCAGTTGCCAAAGATTCTCCATCCTTATGTAAACCTTGTAAAATAAGAGAGAATAGGCATAAGCATTGTAACATAACGTGTAATAACTGCCCATAATGCAACAAATATCGATATAAAAGCATGATGCAAAATGGACGTATCAATGTCCGTGGGAGAATCCCTTGGTTCTCATAGTCTGCATTCATTTGCAGAATTCTTACAGCGACACATCAATTCTCCGGAAGCCAATTCATGTCTGACCAGCAAGAGGAAGCCATTCACAGTCTTGAAGCCTTTCAGTTTGAATATAATCTCAACAGAAAAATCTACAAGGAAAGGCGGCAGGCAGCGCCGTGGATGCGTCTAAGGACTTGCCTCCTGATCTGTATGAACTATACAAGACAGATCCTGAAGAAAGCTATGGCCAGCGCAAGACTCGAATCCAATGGATTCGAAGATATTGGGCGGAACAATGGTTCCTATACAGATATGTGACTACTGAATATGCTGAAAAGAACGCCATCAAGCGACCATGGGGAGATATTTTGTACAAAAATCTTCAGCCCAAGTCCAAGTCCGAAGCCATTGCTCAAGGCTTCTATCCTTGCATGGTCCGAGGACCACAGCCAGAGAATGCCGACCCATCATCTCTGTTATGGTGTCGCGACGACAATCTATTCAAGCGTAACTATAAGTTTGCCAAAGATTCTGCTGTGAAGAACAAGAAAGCATTTGGACTCGACTTCAACCCTGGTCCATCTGCTCCAAGGGTTGATGGCACCCGTGATGCTAATCCAAACGTCATCGGCCCCTTCTATAACCTCGAAGGCCTCATAACTCACATTGCAGTACAGGGGGCCGCCGTTGAGCACTCAGCTGATGACGCATATTTTGATGAAGCGCCAGCTCCACCTAAGCCGCAGAAGCAGAAGAAATCAAAGGCTTCAAAACCCTCTGCCACACCAAAAGCTTCGCGTGCGAAGCCATTGTCCACTGCACCTCCTGAACCCAGTGTTCAATCTGAAGATCTTTCTCGTGTCTCCAAGAAGACGGAGAAGCCCAAGAAGAAGAAGCCCATGAAGATTTCTGGGCATGACCTAACTCCAGTTGCCGTTCTGCGGAACTAAAATGAAGCTATTGATCTGTCAAGCGACGAAGATCTTGGTGATGATGCCCTTGAGCTGCTAATCAAGAGCAAGCAAGAGGCGGAGATCTTCAACGATCTGCCCCTCTTTGATGTGGATATTCTCAATAACTTCATCGATGAGTGGTTTGACAATCCGAACCTCAGCATTGATGATCTTTAGCTCCCGGTGGACATCAGCGTCACATTCCATGGAGCCGTTGCTAATGAGCTGGCTCTGGCTCAGAAGATCGTCGAGCCGAAGAACAAAATTGACTATGAAAAGGCTCAATTCAAGAAGCACATGGCCAAGCTCAGCGTGGCTGATGTTCAAAGCTTCAAGCAGATGCTGCATGACCTCAAGGAGGAGTTTCACAAGAAACGTGAGGAAGCAAAAGGTTCAAGAGAGCGGATGAAATACTTCACAGAGAAATGTGTTCAAGCTCACAATGAGGCAGAAAAGCACAAGGCTCTTGGGCGTCCAGGCATCGACCCCAAGATGGCTGCCAAACTGAAGAAGAAGTCTGATGTGGCCCAAGCTGAAGCATCAAGGCAGGAAGCACCTCGCATTGTCTTCCCTGCCAGCATGACAGGCTCAAAGCCTAAGGTCCCCTCAGCAGCTTCAGAACTAAAGAAGACAAGGGCAGCTAAGGCCGAAGCCAAGAAGCGTAAGCACAAGAATGCCTCTGATGGTGCTCCATCAACAAAAAAGCCAAAGACAAAGTCTTCACGGAAAGAGCGTGCTACTGCCACACAACCACTTGTTGTCGAGCCCATCTCAGTTGCTCACCCTACCTCCACAAACCAAGAGCGTCAACGTGTAGTTCACGAGCCTGCTTTCACAGAGGCTCCTGAAGATGAAGAAATTCCAGCTGTCGACCCCATCACGGTTGAAGACATTGGTCATGGCGACAATGTAGAAGATGATGAAGTCCTTCCTCAGATCGAGCACCAACTGGTCATCGCCTGTTCTCACGAACAGCAAACTCATCAGCATTGGTCGTCCCTTGAAACCAATTGCTCAAGATGCTTCGTGGGCTGATCACCTTCAACAAGAGACCCCCAGTAATGAAGACACACCCAGTACTCCACCACCTCAAGTCACCACTCCGGTGCTTGATGATGACAATTACATGGTGCAGACCATTCCATCACCACAGGCGTTGCCCGCATTCTGTAGGCTTCGCAAAGGCCCTAGGCCACAGGTCGCCATGTCGAGCATTCCAGAGGGAGAAGTGCAACAAAGCTCAGTAGCACGCCAAGTGTTTCCTGAAGCCACTCCCACTGCGAATGTCTCTGAGTCCGAAGCAAAAGCTGCTGAAGACATTCCGGCTACATCAGCCGGTGACAATCAAGAAACGCATCAAGAAGAAGAAAGAGTTGCCACACCCCCAGTCACTCAAGAAGTAGTTCTCGAGGAGAACGTGTCAGTGCCCGACCCTCCTGTTATTGAAACGGAGGTTGAAAACATTGAGGCTGCCACAAACAACTCTACTGAAGCCAATGACGTTGTCATGGCTGAAGACATTGTGGCGCCTGAAACTAATGTTGCGCCTGAAGCCAATGTGCAACTTGAAGCCACAGTCAATACCGATGTTGTAGTTCCACCCCCAAGGCCTCACACTATTGAGCAGGCATATGATCATGGCCAACTTGTCACTGTCTGATGGCCTGTTCTGGTTCCTCCTCCTGTTCCTGGACCACAATATGATTATCATGTGGAGCAAAGGCCTCGGGTCCAGAAGCCAAAACCCAGACTGCCAAGATTTCCCGGTGCTGCAACATCGCCAGGAGTGTTCAATGTCAACAGCTTCAGGGCACATAACACATTCTTTGCCAGTGCCAAGAACCCGTACTCGAAACCAAGGATCTCATCTGATCGCTTCTGGAGCTATCAGCAGCGCAGTTATTACTCGTGTATCTTATACAATCAAGGGCAAATCTTTCCTCACATGCGTCTGGATTGTGAAGCCATTGCTGGTCTGCCCTGCTTGGAAGAAGCTCTAGACTGTTTCAGAGATGCTGGCCTTCTGTCGTTCGTGACTGACAAAGAGCATTGGAATGAGGAGCTTCTGCTGCAATTCTATGCCACTCTACACATTTGTGGCTACGATAGGGATCCGAAGACTTGGGTCCTTGAGTGGATGACAGGTGATGTGCACCATGAAGCCAAAGCTCAAGATATAGTTGAGCTTACTTCCCTGCCCACTCCAGGTGAGCTCTATGAACCTGGTTGCCAGCTACACAGGAATGCATTGGAGAGAATATTTCACAAGTCTGAGCCCAACATGAGTCAGATGCTCAGCATGATGAAGCCACTGCCACAAGATGCTGAATATCCAAAGGAATTCTTTGTCGAAGACCTCGAGTATCTGCCCCGTACCATTTATCACATTGTAAGGCGAACTCTATGGCCAGTCAAAGGACATTCTCCTGCAGCCAAGCTTGAAGGCACGATGAAGACACTGGTGTTCTATATTATCAATGGCATCAGCTTCAATGCTCAAGATTTCTTCATCAGGCAACTTGCTGCATCTGGAATTGATCTATTTGTCCTAAAGTTTTATGCTCCATGGGTAATGCGCTTAATCAAGCTTCACTCTTCTGTCAACCATCAGCCCTCTACATGCAACCATCTTATCTTCTTGCCTGAGGTTGATATGTCTGTCGAAGCCATCTACCCTAAGCCTGCCAAGGAGCCAATTTATCTTCACAATGTCGATCGCCAAAGCTTTTCGCAACCAACTGAGGGAGTTCTTGCTGCAACTCGTGTTTATCCTCTGGCTGGCAATACACGTGCACCTCATCGTGCAACTACTGAAGCCACTGAAAGCACCATTGCTCAAAGGCCTCGCAAGCGATCTCGTGTTCTCAATGACCGAGAGCTTCTTGTGGCCTTGCATCAGAAATAGGATAAGCACCATGATTGGCTGAAGCGTCAGATGCAGGGTATCTTGGTGGATGTCAATCGCATTCGCAACCTTGCCACCAAGAACGCATTCGTGTCACATGAAGCCTGTCGGAGGTCCTGGAAGAGTCTGACGTTGCTAAGCTCCGAAGATGATCTTCGCGAAGACGGCTTCACAGAGCGCTACAAATTTGATTCCACGCCTCCCCAAATGCCGTCTTACGTCGTACTCCTTCCTTAGAAGACTCGGAGTATTCATCTTCGGCTGCAACTGTTGTTGCGAGAGTCGTCGATGAAGAAGACGATGCCACTTCACCAACCATGACTTCGCCGCATCTTGACACTGCACCAGGCCCCTCTGCACCACCAAACTCCAACGTCAACCCTGCTCCTTCATCTACTCCTGATGGGAACGAGTAGATGCTCTATGTCTTCAAACCTTTTTGGTTCTTACAGACAAAAGGGGGAGAAGCATGTGAGTTGATAGTCTTCAAGCGGGTCCATATGGGTGGTTGCTATATCTTTTTGCCAAGTGGTTACAACTCTCGTTTTTGATACATTTGGTTCTTTGGGTTGTAACACTTAAACTTGATGGTCGTCTGCTACCTTGTTTGCTATTCTGTGATGCGATGATAAATTCCGCATGAAGTCATTCCGCAGACGTCCATTTTTCATTATGCATGTCATTATCTTCGTCTTATCTCTATATGCATGATGAATTGTCTTCAAAAGTTGAAGAGGATCTCCACAAAGTAAAACCTGCCATGTGCATTTGCATTCAAAAGCAAACTACTTATATGCACATCTTCAGGGGGAGCCTTTTGCTACTTATGAAGACAATGCCTTAACCTATACAATTTCACATACTTTTATCCCCGTTGAAAACTTCAACCAGTTTGTCATCAATCACCAAAAAGGGGGAGATTGTAAGTGCATCTAGTGCCACCCCTAGTTGGTTTTGGAGTATTGACGACAAACTTGGTTGAGGGACTAATGTGTTTGTGAGAATTGCAGGATAACACAGGTAGTAGTCCCTCATTGATTCGGTTTACCTACCTAAGATGACCCCTAAAAATGTGTGAAGACATTGAAGACAATGGTGGTATGTGAAGATATTCACAACGAAGATTATGACTCGAGAAGACATTCACATGAAGACTATGGAATGCGAAGATATGGTTGTTTCGTAGTTTCCATTTCTTCTTTGTTGAGTCATAGGAACCACCGCACTGTTAAGTGGGGTCCAAGTGAACAAAGTCAGAGTGACTGAAGTGATGCTCAACCCAATCCTATGTCTTGAGTGAAGACAATGAGAGCAAATCTTATCCAGAGTGGATGAGTCGACTTTACTTGTAGCCCAAGTCAAGCCGCGCGTGTGTTTGAAATCGACCATTAGACACGTGTTAGTTCAGTAGTGACCCGTGGTCATTTCGGACAAATCAGGTCGGTTGCCTCCGGCTATAAATAGCCCACCCCTACACCATAAATTGGTAGCTGCTCGAGTTAGTGCACGACTTTTGTCGTTTGAGAGCAACCCACCTCCAAGCATTTGAGAGAGATCCTTGCGAGGACAAAGCCCAAAACACCCGAGCCAAAGAGTGTTAGGCATCATGAAGTCTTTCGTCGCGTGATCTCAAGACTTATTACACTTGAGGATTGTGAATCCTCCGGCCGGTTAGGCGTCGCGTTCGAGCATCCAAGAGTCATTCGGATTGCGGTGAACGAAGTCTGTGAAGGTTTGGAAGTCTACCTTGAAGACTTACAGAGTGATTAGGCGAGGACCGAGTGTCCTTAGCTCAAGGGGAATAAGGTGAAGACGTGGTCTTCTGAGTTGAATCTCAGCCTCCCTAACCAGACGTACAGTTGTCACAGCAACTGGAACTGGTCCAACAAATCCCTGTCCTCACCAAGCAACTGGTTCCATCTCCTCCCTCTCTTTACTTATTGTTTGTCTTCGTGAAGTCATTGCCTGCTTGCCTAATCTGATTGACTTCACTGTGTGATGACTATTGTTGTTTGGCTTCGTACTATCTTCCATCCTGATCTATACTACCTAGCTGCTAATAGTCTTCATGCTTTCACTTCATCACTTACTTGACTATGGCTTGTACAGTGTAGTCTACCTTCCGCTGCATATCAATAGGTTCATTTCTATTGCCTGTCTTCGAGACTCTCATGTTTTTAAGACTTCCATAAAAATCGCCTATTCAGCCCCCCCTCTAGTCGATAACTAGCTCTTTCAAGCCCACCACCATTCTTGAAGTAGTTGCATCACAGGATCTTTGGATTTGGCACTATTAGGGCATATCTCTCTCTAATTGGTTTTGGTGTTGATGACAATGCGCTTTCCACACAAACCATGTGCCTTGAGCATATCAGATATTATTAGATATGGCACAAAACGGTTTATTCCCCTCGGTGGTATAAAGAGCAAAACAGTTTATTTCTGGCGTTTCTTTTCATTTGATTTGAGTCACAGGAAAACCTTACTATTAAGAGGGGGTCCGCATCGGAAGGTATGGGTGGAAACAACACATACACAAACTATATGCACCCACATATCTTTCGCGCATCTCTGGAGCATCCTTCTGTTGTGCTGGTTCTACCAAGTGGAGGTTTAGCGGTAGTACCGCTCCCTACCACGGTAGTACTGCTTAGGCGGTACTTACGCTGGTAGTATTGCGTGTACTACCACCACTCTCTCTGTAGGGCAGACGCTAATTCATGGAAGTACCGCTCACTGGAGCAGTAGTACCGCTTGGTGTGGTACTGCCGCTGTAGTACTCCTGGTACTTCGGCCGACTTCTCTGTTTGTCTATTGGTATTTAGAAGTAGTATCGCTTTTGTAGTACTTCCGCATGTGGGTACTGCAGCTACTTCCGCTTGGGCAAAGTCTTATGTTGTCCTGGAACCATTTGGCGATAGTGCCACGGTAGTTCAATGGTAGTACTACTTCAGCGGTACTTCCGCTCTAGCACCGCGTGTCTACCGATGTTTCTTCTGTTACCTGGTGACAATTATCGATAGTACCACTGAGCGTAGACGGTAGTACCGCTTCGGTGTAACTACCGCTCTAGTATTGTTTCAATACACACTAGACACACAGAAACTACCGCGCTAAGCGGTAGTACCGCTCTCCTGAGCGGTAGTACTGCTTGAGCATGTGATGTGCACGTAACGGTTGGATTTAAGACCCCACTATATAAAGGAGGTCTTCTTCCCCAAGAAGACCACCTCTTTTCCCCTTTGCTCCATTGTTGCCCTAAAGCTCAAATTCACCCGATCCCCCTCCCTAGACATCAAAACTTGTTAATACTCTAGGGTTTGGAGGGGAAGGCCTCGATCTACACTTCCACCAAGAGAAATTTGATTCACCCATTAATCCCTTGTGGATCTTGTTACTCTTGGGTATTTCGGCACCCTAGACGAAACATGTCACCTCAGAGCCACATTCCATTGTGGTGAAGCTTCATGATGGTGTTGGAAGCGTCCAATTAAGTTTTGGAGAGGAGCCCCGACCTTGTTTGTAAAGGTTCGGTTGCCACCTTCAAGGGCACCACTAGTGGAATCATGGCATCTTGCATTGTGTGAGGAGTCAGGAGAATACAGTGGCCCTAGTGGCTTCTTGGGGAGCCTTGTGCCTCCACACCGCTCCAACGGAGACATACCCCCACCCCTAAGGGAGGAAACTTCGATAACACATCCTCGTCTCCACCGACTCCACTTGTGGTTACTTCTAACCTTTACTTTGTGCAAGCTTACTTTATGTTTGTATCTTGTGTTTGTGTGTGTTGTTGTTGTTGTTGAGCTCATCATATAGGTTGTCCACCTAGTTGCATATCTAGACAACCTATTTTGTTGCTCACCCAGAATTGCTAAAAGAAGCTAAAAATTGTTAGTCGCCTATTCACCCCACCCCCCCCCCCCCTCTAGTCGACCATCCTTTCAGGCAAGCTTCTTTGGCATGCCCGGATCTCACCATGACATCAATGTGTTGCAGCGATCACCATCGTTTGCTAGACTAACTGAAGAAAAAGTTCCTCCTTGCCACTATGTTGTCAATGGACATGAGTACAACATGGGCTACTATCTGGTTCACGGTATCTATCCTCCTCGGTCTACCTTTGTGAACAACATCTCTAACCTAGTTGGTCAAAAAAAGTCTCACTTTGCCCACAGACAAGAAGCATCTAGAAAGGATGTTGAGATGGCTTTTGAAGTTATGCAAGCACGTTTTGCAGTTGTTCATGGACCTGCTAAACAATGGGATCCAGAGACCTTCTGGGGTGATGACCTGTTGTGTGATCATGCACAACATGATCATGGAGGATGAGGGGGAGGATGCTGTCGCGGGTCTTGAATTTGAAAACATGGTAATCCTATCAAATTTCATGGCCATAATCCGGCCATATTTGAAGAGTTTGTTCAAATGCATCAACAAATTCGGCATCGAGCAACTGAAGGAAGATCTAGTTGAGTATCAGCGGGGGGTCAAGGCGGACAACAATGTTAGGGTGTAATATTTTTATACTTGTGTAATTAAAAGTACCAATGTATTTGAACATTTCATCTATTTAGACTATATATATATATATATATATATTGAACGTGCGGACTTAAAAAAATTGGGGTCGGATATATGGGCGCAACGTTGGATGGCCGCCACCCGCACATTGATCTCGCCTGTTCGTGACGGATGCCGGAACAAATTTGGGGGTCAACGTTGTAGATGCCCTAACATGTTAACTCTTTCTTTAAAAGACTTAACGTATTAGTACAGTTTCTTTGCTCTGTCACTAAAAGATGAACATGCATGGGAATGAAGAAACTAGCCGGGAGGCGTTCGTCGAAAGAAATTTATCTCGATACATTCGCTTTTGTCAAGTGTCAAAAAGATCTTATATTAAGTCACGGAGAGAGTATTATATTTTATAAAATCGAGTTCGGTAGTGGTTGAAAGAATACCGCACTCCGTGGAGTGACTAGCACCCCACTAGTCTGTAATAATAAGAAGAAATACGAAGGCAAGTCCAAGATTAACTCCCAAAGTAGGACAATATTGAAGTGATTAAGTGCCGCACGAGCACAAGGAATATGCAAGGAGGAGATAATTTGGTCGTGTCAAATTCAGCGACAGTAGGTGGTACTCCACCGCCATTTGTTTATCACGCTGTCGTCCTCGGGAGACAGTGATATCAAAGTAGCAAACCTCTCAATTGTTATTAGTCCAACTGTGGCGGCACAGCATTTTCGCTCAAAGGGCACCAACCACGTGTTGCTCACGCATAAATATAGATATTTAAGCACATTATTTGTGGGCCAAAAAGGATATGAGGATCTTATTCAGAATGCAATGGATTTTGGGAAGAGAACATGCCATGAAGCCATAGAGCACATAACTGCTATCCAAATCGGTTTGTGCGTCGACAAATTAATTTGTGTGGCGCCAAACAGGAAGGCACCGTCACTAGAGAGAGAGAGAAAGACCCTGAACTTGCCGTAAGGGAGGAGGAGGGTGACTGCCCATCATCCATCGAGTGACCTGTGTGCCTACATGTATCCATTAATTGGACGTTAATGGAATGTGGTGTACATGTTCTCCAGTACTACTGCTACTACTTTGCTCATGCGGCCTACGGACCGTGTAGTAAACGTTTGCACTGTACGTGGTATTTTTCTTTCTTGTATGTAAAAAGAAGGCGTTGGTTGGACCATCCATCCTCTTGTGAAGTGTACGCGTGCACTACGGTGCATGTTGCTTGGTGATGGCGTATTGATTGCTGCAATGGTATATACTGCAGGGCTCATGACCTGTGTGGGGTATGCAAGCAATTATTTGAAACAATCCGGTTACGTGCTCAATTTCTACCAATCAGAATCATGGGATGCAGCATCTAGCCAGCTAATGATATAATACTACAACATTCCTAAAGCACTTAATTGTTAGAATTATTTATTATTCTGGGAAGAGAGAAACTGCATGAGGAATTAGAAAGGAAAAAAATAAATAACAAAAATGGCATATTCATTCACATCTTCCCCAGACTAATATTGATGCAATGAAGCGCAATAAGTTCCAGCAAAGAAAAGGATTTAAAGAGAAGAAAAAATAGCAGTATGTCATGTGACAACACAACCTATTGGAATCCAGTCAAACTGAACAGAAGAGAAAATGGGCCAGCCAAGTGGCCCCCTCGAAGGTCAAAGAAAGCCTATAGCAAGGTCCATGAAATCTCACAGGCAAAAGTTGTTGCCTGGAAAGATGGAACATGCAGCTGCTGCCTCCTGTTGCCATCATTGTTGTCAACTTGTGACCTATTCACCCTTAACCAGTGCCTGATCTACCAACAAAACAGGCCAACTGAAATCCAGGAAGGCATTTAGTGTGCACAAGAGCATATAGCACCCAACATCCCTGCTTCTCCAATGTTACCAACTAAAACACTGGAACAAGGGAATGGTGCGTCACCATTTATGGCGGTTGGTACCCCCAGCTGAAATGGCCGGCATTCATTTTCTGTTGCGCTCACAGATCCAAAATCATCATGCTTGTGGTCTAACAAAGCATTCAACCCAAGCCAAATCCATAATGTTGCAGTTTATATGGAACTACGAGTCTGTAGTACTGATCTAGCTATTAATCTGTTGTACTGATCTAGCGGAATAATCCTTCAGTATATATGTCTGCTCCGTATATGCACACTAATGATCATAAGTAAACACGATGTACAACATGGCCAAACCTGGAAGAAATTCAACAACTATTTTTACACTAGAATACAACATGTCAAGGCAATTCTGCATTAACCAACTACTTGGCTAGCTGCCAGGAGCTGCCCATGATCTGAAATCACCCAACTCAGCAGCTTCGTCGACTTCATGGAATGTATTGACGTACAGGTCAGGTTGCCTCGCTTTATTGGAAGCCTCAAGAACCAATTGATAGGCGAGTTGGCTTCTCTAAGGTGGATGACCAATATCTTGCTGCTCGTTGATGGGTGTGGAGACCACCATTGATTTTTGACGCTCACGCTGTGCTTCTAGCCAATTGCTCAAATCTCTGAGTAATAACTTGCTGGTTTCCACTTGTATATACATTGAGCAAGGACACTACAGCAGAAGATAACATAACTTTCTGTGACACATTTGGGCTGAAACCATCCTCGTCATTTATGGTCTCGCTTGCCAGAGGCTGGTCCTCGGCACTATTGAATGCTGAGCATAAACCCTTCAGCCAGTCTTCCAGAAAGGATGCCTTCTGCTCAAAATGAAAGTGAATTAGATAGGGCAACAGAACAATATATCTATTTTTCAGTTACAAAAAAAGTCGAACTATTAAGCATTTAAGCCACATATTATGGGGTATTTCTTCAGTGCACGCATATTACACAGGGCTAGAGTAGGAACCTGCTCTTCTACATCTTAGGTGTACAAACAAGAGCAATATATTCACTAAAGTAATAAAGTAATATAGATAAATATAAAAAGGACAAACCCAGTGCTAGAAGCTCCCACACGAGGTGGGGTCCGGGGAACGATTATACGCGACAAGCCTTAACCCTCCACAGTGCAATGCAGAGAGGCCGCGTCGAACCCAGGACCTCTTTGGCACAAGTGGTGAGTACTTCACCACTGCGCCAGGCCTGTCCTAATATAGACAAATATAGTACCAAAATTTGTGCTATTGACGTAGCACATGAGTTCATTTCCAGGACTTCATGATAAATACGTAACAGACAAAAAATCGCATCGTTAAGAACACTGCAGAGTTGGTTATGTTTTGATATTTCCATACATGACAGGGCCAACACATGCTCATGAAACTGATGAATCCAGATTCTCAAAATATCAACCTGATCTGGCTGTTATTTGCCTCTGAACGACACTATGACAGATAAATACATCGTATTAGTGAAAACACAACACACAGGCATGAGCCCGTTACCTTGATAAGAAAATCTTTCAGGCTTTGGTCATTCTTCGGTGAAACAAAACCAAGCAAATGCAGAGCAGTAAACGTAAGCTGTAAAAAGGAGCCAAAGGTTCAACAATGCTGTGAAACATGTTTTGGAGTAAACAATATATATATATATATATATATATATATATATATATATATATATATATATATATATATATATATATAAGCATCAACAACATTGACCTGTTTCTCAAGGTTGTCCGGTGTTTGAAATTTGAAGGCGATGATGAACTGTTCGAACTTAATGACTCAAGAACATGTGTGACGCCTCTGACAACATCTGGAAAGGAGCTACCATAATCTACACATCCAGCAGCATCATGAATTCAGTTGCAGAATGATACCACAGGCAAGACACGAACCTCCAAGAAATGAAATAGGCAGCACTACCACTAATTTATCCAACAAAAGCATAGGATAATACAATCTAAATAATAATGACAGAAAGCTTTAATCCATTGGCAATCTGGCATGATATGGTATTAGCAAAATAAGCAAGATCAGAACTTAAACAAAGGCAGCAATTAAAGCATTCAGCGAACTAACCAAGCCTTGTGATTGGCACTGCTAAAGCAACAGCCGCATGCATCCTTATTTTATAGTTGTTTGAGTCACGGAGTAATAGTAGAAGTATGCTATAAACACTTGATGCCCTGTAATACAAAACACCTGAAAATCAGAACCACTAACATATGAAGCTGGAGTACTCAGTTACTCACAGAGGTACAATCATGGTACCAGGTGTGTAGATTTCTCATATAGTATTTCCAATTGACAAGGTTGACAATGGGTAGAAATAACTATTGCACAAATTTCTGACTGATTAGTTCCTTAAAGATGAATATTTGAAAATAGAAGATGTGGGTGAAGATTGTCTTTATTAGATTTAGAATATTACGAAATAGCCTCTTTAAACATTGGGCTTCACCTTCTGTAGGTGGAGAGCATATGTGTTTCATTAAAATGCTTCTGGAAGATAAAGAAAGAATGTGGTGTTTCTACAATGGGAATTCTAAAGCAGATAAGATGCATAAAAGTTTCTGCGAAATTCAATAAAATACTGGAAGATGTTGCATGTGCAAATCATACCACTGCATCTCTGAAAGTCTCACGGTGTCATTCATGAATAAGTTACTAAAAGCATGACAAACATTCCACTGAACCTGTATGAATGACAAAAAACAAGTCAAATGGAAGCAGTTATTCATGTAAAACATCTCCACATTCAACAATCACATATAATAGAAAAATAGAAGGGAAAAAAAATCTTGAACTTGTATTCTTTGCTAACTGAGGTGTTCCTCATTAGAACAAAACAGGGAAACATGTTTTTTTTAGTCTCGCCTTGACACAATAAATTATCTCGGAAACTAGGATAATGTTGAGTGGTAACAAGAGATTCAGCCCATGGATGTTTGTTTTAAGTACAAGTGCAGAACCATTTCTTGCAGTACCTTTACATTTCCAGTAGTCACAGAAGACATCAAAGCTTGTACCATTGTTTGAAGACAGACAGGATCTCCATAGAAAACTGAATTCCTGTGATGGAAGCCACAAAATTGTAAGCTGAAGAAACAAGTTAAGAAAAATTATGATTGATGCCTACAGAATATTAAAGGCTTTGTTGTTGTTGTTGATGATGATGATGATGCATGCAGAATATTACCAACCTTGAATCATCGACTGCATCACAATGATGATTGAATCTGATAAACCTTGACAGATATCCAAGGGCTCTAACGGCATTTGACTTTACCTGAATGAACATAAATAGAAACAACAACACTGATACCATTAGATACAGAAATATACAGATATCTTCCTTTTCTTTTCAATTTACAACTGAATAATGTCTTGCTGTTCAATAGCCTAAAACAGGCATCTGGGCCAGTGAAAATGTAAAATAAAGAGAGAGAAAAGACATTAGTTGACAAGACAAGCTTACTTTTTCGCCATCTTTGGTTAGGCGCAAAGCAATTTCAACCAGCAATGAAATTGTTGATTTATCAAGCAGATCTACAGTTGAAAAAATAGTAGAAAGATAAGCATGTCGTATCGTTATATATTATAGATTCTGTAACCAACTAACAATCAATATGCAATACATACCTGCAGTCGGATCTGTTTGTAGTTCCAATGCTCTGAAACGAATAGAAGAACAAAGATTGGCCAAAGCCCATGAGGCAGTGATACGGACCTAAACATTTAGATTGAGACAATGTTACACATAGAATACTTGATAAATTTTAGTACAAAAAAATTTTTAACAGTGCACAAGCATTAAAGAGAGATACAAATATCATACTGGAGTTGATGAATTTTGTGTATTGAAGTCAATGGCTTTTATGAACTCGCCAGGTAGGCTAGGACTGCAGAAGGAAACAATGAGTTACGGACTATTGGTCATCATCATTCAAGTACCTTAAAATAAGCACTTGACTACTTGAGACTGCAGCGCAACCAAAGTCTGAAATTTTACCTCGACAATATTTGGGAGAAACATGAAACAATACCAATGGCTCGACATGCAGCCGACCTCACTGTAGCAACTGCATCACTCAATGCTGCATGAACCTACACAACAACAATTGTGATACTCACGAAATTTTAACAGGTTAGGGAAACATAATGAAACACACAAATAATAAACTTACAGATGAGGAGGTCACATAATCTCTCTTGTTTACTGGCAGGGAGAAGAAAACATCAGAGGTCATGCCCGCGAAACATGTGAGTGATGCTGTCCTGACCTAGAAACAAACAGTTAATTTATTTAGTCCAGGAAAAACAGACACTCAAAAAACGGAATGCTTTCAGCAATACATAAAAGCATTTCCATCAGGTTCATGGAGCACATACTCCCTAAATTTAATGGTGCTGTTGCAAGACAAAACTATTTTCTTACATATGGGACATAAAGTATCATCTGAAGATAACAACACGGCTAAGCATATCATGCTATATTTAGAACCAAGGATCATAAACGGCAACACAATACTCAAACATACATTAGTTAGCTGCTTTGACTAAAACGGCAGCAGGCATTCTGTTACTAATCTGCTAAATCATGTTTATAAGTTAGCATTAACAACACAGATTATTGAGAAATAAATGAAGCCTAACCACTATTCGTTCCAGATTAATACAATAATACATGGACAAGACAGGTTCTAGAGGCGGTAGATTACCATAGCAGAGGCATGTGATAATCCCCGAGGGAGATGAGTTTCTAACACCTCAGTCCAACGGTTGGTTCCAAGTGTAATGTCCAAAGAGCAGTTTTGTGATGGTCCAGGGGTTTCAATTTCAAAGTGAGGCGCAGATTTAATACTTTTATTCACAGTGCAGTCTGAAATTTGCTGAATATCCAGCAATCTACACTCTTTGAGATCATCCGCACCCTTGAATCCAGATGAAACACGCAGACACTCATCAATTACCTGACAAACAAAATCACAACATATTAATAAATGATCAAAACTAAGTATGACCATGATGGTTAATTTTACATAATAAGGCAATTCTAAGCTAAGAAGCACCGACACGGGAAAACAGACACTGGGATACTAGTATGGGGACACTGGATACAGCATTTTCCAAGAACAGCCATTCGGGTATACGGCAGGGTATAGAAGTGTTTTAAAAATAAATGGCAAGTAATAAAGATTTAATGATAATTTTGAGATGAGAGCTTTTTTATAGTTAGTACAGGATATATGTTGCCTCATTTCTATAGATGAAAGACTGTGAGCAGTCCACACAACCCTCCACTCAGAGCCCATATAAGGCCCAATTCCAGAAAACCCTACACTACACAGCTCTTCCAGCCCACACATTTCTGTGCTGTTTTCCTCCAGTCACCTGAGTGCTGCAGAGAGGAGATGAAATGACTGCGCGCCGCCTGTACCTTCTTGCTCATCGGCAGCTTCCACCACTGCCTTCCAATCGGCCCAAATCCTCTTCCTTGCTGGCGGCTGCAATCCACATCTTTCTCCCTGCCTAGAGCTTCTTCCTCATCAGCGTCCACCTTGCCATCTTCCTCTCCACCTGAATGTTCTTCCTTGCTAGCGACCATCGACATGAGAGCTGAGTGGCCGCGCGGTTGCTGGAGGCTCGCTCCTGACCCCCCACCGTGTCCACATCATATCTAGGCCGTATCCCGATTTATTTCCCCTTTTTTCAGAAAAGATGGGATACTGTGGGATACATGTATCCCAGTCCCCCCCCGCGCGCGCGCGTGGGGGGGTACTTGGAAGCCGATATGGCTGTTTCTGCCGTGTCTGTGCCTTTTAGGTTCTAAGATCCAGGTTGAATAATAACATAGTAGCTGATGAAAAATCAAAATAAAAGATCAGGTGCTACATACATGTCATAACCAAAGAACCAAGTTCGTAAGAACCTGAGCCTAGAATATTTAGGCGTCATGAAACAGATAATCAACAAAATCATCTATGAACAAGAGCATTCAACCAGTAGTCATCTTATGTTGGGACTTGGGAGCAAAAGGTTAAGCATTAATTTACCAGCAATCGATGTACCAGAACCTTAATTTACTTTCCTTCACTTTGTTTACGTACTCTCTCTTCTTTTTGGGTTTTCACAATCACAGGTTTCTGGTGGGTTTCATCTCTAGCCTACCCCAACTTACTTGGGACAAAAGGCTATGTTGTTATTGATGATGATACATCCAACTTCAGGTACTGGGCCACTTCTTCTCAGCTTCTGTAGCAGCTTAGAGCCCCCATAAGCTTAAGACAAAAAGAACGACTAACTAGTTTTTCCCATAGCCCACCCCAATCTCTGCTGATACTAGGAAGCTGCTCAGAACCTCAGACCCAGCTTCCCACCTCTTCCATCTCAGAACTGCCATCCAACTTGATACAGAAATTACCGGGGCTTGCCACTGCGTACCCCCTGCCCCCAGACAAGAGCACATGTGGAGATTCCTCTCGTAGCTCTCCCCTCCTGTCGATCGAAGCATTCTCTCTCTCATGTGTGACACCACCTAGGTTTTGACTCGCCGCCGCCGCCACCTCCTCGACACCACTGCCGACAATTCCCGCCTCCTGACATCCTCTGGTGCTCAACGGCCAGCCCACCTCCTCCCCTGCTCCCCTGCTGACTTTCAACCTCTAGCACTGTCCACCACAAGCAATGCCCTTCACCCACGAGCATCTCCAGATCCAGCACAAGCACATACGAAATTGGATCAGTGCTTGTTCGCTAATTGATGTTTGTTCCAGAGAACTACAATAGCAACTTCCGTCAATTCATGCCTATTCCAAAAATTATACTTACAAGTGTTGTTGATTGATGTTTGTTCAGAGTGAAGAATTGTTATCTCATGCAATGCCTAATGTGTGCTTGTGCTAATTGTATATTGGTAGTTCATGTTCATATTATATTGCACTTTGTAGCTTGTTCTGTGGACATTTCATTTTGTAATGAATGATTTATAATGTCAGGATCCATTCTGTGAACGAGTTGTGAATCTTGTCCAGTTTTACAGAATTATGCATGATTTGTGGCCAATCTATCATTAATGTGGAGTCCAGAGGCATTGTAGACTTTGTACATCTCAACATAGATAATAAGCTTAAGCTGAAAAGAATAGCTAAAACAGTTTCTCCAGCAGAGCTTACTACAGAAGCTTAAGCTGGACTATACCCTATAGGTTGTAGATATTATTAACAAAAATAAAACCTAAACATTGATAGGTAAAGTGGTTTGTAGCAAACTGATAAACAGGGAAAACCAAGATGAATGCAAGGTTGGATGGAAATTTACCCAATATCATGAATTTTATCCAGTTCATGGCAAAAATATAAAAAAAATCTATTTAGCTTTATGGGGAAAAAGTAAAGTTCCGAAGTATAAAATAGTGTCGTCCACAATATTTTAAAGCATTTACAGAAAACTCTACCTTAATACCAGCTACAAGACATCTTCCTTTAGTAGATAATTCTTCTTTAGGGGGCCCAAAGTTAGCATCACATTTTTGGTCTTCAAAGCTCTCCGTTTGCAATAAATCAAGAACGATATCTCGAACTTTTTCCCAAATGATGTTTGCACAGCTTGGGTAATTATGAACCACTGATCTCAACACCTGTGCACACATAAAAAGAAATGGATATTACCACATGTGTCAACCTGTGAAGCATTTGCATGTACACTGAAAAAATGAATATAAATGCCCTACAAAACGTGCCAAGAAGATCAATTCCATGACTGAATGTACATGTCATAAGTATATATGAATAAGTATATCTATGTGATAATCATATTAGTTAAGCGCGTATCATTCTAATAGGTTAGGCTTGCCTCTTGTTAATGCAAATGGTGAAACAACATCATTTATGCAGTATAAATCTATACATGGAATATCAAGGAGAACTGCATTACAAGATAGAACAGGAAGCTCAGTCTTCGTCCTAGCTAATTACAAATATGTTAGATATCCCGCATGTGGTTACAAATAGATTTCAGACCATAAGAGTTCCACTTTAGAGAATAACCATAATTGTTCCCTAGTGTTTATGCTGGAGGGATCCTTATTAGTTATAATCCATGTGCCCTTTGCTTATTAGCTAAGTATTACTAGATGTCAGTGCATATAGGTCGGCTGACCTTACTTAGTCAGTGAGATAGACTATACAGGTCGTCAGCAAGTAGTCAATTTGATGTTTGCACGCACTGACAGCTGCTAAAACTGTATGGTCAGCTTAGCAACTGACTTTCTCATGTATTACAAGTCCGATATCCAAACACATGCTGAAGATAAAAGAATATACAAAAGCAAACTTTAAGCATAAATGGATGATTACTTGCCTGGAGAGCTCCACACCTAACACTGAAATGCATTTCCTCTTCTATACAACGAAGAAGAATAACTACGACACTTGACTTCTGCTGAGCAAGTGATGGCCCTGAAAAGCTCACATTGGTACACAAATGTCACAGCTCAGTATCCACCCAAACCAGTTTCTCAATATGATAAACTCTGGAGTCTTCCAAGACAATAAGTTCAGCAACGTGCGGCAGTTTTTTTTAATATAAATTAAGACTGAGAATAAAGCGACCATATCAACGAAATTTGAAATTATGAGGGTCTAACCTGCACAGTGATCAATGAGAACTCCAAAGACATCTGAAGAAGGTGGCACCTTTGCAAATGCTGCCTCCAAGCAACTTAGAACATTAACCTGTTGTTATTCCCATGTAAGGTGTAAGAACTACAACTATTGTTCCTAAATAAAGAAATAATATTGAAAAACTAACCAGCAAAGCATAATGTTCATTTTTATTTGAGTTCCTGTCTAATAATCTACCGCACATGGCTGTAATGACAGTTGGCAACAACTCCTTCGGCATTCGAGGGTACCTGGTCATCAAACATATTATCAATAATATGGCATATCAAGTTAGAGAAACAAGATACACGATGGGGATTTAGATCATACGGTGTAGCAGATATCAGAAGGATGAGAACTCTGAACACTGCTGCAAGCAATGTAGTTTGAGTTTCACGCTGTACCAAGAACATCATACCTGCCAAACAGGAAAAGAAATTTCATGTAAACTTTGGATAAAACATTAAAAAAGAATATGTAAGGCATACAGAGCTGTTGAATGAAAGTTATATAGATAATGTTAAGCTTCATGCACTAGCCAACGCAACCAAAAGTCCGAACTGATGGAGAGAAGCGGGCAATATATTTCAACACCCCCATCACGTCTAGGCTTATTTAGTCCGTAGACATGGGATCGATGTAGGCCGCAGAATCTGTCTTTTTAATACTGCATTATCAAGGTCTTGAACTCAAGACCTCTTGGCTCGGATACCATATTAAATTCATGCTCCAGCCAGTTGCTCCAAAAGTGAGCTATGTGGGTGGGGGGTGGGGGGACCTTGCCAACTCAATAGAAAAGATATGTCCGTGCAATTGCACCCTCTATTAACTGCTTGAGCTTTGCTTTATCCTACTTATGTAAGCTGTTATTGTCAATTACCAGATGTGCTCGCTGGTCGTGTGGTGTCACAAACTCACGACTAAAAGGAGCACCTAACCCTTTATTTGATGATGATGTGTGTGTGTTGCACAGTGTGAGGACCCAGAAGTACCAGAAATTTTCAAAAAGGCCAGAAATTTGGGGTATTACAGGTACAAGTCACCAACAATGGATTCCTCTCGTCGAAGAAAGTCACAAGATAAATATCAGCAACTCCCCTACCTGTGTGCAGCTGCATCAGAATTTGACCAAGCGAGCAAGATAACGTAGTGAAAGATCCAAGTTTCGATGATTCTTTATACTCTGCAACTTGTGTCAAAACTAAGGCCTGCCGTTCCAGCATGGTAGCAATAGTCGATGCTGCCTCAACACGTACCTGCATAGTTAAGTCAGGTCATGTCCATCATATACACATGAACTTATAAATGGAAAAGGCACTGAACCGATGGGACCATAATTCATACATACACGGTATAAAATATTGTGGCATGCATCAATCAATGTGCACCGCCATGCAAACAAGAGAAGAATTTTGCAAATAAAGGATGTAAATTATGAAGGGTCCAGATCACTTTGTAGCAAAAAAAACATTATTCGTTTTGGAAAAAGAATCCCATAAATAAGATAGCTCAGAATTGTTAAGAGTTGCATATCCTTTCCATGTATTAGTCATGTGATATCCCCATTTGTATACAGGGGTTTCCTCCGTTGTATACAGGGTTTTCTGCATATTTACCACACCTGCACAATAATGGCCTATGCAATTAAGGCCTCACGAAAATACTACTCCCTCCGTCCCATAATATAAGAGCGTTTTTGACACTACACTAGTGTCAAAAACGCTCTTATATTATGGGACGGAGGGAGTAGTTGTGTATCTCCTCACAAGAATGGCTTATGCAATTAAATGTCTTCAGTCACTGCAGCCAAAATACAGGCAGATTTGGCATGGCAGGAAGGTACCCACATATTATGGAAGGTAGCATGAACAGAAAAGCTAGATGATATAAACAATAATGCTACAGATAATCGCAAACTTGTACCTTTGTTATAGGGTCAAAGATCAAGCATGTCATCAGAGTAGCTCGATATTTTCTGTAAAAGCAAGTAGCAACAAAAGCTACCGTCAAAAATGATACCATGATCATAAGGAAGGGATGAGAAGTACCATGCCGATTGCACGTGGAAGAGTTTACCTTTGTTGGAGAACGTCGTTCTCAGGCAAAAGTAATGGCCACAGCGAAGTAAGTGATTTTGGGTCAGCACGACAGATATCCTTAAATAATTCAGAACAAGAATCAGGTAACTTCTTGAATATCATGAGCATCATGATTATTTAGTGTTGCTTTTGATTATTAGATATCCAATAACTGACTATTAGAAGTTCAACCGGAAAATGAGGGTGTCTTTTAACAGTTAGAGACTTGAAGGAACTGAAATATCACAGATCATGGTGGATGCAGATAGCAAATTGAATGTAGATATTCCTATTTACAAACTTTTGGTGTTCCAAAAGGTCACTCAATTCACAGAACTGAACAACCATAGCACTAACAATTCAAACTAGCATAGGGCAGAGGAATCAATTAGCTTGTCTTATTGGAGTATGAGCTTTATCTAAAAAGCTGCCCTCCACCCACCATTCCAAAAAGAAAGGAAAGAGCAATAGCTCGACTACGAAAGAAATCAATCTTACCTTCGTTGTAACAAAAAAAACTAACTTGTACGAGCTCATACATGAGTAAGAGTTCAGAATGGGAACATCTAGTTTAGAAATTAGAATGTGTTGCATGGATACATACCTGTATACAAAGGATGGCAGCTAGTCTAGCTTTCGAACTCCTGAAACGGTCTCCATTTTTTGCATATCCATCAGTATCGCTCAGATCTGAATCTGAAGAGCCTAAATCATATCGAGAAGATTCACTATCTGAACTTCGATCATCCAATGAATCATTTGTTTTTCCATCCTTTTTTCGTAAATGAGGTGGTTTATATCGTCCACGGCCAGAACTCCTGGATTGTGAGTCTGTTTTGTTTTCCTTTGGAGTTATTGCAGATGGCGAAGATGACCTTAGCCCATACACAAAAAACATTTGCAAATTTGCCACGAAACCTGCTACCTTGAAGTTTTATTCACAATGTTACAATCAGAAAGAGAGAGAAATCATATGTACTGTTACCACAGAAATAGATTTCCTTTGTATACTTACATGTCCAGAAAGTGAAGCTTTCGGTTCTGAAAGAACGAAATGCAAACAACGAAGAAAGGAAGTATAAAATCTGCAAGACAGTGAGGCTTAGCTTTGACTTTAGCTTTCATTAATTTCAAAGCAATATATGAAAAAACGGAAGTACTAACCTTGACATGACGCTACTCTCAATAATAAGGTTCCTTGCTGTCACAGAGTCCATAACTTTTCTCAAGACCTGTAGAGTGCAAAGGAGGAGATTGGAGTTGAAACAGAATATTAAACATTGCCACCTAGCATGTCCCCAGCACACATCATTCTGTGTGTGTGTGTGTTTGAACATGAGCACCACTCTGTGCTTGGTTGTTAATGTTACATTTCTGGTGCATCGTCAGCTGACAGCCTAAGTCTAGGTAATCAATCATGGGAGAAGTAGTAAAGCTGCTTGCAATGTTACAAAATCAGATGCTACAATGCCTGCCAAATTTCTGGTACAGTACTTGCTATGTCACCGAAATACCCAGCATGAAGCAGTATGTAAAATAAAGGAGGCGTAAACTACTGACCTCAACAACAGACTGCCATAAAACTTCCGACATACTCGATGCAATCTTGCATAGTATATCTTCCATCATCGAAATTGCAGAGATTTCCATATCCCAGGTATTATGATTTTTATTATTCGTTGATACAGAAATGTGGGAAGAAATGCCAGAACCATTGGATTTATCTGTCATGTTCAGTTCAGCTTGCAGGCATGATATGATCAAGATAAGAACTCTGAGTACATGTGAATTCTCAGTTAATGAACCACATCTTCCAAGATCCTTGCTCAAAAACCTGGAAGGGGAGGCAACAATTAAGAGCGGTGTAAAGACCATGACTGATGACTTTCAAATAACTGTGAATGATGCTAGTGTACATGCGTTGCAACAACTGATTATGTAGGCATCTACAGAAGTTCATCACTAAAGTACGTAAGTATGTCCCAAAGGGCTCCACCTCATCCAAAGGCAACACTAGAGGCACATCTCCAACAATTTGTCCCATTCATCAATCATCATTCACATTAATTTCGTCACACCTTTTCCCCCATACTCACGATTCTCCCTCCATTGCTCCCTCGACATGGCTAGATCCAGGGGAGGATGAGATGCCTTGGGCAACAGTGTTTGAGGGGAAGGCTTAGGAGGGGAAAAGTCAGTACCTTTCTCGGTTTCAGAAGGGGGGTGGGGGGTTCCCTCCCTGATGTATGCACTATCGGAAATGCCATCATACAGTACAGCTAGAGACAGTCTTTAAGAACTTAGGGGTTTTTTTATTTGAGGAAATTATATACGCACAGTTTGCAATTTGCCTGCCTACAATTTAATTTAGTGTTATTTACCACATATACTGTCAATATTGTCCCAGTATACACTCATTTCTTGAATACATTTTTAACAGTGCAAATGATAAATTTATGAAAGATAACAACAGTATCAGCACTAATCTTATACCAGTTCTCGACAAAGCAAGTGACGATTCTGAGGTAATGATTGGTTTTATTTGCTGTTTTCTGGAAACTATATAGGTTGCAAATTGCTGAAAGTAAGTGCAGGTGATAGTTCACACCAAATCAAATGTGCTGATGGGAAATGGTCAATAATAGATTTACTGGTGAGGACATGAAACCTTGGTAAAGTACCAGTGGTGCATCGCGATTCCCAAAATTAGGCATGAAAGATTGCCTTTGTGGAAGTGCAGCATCACATGTAACAAAGGAAGAACTCCCTTTGAAATGATTAGAATGACACATATCTAAATCATAATTTTTAAGAATAATATGGGGCCAAACTGTAGTAGATTTTCCCTTGAGGCAAGTAAGTACGGACCATGTGCTTTTATTTCAGTGACAGTTTAGTCTTGTCAAACCATGAAACATTATCCCACAATGTTGATCAACTAGGCTGTTAATACTTGGTACAGAGGGGGAGTACAGGAAGGTGATTGCTAAGTATTCTATCAAATAATCCTAATCTAACCTGAGAATTTGCAAACAATCAGATAGTGTATTCAGTGCAGATGTCCTATCACAGTGGCCCTTAAGGCATGCACCCTCAACTGAACACTTCACAAGCTCATGAAGAAACGTTAACACTGCAAGCCAGCCAGAAGAGTCAATCTCCGTATTTGTCTTGCACATGACCTCACGAATCTGCACAGGTGCATTTTCAGTAAATTAATACATAGAGAAAACAAATCGTTACAATCAAAGTTGTACAACACAAGAGTCTCAACTTCTTTGTCAAATTGACTACACTTATTAGTAAATACTACCAGAATTCTAGGGTGTACACAATTTGTGTCCTGCAAAATGTATAACTATAGCTCCAACAGCCCGCGACAGCTAAAAAGCACTGCACGCTAAAGCAAAATTCCAGTTTATAATAATCAGCATTTGAAAATCCATGTCGACAATTTGTCGGAACTTCACGTACTCCAACACGACCCCAGCAGAACGCAGGTCACTGATCAGAATGGTCGTCTATCTGGCTAACATTACAGCCCCGAATCTAAAGCAACCATTGGGCGAATTCCACCGCACACTGCGATATCTCAATCGCATGGAAGCACAGAAGCATTACCAGGTGGCAGACGCCACGCAGCGCGTCGGCGGCGCCAGCACAGGGGGCCACCGCCGCTGCCTTCTCCGCGAGGAAAGCCACATCCGAGCCCACCTGCAAACGAGCACACGGACAGTGAGACCAAGAACCAAACCGAACTGGACGTAAGCAAGCGGGGCCAAGGGTAGGACCTCGTGAGGGGAGAGCGCGGCGGCGGAGGCCGCGAGGGAGGGCGAGGAGGGGGGCAGAAGGAGGCGGCGGAGGAGCGCGAGGAGGGCCGGAGGGGAGGGCGAGGCGACTGACTCATCGCGGAGGGTGAGAAGCGCGGTACGCCACGGCCGTGCCCCGCCTCCCCCGGAGGTGGAGGTGGAGGTGGCCATGGGCCGCCGGCGGCGACTACCGGTGGTTGCTGGCTACGGCGGTCGGCGGGGATGGAACTCGGGAGCGTGAGACGGAGAGGTTTGGGCTTCCCCGAGGGGGGTTTTGGACCTTAGCTTAGACGTCGGGAATGCTTCAACCCAGTAAAAAAAGTCGTTGTATAGGGCCCAAATGCCCGAGTGGTGAAGTTTGTGTGCTTGGGCACCATGGTGCCCTTTTTAAAAAAAAAAAACAGCAAAAACCATATTTAAAAGTTTCAAAAAAATCGAAAATAATTATCTGTAAACTTGTATGTATTTACTACGGATCCATGGAATTATTTTTTGAAAATAATAATAATTTGTAAGCTGTAAAAAAAACAAAATTCAGGCCCAAAAACAAAAATTCCAGCCCATTTCAAAATACATATTTGTCTTTTTTTGTAGACCACATGGGAAAGCAAAATGTTATGAATTTTTGCACATATGACGTATGTGTGTGTGTGTGTTTACAAAAAGTTTCAAAAAAATTGAGCTGTAAAAAATGTTTTTTTAAATGGGCACCATGGTGCCTGTGCACATCTGACAATATTCGCCAAATGCCCCTCCTTTTTTCTTTAAATGCTCCTCCTTCTTCATTCATAACTGGATTTGATGTGATGCCCAATGCCTGAGAGCTCCCCTATTTCTCGCCTTTAGGGACGGGACGAACCCTTGCTGAAGGGGTGACTGAGATGGACCTCCTTTTTTTCTGTTTTCACATTTTCTGTTTTCTTTTTTGATTCTTTTTGTATTTTGTTTATACTTTAAAATATATATATTACAAAAAACATTTGAAAAACGTTGAACAATTATTCAGAAAATGTTGAACAAGTATTTGAAAAATATTAATCACGCATTAGGAAAAAATCTTGGATGTGTATAGAAAATTGTTGATCATGTATTAAAAATGATGAATTTTTTTGTCATGTACATAAAACTGTTAATCAAGCATTTGATAAGAAAATATTGAACAAGTACTTGAAAATGTTAACCAAGCATTTGAGAAATGTTAAATATGTATAGAAAAATGTTAACCATGTATTAAAAAAATGCATTTAAAAATCTTAATTAAGAATTTAAAAATATTAAATTTAGATAGAAAAATGTTTAACATGTGTTATAAAAATTTAATCTTGTATTTCAAAAATGTTGAGGATGTGTATAGAAAAAATGCTAATCTTGTATTTGAAAAATGGCAAACAATCAATTTAAAATGTTAATAAAGCATTTGAAAAATGTTGAAAATGTGTATAGAAAAATGTTGACCATGTATTCAGAAAATGTTAAACTCGTATTTGTAAAATGTTAAACATGTTTTTTTAACACGGTATAGATGCAAGCGCTCATATATATGTGCATACACTCACCCCTACGAACGCAAACACGCACAGCATACCCCTATGAGCATCTTGGAGAGACTGAGCCGGCATATCATCTTGAGATTTACGAAGTGACAGTAGGCGCGTCGTCGTCGACGGGAACGTCTCCTCCCACTGAAAGCGCATCGGCGGAAATCCTAAATAAATCTAGGAATAATGCGAGCACCAGGACTTGAATTCTGGTGAGCTGGGGATACCACTATCCCTCTAACCATTCAACCACAGGTTGGTTCGCTGTTAACCATGTATTTGCAAAATGTACTTGACATATACTAAATGTATAATGAAAACTAAAAGAAAGAAAAGAAAAAAAATTAAAAATGCTAATCTTGTATTTGAAAAATATTGAAAATGTGTATAGAAAAAATGTTGACCATGTATTTAAAAAATATTAAACTCCTATTTCAGAAATGTTAGATGTGTATTTGAAAAATCTTCTTGGCGATACGAAAAATGTAGAACGAAAACTAAAAGAAAGAAAAGAAAAACAAAAAATGAAAACCGAAAAAGAAACAAAGGAAAACAGAAAACAGAAAAATAAAACTGAAGAATTAAATGCAAAAAGAATGAAAAAACGAAGAAACAAATGTAAAAAGAATGAAAATAGTAAAAATCAATAAAGAGACAAAGAATAACAAAAAAGTTGAAATCCAAGAAAGAAACAAAACACCAAAGAAAAAAAGAAGGAAGTGGGTAAGAAAAGAGAAGTGATAAAAAACAATGAAAAACACAAAAAACAGAGAAGAAATAATAAAACCAAACAACAAAAAAGAAAATGAGAAAAGGGGAAAAGGAGAAAACTGAATAAAAATGAAGCAAAAAAAGAAAAGGAAAAACTAGTAAAACTGACAAACTAGGAAAAAACAAGTGAAAATCTGGCTCGTTTTGCATCAAGTGGGTCGCGCCCAACACTATGTGAGGAACTCGACGCTAGATTGATGGCTAGCGACACAGCCAATTATCGAGGACACCAGGGATCGAATCCCCTGCGATCTCCCTTTTTACTCTCTTATTACCATTTTAGTGTTCGCAAGTGGGCCGGCCCAATTGTGTGCACGAGTCACTATTTCCTTGAGCGAGAGCATATTCCATCTCGCTCAAGAATGACCGAATTCTCTCAAATACAGCCCATTCCAGACGTGTCTCGGTGTTGAGTACCTTGGTTTTCATTTCTTTTTTCTAAGGGGAGAAAAAATATGCAATCAAGCCCTAGTGCTCGGGCCTTGCCCGACATTAGACTAACAAAGTCATCAAGCGACCAAGGGTACAACTGCAACATCTAACAACGAACAAGGACAACAGAAAATGAAAAGACGCAAAGGCACTGGGAAACAACTAACAAAGCCTCACACATGAACTTAGAAAAACAAAGAGAATGTCGAGGTCCTCTTCCGTGACTGAAGCACCAAGACTAGCTAGCATGCCAACTCTGGAGAAGAAATTAAAACATGCAGTGGCAGGGCATACCATCACCAAGCGCTAAGGACATGGTCCGCTACATCCATCCAAACTCATCTCCAAAGAAGGACACAACCTTCTCACCTGGATCGAAAGGCGTCGCTATTGGTGTCCTGGGTTAGGAGGTGCTTGCCACGATGGCAAGCTGGTAATGGGTCGGGCCAAGGACCCACCAAAGACTAATGAATGGGCCATGTCGGCCCTGGCCCTCGGCGTAATCAAGCTGAAGATCTCCTGAAGGTTTGGCGTACACTTCAGGGCATACCATCACCAAGCATAGTGTCTGCTCCTGCTGCTGCACCCTCGGTTGCCCCTCCAGTATCTACCCCTCCAGTCCAGCAGACGTCATCAGAAGCATTAGTCGACGCACTTCTTGTTGGTAAATGTTGCATGAAAAAAAAAATCTACGCACACGCGAGATCTATCAAGGAGAAGCATAGCAATGAGAGGGGAGAGTGTGTTTACGTACCCTCGTAGACTATAAACGGAAGCGTTTTGTAGCGATCCGACCTCAGACGGTCAAATCTCTGTGCATAAGTGTCATCCCTGGATCGGTAATGCTGACACACACAGTACTTGAAGGATTTATTACAGAGTGCAATCACACACTTATTACATCGAATGTCTCAAAAGAGAACTTATTACAATAACATGGCTTAAGGCCATCTAAATAAGATAACTATGGAAGCATGATAAATGAGTCCATCAACTCCAACGACATAGCTGAGTGCATGACAACGACCTAGCGCACCTTACTCTTCGTCTGAAAAGTCTGCAACATAATACATTGCAGCCCGAAACGGGTCAACACATGGAATATGTTGGCAAAATAACACTGTAGAGCAATGAACAAGATAACATCTATCACTACATGCATATATGGCTAGTGAAGGCTCTATGGTTGTCAATTTTTGCGTAAAGTCAATTTTTCCCTACAACAAAGGAATATATTATATTTAACTACAAAGTTGGTTGATAAATATTGAGAAGGTTACTCCAACTAAATCCCAATTAAACAATATTAACAACCCAACAAATTTATTTAAGTAGAGTGATGAGATCAAACCAATAATTCAAGTACCAGATACTCAAAATGTCCATAACCGGGGACACAACTAACCATGATTAGTTTGTACACTCTGCAGAGGTTTGCGCACTTTTCCCCACAAGACTCAATCTCCTCCGTTGGATTTCTCGCACTACATGGTGTTTGAGAAGCGGATGACCGAGACACGTCTTCGAAGCATTAACTCTTTACTCGGGTAGACAGATCACAGCCTACATACCCTACGTCTGCTAGCCTACCACTGAAAGAGGTCACGCAACATACTCAACTATGCTAGAGCCCATAATGGCTTGTGGCTGCACACGGAAGTTTCTAGCATGAATAATCTTATGATCCCTTTGAGCCTGGGTGGCGAACCATAGTATGATCACACGGTACTCCGGGATATCCTAGGACAACACTGGATTCTCCAGGTGCCCGCAAGCAATCCACCCAGAGGTGTATTAAAGTAGCCACCTTAAGTTAACCATTAATTAGCAACTCTCACATCTGTCGTGGATTCACTCAAACCAAACCACGTCTACGAGCATAGCATAGCAGTATAAGCATAATGTAAAGGTACTCCGAAGGGTTGAAATAAAGGACAATAGGTTCTACCTCATCATCTACTTCCTAATACCCACATGTTAACAAATCCTAACCATGCAATGTTTGAGGGTTGGAACTAATGCATAAAAACTGGGTAATAAAGGGGTATGATCAAAGTGTTACTTGCCTTGCTGACGATCGGAAAACCCTAGTGACTCGTAGTAGCACGCTTCGCACTCCGAAAACTCTATCGCAAACAAACAATAGCATACATAAGAACTCAAGCATAGATGCAAGGGTCAAACTCAAGAGAAAAGATCCAAATTGAAAGCTCAAGAGAAGAGCTTCGATTTGCAAAAAGAATCAATCGAATCAGAGCTACGAAACTCAAACTATGATCAAAAGAAGTTCGAATTCAAATCTGCTTGAAACCAAATTTTAATTTTTCAAAACCATGTTCAAGTTGGTTAACTGGAAAGAGGGATCCGAGACGAAGATTTTGGCGTTGGTTTCACTGGATTTGGATAAATGAGCAAAAAGTTGCGAGGGTTTGAAAATTAGGGACTAATCTGTGATAAAAATAATCACGGATAGGTCCCTGGCTGAAAAAAAACCTAACGGACGAACGTTCGCTAACAGAGACAAAGGAACAAATACGCTCGTTAAACGAACTAAACAGTGAGCGTTTGCTCGAACTAAACAATGAGTGTTCGCTAAAAAGCAAACCCTAAAAAAACGATATAGAAACCGAAAACCGAAAAAAACGAGAACCGGCGAACCAGGACGGTTTATACTTAATCAAAAACGCGGGCGGGATCCGCGGCGTCGGCGGCGTCTTGGCGGCGGGCTTATGGCGGCAACGGCGCAAAGCGGCAACGGGCGCGGGCGGTGGCGGCGGCGGCATGGCGGCTTGCGGCGAGGCGAGGCGAGTGGAGGAGGCGGCGGGCGGCGGTATATAAAGGCGGGGGCTCCGACTTGGGCAAGGCGGCGACGCGTGGTGGCGTGGCGGCGGGACTCGGAGTCCGCCTCGGCCACGCACTCGAGGAAAAGCGGCGGCGTGTGTGGGCGGTGGGCCTTCGACCCGGTCGAGCAAAGATTTTTTAATAAAATTTACTGAAGAAAATCCTAATAAAATATAAAAATATTCTAAAATGTCAAAAACAATTTTCACCGTCCAATTAAATATTTAGAACAAAGTGAACATTTTTACGACCTAAAATGCAATTTTCAAGATGCATATTTTCTAATTGAATAAAATAGCAAATAAAATACAAATAAAATATAAATTTGATTTTAAAATTTCTCCTCCAATATTCTTCTTTTTTAAGAAGTCATATTATCTTCTCTCTTTTATTTTTTTATTGGAAATAATTGGAGAGAAAAATATTAAAAACAAATTGATCCTCTTTTCAAATTTGAGAAAAAATCAAATATAAAAATAAATGAAATCCCCAACTCTCTCCTTGGGTCATTGAGTTGCTTAAGATTTCTAGGATCACAACCAAAATGCAAATAAAATATGATATGCATATGATGACCTATGTATAACATCCAAATTGAAAATTGGGATGTTACACGTTTAATAACGTGGTTGATTTGGTCGAACTTCTTCGAGCTCCAACCGATCAAGTACCGAACGTACGACACCTCCGCGTTCTGCACATGTTCAGCTCGGTGACGTCCTCCACCTTCTTGATCCAGCAAGATGGCGAGGTAGTAGATGAGTTCCGGCAGCACGACGGCGTGGTGACGGTGATGGTGAAGTGATCTCCGCACGGCTTCGCCAAAGCACAACGAAAATATGCCCTAAAGGCAATAATGAAGTTGTTATTTATATTTCCTTATATCATGATAAATGTTTATTATTCATGCTAGAATTGTATTGACGGGAAACTTGATACATGTGTGGATACATAGACAAAACACGGTGTCCCTAGTGATCCTCTACTAGACTAGCTCGTTAATCAAAGATGGTTAAGTTTCCTAGCCATAGACATGTGTTGTCATTTGATGAACAAGATCACATCATTAGGAGAATGATGTGATGGACAAGACCCATCCGTTAGCTTAGCATAATGATTGTTAAGTTTTATTGCTATTGCTTTCTACATGACTTATACATATTCCTTTGACTATGAGATTATGCAACTCCCGGATACCGGAGGAATACCTTGTGTGTTATCAAACGTCATAACGTAACTGGGTGATTATAAAGATGCTCTACAGGTATCTCCGAAGGTGTTTGTTGAGTTGGCATAGATCGAGATTAGGATTTGTCACTCCGAGTATCGGAGAGGTATCTTGCTACCTCTTGAGCACTGCGTTGGTTTTCCCTTGAAGAGGAAAGAGTGATGCAGCAAAGTAGCGTAAGTATTTCCCTCAGTTTTTGAGAACCAAGGTATCAATCCAGTAGGAGGATACACGCAAATCGCCTCGTACCTACACAAACAAGTAAGAACCTTGCAACCAACGCGATAAAGGGGTTGTCAATCCCTTCACGGGCACTTTGCAAAAGTGAGATTTGATAGAGATAATAAGATAAATATTTTTGGTATTTTTATGATATAGATTGCAAGTAAAATAGATTGGAAACTTATATAATGGAAAATAGACCCGGCGGCCATAGGTTTCACTAGTGGCTTCTCTCAAGATAGCATCTACGGTGGGTGAACAAATTACTGTCGAGCAATTGATAGAAAAGCGCATAGTTATGAGAATATCTAGGCATGATCATGTATATAGGCATCACGTCCGTGACAAGTAGACCGAAACGATTCTGCATCTACTACTATTACTCCACACATCGACCACTATCTAGCATGCATCTAGAGTATTAAGTTCATAAGAACAGAGTAACGCATTGGGCAAGATGACATGATGTAGAGGGATAAACTCAAGCAATATGATATAAACACCATCTTTTTATCCTCGTGGCAACAATACAATACGTGCTCGGCTGCCCTAACATCCTTTGGGAAAGGACACCGCAAGATTGAACCCAAAGCTAAGCACTTCTCCCATTGGAAGAAAGATCAATCTAGTAGGCCAAACCAAACTAATAATTCAAAGAGACTTGCAAAGATAATTAAATCATGCATAAAAGAATTCAGAGGAGATTCAAATATTGTTCGTAGATAATATTGATCATAAACCCACAATTCATCGGATCTTGACAAACACACCGCTAAAAGAATTACATCGAATAGATCTCCAAGAGAATCAAGAAGAACTTTGTATTGAGATCCAAAGAGAGAGAAGAAGCCATCTAGCTAATAACTATGTACCCGAAGGTCTGAGATAAACTACTCACACATCATCGGAGAGGCTATGGTGTTGATGTAGAAGCCCTCCGTGATCGATTCCCCCTCCGGCGGAGCGCCGGAAAAGGCCCCAAGATGGGATCTCACGGGTACAGAAGGTTGCAGCGGTGGAAATAGGGTTTTGTGGTGCTCTCGGATGTTTTCGGGGTATATGAGTATATATAGGCGAAAGAAGTCGGTCAGGGGAGCCACAAGGGGCCCACGAGGGAGGGGGGCGCGTCTCCCTGCCTCGTGGCTTCCTCGTTGCTTGCTTGACGTCCACTCCAAGTCTCCTGGATTACGTTTGTTCCAAAAATCACTCTGCCGAAGGTTTCATTCCGTTTGATATTCCTTTTCTGCGAAACACTGAAATAGGCAAAAAAACAGCAATTTGCACTGGGCCTTTGGTTAGTAGGTTAGTCCCAAAAATAATATAAAAGTGTATAATAAAGCCCATTAAACATCCAAAACAAATAATATAATAGCATGGAACAAACAAAAATTATAGATACGTCGGAGACGTATCAAGCATTCCCAAGCTTAATTCGAGCTCGTCCTCGAGTAGGTAAATGATAAAAACAGAATTTTTGATGTGGAATGCTACCTAGCCTATTTTCCAATGTAATTTTCTTTATTGAGGCATGAATGTTCAGATCCGAAAGATTCAAGATAAAAGTTTAATATTGACATAAAAATAATAATACTTCAAGCATACTAACTAAGCAATCATGTCTTCTCAAAATAACATGGCCAAAGAAAGTTCATCCCTACAAAATCATATAGTTTGGTCATGCTCCATTTTCGTCACACAAGAATGCTCTCATCATGCACAACCCCGATGACAAGCCAAGCAATTGTTTCATACTTTAGTAGTCTCAAACTTTTTCAACCTTCACGCAATACATGAGCGTGAGCCATGGATATAGCACCATGGGTGGAATAGAATATAATGATGGGGGTTATGTGGAGAAGACAAAAAAGGAGAAAGTCTCACATTGACGCGGCTAATCAACGGGCTAGGGAGATGCCCATAAATTGATATCAATGCAAGGAGTAGGGATTGCCATGCAACGGATGTGTCGAAGTAATTGGCCACGGGTAGCCTAACCCGAGCCCTAGAACCTTTCAAGGCATCGGGGCCGGCTGCGCCACTCAAGACGTCAAGATGGAGCGCCGCCTTCTGATAGCCGGCTGGCCAAACGGCCGACTGCCGGAAGGTGGCCACGCTTAAGAAGACGGCTCCAAGACAGGCCGACTCCTGGCAGGCGGCCTCCAGAGAGGCCGGCTCCTGGCCCACGGCGCCCTCAGAGTCTGCGCCCCCATTAAGAAAACGAGACAGGGTGAGGCTACAGTGTAGCCCATCACCCCCATATCCGGGGCCGGGCGAGGCCACAATGCTCCGTACAGGGGGAGATCTCCGCCCGGCGCGGCACTGTTGCAACTCCGCCCCTGATGTCACTCCTGTCAGGCGAAGCCCTGCTCCCACGACCGTCTGTAGGTACGGCCCGAAGACGACGGGCCCTACCTGTCACGCCCAATATGCGACCCTATCCAAAAGGAACTCGACGGTCCCACCAAGGATAGACCCGCATATTGAAACGCTTTTGCAAGGTGGATATCATTACATCAACATTACATAATAGATGGGGATACATACATAAGGCACAAATGCCACAAGAATACATCAACATCATATACAAGATCAACATCCGACTACGGATGAAACATAAACAAAACTCAAACGACATCCACCTGCTATCCCAGGCTGCCGACACGGAACCTATCCCCGATCGAAGAAGCGGAAGAAGAACTCAACGCAAGCAATCATCGCCTCGCGTCATGATCATCGCAAACCTGTACCTGCATCCGGTGGTGTAGTAATCTGTGAGCCACGAGGACTCAAAGAATCCCATTACCATGGGTATCAAGACTAGCAAAGCTTAAAGGGAAAGGAAGGGGTAAAGTGGTGAGGTTGCAGCAGCGACTAAGCATATATGGTGGCTAACATACGCAAATGAGAGCGAGAAGAGAAACAAAGGAACGATCGTCAACTAGTAATGATCAAGAAGTGATCCCGAACTCCTACTTACGTCCGACATAACCCGAAACCGTGTTCTCCTCTCGATCAACCCGAAAAGAGACACTCACGGTTACGCACACGGTTGGTGTATTTTAGAAGAGTTTGCTTCAAGTTTACTACAACCGGATATTAACAAATTCCCATCGCCACATAACCATGGCACGGCTCTCGAAAGTTTATACCTGCAGGGTGTCCCAACTTAGCCCATGATAAGCTCTCGCGATCAACGAAGGATATTCCTTCTCCCGGAAGACCCGATCGGTCTCGGAATCCGGCTACAAGACATTTCGACAAAGAATAAAACTAGACCAGCAAGACCTCCCGGTGCCGACACCACCGATAGTAGCCACAGATCTCGTCTCGAGCCACGACCGGATGAACACTACGTACGGCAACCGACGATACCCCAAGTTGCCTAGGGGCGGCACCGCAAGTGGCTCTGGTTTGGACCAACACTTAGACAAGCATTGGCCCGGGGGGGCTGAATAAAGATGACCCTTGGGTTAATTACTCCCAAGGGAAAATAGGTGGTGGTGAGGCAAATGGTAAAACCAATGTTGGGCCTTCTTTGGAGGAGTCTTATTCAAAGCGAACTGTCAAGGGGGTCCCATAAATCACCCGACCGCGTTAGGGACGCAAAATCCGGAAACATAATACCGATATGACGGAAACTAGGGCGACAGAGTGGAACAAAACACTGGCATAAGGCCGAGCCTTCCACCCTTTACCAAGTATATAGATGCATTAATTAAATAAGATATATTGTGATATCCCAACAAGTAAACATGTTCCAACAAGGAACAACATCTCCATGTTCCAACAAGGAACAAACTTCATCTTCACCGCAACTAACAACGCTATAAGAGGGCTGAGCAAAGCGGTAACATAGCCAAACAACGGTTTGCTAGGAAGGGTGACAAAGGTTAGAGGCGACATGGCAATTAGGTAGGCTTGAGCAACAGGTAATAGGTAGCGCAGCATAGCGATAGAACGAAGCAACTAGCATAGCAATGATAGTAGTGAGATCCAGGGTAGCGGTCATCTTGCCTGAAATCCCGCAAGGAAGAAGAACGAGTCCATGAAGAAGACGAACGGATGAAGCCGAACCGAGCGTAGACGAACGAATCCTCACGATCGCAACGAAACAGGAACTAACAAGAAGAAGCACACAACATAGTAAACACCCCACATGAACAAGGCATGATGCACAACAAGCATGATGCATGACACGACTACATGAAGCTACTCATGGAAAGAGATGATGCAAACAAGAGCAACACATCAAAGCAAGTTTAAATGAGGCCGGGAACAACATATAACAATTCCGGTAAGTCCTCATATGCAAATTTCAAAATTGGTCCAGATCTGAATAAACCTTATGTTCAAGTTGTTAAACAGCAAGTTAAGATGCACCACGATGATCTACACGAAATTCTAGTCAAATTACATATAAAGTTCATTTAATTCGGAGCTACGGCCTAGAAGATATGAGCAAAACAAGTTAAGCATGGCATTGATGCAAAATGCAAACAAACATCAAGCAAACACCTCAAAACATGAATGCAACATGATAATATGAAGCTACATGCAAAATCAAGCAAGTTTCATATAGAGCACACTCAAAACGGAGCAACGGTACAACACATACACTCTATACAAGTCATGACAACAATCTGTCCAAAACAGCAACTAGGCATATTGCAAACATCAAAACAACATGATACAAGACCTCAACAAGAAAACAAAAGGCATGGGCATGATGTACAGGTAAAGCATTACAAAACATGAACACTGAGCTATCTCCAGAAATCACTAGAACATGCTCAAAATGACATGGCAAGATTGCAAATAATAACAGCTTAGGACTTTGGCGAAAATAACATCAAGGTTGCAATGTTTAGAGCTATCAAACAACATGTTACAGGAACTTGACATGGCAAACAAAGGCATGGCATGAATCTACTAATTGCATAGAACAAAAGTCCCTTACTGACCATAAGCCAAAAGGATCAAGATATGATGGCACCCATGTAAACATGGCAAGTTATATTACAGATTCATACATGGCAGGAACAACAATAAGTAGGCATGTTGGTGAGCTTGAACCACTCACCACAGAGCAATACATGGCATGGCAAGGCAACCATCAGTAAGAAGACATGGCATAGAAGCTATACATGGCAAGAACAACATCATAGGGTGCATGGATCAACTACAACAACCTTGGCAAAATTGAATAACATGTAAACAACCTGCCAGGAAACATTTTATAGCAAAAGTAGAGCTTGATTGACTCAAGCTATGCCACTCCATAATTGCAAACAAGGGCATGGATGGATAGAGCAAGACATGTAGAACAAAACATCCTTAATGAAGTATCTCAAAATAAGCATGGATCACTCGGTAGCATCAAGTTAACATGGCATAAAAATATCAGCAGAACAGGGCTGAAATCAGCAACATCATGAAGCCTAGTTTGCATGCTTGTGCTAGTCACCACATAGATCACAAAAATACATGGCATACACCCTTGTAAAGATGGCATGGCATATTACAAAACACATGTAGGACTCAAATTCATAGGGTGCACACATTAATCATGGCAAAAATGACAAAAGTGCATGTTACATTAAGAAATGAAACTAACATCACATAGCCCTCTTCTAACAGCATTTCGGGCATCAAGATGAGCTCAAATGAAAATGATGCAATGAGATGAAATGATCTACTCTTCGAGACGAACAATTTGACATATTACACGCACGAAACGGAGAAACAATGACAGAGTTATGGCCTGATGAATATTGCATGAAAATAACAGAATCTGGGGACTTGGGCGAAATCGACCTCGAGAGGGGGGCGAAGTCAACGCGGCGGCAGTGGCTCCGGTGGGGTCGACGAGGCCGGGAACGGGGTGGGTCCGGTCCGGGGCAACCGGATCTGACCAGAGGAGGCCGCCGCGCGCCGCGGACTCAGCGAGCTCGAGCTCGGCGAGACTCGGGGAGAGAGAGAGAGAGAGAGGAGGCAGGGAGAGGAGGAGAGAGATGGCGCTTGGCGGCGGGGGCTCATCTCGGCGCTGGGACGAGGAGGCGCTTGGCGGCGGCCTGGGCGCCGGAGGGGCGCGACGGCGAGATCCGGGGCGGCGCGACGGAGAGAGGCTCAAGGAGCAGCGGGCGCCTTCAGGCGAGCTCGGGCGGTCAGGCCTGGCGGGCTCCAGCGGCTGGCGGGCATGCTTGACTCTGGGGAGCGGCTGAGGCACGTGGCCGCCTGGTTGGCTCAAGGCGGCGGGACGGCGGCCGGCTGGCGAAGCGCGGCGCGCCAAGTGGCGGCGAGGGGATCGTCCCGTGCGGAAACTGATGCAGGAGGCGGCGGATGGAAGGTGGAGGTGGCGGCTGCGGGTTGGGGGGTTCAGATCCCGAGGGGGGAGGTAGGTGGAGGCCAAAAATGGCATAATGGGGTTCTATAAATAGCAGTTTTTGGCTAGGGTTTGGTCTAGGGGCGTCTTCGAACCCTCCGATCGCGATCGAGCGGTTCCGGACGTGAGGAGAGGTAGGCTGGGGCTAGGTGGGCTATGGGAAGAGAAGAGAGGCCTCGGGCTGAGAGGAGAGAAGAGAAGTGAGGCCCGGGGACTGTTCCGGAGACCGAAACGTCCGGCGAGAATACCGGCAACGGTGCCGCTATATATTTAACGATTGGGCTATCAAACGAGCTCCGAATGACACGAAACTTGACAGGCGGTCTACCGGTGCTATACCAAGGCCGCTTGACAAACCTCGGTCCATTCCGAGACCGTTTAACACCCGCACACGAAAAGAGGTAAAAGGGGGCGCCGGGAGACATAGGAGTGCCGGATTGCAAAACGGACAACGGGGAAAATGCTCGGATGCATGAGACGAACACGTATGCAAAATGAAATGCACATGATGACATGATATGAAATGCAGATGATGACATGGCAAAGTGCAACACGCAAGCACATGACATGGCAAAGACGGCGAATAACTGGCGGACATCTGGCGCATCGAATCCGGGGCGTTACACTACCGATCAGCGAGAGCCCGGAAGACGGCTAGAGCCTCACCAGTCGGACCCGAGGGAGGCTGGCCCCCAACAGTCGGCCTGCCCCTTCCTCGGGGCCCACGCGCCATTATCCAGATAAGACGCGGAGTGGCTACAGTGATCTCCCGCCAGGCGGCGGGACTGTAGCCACGCTCCCCTGACCAAGCAAGCGTCATTAGCGTTCTGCTACAAGAATGTCAGCAATGCAAGACCGGTGAAGCGGCAGAGGTGGCCTGTCGGCTCCGTACCAGACCAACCGGTGGGGCCCACCAGGCGGCGGGCCCAACAGCCGGCGGAGAAGCCGACGACTAGAGAGACTGACGACCGGGACCTACACATGGCCGGATTACCATTGTACCCCTGAGGGGTAGGCCTATATAAACCCTTCGAGGGCACCCATGCAAAGGGTTCGAACCTGTTAGAATTAGACCAGCACCTAGGGGGAGAGGAGAGCAAGCCTTGCCTTCTTCACCTCTAGCAAACAACTCAAGGAGCACCATTGTACTCACTAGTGCCTTAGTGATCATGCGGAGGCCCCGCAGAGCAGGACTAGGGGTGTTATCTCCTAGGAGAGCCCCGAACCTGGGTAAAGTGCACTGTCGTTCGTGTCTACGCCTTATCCCGCTTCCAGGCACCAGCGACGTTCTACTCGCTCCCACCATGATAAGCCATCCATTGGCATATGTCGCACCCAACCCCCGACATTTGGCGCCCACCGTGGGGCGAGGTGCACCATCTCCCGGAGATCTGTTCTGGACGGGAACCTTGTTCCTTCCTGGCGAGCGCAGCCAACCTGGCACGCTAGACGGAGTCTGCGCCGACGCGCTGCACGGCGCGGAGGTCGCCTGTGCAGTGAGTTGCCTCACTGATCTTGTTGGCGAGGTTCGTCTCTCCGACGAGCCTGTGTCCTATGCTGGCACCGAGGGCCCCGAGAGCCGCCTCGTGAGCCTCCTCGATCAGCTTCACGTCTCCAGCGAGCCAGCTGTAGACTTGGAGTCGGTTGGTTCCACCAACTCGATGCTTGTCGACTCCGACACGGCATCGCTTGACGAATTCCCCACCAACGTGGTGGTCAACGACAAGCCGCTTCCTCTCGCGGACAGCGGCGACAGCACCATCACGGAAGTGCTCGTCATCAGCCAAGGCGAGCACTCTGGCGGAGGTGGCGAGGATCCGTTGCAGGCGACGATGCAAGACCTAACTGCGCTCATCCCGGAAGACACCGACGCCGAGACGCTGGAGGCACGCCGCGTCCAGCTCGTCGAGAGCGCCAACCGGCTGGCCAGCATGAGACGCCTTTCGGAGGCCTACCAGCGTGAGATGGACCGTGCCGTGGGTGGCACACCGGCTCCTGGTGGGCCTAGCCGCATTGGCCAGATCCGGCAGCGTGGCACAACCATCGCCAGCTTGTTTGGGACAGACCGTCCCGTCTACGCCATGCCTGCAGAAAACATACGGGCTGCCCAGGCGGCAACAGACGAGCTAGACAAGCTCGAGGGAGACGAGCGTCGCCACATGACGGAGCGGGTCCAGCAACTCCTCGACACGGCTGCTGAGCAGCAAGATGCCGGGTGCCGCACTGAAGCGCCCAACCGGCGAAACAACGACCCGCCGCCTCGCCAAGACCAAGGTGCGACATCCCGGACGCCGACTGGTGGCGTCCGCGATAGAAGAGACAAGGAGCCGGCTGTTAGCCGCAGCTGGACTCGCATCACCATCGAGCGCGACCAAGACGGCCGCCCAAGAGCAGTGCAGCGATGAGATGACTGTCCGCCTCCTCCTCCCCGCAGGGAGAGGCGCGTTTCCCCGCCGCTTGTTGATCACCCGTCACTCGGCAACTGCCTTGGCCGCCGAGAAGGAATCGGAGAAAACGATGCCCGCCACTGGATTGATCGCCTCAGTCGATCCCTGGCGCTAGAAGAAGAAGATGAGCTGGGTCCGCCTTCTTCGGCCCCCGCATCCGAGACGAACCTTTCCCCAAAGGGTTCACGCTCCCGAGAGATACACCCAAGTACACCGGCTCCGTGAAGATGGAGGACTGGCTGGTCGACTACTCCACAGCCGTCAGCATCGCAAACGGCAACAAGCGCGTTGCCGTGAAGTACGTTCCGCTCATGCTCCAAGGCACGGCCCGGACATGGCTGAACAGCCTGAAGCCCTGCAACATCAACAACTGGGTTGATTTCACTGAAGCATTCATCCGCAACTTCACCAGCACGTACAAGCGGCCGCCCAAGCCTCGCCAACTCTCCTTGTGCGTCCAAGGCCCCAACGAGTCGACTCGGGACTACCTCACGCGCTGGGCCGAGCTATGCAACTCTTGTGAGGGCGTGCACGAGGTGTAGGCCATCGAGTATTTCACTGTCGGGTGCTGAGAGGGCACCCTCCTCAAGCACAAGCTCCTCTGTGACGAGCCAGCGACCCTCGACGAGCTGCTGATCATAGCCGACAAGTACGCCACGGCCGACTCCTCCATGAATACGGAGATCCAAGTCAATGTGTCGGGCAAGGTGGCCCCTCAAGCTCCTCGGACCCCGGCTGGTGACACCAGTCAGAGACAGCAACCAAATGACAACAAGCGCAAGGCCATGCAGCCGGCTTCCTCGAGCCGGCAGGTGGCAACAGTCGAAGATCAGCAGCCGGAAGGGCAGCCTCCCCCCAAGCGCCAGAAGGGCGGCAAGCCCAACTGGTTGCCCGCCTTCTCATACGAGCAGACCCTTGACGCACCCTGCAAATTCCACAGCGGCGCGAAGCCATCCAACCATACGACTCGAAAGTGCCACTGGCTCACCAGGATCGCCAAGGGCGACGGACTCCGCCAGCCGGCCCGCCTCCTCCTCCTCCTCAGCAGCCGGCGGTTCGGCCAGTCGGCGTGATACAAGATGAATACCCTGAAGAGCATGGAGCCTATGTTGTGTTCACCAGCGTGGCCGACAACAGGCGCAGCAGACGGCAACAGCAACAAGAAGTGAATGCGGTAGCATCAGAGGCCCCCAAATTCATGCACTGGTCTGAGAAGCCCATCAGATGGAGCAGAGCCGACCACCCGGAAGTGATGCCTAATCCTGGCTCCTATGCTCTGGTGTTGGATGCCACCTTTGCCACTGAGAGGCGAGCTGCTCGTTTTTCCCGAGTTCTGATAGATGGCGGCAGCAGCATCAACATCATGTACAAAGATACCATGGAGAAGTTGGGAATCAAGCAGAGACATCTTCAGCCCAGCCGGACTGTTTTCCATGGCATAGTTCCTGGCCTTTCCTGCTCACCAATCGGCAAGACTCAGATAGATGTCCTCTTCGGGGACAAAAATCATTTTTGCCGAGAGCCAGTCTGGTTTGAGGTGGTGGACCTTGAGAGCCCCTATCATGCACTGCTTGGTCGGCCTGCTCTGGCCAAGTTCATGGCGGTCCCCCACTATGCCTACCTCAAGATGAAGATGCCGAGCTCCAAGGGAATCCTGACCATAGTAGGAGACTACAAGAGGTCGTCCGCCTGCGCAGCAGAGAGCAGTCGGTTAGCCGAGTCCCTCGTGATCGCGACGGAGAAGCGGCTCCTTGACCGGGTTGTGGCAATGGCAGGTAAGCAGCCGGAAATGTCACCCAACCCCAAGGAGTCGAAAGCTGAGGGCTCGTTCAAGCCGGCCAAAGAGACAAAGAAGATACCCTTAGACCCGGAGCACCCGGATAGGCACGCTGTCGTAGGTGCAAACCTTGACAGCAAATAGGAAGGCGAGCTTGTTGATTTCCTTCGTGAGAATCGGGACATTTTTGTATGGTCACCCAAGGACATGTAGGGTGTTCCGACGGAATTCGCCGAGCACAAGCTTCACGTCCGGTCTGATGTCAAGCCAGTCAGGCAGCCCTTGCGCCGTCTATCAGAAAAAAAAGAGAGTTGTTGGAGAAGAGATAGTCCGGCTTCTAGCAGCCGGCTTCATCATGGAAGTGTTCTTTCCAGAGTGGTTAGCCAACCCGGTCTTGGTGCTGAAGAAGAACAAGCAATGGCGCATGTGTATTGATTATACCAGCCTCAACAAGGCATGCCCCAAAGACCCGTTTGCTTTGCCAAGAATTGATCAAGTGATTGACTCCACAGCCGGATGCGAGCTGTTGAGTTTTTTGGATGCGTACTCAGGATACCACCAGATCAAGCTGAACCCGGCCGATAGGCTGAAGACCGCCTTCATCACGCTATTCGGAGCCTTCTGCTACCTAACCATGATGTTCGGTTTGAGGAATGCCGGTGCCACATTTCAGCGTTGCATGTAGAAGTGTCTCCTCAAACAACTCGGCCGAAACGCCCACGTCTATGCGTATGATGTTGTGGTGAAGACAGAGAAGCGTGGAATGCTGCTAGAAGACCTCAAGGAGACCTTTGAGAACTTGCGCCGATTTCAAATCAAGCCCAACCCGGAGAAATGCGTCTTTGGAGTACCAGCCGGCCAACTTCTTGGCTTTCTGGTCTCAGAG
Organism: Aegilops longissima; assembly: GCA_021605205.1. Classification (NCBI taxonomy): domain Eukaryota; kingdom Viridiplantae; phylum Streptophyta; class Magnoliopsida; order Poales; family Poaceae; genus Aegilops; species Aegilops longissima. The sequence goes on along the minus strand of CM038682.1, from coordinate 486,310,567 downwards.
CGTGGCATAGAGTGCAACCCTATGAAGATCAAGGCCATTGAGAGGATGGAAGTGCCCACCCGACTACTGGACGTGCAAAAATTCACCGGCTGCTTGGCATCCATCAGTCGTTTCATCAGTCGGATGGGCGAGAAGGCTCTTCCCCTGTACCAGCTCATGAAGAAGACCACTTTTTTCGAGTGGTATGACAAGGCGGATGAAGCTTTTCTCCAGCTCAAGAAGATGTTGACCACTCCGCCTGTTCTAGCGGCTCCGGCTCCTAAGGAGCCCATGCTCCTATACATCGCCGTTACCAGCCGGGTGGTCAGCACAGTCATAGTGGTGGAACGCAAGGAAGAAGGCAAAGCACTACCAGTCCAGAGACCAGTGTATTACCTGAGTGAAGTGCTGTCTGCCTCCAAGCAAAACTACCCCCGCTACCAGAAGATGTGCTACGGCGTGCACTTTGCCGACAAGAAACTGAAGCCATACTTCCAAGAGCATCCAATCACTGTGGTCTGCACAGCTCCGCTTGCCAAGATCATTGGAAGCCAAGATGCTTCAGGCCGAGTGGCCAAATGGGCCATAGATTTGGCCCCCTACACCATCTACTACCAGCCTCGCACCGCCATCAAGTCACAAGCACTGGCCGACTTCCTCGTTGATTGGGCCAAGACCCAGTACCTGCCGCCTGCGCCAGACTCCACCCATTGGCGAATGCACTTTGATGGTTCCAAGCTGCGCACCGGTTTGGGAGCCGGCATCGTCCTCACCTCTCCCAAAGGCGACAAGCTCAGATATGTGTGGCAAATCCATTTCGCCGCCTCCAACAACATTGTTGAATACGAAGCACTCATTCACGGGCTCCGGCTTGCCAAGGAACTCGGCATTCGCCGGATCCTGTGCTATGGTGATTCCGACTTGGAGGTCCAGCAGTCGTCAGGCGACTGGGACGCCAAGGATGCAAATATGGCGAGTTACTGTTTCCTCGTACAACAACTCAGTGGATACTTTGAAGGGTGCGAGTTTCTCCACGTGCCAAGGAATGACAATGAGCAAGCAGATGCCTTGGCACGAATCGGCTCCACCCGGCAAGCAATACCAACCGGCGTCGCCCTGCAACGCCTCCTCAAGCCGTCTGTCAAGCCATCGCCAGAGTCGGATTCCATCTTTGTGCCAGCTCCTCCTGAAGCAGTCGGATCCGACTTGAGGACCCCAGCACCCGGCATGAGGAATTTGGCGAGCGACCAGGGGATCGCGAAGACCGCACCGGCCTGGGACTTGAGCCCAGCCGGGGACTGCAGTGATCGGCCTGGGACTTCGTCGACTCAGCAAGCGGCAGCTGACTCCAACCCGCCGCCGCCCGGCCCAACCGCCCTCGTGCAAGTAGCAGTCTTAGCAATCGAAGAAATTGCAGCGCCTTCATGGGCCAAGCCCATCCTTAACTTCCTGGTGAACAGAGAGCTGCCGACTGATGAGATCTCGGCCCGACAAGTGCAACGCCGGGCAGCAGCATACACCATAGTCAACAGAGAGCTTGTAAGGCGCAGTGTCACTGGTGTCTACCAGCGCTGAGCAAGGCCAAGCAATCCTCAAAGACATTCATCAAGGCGAGTGTGGTTGCCACGCGGCTTCAAGAGCACTCGTGGCCAAATCTTTCCGCCACGGTTTTTTCTGGCCGACTGCTCTAGAAGACGCCAAAGATCTGGTCCAGAAATGCAAAGGGTGCCAGAAGTTCCGCTCACAGCCACATCAGCCGGCTTCCGCACTCAAGACTATCCCTAGTGCCTGGCCCTTTGCCGTTTGGGGCCTGGACATGGTGGGACCATTCAAGACGGTGCGCGGCGGCATGACTCATATGCTTGTCGCGGTGGACAAGTTCACCAAGTGGATAGAAGCAAAGCCAATTAAAAAATTGAATGATCCGACTGCTGTGACTTTCATCTCCGACATCACCATCTGGTACGGCATACTGCACAGCATCATCATAGACAACGGCATGAACTTCGCCAAAGGCGCCTTGGCCCGTTTCTGCGCGACGCATGGCATTCGACTGGACTTAGCGCCCGTTGCCCACCCGCAGTCAAACGGCCAAGTGGAGCAAGCAAACGGCATCATTTTGTCCGGCATCAAGCCCCGACTGGTCGAGCCTCTGGAGCGTTCGGCCGGCTGCTGGCTCGACGAGCTGCCAGCCGTCCTCTCGAGCTGCGCGACAACTCCAACAAGTCAACCGCTTCACGCCTTTCTTCCTCGTCTACGGTGCCGAGGCCGTCATCCCGACGTACATAGAATTCGACTCCCCTCGAGTCACCATGTACACCGAAGAGGAGGCAGAAGAAGCACGACAAGACGGTGTCGATCTGCTGGAAGAGGGCTGGCTGCTGGCACTCAGCCGGTCCACCATCTACCTGCAGAACCTGCGCTGATACTACAACCGAAAGGTCAAGCCAAGATCCTTCCAAGAGGGAGACCTTGTGCTCCGGCTGATCCGGCGAACAGCCGGCCAGCACAAGCTCTTGACACCTTGGGAAGGCCCCTTCATCATCAGCAAGGTGTTGGGCAATGAATCCTACTACCTCATCGACGATCAGAAGCCTCGAGCACGCAAAAGAGATAACTCCGGCAAGAAGACGGAGCGACCATGGAATGCAAACCTCCTTCGAAGGTTTTACAGTTGATGCAGTATGTACCACGCCAACTTTTGTATTAAGTACGAAGACTCCGGGTCCCCCGAGAAGATCTCGGGGACTGCCCTCTTTTATCTATGTGATAAGTATTACGCCTGTCATTTGTGTTATTTCACTTGTCCGTCTGGCACCGGGTTCGACCAGTCGACCCAGGGACTCGCTGCCTTGTACTATGTAATGCTTCCTGCAGCCGAACAAGTAATGTATTGGCACTCAAGTTTTCTCCTACCAGAGGCCGCAGCTCGCAGAGCGACTGTCTGGCCGGCATGAGTTAAGGCAGAAAGGGTGCCTGCATGAAAAATGGCTAAGGACCCAAAGCATGCACATAGTCCAAGCCGACTTCCCACTCCGCCGACCGGCTGCTGAGCAGCCGGCCAGCCGGCTTCTACTTAACTTGCTAGAAAACTCTAAACCGGCTAAGTACTTGCCTCCCCAAAGTGGCTAAGTACTTGACTCAGCCACAGTCCGCAGAGCGGCTGTTTGGCTGGCAAGACGGCAACCAAGGGAAGGCGGCAAAGGAAAAAAGCCAAAAGAGCAGAAAGCAAGGAAAGATAGAACTCGGCAAATATATTTACACACCAAAAGGCCCTTGGACGACATTCAACATAAGTCTGAAATACACCCCGCGGGTGGAATTGTGCGAGATTAACAATGTTTGTCAAGACTGATAGACAGGAAAAAACAAAGATAAACTGGCGGCCTAGGGAGCAGCAGACGGCTTCGGTGGAGCAGAGGAGCCGGTGGTGCTGGTTGGTGGAGCGGCCGGTTGGTCAGTCGCTGCTTGGTCACCTTTAGTAGCAGCCGGCTTGCTCGGGTGTGGCTCGTTGCTGGAGGCACGATCGAGCTGAGGCTGGTCGTCCGCTCCGACCTCTGGCGCCTCCTCTTCACCTTGCTCCTCCTCCTCGTCTTCTGCCTCGCCGCTGGAGTCGATCACCTCGGCCGAGTCCTCGCCGTCCTCTGGGTTCAGCCCGAACCATTCTGGTGGCGCCTCGGCGCCGTTCTCGGCCCGCTTAGGGATGCAGATGCTGGTGTTGGTATACTCGGCGATTGCCGCCGCGCGCTTGACAAGGTCATCCTCCACTGCCACCAGCTCCTCCTGGGCCTCCTGCCGAAACGTGGTCAACTGGGCTAGGTTTAGCCCAGGGTACCACGCCTTGACAAACTCCAAGGCCCGGCGCGCTCCAGCTCGGGCCGAGGACCCTTCCAGGCCTCAAGACGGCTGGCCGCCACCTTGACCGGTCGGCATCCGACCGAGGCGCGGTGCCGCATGTCCGGCCCGCAGGCGGCGATCGCGTGGCGCCGACACCAGCAAGACGGCGCGAAGATCCAAAGGAGCCGGCGAAGATGGGCCTCGATGCTCAGAAGCTGATCGCTAAGGGTCCGGGGGGCGTTGGCAGCAATCTGCGCACCTTCCGCTGATACGTCTCCAACGTATCTATAATTTTTGATTGCTCCATGCTACTTTATCTATTGTTTTGGACTATAATGGGCTTTATTTTCCACTTTTATATTACTTTTGGGACTAACCTATTAACCGGAGGCCCAACCCAGAATTGATGTTTTTTTTTGCCTATTTTAGTGTTTCGAAGAAACGGAATATCAAACGGAATGAAACCTTCGGGAACGTGATCTTCTCACCGAACGTGATCTAGGAGACTTGGACCCTACTCAAGAAGTGCAGGCGGTCACGAGGTGAGGCGCGCCCTCCCCACAGGCGCGCCCCTGCCTCGTGGGCCCCGACGCTCCACCGACGCACTCCTTCCTCCTATATATACCTCGCACCCCCAACAGATCGAGACGGAGCCAAAACCTAATTCCACCGTCGCAACTTCCTCAGATCCACGAGATCCCATCTTGGGGCCTGTTAGGAGCTCACGGAGGGGGCATCCACCATGGAGGGTTTCTACATCATCACCATAGCCCCTCCGATGAAGTGTGAGTAGTTTACTTCAGACCTTCGGGTCCATAGTTAGTAGCTAGATGGCTTCTTCTCTCTTTTTGGATCTCAATACAATGTTCTCCCCCTCTCTTATGGAGATCTATTCGATGTAATCTTATTTTTGCGGTGTGTTTGTTGAGACCGGTAAATTGTGGGTTTATGATCCAGCTTATCTATGGAAAATATTTGATTCTTCTCTGAATTCTTTTATGTATGATTAAGTTATCTTTGCAAGTCTCTTCGAATTATCCGTTTGGTTTGGCCAACTAGATTGGTAGTTCTTGCAATGGGAGAAGTGCTTAGCTTTGGGTTCAATCTTGCGGTGTCCTTACCTAGTGATGAAAGGGTTGCAAGGCACGTATTGTATTGTTGCCATCGAGGATAACAAGATGGGGTATTTATCATATTGCATGAATTTATTCCTCTACATCATGTCATCTTGCTTAAGCGTTACTCTGTTTTTAACTTAATACTCTAGATGCATCTTTGGATAGCGATCGATGAGTGGAGTAATAGTAGTAGATGCGAATCGTTTCGGTCTACTTGTCTCGGACGTGATGCCTATATACATGATCATTGCCCGGATAACCTCATAACTATGCTCAATTCATCAATTGCTCAACAATGAATTCGTTCACCCACCGTAGAATACTTATGCTCTTGAGAGAAGCCACTAGTGAAACCTATGGCCCCGGGTCTATTCTCATCATATCAATCTCCATCACTTTATTTACTTGCTTTGCTTTTACTTTTCACTTTGCATCTTTATACCAAAAATACCAAAAATATTATCTCTATCAGATCTCACTCTCGTAAGTGACCGTGAAGGGATTGATAACCCCTAATCGCGTTGGTTGCGAGTAGCTATCGTTTTGTGCAGGTACGAGGGACTTGCGCGTGGCCTCCTACTGGATTGATACCTTGGTTCTCCAAAACTGAGGGAAATACTTACGCTACTGTGTTGCATCATCCCCTCCTCTTCGGGGAAAACCAATGCAAGCTCGCTACGTAGCAAGAAGGATTTCTGGCGCCGTTGCCGGGGAGGTCTACGCAAAAGTCAACTTACCAAGTACCCATCACAATCCCTATCTCTCGCATTACATTATTTGCCATTTGCCTCTCGTTTTCCTCTCCCCCACTTCACCCTTGCCGTTTTATTCGCCCTCTCTTTCCCAATCTCCTCCTCTCTTTCCCTTTGCCTTTTTCCTCGTCCGTTTGTTTGCTCATGTGTTAGTTCACTTGCTTGTCGTTATGTCGAATTCCTTATCCGCTCCTATGTCTCCCGAGTTTGAAGTTCTTCACTTCAAGCAAAGGCAAGGAGAAAACTTAAAAGATGCTTGGTATAGGATGATGGAATCTTATCATAAGTGCACCCTAGAGGTGAACTTTAGAATTCTTCTTCACAATTTTTATGTTGGGTTAAACATGACACATAGACAACTCTTGGATTGCATTGCCAAGGGAAATTTCATTAATATTGATCCCAGTATTGCGCATGAGATTATAGAGGGAATAGTGGGAACACTACCCCAAAAGGGAGGATCTCATCCTACCCAGGAAGAAACCCAAGTGTTTGAGAAGATTTGCGAAGTAACAAAGATTTTACAAAAGTCTCTTGAGCCTCTTAAAAATATTAGCGGAAACCTTAACCGTATGAATATGTTTATTACTCTTTGCAATAAACGGTTGGATACTTTAGATCTAAAAATTTCTGAGTATGATGGGAAGAGGGAAGAACCCCCCGGATTTGAGCATGACTCCGCTAGAAAATTGAAAATTAAAGATGGCAATACTTAGATCTATCCTTGCTTTTATGCCTAGCTAGGGGCGTTAAACGATAGCGCTTGTTGGGAGGCAACCCAATTTTATTTTTAGTTTTTTTGTTTTTGCTTCTGTTTAGGAATAAATAATCCATCTAGCCTCTGTTTAGATGTGGTTTTATGTTTTAATTAGTGTTTGTGCCAAGTTGAACCTATTGGATCTTCTTGGATGATAGTTATTTGATCTTGCTGTAATTTCCAGAATCTTTGTGCTCAGTGCCCGAATTGTTAAAAATCACCAGAACGTGATAAAATACTGATTCCAATTGCTTCTGATCAATAAACAAATTTTCCAGGTCGTCTAATTTTGGTAGAATTTTTTGGGTTCCATAAGTTTGCGTTAGTTATAGATTACTACAGACTGTTCTGTTTTTGACAGATTCTGTTTTGCGTGTGTTGTTTGCTTATTTTGATGAATCTATGGCCAGTAAAATAATTTATGAACCATAGAGAAGTTGGAATACAGTAGGTTTAACACCAATATAAATAAAGAATGAGTTCATTACAGTACTTTAAAGTAGTCTTTTGTTTTCTTTCTCTAACGGAGCTCAAGAGATTTCTATTGAGTTTTGTGTTGTGAAGTTTTCAAGTTTTGGGTGAATTCTTTTGATGGATTATGGAACAAGGAGTGGCAAGAGCCTAAGCTTGGGGATGCCCATGGCACCCCCAATATAATCCAAGGACACCAAAAAGTCAAAGCTTGGGGATGCCCCGGAAGGCATCCCCTCTTTCGTCTACTTCCATTGGTAATTTACTTGGAGCTATATTTTTATTCACCAACATCACTGGTGGAAAAACAGGCTTCCGTCCAGCCCCATAAGTCGCGAAGCTGTAGGAACCGACTAATGGTACCTTTAATCATGATTACGAGGTGAACCGCGACCAAAGGCCTGGGCCTGGGCGCTCGGTGGCCAGTGGTGCGTGAGGGCTTTAGTCGCGGTTGGCGGGACAACCGCGACTAAAGGTTTTCGGCACCTTTTAGTCACGGTTTGCCGTGCCAACCGCAACTAAAGCCCTCCCTATATATACCCATCCAGCAGCCAACACTTAGCCATTTGGAGCCATTCTCTTCACAAGTGGGTGTAGGTTTGCTTTTGGTTCCTCTTATGCACATAAGGTGTTTGATGAAATGCCCCAAGAGCATGAAAGAAACATGACATGAAGTGTTGGAGCCACACTCTTCGATCGCGGTTAGCAACTTGATGAACCTTTGATGTGTCAATATGCATGTGTGTAGTTCATTGTTTAATTTATATTGTTTGTAGCTAGTTAGTTTAACAAATGCATGATGGTTAATTATATATTTTATATTATAATAATGCGAGATGAATCGGCAATGGATGTACGGTAACCGACTCTCCGTGAGTTCACTACAGGTTTGAAAGATTTCCTCGTAGTGGCTAATGCGAACAAGCGGGGGTTTTGTTATCTGTCCATGTGTTATCTGTAAGAATGAGAAGGGTTACTCTTCCTCAAGAGTTGTTCACATGCATCCGCTTGAAGGGTTTCATGCCAAGCTATAATTGTTGGACCAAGCATGGAGAAAGAGGGGTTATAATGGAAGAAGATGAAGAAGGGATGATTTCATCGATGAAAGCTATCTTGCTCATTTCGTGATACTTTCATGGAGGATCTTTGAAGGTGAAGGGAAGGTGAAGAAGAGGCACGTGATGATCCGTTGATGATCTTGGTCGGACCATTGCTTGATGCACGGAGACGCTGCGAAACCGAAAAGGAGAGGAGAATTTGGATCGCATGTTAGAGGATCACGAAAGGCGCTGTACCGGATGCGATGATGGTCTGCGAAAAAGCTGGGCTGCACTGCGGATTTGCTGAAATGGAAGGCGAGGCAGGTGTAGCTGACTCGGCATTTGAAAACTTGCTGAAAATGTTGAAGAATATGTTTCCAAAGGATAACGAGTTGCCCGCCATGACGTCTGAAGCAAAGAAGGTTGTCGCCCTCTAGGTTTAGAGGTTACGAAGATACATGCATGCATCAACGATCGCATCCTCTACCGCGTGAATCGAGAATTTGAATGAATGCCCGGTATGCACCGCATTGCGTTATAAGATCGAGGCGATGACCACGGTGACGATGTTGAGGGCCGAAACCCGGAAGAGGGTTCCGCCAAGGTGATGTGGTATGCTCCTATAATACCACGGTTGAAACGTCTGCTCAGGAACAAAGAGCATGCCAAGTTGTTGCGATGGCACAAAGAGGACCGTAAGTCGGACGGGAGTTGAGACACACCGCAGATGGAGCGCAATGGAGAAAGATCGACGGATGGTTCAAAGATTTTGCAGGTGACGCAAGGAACATAAGATTTGCTCTAAGTACGGATGGCATGAATCCTTTTGGCGAGCGAGCTCCAGCCATAGCACTGCCCGTGACTCTATGCATCTACAACCTTCCTCCTTGGTTGTGCATGAAGCGGAAGTTCATTATGATGCCGTGCTCATCCAAGGTCCGGCAACCCGCAACGACATCGATGTGTACCTAAGGCCATTAGTTGATGAACTTTTACAGCTGTGGGGTGGTGTCCGTGTGTGGGATGAGCACAAACAAGAGGAATTTGACCTCTGACGTTGCTTTTCGTAACCATCAACGATTGGCCTGCTCTTAGTAACCTTCGGACTGTCAAATAAGGGATACAATGCATGCACGCACCGCTTACATGAGACCGAAAGTGTACATTTGCCAAATTGTAAGAAGAACGTGTACCTTGGGCATCGTCGATTTCTTCCGAAAATTCATCGATGAAAGAAAGGCAAGCATTACAACGGCAAGGCAGATCACCGGCGAAGCTCGCGGAACGACCGGTGCCGAGGTATTTGATATGGTCAAGGATTTGAAAGTCATCTTTGGAAAGGGTCTGGCGGACAATCAGTTCGAAGGAGCCGACGGGCACGCAGCCATGTGGAAGAAGAAATCTATATTCGGGAGCTAGAATATTGGAAAGTCCTAGATGTCCGCTCTGCAATCGACGTGATGCACGCTACGAAGAATATTTGCGTGAACCTCCTAAGCTTCTTGGGCGTGTATGGGAAGACAAATGATACAAAGGAAGCACGGCAGGGACCAGCAACGTTTGAAAGACCACGATGACCGGCATCCGGAATGGTTTCAAGGTCGTGCCAGCTACGCTCGACCAAAGAAGAGAAGGTCATCTTTTTGAATGCAAGAGCAGTATGAAGGTTCCGTCTGGATTCTCGTCCAATATAAAGGGAATAATAAACATGGCGGAGAAAAGTTCCAAAACTCAAGTCTCACGACGCCCACGTGATTATGACGCAATTGCTTCCGATTGCTTTGAGGGCTCCTGCGGAAAATGTTCGAGTAGCCATTGTGAAGCTATGTGCATTCCTCAATGCAATTTCTCGAAGGTAATCAATCCAAGTTCTACCACGGTTCTGAGCGATGTGATCCAATGTCTTGTCGGTTTGAGTTGGTGTTCCGCCATCCTTCTTCAATATTATGACGCACCTCCTGGTTCACCTAGTCGAAGAGATTTTCGTTCTCGGTCCTGTATTTCTACACAATATGTTCCCCTCGAGAGGTTCATGGGAGTATTAAAGAAATATGTTAGAATAACCGTGCTAGGCGGAAGGAAGCATCGCCAAGGGCTATGGAAATGAGGAGGTAATTGAGTTTTGTGTTGACTTTGTTCCGACCTTAAGCCGATTGGTCTTCCTCGATCGCGCACGAGGGGAGACTAAGTGGAAAAACACGATCGGAAGGAAATCAACGATATGTATGGACGGCCATTCTCTGATGAAGCACACCACATTGTCTTGACCAATTCCAGCTTGGTGGCTCCGTACTTTGAGAAACACAAGAATATTTTACGTTCGACAACCCGGGAAGCCCGAATCTCGGATTAGGAAGGCCCACATGGAGACTTTCGGCAGTTGGTTGAGAAAACATTTAATGAATGACAATGATGTTGTAGATCAGCTGTACATGTTGTCCAAGACACCATCTTCGACTATAACGACTTTCCAAGTGTACGAGATAAATGGGAATACATTTTACACGATCGCCCAAGATAAAAAGAGCACCAACCAAAACAGTGGTGTCCGCTTTGATGCAACAACCGAGAATGGGCATCGGTCACATATTATGGTTACATAGAGGAGATATGGGAACTTGACTATGGACCCTCCTTTAAGGTCCCTTTGTTCCGGTGCAAATGGTTCAAGCTAACAGGAGGTGGGGTAAAGGTGGACCAGCAATACGGAATGACAATGGTGGATTTCAACAATCTTGGTTACCTTGACGAACCATTCGTCCTAGCGAAAGATGTCGCTCAGGTTTTCTATGTGAAGGACATGAGTAGCAAACCGAGGAAGCGGAAAGATAAGAAAACGATCAAGACATCATGCGATGATCCAAAGCGCCACATTGTTCTTTCGGGGAAAAGAAACATCGTGGGAGTGGAGGACAAGATGACATGTCGAAGATTATAATATGTTTGCTGAAATTCCGCCCTTCAAAGTGAACACCGACCCAAGCATTAAGTTAAATGATGAGGATGCTCCATGGATACGCACAATCGTAAGCAAGCAGGGACACAAGGGAAGAAATGATGTGTAATAATTTATTGTACCAAACTTTGTTGAATGGATCATGTGAATTATATTACCCGTGATGTGTTTGGTGTCCATTTTCAATGATTCGAGATACCACCGATGATACATGAAATTTGGAGTGATTTAGTCATACTCCTGCCTAGGCGATAATATGCATACTCGTAGTCTTCATAGCCGCCGTCGTCGTTGTCTTGGTAGTCGCCGCCTTCTAAGTTGCCGCCGCTAAATCGCCTTTGCCGTCATTCTTTGTCGTCATTGTCGTCGAAGGGCGGCGCTAAATGGCTCGAATCGAGGGTAGCGCAGCGGGGATATCGCCGCCGTGATGTAGTCCATGACGCTCTGCAGAGTCCGCCATACCACCATAGCCGACGGCCGCCTCGTGGAAGTTCCCAGAGGCGACCGTCCTCCTCATACCGGCGAGTGCCCTCTCACGCCGATTGATGAAGAAGGCGTCCCAAGTATGCTGGTTATCGGGATGCCGGGAGATTCATCCGCTGCTCCGGCGTGAGGTCGAGGTAGTAGTGGTTCGTGATGGCCGCCCGTGCCAGATACCACGAGGGACGGGAGGGACTGCACGCCGCCGCGCGCTTAGGCTCCAAAATGGGGGACGCCTAGCCCGTGGACAAGGGTAGTTCGAGCGCAAAGCTCCTCCACCTGCTGGTAGGTTAGAGTGGGTGCGGTGGAAGCCATGAGAGAGTGATGAGAGATTGTAGAGATGTGATAATGCTGGCAAGCGGACTACATATATGTAGTGAGAAATGGCGGGAAAATGGGAGCGGGAAGACAGGAGGCGGGAAGAAAGTGGCGGAAGAAAGAGGCGGGAAGACAGGGAAGAAATGGCGGAAAACCCTAAACTCAGGCGGCCTTTAGTCAGCGGTTGGGCAAAGCGACCAGCGACTAAAATAGCAACAATAAGTATTTTGTTGTAAGTAGAAACAAAATAAAATAAATAAAGCAACAAAGAAAACAAAAAAGTGTTTTCAAATTTGAAAACTAATGGCACTAACAGAAAGTTTATAATTTTTCTAAAACTAAAAGCAAAAAGAATTAAAAATAAAGCAAAAAACAACAAAAATAAATAATAATGCAGAAAACAAAACAAAAAACTGGAAAAAATAGTGTTACTTAAGTATTTTGTTGTAAGTAGAAACAAAATAAAATAAATAAAGCAACAAAGAAAACAAAAAAGTGTTTTCAAATTTGAAAACTAATGGCACTAACGAAATTACATTTATAATTTTCTAAAACTAAAAGCAAAAAGAATTAAAAATAAAGCAAAAACAACAAAAATAAATAATAATGCAGAAAACAAAACAAAAAACTGAAAAAAATAGTGCCGCCTCTTCGGACCCCCACGGCTGAATACGACTAGAAACCCTACATGGGCTGGATTCAGCCCGCAGAGGCCAAGTAGGCCCACAGCACATAGCTAGTGATGATTAGGCCGAAAGCTGCAGTTGAGAGGAGCTCGAGAGGGTGGGCGCAGCAGCTTATAAACCACTCTCGAGCTCTCTCAACTAGCGAGGTGGGACTAAACTTTTAGGCGCTGGGCAGCACAAGGCCTTTAGTCGCGGGTCGCTGCACCAGCCGCGACTAGGTGGGGTTTAGTCGCGGTTGGCGGACCAACCGCGACTAAAGGTGGGGCGCGAACGCAAAAACCCGCCAAAACCCCTTTAGTCGCGGTTGGGCGGGCGACCCGCGACTAAAGAGCACCTTTAGTCGCGGTCTCATCGCCAACCGCGACTAAAGGGGGGCTATAAATACAAGCCCTCGACGCCGCCCGCCGTTTCTCTTTGTTAAATCGTCTCTGCGCGCCCTCGCGCCGCCGCCGTCGCCCTCGCCCTCGCGCCGCCCGCCCTTCGCCCTCATCCAGGCAGCCTTGCCGCCCGGCCCGGCAGACTGCCGCCTCGCTTCGCCCTGTAACCCCCCTCCGCCTCTCTCCCGAGCAACCGCCGCCGCCGCCTCCGTTCGGTCCTCCGCCGCCTCGGTCCCTCGCGGACAGCGTCCGAGCAGCCGCCAGATGCAGCCATGGCGCTCCGCCGCCAACAAGCTTCCGCCGACGCTCTCCACAGGTCGTGTTCGCAACGGCACCCTCTTCGACCTGGCCAACGACAAGACGCCGCCGCACCCGCATCACCGTCCGCCTGCGTCTCCCCGACGATCATTGGCGCTGGCGCCACCGGCGAGAACATGTTGTTCCTCGTGCACCAGCGGACGTCGGCTGCTCCCTCTTGAACGCCCTCTCCGGCGCCACCACCGTCTCCCCGTCGTCGTCGCCGTCCTGATCGGACGCGATGTAGAATGAAAACCAAAATAAAGAAAGAGGGAAAATGAAAAACAATGAAATCCAAAAAGGAAACTAAAGGAAAAATGAAAATGAAAAATAAAAGCAAAGAAACAAACGCAAAAAAATAGAAAACTATGAATACCGACAAAGAAACAAAGAAAAACAAAAACTCGCTGAAAACTAAGAAGTAGACAAAAAACCAAAGGAAAAAAGAAGGAAAATTTGAAAAAAGGGAAAATGGATAAAAACCATGAAAGAAACAAAGAGAAACCAAAAGAAAAACGAAAAAAACAAGATATAGCAACAAAAAAAAGAATACCAAAAAACAAGAAAAAAAAAACCAAACAAATCACAAAAAAAACAAAAAACGAATAAATAAAAACAACTCCGGGCTTTCATCCTAAATTAAGCGCCTCATTTAGTTCCACGACCCCAACAGCTATGCAATGGCTAACAACACCCTCAACTACGGAGGCGACCTAGGATCAAATCCTCGCATGCCCTATTTTTTCTTCCTTTTCTCCCGCTTTAGTAATCACTCTTGGGTCGACCCATTCTGTATTGTCTTCATGTGAGTGATCCTTCCATCTCGCGTGAAGACGTGGTTGACAAATGTTTAATTGCTTGCAAAGTTTCTTCACAAAATGACATTCGTGAAGACGTGGTTGTCTGTTGTCCTCGCCTCCCTCTCCGTGTGTGTTGTCCTCGCCTCCCTCTCCGTGACGCCTGCTGCTGCCCCCCTGCCTCGCGCTCTACCGCGACACCCTCTCCCACCCTTCCTCGCCTCCTTTTGCCACCGCCCTTTCGCCACCGCCACCGCCACCGCCCTTCTTCACTTAATTAATTTGTTTTACTACATGTTTTCAGGATGACATAATGGCGACGATAGAGCTGACCCGATTATGGACAACTATGATCCGGACGGTGAAGCACATATGTTCGGCATCATAAACGGCGATATTCAATATGTGCCGACCGGAGAAGAAGAAGATGATATCTCTTCTTATCTGAACCTTGACGGTGAAGATGAAGGGCGCCGTCAAGAAGATGATGTCAAGAAACGCCGATAAACGCATTTATCTTCAAATGGAAGTAGCAACCACCTCCGCGCCGAGGTATATATATACATTGAGCCTCGGTGATACAAACTAACTGATTTGAATAAATATGTGTGTACTAACAGCGACTCTCTTTCTTATTTTAGCCCTCGGCGGATCGTCAAACAATCGAGTACGTCGTCAAAGCGTGGCGCAACCAAGACGATGAAACAAGGAGAAACATGCACCATCGAGGTTGTCGACAAGGCAACCGCAAGTCAGCCGGAGCCCCGCAAGAACGCCACCAAGTTTGTCGACAATGCGGAGCCATTGTTAGAGACAACGCCTCGATCACCGCCGAGAGTGGAATGAGCCAAAGAAGGCACGAATTGATGGTTTCACTTTTGTCGATAAGAGAACAAAAAAGATTGCTTCAAGAAGCTTATGGAACATTTCGTTCTACCTCCGAATACAACAAATTCGATGAGGAGGGTAACAAGATTGAGGAAAACAAGGAGAGGAGGAGGCTAGTCAAACAGTTCGCTCTTCATAAGATGGCCGACATTCCGGAAATTCAAGCAAAATCTAGCCCGTGACTTTGTCAAGCGAACAAGACTCGGATTTCAAAGGACAATATGAGAAACTGAAACATGATTGGCCAGAATTTGTGAAGCAAAAGAAATCGGAGCAGTTCATTGAAATATCGAAAAAAATAAGGAAAATGCGGCTAAGAAGGAGTACAATCATGTTATGGGGCCAGGAGGGTATCGCATTTTGGTGCCTAGGTTGGAGAAGATGGAGAACGAGATGAGGCGCGAGGAATCCGTCCAGTGCGGAGGATGGGACCCAAGGGCCAAAAGCTGGTGGTACGGGCATGGGGAACGCTGAACCCGGAGACAGGGAGTGTGTTTACGGGGCAAATTAATTAAACCCACCCAAGCCCTTATTGACGCAATGAAGGATGCTCAACAGGGAAGATCAAGTTCAACAGAGAGAACGACGCTACCGACAAAAGCCCTCGGGAATCCCGAACACGGAGGACGTGTCACGAGGCATGGGGCACATTCCGTGGAAAATAGGGTTCCCCAGATCGATGACCCGTCTGATTCTGAAGCCGTAAGAGAAAGATGGATCGGGAAGCGAGATGTTGTGGCGCGGTTGGCATCGAAATGGATGTGATGAAGAAAACCATGAGTGTACTAGTAGCGAAAGAGATGCAGCTCGGGTGCAGCATGAAGATCATCCAATGGATCTCGAAGCCAGCAGCGGAGAAGCAGCGTGGCTTCCACGGAGGCCCCATCGGCTGGTGCAGATGCACCGACGATCGAAATTACTGCACCGGAGCCTCTGGCGGTCGAAATTACTGCACCGAGGTCGAAATTACTGCACCGGAGCCTCCTCGCTACCCGTGGGCGATATAAAGGAGATGAAAGAATGTCATCTGTATTATCCTATCGGGAACATGTCCATGAAGGTAGCCATCGGCAGTGCTTTACCATGTTTACGGAGCACTCCACCACAACAACCCCATTCAAGATGGCTATGCTCGTGTCACGGTGGAGGACATAGTCCAAGGGTTTGAGGACACTGAGATTGACATTGCTACACCAAGGGGAGAAAAGACTTGGAGATGTCAAGCGCCATTTCATTCTATGGCAAAAGAAGTTTATCAAGTTTCCAGGCGAGGCGCCAAGGACAACAAGTCCACCCCCCTACGGTGGTGGTGGTGGCGGTGGCGGTGGTGGTGGTGGTGGTGGTGGTGGTGGTGGCGGTTCACCTACACCTCCGTCCACGTAGCCGACGCCGCCCCGATCCTAACGTCCGGCGGGTGATCATCCGCCGCCCCCCTCGTCCGGCGGTGATCGACGCCGCCCCAATCCACCTACGGCAAAGAGGCGAAGCAGTCCTGGATTATTAACCCGGACCCTTATGTACCTAAGACCACAAAGGTACGGAGCCATCATCAAGCCTCTCCCACAAGGCCTTGGGAACGTAGTGCCGAGGAAGTCGGCGCTGCCGCTGGCTGCTGATTTGGAGAAATGGAAGGCGGACTGCAAGAAGAAAAGAGAGCCCGAGCCCAAGCCAAGATTTTCGATAAGCAAAAGAAGTGGGCTAAGTCATTTTGAGCACACCGTCCCAAGCCAAAGAATCTGCCTAACGACTATGAACGTGAACTTGTGAGCAGGCACTCATGTTCAAGGAGAACAAAGAGCGGAGAAGGCCGAAGTAAAAAAGCGGAAACAAGTTGCCCAGCTCGGGAACAAAGTAAACAATCGATTGCCCGCTTATAGTGGAAGCCTTCTGTCCGGATGACCCCAGATCATACAAGCTGCGCAACACATGGATTGATATGAACGAAAAGCGAGAACAAGCGCCAACTTAGGTATTACTCTTCGTGAACTGTTAGGCCTTGATGAGGCGCCCGATGAAGGAGGTAGTAATTACATATGTCAAGAATGGGCCTCTCGTCGAGCTCAAAGCAGAAAAGGATCTACCCGACCAAATGAAAGGTCTGCTGAATTGGTACAAGGGTTACATAAAAATAAAACGCCAAAGAATATATTTATGCGGAAGTTAGACATGAGCATCACTTCAAACATTACTATGTACAAATTGCAATCGAGTGAATTGTTCCAGCTTTTCAATCTGCAGAGCTCGACAAATCTATCATCGGTTGCTACGCTACGTAAGTGATTTATTAATTTCTACCCCATCTCGCTCATATTGCCTGCACTATATATATGTCCTAACTATATTGTTGTGTCCGCTATTATACATGCAGAATGAAGATTAAGGAATGCAGTAAGGAACATCCATGATGTTGGGTTCATTGACCCACACATCGTTAATGGACATGTGTTGGGCGCCACCCCACCGACGTGGAGGCGGACTGTGGCAGTTTCTTACAAAGCAGGAACTCAAAAGTGATATTCTATTTCCTTACCATTTTGGGTGAGTGTTTCTGTCTTGAGCACATTCTCTTTTGTTTACTCCATGCATGGTATGTGGCGGCTAATCGATGAGTTATGCATGACGTCTTGTGCATGTATCGTGTCCGCAGGTTCCTTTGGATTCTGCTAGTAATTAAAGTTAACACCTCGTAATGTCTCGTCCACGACTCTCTCAATATGGATCCAAAGCTTTGGGCCGACATGAGAAGAATGCTGCGAAGTAATTATTTTCATTCATTTGCGCTCTATATCGATCGGCCTATTTCGCTCATTTCCTAATATCAAGTAACTAATAACTCTCTTGTTCATTTAATTTTCTTTGCCTCGTAGGGTTTGGAGACGGTTCAGATACAAAGGTCGGTGAATTCAAAAAGAGCTAGAATTCAAAATGTTAAAGCCTAAGAATGTGGGGATATTCAGCCACCGTTGACCAATCTATGTGGATACTATGTTCAGTGAGAGGATCCGAGATACACCTCTGAGCGGGTTCCGAGTGATACCAATGCTCGGAGGAATAACCTCCGATGATGCTTAGTCTAGAAGCTCGCTTCCGACCACTTCAAGAGGAACTAGCTGGATGGTTCAGCAGGAAGTCCTCCATCCTAAAGGAGAACACTATTACGAGGACGTAGAACTTTATATGGATTAAATCATGTATGGAAACTTGTTCAAAATTGTATATGGTCATCCGATGATATTGAATATATATTGTATATTCCTCTTGAATTCTTTTGGTTCTAATTTCAAATTTATTTGAAATTGTACATTCATATGCATGTATGTAGTACCGTAGAATATATGAAACTCCTTCAAAATTAAAATAAAGCACAAAAGAAATAAAACAATACAAATTAAACAGAAAACAGGTTTAGGGGGGCTAAAACCCTAAACCCTTTAGTCATGATTGGCGGAAGAACCGCGACTAAAGGTCCTCCGCCTGACGGTCGCTGGCGCCCACGTGACGGGCCGTTAGTCGCGGTTCTTAAGCAGCCGCGACTAAAGGTGGGGGCTTTAGTCGCTTATTTGGTGGCAGTTGCATAACCGCGACTAATGGCAGTTGCGAACCGCGACCAAAGGCCTTTTTTCCACCAGTGCATGATATGTGTTTTGCTTGGAGCGTCTTGTATTATTTGAGTCTTTGCTTGTTAATTACCACAATCATCCTTGCTGTACACACCTTTTGAGAGAGCCATATATGATTTGAAATTTGATAGAATAGTCTATGTGCTTCACTTATATCTTTTGAGCTTGATAGTTTTGCTCATAGTGCTTCACTTATATCTTTTTGAGCGTGATAATTTTTGCTGTAGTGCTTCACTTAGATCTTTTAGAGCACGGTGGTGGATTTGTTTTAAATAAACTTGATCTCTCATGCTTCACTTAGATTATTTTGAGAGTCATTAATAGTATGGTAATTTGCTTAATGTTAATATACTTGGTATTCAAGATATGTGAAACTTTCGTTTGAGTGCGTTGAATACTAAGATAAGTTTGATGCTTGATAATTGTTTTGAGATATGGAGGTGATAATATCAAAGTCGTGCTAGTTGAGTAGTTGTGAATTTGAGAAATGCTTGTGTTGAAGTTAGCAAATCCCGTAGCATGCACGTATGGTTAAAGTTATGTAACAAATGTGAAACATGAAGTGTACCTGGCTTGTGCATCCTTATGAGTGGCGGTCGGGGACGAGCGATGGTCTTTTCCTACCAATCTATCCCCCTAGGAGCATGCGCGTAATACTTGATTTTTGATGACTTCTAAATTTTTGCAATAAGTATATGAGTTCTTTTGACTAATGTTGAGTCCATGGATTATACGCACTTTTACCTTTCCGCCATTGCTAGCCTCTTGATGCACTGCATTGCCCTTTCTCACATTGAGAGTTGGCGCAAACTTCGCCGGTGCATCCAAACCCCGTGATATGATATGCTCTATCACACATAAACCTCCCTATATCTTCCTCAAAACAGCCACCATACCTACCTATTATGGCATTTCCATAACCATTCCGAGATATATTGCCATGCAACTTTCCACCGTTCCGTTAATCATTATTATGACATACATTACTTTTGTCATATTGCCATTGCATGATCATGTAGTTGACATCGTATTTGTGGCAAAGCCACCATGCATTATTTTCATACATGTCACTCTTGATTCATTGCACCATCCCTGCACATCACGGAGGCATTCATATAGAGTCATACCTTGTTCTAGTTTCGAGTTGTAATCCTTATGTTGTAATCAATAGAAGTGTGATGATCATCATTATTAGAGCATTGCCCAAAAAAAAAGGCCCAAAAAAAAAAGAGAAAGGCCAAAAAATAATAAAAAAGGAAAGGCCCAAAAAAATAAAAAAAATAAAAAGGGCAATGCTACTATCTCTTTTTCCACACTTGTGCTTCAAAGTAGCACCATGTTCTTCATGTAGTGAGTCTCATATATTGTGCTTCAAAGTAGCACCTTGTTCTTCATGTAGTGAGTCTCATATATTGTGCTTCAAAGTAGCACCATGTTTTTCAGATAGTGAGTCTCATAAGTTGTCTTTTCATACTAGTGGGAATTTTTCATTATAGAACTTGGCTTGTATATTCCTACGATGAGCTTCCTCAAATGCCCTAGGTCTTCATGAGCAAGCAAGTTGGATGCACACCCACTAGTTTTCTTTTGTTGAGCATTCATAGCTCTAGTGCATCCGTTGCATGGCAATCCCTACTCCTCATGTTGACATCAATTGATGGGCATCTCCATAGCCCGTTGATTATCCTCATCAATGTGAGACTTTCTCCTTTTTTGTCTTCTCCACACAATCCCCATCATCATATTCTATTCCACCCATAGTGCTATATCTATGGCTCACGCTCATGTATTGCGTGAAGGTTGAAAAAGTTTGAGATTATTTAAGTATGAAACAATTGCTTGGCTTGTCATCGGGGGTATAGAAGTTGGGAACATCTTTGTGTGACGAAAATGAAGCATAGCCTAACTATATGATTTTGTAGGGATGAACTTTCTTTGGCCATGTTATTTTGAGATGACATAATTATTTTGATTAGTATGCTTGAAGTATTATTATTTTTATGTCAATATGAACTTTTGTCTTGAATCTTTCGGATCTGAATATTCATACCATGATTAAGAAGATTTACATTGAAATTATGCCAAAGTATCACTCCGCATCAAAAATTCTCTTTTATCATTTACCTACCGAGGACGAGCAGAATTAAGCTTAGGGATGCCCGATACGCCTCCAACGTATCTATAATTTTTGATTGCTCAATGCTACTTTATCTATTGTTTTGGACTATAATGGGCTTTATTTTCCACTTTTATATTACTTTTGGGACTAACCTATTAACCGGAGGCCCCAACCCAGAATTGTTGTTTTTTGCCTATTTCAGTGTTTCGAAGAAACGGAATATCAAACGGAATGAAACCTTCGAACGTGATCTTCTCACCGAACGTGATCCGGAGACTTGGACCCTACTCCAAGAAGTGCGAGGCGGTCACGAGGTAGGGGCGCGCCCCCCGGGCGTGCCCCCCTCTCGTGGCCCCCGACGCCCACCGACGTACTCCTTCCTCCTATATATACCTACGCACTCCCCAACAGATCGTAGACGGAGCCAAAACCTAATTCCACCACCGCAACTTCCTCAGATCCTTGAGATCCCATCTTGGGGCCTGTTCCGAGTTCACGGAGGGGGCATCCACCACGGAGGGTTTCTACATCATCACCATAGCCCTCCGATGAAGTGTGAGTAGTTTACTTCAGACCTTCGGTCCATAGTTAGTAGCTAGATGGCTTCTTCTCTCTTTTGGATCTCAATACAATGTTCTCCCTCTCTCGTGGAGATCTATTCGATGTAATCTTCTTTTTGCCGTGTGTTTGTTGAGACCGATGAATTGTGGGTTTATGATACAGCTTATCTATGGAAAATATTTGATTCTTCTCTGAATTCTTTTATGTATGATTGTTATCTTTGCAAGTCTCTTCAATTATCCGCTTGGTTTGGCCAACTAGATTGGTAGTTCTTGCAATGGGAGAAGTGCTTAGCTTTGGGTTCAATCTTGCGTGTCCTTACCTAGTGATGTAAGGGGTTGCAAGGCACGTATTGTATTGTTGCCATCGAGGATAAGAAGATGGGGTATTTATCATATTGCATGAATTTATTCCTCTACATCATGTCATCTTGCTTAAGGCGTTACTCTTTTTTAACTTAATACTCTAGGTGCGTCTTTGGATAGCGGTCGATGAGTGGAGTAATAGTAGTAGATGCGTAATCGCTTGGTCTACTTGTCTCGGACGTGATGCCTATATACATGATCATTGCCTGGATAACCTCATAACTATGCTCAATTCTGCCAATTGCTCAACAGAATTGCTCACCCACCGTAGAATACTTATGCTCTTGAGAGAAGCCACTTGTGAAACCTATGGCCCCCGGGTCTATTCTCATCATATCAATCTCCATCACTTTATTTACTTGGTTTGCTTTTACTTTTCACTTTGCATGTTTATACCAAAATACCAAAAATATTATCTCTATCAGATCTCACTCGTAAGTGACCGTGAAGGATTGACAACCCCTAATCGCGTTGGTTGCGTAGTAGCTATCGCTTTGTGCAGTACGAGGACTTGCGCGATGGCCTCCTACTTGGATTGATACCTTGGTTCTCAAAAACTGAGGGAAATACTTACGCTACTGTGCTGCATCATCCCCTCCTCGTCGGGGAAAACCAACGCAAGCTCGAGACGTAGCATCCGCCCTCCGTCCTTCGCGATGAGCTTCGATGGCCCGATTGGCGGCATCAGAATGACCAGGGAAGAAGTCTGCCAAAACAGAAAGCAAAGAGCCAAAGTTAGAGACGAGAGGCCGGCTCGG
Source organism: Aegilops longissima (assembly GCA_021605205.1). Lineage (NCBI taxonomy): Eukaryota > Viridiplantae > Streptophyta > Magnoliopsida > Poales > Poaceae > Aegilops > Aegilops longissima. The sequence goes on along the minus strand of CM038682.1, from coordinate 486,288,391 downwards.
TCAGCAGCCGATAGCTCAAAGAAGGAAAAAGAGGGAAGCTCACCATTAACTATGTCTTCAATCTCGCCAAAGCCGGTAGTCAACATCGCCTCCTTGTCAGTCCAGGCGGAGCGTTCGGTTGCGAACTCAGCAAGGAGGTTGGTCACCTTGTCCTCCGCCTCCTTCTAGGCCTTCTTGAGAAGCTCCGCCTGTTCCGCCAGTTGCGTGACCAACAGGTCACGCTCTTCGACCAGCTTGTTGCATTCCGTTTCTTTGGCACGCAGCGCGGTGTTGGCTTCACTCGGCTGCTACTGAAGGGTGGCGTTGGCTTCTGCGAAAGTAGAAGAAGAAAGAAAGGACATCAAGATCAACAAAGAAGAACAGTCGCCTGGGAGATCCGGCCCGAATCTCGGGGACTACAGCCTGCGGGTGCGCCAGTGCGCCCCCGCAGAGAAAGAAGTCATCAATATCAACAAAAGAAGAACAGTCGCCGGGGAGATCCGGCCTGACTGCTCAGCAAGCCGTCGGCCAATCTCGGGACTACAACCATGAAGCGCCAAATACGCCTCAGAGAAAGAAACAAAGACTTACTCCGGCTTTTCGACAAGTCGGCGTTCCGTTGAGTTAGCTCCTGGACCTTGGAGTTGAAGACGGTCGCACGGAGGTTGTGATAATCCTGCAACGAAGATATCATATAACGTTAGTACTCGAAGCCTGCCAATTAAAGTTCCGAGCCGCCTGCTCAGCAGCCAGCCCGAAACTCGGGGACTACACCAAGTGGGTGCGCTGGCATGCCCCCCACGGAGAAGTATAAAGTCAAAAAAGCAAGAAGTATACCCGGACGGCTGCTCGCGACTCCAATGACGCATTGTTGCAATGCTTAAGAGCGTCGGCTTCGGCCTGAAGCTTGGCTTGGACGTCCAGGATCGCCGTGTTCATAGGGCTCGTCCCGCCTCCCCGCACGCACCCAGTGGGCGCGGCGCTGGTTGCCTCGGCGTCCGGGATTGAAGAGCTCGCGGCGGCGGTCTCCTGCAGGCGTGACGCCGAAGCCGACTTTGCGAGCCGGCGGCGCGTCGGGGTGCGGACCTCAGGAATTGGGTCCGTCGCCATCTCATCTTCTGCTGATGGAGCCGGTGGATCAGCCGGCTGCTTGTCTCGAGCCTCCTCAGAAGGTGGCGGCGGGGGCACGATTACGTTCGGCATGACGACATCGCCGCCATCCCTCTACATGATCGGCTGCTCATCGCCGACTCCCCCAGTCGGCACCACGAATTCTGGCGACGGCTGCGCGGAGTTCAGGGGGGTGACGAATATCACCGACTGGCGGTGCGCGGCCTCCTCGGCCTCCGCCAGCTTCTTCAGGGCGGCAACCTCCGCCTTCTCCGCTTCTGCCTTCTCCAAGCGGGCGGCCTCCTGCTCCTCGCGCGCCTCTCGTGCGTTTCACTCCGTCGCCTCTCGGAGGTTGGCGGGCAGATCGATTCGCCGGGTGGTGGCGGAGGTCTCCACCGACCCATCGATGGAGGCGGCAACCGACTTCTCAAGAGAGAGTGGGGCCCTAAGCCAAGAAAACAAAGCAAAGGAAACTCAGAAAGAATCAACGAGGAAAAAAGAAAAAGCGCGGGAGAAGATGCTTACGCCGACACCATGGGAGGCACCTTCGGCTGCTTCTGAAATTTGGCCGCCTTTGCGGCGGCTTCCTTCCGCCGGGTTGCGGCAGTCGGGTTCTTGGCCTTCTTCGGCACGCTGCCGAACAAGACGGGGCCTTGCTTGCGTTTCCGCGTGCCGCCTCGAGCAGTCGGCTCGGCGGAGGGGCCCGCGTCCGCCTTGCCCGCGCCTCGTGAAGGACGCGGGTCGTCTTCCTCATCGTCGTCGTCGGGCCAAGTCTCGATGCCGCCTTCCTCAGAGCCACCGGCTCCATAAACACCGCCTGTTGCGGTGTCCTCCAAGGCGGCTACCCCCAAGTCGGGGTCGTCCAGGTCGCTCACGGCCCGGTCCGGTGCGTAGTCACCACCCGGCCTCACGACAGCAGCCGTCGTCGGAGACATGTATATCTGCATCCCAAAGTCCGATTGCTCAAGATCACCAGTCGGAACAAAGATGAAGTATTAAAGAAAGGAGAGATCGAAAAGACTTACGGTGGGTGGCGGGTCCGCGCGGGAGTACGCCGGCTTGCCGAACTGCTAGGACTCCTCCAGCTTGAAGCAGGAGATCTCGTTCACCAAGTTGGCCACCTCGGCAGCCGGCATCTCCTTGGTGCTCAGCCAGCATGGGTCGCGATGCCCACTCATCCGACTAATCAGGTGAGGCCAGCCTTGGAGCGGGAGTACACGGAGGGCTCCACCCACGAAGGGTCCACGAAGAAGCAACCTTGTCTATCCCACCATGGTCGTCGCCCACGAAGGACTTGCCTCACTAGCGGTAGATCTTCACGAAGTAGGCGATCTCCTTGCCCTTACAAACTCCTTGGTTCAACTCCACAATCTTGTCGGAGGCTCCCAAGTGACACCTAGCCAATCTAGGAGACACCACTCTCCAAGAAGTAACAAATGGTGTGTTGATGAGAACTCCTTGCTGTTGTGCTTCAAATGATAGTCTCCCTAACACTCAACTCTCTCTCACAGGATTTGGATTTGGTGGAAAGAAGATTTGAGTGGAAAGCAACTTGGGGAAGGCTAGATATCAAGATTCATATGGTAGGAATGGAATATCTTAGCCTCAACACATGAGTAGGTGGTTCTCTCTAATCGCAAGTTGGAAGTGTAGGTTTGTTCTGATGGCTCTCTCCACGAATGAAGAGGAGGTGGAGGGGTATATATAGCCTCCTCACAAAATCTAACTGCTTACACACAATTTACCAAACTCGTGGGACCGAATCAACAAACTCGCTCGACCGATTCAATAAACCTAGTGACCGTTAGTGATTTCGGTGGGACCGACATGCAACTCGGTAGGACCGATATGGTTAGGGTTAGGGCATAACGTAATCTCGGTGAGACCGATTACACAAACTCGGTAAGACCGATTTTGGTAAATAGCTAACCAGAGAGTTGGTCAGGTAAACTCGGTGGGACCGATTCGCTCTTTTCGGTGAGACCGAAATGTTACGAAAAGGAAACAGAGAGTTTACATTGCAATCTCGGTGGAAGAAAAAAAGCAAACTCTCTCTCTCTCTCTCTCTCGAAGCCTATGATCTATACATTTTTCTCCCCCTTTGGCAACAAGTTACCAAAAAGTTCATAGAAAATGCATAGTACTATTTCGCTCTCAGGCTTGGTCTTCAGTTGGTGGCGTAGAGATGGCTCCTTTTGAGTTGGCATCTTAGCAGCCTTCTCCTTCTTTGCCTTCTCCTTCTTCTCCTGAGCTTGTACTGAAGATGGTTCATTCTCATTCATCACAACTTGACTGTCCTCAAAGTCTGGATAGAGAACAAAGTGTTCCTTATCCAACAGATATTTGCCTGTGCGCATCTTTGAGTTAATCAACTCCTGAATTTGTGGGGCATATCCACAACTTCTCTTTTGGTCTGCTGCTGTCCTCTTGATAGTCTCGACCATGAGGCTCATGACCTTGAATTTCTGTGGCACATCAAATATGTGTAGCAAATTAATTATGCCCTCTGATCATGTTGTGATCACCTGACTTGGGCAAAAGAGTGTGCCTTAGGATCCAGTTGATCGTTGGCAGCCCTGACAGAAGAAAATGGACATACCCAAACTTGAAAGTCTCAAGTGCTTTGTCTGGGATCTCCTTGTACATATGTGACATAGAATTGTGATCCATCTTTTTCTTGGCATAAACGCCCAAGTCATCTTCACTCTCCTTTGGGGCATTGATCGATTGGCCCATTCCTCAAGAGTTGATTGGTATCTCGTACCTTCGACATCCAAACTATCCCGCCATCCGGATAGAAGTGTGTCAGGAGTAGAATTGCATAATAAGCTCATCATTCCAGCTTTGTGAGCTTCGCCCAACAAAGTCTGCAACTCCACACGACTTGAAGCTGTCATACACTCCGTGATAGTGTTCTTCATTCTCCTTTATGTAGGTCCAATGACCCACCTCATATCACACACTATAGGCTTCTTGTCCAACAAGATTGTCTCATAGAAATCCTGTTGTTCCTTAGTGTGGAACCTGTACTCAACAACAATTCTTCTTCTGGTGGCATATGGATCTGACTCTCTCCGTAGCCTCAACCCTGAGTCTCTCTTGATCTTCATGTTCTCAGCCACAGGATGAGCATCATTGTGGTCTGGAATCTTAGGTTTCAGCTTCCTCGGGACTTGTCCTTCATCATCTTCCTCAAGAACAACTTGAGCACTTTGGGCCTTGTTCTTCTCAAAGCAGCAGATATGTTCCTGGTATTCCTCTTAGGTGCAGTCTTGGGCTTGGAGGCAGCTTTGGGTGCTTCTTTGGGCTTTGATGATGCAGCCCCTGACCTTATAGCATCACCCATAAGCTTTTGTGCCTTGGGTGCTGGTGCAGCAACCTCTTCTTCTTCTTCCTCTTCCATCATGGAAGGTTTCCCAACAACTCTGGCCATGGTCTTCTTGACCCTTTCCTTCCTTTTCTTCCCTTCTGCAGCAGCCTCTTTGGGTTGGGATTCCAAAGATGCTTGAGTGGAGGCTCTGGCTTTAGACATGGGTTGTCTACCTGCTGGCCTTTTGATCTTCAATCCTGGCTTAACTGCAGCTGAGCTATACTCCTTTTTGAGCACCTTTTCCTTTGAATGGCCTCATCCTCTACTGCCACATAATCCTCATCCTTAGATTATGAGGTTCTCTTCTTCCTTGTCCTGGTGGCAGCTTTGGGCAAATTGTTGGGACTGCTTCTGCTTCCCTCATCTGAAGTGCTAGAGGGACTAGTGCCCTCACTCATGTGAATCTGCTCTTCTTCCCTGTTCGACTATCACTTTGGTCCGACATGCTGCAAACACCGATCGCGACCACAGTGAATAGTTATAGATGAGATAGAGTGGATGAGCATCACAAAATGCAGAGATTTTTGCAAAAGAATGATTCAAAAACTTAGTTTTAGTTCTCCACAGAAAGCATTTCGGATCAACCGATTTGTAAACTCGGTGATACCAAAGCAACTTTTGGAACCTAAACTAGTGAACTCGGTCAGACCGAGTCACAGTTCGGTGGCACCGAGACTGCTAGGGTTTCACTGAGTTCTAAAATCGGTCACACCGATTAGCAATTCTCAGTCAGACCGAGAGTCACTTGTGCAATGGCGTTAGCCGAATCGGTGAGACCGAGTTTTTCAACTCGGTGGGTCCGAGATGGTTTCGGCGGAAACCTAACCCTAAATTTTAAATCGCATCTATTCTAAGGATTGTTTTGACTGGATAGAGGTGTTTCAATCGTGGCAAGAATCGTAATGAACACAATGTGCTAGGAATCGGACGGGGATAGCACTGTGATCGAGTCCATACCCTAGTTTGGCGAGGAACTCGCTACGGCGGCAACGGCGGAGATGAATTCCGTTGTCGGCAGCGGAGACCAGCGACAGGAGGCGGCTGGCGACGAAGTCGACGATCCGGAGACCTAGAAGGCAGAGCGAGCTATGCGCGGGTGAAGAGGTTTGGAGAAAGTTTTCCAAATTTTTGCCCGTGTGAATATATAGCCCGACCCAGTCGGTGTGACCGAGTGGAACGACTCGGTGGCACCGAGATGCATAGTTGTTGACAGTTACAGCAACTCGGTGAGACCGAAAAGTTCAAATCGGTTGCACCGAGATTGAAAACCTAGATCGACTTAGTGATCTCGGTATGACCGAAATGGAAGAATCGGTCGGATCAAACACACAAAGAAGTTTTGGAAGTTTAAGTCCATGACGAATCGGGACTCGAAAGTGCTCCTCACACGAGTGGTTCGAATCGACTTGATCAAATTTTGTGATGTAGCATGAATAGAGTTTGAGACGAGAAGAGCATAGATAGCTAGAGAAGGTTCTTAGGCATTCTTGTCCATCCACTTGGCCAAATAAAAAGAAAACCAATCAATCAAAACAACGAGTGGATGTCCTCGAATGAATAAAATATGCAACCAACACGCTCACACAATAAAATGGCAAATTAAATATGTGGCAAAGCATGCACAACCAATTCTAGCATCTATCAAACAATTGGCGATGACTAGGTCATCTATATATGAGTATATTGACTTAGGAGTCAAATGAGAACATTTGATCATAGGTCATACTCATCGTTTAAGCTCAAGTGGGGTTACCACTTTTACATAAAGCATTGATATGTTCACACCATTAGAGTTGCTTTGACTCAATTCTTAGAGTTAAGCTCCCCCTAGATGTGAGATCTCCCCTTAGAGGGATGAACTAACCTTGGATTTTGTCGATGATGACTTCATGTAGGTGTTGAAGATGTGGATGCTCAATGTTGATGAAGATCATTTGGAGCAATCCTTTTGGAGTGAGTTGCACTTTCAATACCTACAAGGGTTAGTCCCACAAGGAACAAACAAGTATATCCATAGACATAGAGTGATGTTCACATAAGATGATGTCCATGAAAGCATTAGGTTACCTTGTCCCTTGCCTTACCAACAAGAGGGTTTGTGACTCCTTGAACTAGTGCAAGATGTGGAAGTTGATTGCACTTGTCCTTGCCATAATGATATGAGTAAAGAACGTTGGCGGAGTCACCCTCAAGAATTCTCTTCTTCGGGATCCACATCATCTTGATGGGAATCCTTAGAGTTGTAGTTGTGCTTGGTGAAGTAGAACTTGACGTAGTCTTGGGAACCCACTTGACCAAGGCCTTAGGAGCTTCTTCAAATGCATCTATCTCCTCTTGAAGCTTGTCCTTGCCTTTGTTCTTGTGGTCTTATGGTGGAAGATCATCTTGAGCTTGTGTTCCCTTGAAGGAAGTAGGATCATACTTCTCTTGTTGAGGAACAAACTTCGTCTTGGGATATTGATCTTCTTCCCACTCAACTCCATTGGCATTGAACTTTCATTCAAAACCAACACCTTGATTCTTCGGGTGCCTTCCTTGCTTGCGTACAATTTCCTCAAATTGATTACTCTCGCCAAGGCTCTTGTATACACCTTTCTCTATAATTCCCTTCAATAAGCTATTTTCTTGCTCAAGTGTAACTTGGCTAAGAGAATCATTAGTGGAATCAAGAGAACTACTAGAAGCAACAATATTAGATTTAACATGATTATTGTTACTACTAGAGGAAGAATCTTTCTTGTTCTTGTTAATGCACTTGACTTGAGGCATGTAAGTAGATAAGAGTAAACGCTTGTCAATGTAAGAAGAACTTTTCTTACGGAGATCATCATTGATTGCCTTTAAGAACTCATGCTCTTGCTCAAGATTGAGCTTTTCAAAGCGTAACTTCTCATGAGCCCTTAAAAGTTCTCGATGATCTTCGAAGATAGTTTCATGAGCTAACTTAAGAGTGTTTAGTTCTTTAGTTAGAAGCTCAATCTTCTCCTTATCATTGTCATTCGTTTTATCTTGATTAGCATGATTGATTAACGTTTCATCATAGTATTCATCACTAGAGTTGTCAACAAGTAAATCATCATCACCTAACAAGTCATGTTCATCACTATTGAAATCAACATACTCGGGGTGTGTTACCTTAGGACCTTTGGCCACGAAGCATCTTCCAATTCCTTCGTTTGGTGAATCAAATATGTCGTAGGAGTTGGTTGACACAAGTGCTAGACCGGCAACACCTTCATCTTGAGTGTATTCGGAGTCGGAGTGATAGCTTCTCTCGGAGTGATTGTCGGAGTCGGAGCCGGATACCCATTCACCAACATGAGCTTGATGTCTTCGTTTCGTGTAGCTCCTTGATGACTTATCCTTCCTTTCCGAATCCTTGCTTCTCCGTGACGGTCTTCGTTCATAACGATCATCTCTAATCCTTCTCTCTCTTGGTGGTGATTCTTCTCTTCTACTTCTTCTTTTTGGAGAATCTTCTCTTCTTTTGTGGGGTGCTGCACACTCATTGGAATAGTGTCCGGGTCTCCCACAATTGTAGCAATTGCGCTCTCTACTAGAAGATCTTTTGTCATTTTAGGACCTTGACTTGGAGCTTCTCTCGTTACTTCTACTCTTGTAGAATTTGTTGAAGTTCTTCACCATTAAGCTCAATTCTTCATTGAAGGTTTGTTTATCACTTGATGATGTAGGGGCTTCACATGAGGCTTTGTAAGCACCACTTGACTTGTTGTGAAGTTCCTCCTTATCCTTGAGCGACATCTCATGAGCAACAATTCTTCCAATGACTTCTGTTGGCTTGAGATCTTTGTAACTGGGCATCATTTGGATCAATGTGCACACGGTATCATATTTTCCATCCAATGCTCTTAGGATCTTCTTGATGATGAATCTGTCGGTCATCTCTTCACTTCCTAAGCCGACAATCTCATTTGTGATAAGAGCAAGCCTAGAGTACATTTCAGCGACACCTTCACCATCCTTCATTTTGAACTTGTCAAGCTGACTTTGGAGCACATCCAACTTAGATTCCTTGACGGAGTCGGTACCTTCATGCATATCAATCATAGTATCCCAAATTTCCTTTGCATTCTCAAGACGGCTGATTTTGTTGAATTCCTCGGGGCACAACCGTTGAAGAGGATATCACAAGCTTGAGCGTTGTATTGCAGCATCTTCAACTCATCCGCACTAGCTTCACGGTTCGGTTCTCTCCCATCAAAGAATTCACCTTGCAAGCCAATACACACAATAGCCCAAACGACGGAGTTATGTCCAAGAATATGCATTTTCATCTTATGCTTCCAACTAGCAAAATTAGTGCCATCAAAGTAAGGACCTCTACGGTGATAGTTACCCTCGCTAGACGCCATACTCTCCTAGGTTGTGAAACCAAGGCTATGACCACCAAAAGCTATGGAAGTCAAAGAAAATGGAGACCAAAGCTCTGATACCACTTGTAGGACCTTGAAGTATGTCTAGAGGGGGGGTGATTAGACTACTTGACTAATTAAAAACCTAACCTTTTCCCAATTTTAGTCTTTGGTAGATTTTAACTATTTTAGCACAAGTCAAGCAATCCTCACACAATTCAAGCAAGCATGCAAAGAGTATATGAGCAGCGGAAAGTAAAGCATGCAACTTGCGAGAAAGTAAAGGGAAGGGTTTGGAGAATTCAAACGCAATTGGAGACACGAATGTTTTTGTCGTGGTTCCGATAGGTGGTGCTATCGTACATCCACGTTGATGGAGACTTCAACCCACGAAGGGTAACGGCTGTGCGAGTCCACAGAGGGCTCCACCCACAAAGGGTCCACGAAGAAGCAACCTTGTCTACCCCACCATGGTCGTCGCCCACGAAGGACTTGCCTCACTAGCGGTAGATCTTCACGAAGTAGGAGATCTCCTTGCCCTTACAAACTCCTTGGTTCAACTCCACAATCTTGTCGGAGGCTCCCAAGTGACACCTAGCCAATCTAGGAGACACCACTCTCCAAGAAGTAACAAATGGTGTGTTGATGATGAACTCCTTGCTCTTGTGCTTCAAATGATAGTCTCCCCAACACTCAACTCTCTCTCTCACGGGATTTGGATTTGGTGGAAAGAAGATTTGAGTGGAAAGCTACTTGGGGAAGGCTAGAGATCAAGATTCATATGGTAGGAATGGAATATCTTGGCCTCAACACATGAGTAGGTGGTTCTCTCTCGAGGCTCGCAAGTTGGAAGTGTAGGTTTGTTCTGATGGCTCTTCCACGAATGAAGAGGAGGTGGAGGGGTATATATAGCCTCCTCACAAAATCTAACCGTTACACACAATTTACCAAACTCGGTGGGACCGAATCAACAAACTCGGTCTGACTGATTCAGTAAACCTAGTGACCGTTAGTGATTTCGGTGGGACCGACATGCAACTCGGTAGGACCGATATGGTTAGGGTTAGGGCATAACGTAATCTCGGTGAGACCGATTACACAAACTCGGTAAGACCGATTTTGGTAAACAGCTAACCAGAGAGTTGGTCAGGTAAACTCGGTGGGACCGATTCGCTCTTTTCGGTGAGACCGAAATGTTACGAAAAGGAAACAGAGAGTTTACATTGCAATCTCGGTGGGACCGATCGCTCACTTCGATTAGACCGAAACGTTACAAAGGGAAACAGAGATATTACAATCCCATCTCGGTGAGACCGAGATCCCTATTGGTGAGACTGATTTGCCTAGGGTTTGTGGCAGTGGCTAAGACATCTGAACTCGGTGGCGCCGGATAGAAAGAATCGGTGGGGCCGAGTTCGACTTTGGGTTTAGGTCATATGTGGATGTGAGAAAGTAGTTGAGGGTTTTTTAAGCATATCACTAAGCATCATGGAGCAAGAAACTCATCAAGCAAAACCTCATCCCTCCTTGATAGTATTGGCTTTTCCTATAGACTCAATGTGATCTTGGATCACTAAAATGTAAAATGCAGAGTCTTAGGCTTTTGAGCTTGAGCCAATCCTTTTATCCTTGATATTTTGAGGGATCCACTTTCATCATCCATGCCATGCCATTCATTGAGCTTTCCTGAAATATTTGTCTTGGAATAGTATTAGCTCAATGAGCTATATGTTGTTATGAATTACCAAAACCACCTAGGGATAGTTGCACTTTCAGCGTTCTTTGAGGACGGCCGGCGCACCACGATGAAGGCACCACACTGGGCAGCCACCTCCCGGACGGAGGTGCCCATCTTGCTGTAGAAGAATGCTCCCCACAACTCGATCGTGGGGAGGATGCCGAGATAGCCTTCGCACATCATGACGAAGGCGTCCAGGAGCATCACCGTGTTAGGCGTGAGGTGATGAGGCTGGAGGTGATAGAACTCGAGGAACGAGCAGAGGAAGCTGCTCGCCGGCAGGCCGAAGCCGCGGATGAAGTGCAAGCGGAAGACGACCCGCTCGCCCTCCCCCGGCGCCGGCGAGATCTCCCCCTCCAGCGGCACGCGCGCCTTCACGTAGCCCGCGCCGGGGAGGCGCCGCGTGTCGCGGAGGAAAGCGATGTGGTCTTCATGGACATTCGACCCGTCCCAGTCCCCTCCATGCTCGCGCACCATGGAGACCTCGTCGAAAAGAGCGGCGCGGTGGGAGAGCTGAGTTTGGGGCGGGACCAAGAGGGCTCTGAGTCGAGCAGCGGTGGAGCTTGGGGGCGTGCAACGAGAGGAAGAAGGAGGAGGGAAATGGGGTGGAGAGGCGCGTGTGCTTTGCCGCACCTTCTCCTCCCCCTACTTATAGCCTGCGGGCTACGAAGCCGAGGGGGCGGGCGTGGGATCATGGGATTAACTGTGCCCACGACCCCACGCTCCCGCCTTTACCGCGCGAGTTACTGTGCGCAGTAACTCCGCGGCGACACCCAACGCCCGCCTCGGACGCAGCGGATCCGCTCGCGTGCCGAGGCCCGGTGGTGGCGGGCCCCGCCTGCAGTCACGTCCCATCACGCGTGTGGCTGGCAGGCTGGCCTGGCTGGCTGGCGCCACGTGGCACGCCCCCAACGGGCGGTGGGCCTAGAGGCTTAGCTAGCACGCCACCTCACTCGCGCCGCTGCATTCGGAATTCCAGATAAGCCCGACTAGACGTGGCCGACTCCCTTAGGCGGCTTGCCAGGAGTCGGACGAAGCTTCCACCCATAGCACCCGGAGGAGGAAACTGTTGAGGCTTCTCGGCCCCTCAGCCGCGGCACCTCACCAGCTTCGGGGACTACTGTCGGAGTAATGGACCACGGGTAGCCTAACCCGAGCCCCAGAACCTTTCAAGGCATCGGGGCCGGCTGCGCCCCTCAAGACGTCAAGATGGAGCGCTGCCTTCTGATAGCCGCCTGGCCAGACGGCCGACTGCCGGAAGGCGGCCACGCTTAAGAAGACGGCTCCAAGACAGGCCGACTCCTGGCAGGCAGCCTCCAGAGAGGCCGGCTCCTAGTAGTCGGCCCACAGCGCCCTCAGAGTCTGCACCCCCCTTAAGAAGACGAGACAGGGTAAGGCTACAGTGTAGCCCATCAACCCCGTATCCGGGGCCGGGTGAGGCCACAGTGCTCCGTACAGGCGGAGATCTCCGCCCGGCGCGGCACTGTTGCCACTCCGCCCCTGATGTCACTCCTGTCAGGCGAAGCCCTGCTCCCACGACCGTCTGTCGATACGGCCCGAAGAGGACGGGCCCTACCGATCAGCGAGAGCCCGGAAGATGGCTAGAGCCTCACCAATCGGACCCGAGGAAGGCCGGCCCCCAGTAGTCGGCCTGCCCCTTCCTCGGGGCCCACACGCCATTAACCAGATAAGACGCGGAGTGGCTACAGTGATCTCCCACTAGGCGGCGGGACTGTAGCCACGCTCCCCTGACCAAGCAAGCGTCATTAGCGTTACAGCTACAGTAATCAGTAGCCGGCAAGACCCGCGAGCGGCGGAGGCGGCCTGTCGGCTCCGTACCAGACCAATCGGCGGGGCCCACCAGGCAGCGGGCCCCAGCAGCCGGCGGAGAAGCCGGTGACCAGAGAGACTGTCGGCCGGGACCTACACACGGCCGGATTACCATTGTACCCCTGGGGGTAGGCCTATATGAACCCCCTAGGGCACCCATGCAAAGGGTTCGAACCTGTTAGAATTAGACCAGCACCTAGGGGAAGAGGAGAGCAAACCTTGCCTTCTTCTACCTCTAGCAAACAGCTCAAGGAGCACCATTGTACTCACTAGTGCCTTAGTGATCATGCGGAGGCCCCGCAGAGCAGGACTAGGGGTGTTATCTCCTAGGAGAGCCCCGAACCTGGGTAAAGTGCGCCGGCGTTCGTGTCTACGCCTTATCCCGCTTCCAGGCACCGGCGACGTTCTACTCGCTCCCACCATGATAAGCCATCCATTGGCACATGTCGCACCCAACCCCCGACAGGATGCACTAGAGCTATAAATGTATGAAAGCTCAACAAAAGAAACTAAGTGGGTGTGCATCCAACTTGCTTGCTCATGAAGACCCAGGGCATTTGAGGAAGCCCATTGTTGGAATATGCAAGCCAAGTTCTATAATGAAAAATTCCCACTAGTATATTAAAGTGACAAAATAAGAGACTCTCTATCATAAAAATCATGGTGCTACTTTGAAGCACAAGTGTGCAAAAGGATAGTAACACTGTCCCCTTTTTTTCTTTTTTTGGGCCTTTCCTTTTTTTATTTGGCCTTTCTCTTTTTTTATTGGGATAATGCTCTAATATTGATGATCATCACACTTCTATTTATTTACAACTCAATGATTACAACTCGATACTTAGAACAAAATATGACTCTACATAGATGCCTCCGGCGGTGTACCAGGATGGGCAATGAATCAAGAGTGACATGTATGATGAATTATGCATGGTGGCTTTGCCACAAATACGATGTCAACTACATGATCATGCAAGGCAATATGACAATGATGAAGCGTGTCATAATAAATGAAACGGTGGAAAGTTGCATGGCAATATATCTCGGAATGGCTATGGGAATGCCATAATAGGCATGTATGGTGGCTGTTTTGAGGAACATATAAGGAGGTTTATGTGTGATAGAGTGTATCATATCACGGGGTTTGGATGCACTGGGAAGTTTGCACTGACTCTCAAGGTGAGAAAGGGCAATGCACGGTACCGAAGAGGCTAGCAATGATGGAAAGGTGAGAGTGCGTATAATCCATGGACTCAACATTAGTCATAAAGAACTCACATACTTATTGCAAAAATCTACAAGTCATCAAAAACAAGGCACTACACGCATGCTCCTAGGGGGATAGATTGGTATGGAAGGACCATCGTTCGTCCCCGACCGCCACTCATAAGGATGACAATCAAAGAACACCCCATGTTCCAAATTTGTCACACAACATTTACCATACGTGCATGCTATAGGACTTGAAACTTCAACACAAGTATTTCTCAAATTCACAATTACTCAACTAGGACAACTCTAATATTACCATCTTCATATCTCAAAACGACCATCTAGTATCAAACTTCTCATAGTATTCAATGCACTTTTTATGAAAGTTTCTATTATACCAATCTTGGATGTGTATCATATTAGGACTAATTTTATAGCCAAAGCAAATTACCATGTTGTTCTAAAGGACTCTCAAAATAATATAAGTTAAGCATGAGAGATCAATAATTTATATAAAATAAAAACCACCACCGTGCTCTAAAAGATATAAGTGAGGCACTAGAGCAAAACTATCTAGCTCAAAAGATATAAGTGAAGCACATAGAGTATTCTAATAAATTCCGATTCAGGTGTGTCTCTCCAAAAGGTGTGTTTGTGGTAAACTAAAAATCAAAGACTCAAATCATACAAGACGCTCCAAGCAAAACACATATCATGTGGTGAATAAAAATATAGCATCAAGTAAAGTTACCGATGGACGAAGACGAAAGAGGGGATGCCTTCCGGGGCATCCCCAAGCTTAGGATTTTGGTTTTCCTTGAATTTTACCTTGGGTGCCTTGGGTATCCCCAAGCTTAGGCTCTTGCCACTCCTTATTCCATAATCCATCAAATCTTTACCCAAAACTTGAAAACTTCACAACACAAAACTCAACAGAAAACCTCATGAGCTCCGTTAGCGAAATAAATCAAACCACCACTTTAAGGTACTGTAATGAACTCATTATTTATTTATATTGGTGTTAAACCTACTGTATTACAACTTATCTATGGTTTATACCCCCCGATACTAGCCATAGATTCATCAAAATAAGCAAACAACACACGAAAAACAGAATCTGTCAAAAATAGAACAGTCTGTAGTAATCTGTATCAAACGCAAACTTTCTGTTACTAAACAATTCTACCAAAATAGGACGACATAAGTAATTTGTTTACTGATCTACTGCAATTGGAATCAGTATTTTATCACGTTCTGGAGATTTTTAACAATTGTTTTCGTGAGCAGAAAGTTTCTGACTTTTTCAGCAAGATCAAATAACTATCATCCAAGAAGATCCTATAGGTTTTACTTGGCACAAACACTAATTAAAACATAAAAACACATCTAACCAGAGGCTAGATCAATTATTTATTACTAAACAGAAACAAAAAGCAAGAAACAAAAATAAAATTGGGTTGACTCCCAACAAGCGCTATCATTTAACGCTCCTAGCTAGGCATAAAGGCAAGATTAGATCTAGGTGTTATCATCTTTGGTGTTGGGAAAGAAAAGAGAAAATTTCTTATCTATATAATTTATCTTTCTATTTTGAGAAAGCACATGGCTGTTAATGGTGGAAGAAAGATTAAGCACGCTACGAAAATTTGCATCTAAGTTGGCCTTCATCTCTTTGATAATTTCATTTTGGTAAAAGCATATAAGAAAGGTGGGTTCAACCCTCTCACTCATGGGGTGCCCAAATATAGTTTTCATCTTTTCATAGGTATCTATGGGATCCCCTTCAAGAAAACCTTCTTCAAAAATAGAATCTAAAACTTGCTTGAACGAAGAGGGCAAGCCAACATAAAAGCTTTTAAAGTATATCTCAATTTGATATTGGGGCACATAGCTAGCTCGGATCCTTAATAGCCTATCCCAAGCATCTTTCAAAGACTCATCAAGTAAATAACGAAATATTCCGGGATCATCTTCATCAAAATTATTCAAACTATCATTGATAACCCGGGTAGGTCTTTCCATAGCATCATTATTTATGAGCTTAGAGAGGACAGAGGGACTATCCAAAGTATTAAAACCTTAGAGAGAACCCTAAGCCCTTTTTGATTCGGCCATGGCGCAAGAAAAACAACGGGAAAGAGGCGAATAAAATGGCAAAGGTGAAGTGGGGGAGAGGAGAATGAGAGGCAAATGGCAAATAATGTAATGCGAGAAATAAGAGTTAGTGATGGGTACTTGGTATGTCTTGACTTGGCATAGATCTCCCCGGCAACGGCGCGAGAAATGGCTAGTTGCTGGGAGATCAAATCTTGACTTGACTTGGCGTAAGCCTCCCCGGCAATGGCTTCATAAATCTGTAGCGACCTGACCCAAAATCGGTCAAATCTACGTATCTGCATTCATCCCAAGATCATGCTTTGGTACTCACAAGACATCGATGAAATAATCAAAGTTCAATCACACCTGAATTTATTACACGGTTCTCATATAGAGTCTTTATTACAATAGAATAAATTCGCCAAAGGCCAACTCATGAGAAATAAACTACTAATGCTGCGAAGCGAGATTTAAAATAGCGAGTCCATCCGACTCCAAAGGGCAATCGCCAAGCGCGAGCGTAGCCTCACTCCCGATCGAATAAATCTACGCAACATAAGACGTTGCAGCCATGTAGGTCAGCTTTTGAATAAGCTGGCAAGTCATGAAGAGAATAACAATAATAATTACTTACACTATATGCAAGTTGGCGGTGGAGCTCTAAGTTTCATCATTTTTGCGAAAAGCCAATTTTATCCTACTACAATGGACTTGCTTGCAAATTACTACAAATTGTTGGTAGTTATTGAGATGGTTCCGCCAACCAATATCTCATTCCCAAATTATTAAGTCATAAACCCTCAAATTAATTTATTAGTTTTAGTGTTGAGATTTCGAATACTTCCAAGTTCCAGAGCTCAAATTGTCCGTGAATCGGGACACGGCTAATCGATTAGATCTTTAACTCGCAGAGGTTTATGACTTTACCCGCAAGAATCATTCCTCCTTTTAAGTCTTCGCACTTCATGGTGTTTGAAGACGGACGAATGAAACAGGGTCTTCCAAAGAGTTCTTCCTGCTACTGCCGTACCCATCCAATCCTACCGTTCTTCTACATCTCGTAGTACCGTCCAGCCAGCGTCACAACTAGGGTTGACCCAGCCAGAGCCCATAATGGCTTGCGGCTGCACAGTAAGCTTCCGTCAATGGGGCATCCATCCGCCTCTTCGTGGCTGGGTGAAGCTTTCCGCAAGATGTCATGGCACTTCTCCATGCATCCCGCCAACCACTGGGTTCTCCAGGTGCCCGTCAACCGCCCTCCACCCAAGAGTGAATTTCAAGTCCATCTTGATCATTGTAGTTCATGGGGTTGTCATCATCATTGACTCTCACATCTTACTTATGAATTTCACTCAACCAAACCCGCTCTCGAGCATAGCAAAATAAACTACTTCGTCCCGGGTCATGGTAACAAGGGAATTGGTTCATCCTACCACATGATACTACTCAAGATTGTAACTTCAAATTTCAACTATGCATGCATGGTGGGTGGTATAATTTCTAATGCACAAAATCATAGGTATTGAAAATAACATGATCAAGACTTGCCTTGCTGATGATCCTCGTAAGCTAAAGACTCAGAGTAGCAAGCTTCAGACTCAGGAAACTCTACCGAAACAAACAATAATCACAATAAGCATATAGCATAGGATCACATAATACAATAGCATAGTAACATAACACACCAAACAAACAAATCAAAACCCAAAGGAAAACTCAAAGAAAACCAACTCAAGTTTTTCCTACTTCAAGCAAAAAATAGTTTTATATAACAAAATTTTCTCAACATAACCTAAGCATGAGTTTTTGTTAACTTAATGTAAAAGATTTCATTAAGTAACTAGGAGCAAAAAGAATCAATTTAAAAGCTAATATAAAACTCCTATTAGGCCTAATTCAATTTCTATTAAGAAAAATAAAATAATAGTTTTATTTATTATAAATAAAAGTTCATCCTATAAAGTGACAGAAACTATCCTAGAATAATCAATCACATGTGAAAAATAAATTTATTTACTAATTAAAATAATAGGAAAACAGAGCTAGTTAATTAATTAGGATTAACAAGATTCTGCTTAAAACTATTTATTTATTAATCCCAAAATACCCAAATTAATTCCTACGGTTAGACAATGTCAAAATAAAGTTGGGACAAAAGAATCATATAAAAATAATTTTCCTAGCTCATTTTATGACAGATTTACTATTCTGACTAAATCTAAAATAAAGCAATATAAAATAATTTTAACATAGCTAATAATATTTTCTACAGAAACTATAGAAAATTTGCAAACCAACAAAAAAATCACCTAAAAATATTAAGTAGAATAAAAGATATGAATTTTTCAAATCAGAACTATTCTGTATTAAAACAGAAAACGAAAATAAAGAAAAAAAAAGCGGCTAAATGGGCCTAACTAACGACCACCAGTAATATAACTAAAATGGGCCTAGGGTTAAACGAATCGGGCGGTACTAAAAATAAAACCCTAACTAAAATTTAAACCGGAACTAAACCGGCCGAACCGTGTTTTTATTAAAAGAACTTACCCCTTCGGGGGTGTTCTAATCCTAGCCGTGGATGTGAGATCGGACGGCGGGGGTGGAGTCCGGTGGCTTACCGGAGCTCGACGGCGGCGGCGGCGGCGGCGGCGAGTGTGTTGGCCTCTCCGGTCGTCGGGGAGGTCGGCGGAGTGGTCCGGCGGGTGCGGGGCGACGAGGGGGGGGGTTCTGGTGGAGTCGACGAGGCTCGGGGAGGGCTAGGGCGACGGCGGTGAGGTGAATGGCGGCGGCGGGGTTCGGCAAGTCCGGCGAGCGCGTGTGAGAGAGAGGAGAGGTTCCGGCGAGGGGCGAGGGGGATGGGGTGCGGGGAGGGGTTTATATAGGGGGGCGCCTCGGCTTGGGCAGGGGGTGAATCGGGAGGGGGATCGGATCCCGGATCCGTCGGGATCCGGCGAGCGGCGGCGGCGCGAGGTGGCGTGGGCGGGGGGTTGAAGGAGGGTGGTGGCCCACCTGGCAGAGAGAGAGAGGGAGGCGCGGCGCGGTCGGGCGACCGATCCGGCGATTCTGGTGCGGGAGGTGGTGGCCGGCCGTCGGTTGGCTCATTGGGCCGCCTCGGTGGCGCTGGTGGGCCGTGGCGGGGGTTGCCTCGGCTGGCTGGGCAATGCTTTGGCTGGCCTGAGGGTTTTCCTTTTTAAATTTTTTACTTTTTAATAAAAACAAAACAGAGATAACTTATAAAATATAAATATTTTATATAGGACATATATATACCAAAATGATCGGGAATATTCCTATCATTTGAACATTTTTCCAAAGGCAAAATCCAAACTTTATAAAAAATCATTTTTTCCAATATTCAAATAAAACTCAAGTTTGAATTCAAAACTTTTGGCATTGTTTTCCTCTGATATTTTTGGAGTGTCATGTTTGCTCCTCTCATACTTTTGCTCAAGTATTTATCGGGCATAGTTTTGAAATGATTCCCACTTGCCAAAGTTTGAATTCAAATTCCAAAACTCAAATTCTTCTGAAACTTCAAATGGCACTCAATTTCAAACAGAATGCATAGATGCTTAGCTATAATTGTAAAACATTCCAAATAGGAAATTTGGGATGTTACAAACCTACCATTTTAAGATGAATCTCACCCTCGAGATTCGGGTTGGCTAGCAAATAGGTGCGGGTGGTCTCAAGAAGGTATTCTTGCGCTCCCTGTGTGGCTTCCTCTTCGAGTGATGACTCCACAAAGACCTTGCAAAACTTGATGACCTTGTCGGGGTGACTCGCCGCAGCCTCGAGAATTCGGACGGGTTTCTCCTTATAAGTCAGATCACCGCTGTCAGTATGGCCTCTAGGGGCACCGTGTCTCTCAACGGAATATCGCCATGTCGGCATGACACTTCTTCACCGAGAAACATGGAAGACATCATGAACTCCGGACAATCCTTCCGCAATTCCAACTTGTAAGCAACTTCTCCACGACGCTCGAGGATTTTGTAGGGCCAATGAATCGGGTGCTAACTTTCCTTTGACACCAAACCTCTTGATTCCACGGCGGGGACACACGAAGATATGCTCGGTCTCCCGCTTCGTAAGTTACTTCCTTGCGCCATCGTCGGCATAACTCTTCCGTCTCGATCGAGCTATCTTGAGTCTATCTCGAATCAGCTTGACTTTCTCTTGGAATCCTCGATAAGGTCGGAACCAAAAGTGATCGATCTCCAACACCATCCCACAGCAATGGTGTTCTGCACCTCCTTCCGTATAGAGCTTCGAAAGGGGCCATCTTCAAACTGGACTGATAACTATTGTTGTATGAAAACTCTGCGTATGGCAAATTATCATCCCAGCTAGACCCATAGTATAGTACACAAGCTCTCAACATGTCCTCCGTAATCTGGTTGACTCTCTCGGTCCGTCCATCTGCGTGGATGAAAAGCTGATCAACTCCAGCCTCGCACTCCAAAGTTTCATGCAACCGATTCCAAAACTTTGAGGTAAATTGTGTTCCTCTATCCGACACGATACTCCTCGAACTCCATGCGACATACGATCCTGGTCATGTATATCTTGGCCAACTTAGCACTGGTATAGGTAGTCTTCACGGAATGAAGTGAGCTACCTTGGTCAAATGATCAACCACTACCCAGATGGAATCATAACCTGAACGGGTCCCGGTAATCCTGTGATAAAATCCATTCCAAGTTTTTCCCATTTCCAATCGGGAATCGGCAAAGGTTGAAGTAACCCTGCTGGCTTCGATGTTCGCCTTTACTCGCTGACAAACATCACATACTTCTACGCATCGCAATATCCTTCTTCATACCGCCCACCGTAAACTTTCCTTCAAATCCGTGTACATCTTGGTGTTACCCGGTGAATCGAGTACGGTGAATCGTGAGCCTCCTGAAGGATTAGCTTCCTGAGTTCGGGATCGTTGGGCACATAAATACGATCCTCGAACCATATAGCTCCGTGTTCATCCTTACGAAATCCTTTAGCTTTTCCTTCATTCATCTTCTGCTTTATCTCATCAATTTCCTTGTCCGACTTCGGGCTTCACGAATCCTTTCGCCAAAGTGGACTGAACTTCCAGAGTTGCAATATATCCTCTCGAACTATCTCCATCGGAGATCTCGAGGTCATCGACTAACTCCTGGGGTAATCCTCCTGCTGTAAGAGTATTCACATAACTCTTACGGCTCAAAGCATCTGCTACAACATTAGCTTTACCTGGGTGGTAATGCAATCTCATCTCATAGTCCTTGATTAACTCTAGCCATCTCCTCTGCTCGAGGTTCAACTCTTCTGCGTGAAAATATACTTCAAGCTCTTGTGATCTGTGTAAACATCACAACGGTTTCCGATGAGGAAATGTCTCTGTGTCTTGAGTGCATGCACTACGGCTGCTAACTCCAAATCATGTGTGGCATAATTCATCTCGTGAGGTCGAGCTGTCCGGAGGCATAAGCTACAACTTTTCCTTCCTGCATTAGTACTCCTCCGAGTCCTTGACGAGAAGCGCCACAATAAACTGGTATTCCTTGTGTATGTCCGCAAAATCAGCATCGGGCTGAACCAACCGCTTCTTCAATTCCTGAAAACGGCTTCACATTCCTCGTCCAAACATACTCGGCTTCCTTCTTCAACAGCTCACCATGGGTTTGGCAATCTTTGAGAAGTTCTCAATAAACCTCCGATAATATCATGCGAGTCCGAGAAAATCGGATCTCCTTGATCGAGGTGGGCGATCGCCAATCGGTGTCCGATTCAACCTTGGCGGGATCAACTGCTATTCCTTCTCCTGAAATAACATGTCCGAGGAATCCGACTTCCTTCAGCCAAAATTCACATTTGCTGAACTTGGCATACAACCGATGTTCTCAAGTTTCTCCGAACTAGACGCAAATGTTCCTTATGCTTTTCCTCGCTCTTGGAGAAAATCAATATATCATCGATGAACACCACGACAAACTTGTCCAGATATTCCATAAACACCTTGTTCATCAAGTTCATGAAGTATGCAGGAGCATTAGTCAATCCAAATGACATGACGGTATACTCATATAAACCATACCTGGTAGTGAATGCTGTTTTGGGTATATCCTTTTCACGGATCTTCAATCGATGATACCGATCAAGATCGATCTTGGAGAATACCTTGGCTCCAACTAGCTGATCAAACAGATCATTAATCATCGGTAGAGGGTACTTGTTCTTGATGGTTACTTCGTTCAACGCACGATAATCCACAACCATCCTCAAGATTCCATCCTTCTTCTCTACCAAAAGAACTGGGGCTCCCCAAGGTGATGAGCTTGGCGAATATATCCTTTCTCCAATAACTCATTAATTTGATCCTTGATCTCTTTCAACTCATTCGGGGCATCCGATAAGGTCTCTTGGATATTGGGGCTGTGCCGGCAATAACTCGATCAGAAATTCAATGTCCCTGTCCGGTGGCATTCTGGTAATTCCTCCGAAACACATCGGAAAATCTTGCACCATCGACACTTCCTCCGAACAACTCCGTGAGGGAATTCACCGATTCTTCATCCGCTACGCCCGGATACATACTTGATCCTTTTCGCCCGGGTGGTGAGCGAGAATAGACTTCTGGGCACGATCTGTGTTTCCTTCATACTTCGTCAACCAATCCATGCCTAGGATTACATCCAAGGTCCGGGTTTCCAACACTATGAGGTCTGCGGGAATTTATGATTCCCGATGTTGAGGGTTGCATGACAGCCTAAGCTCGCCATCATTTCTCCTCCTGCGAACCGACGCGAAGGGGGTTTCTAAGGGTTTTAGTGGGCAACCCGCACTTTCCCACAACTACCCTTGATATGAATGAATGCGCTGCACCGTAATCAAAGAGTACCAAAACTGAACGTGAATTCAATAAAACTTACCAACCACGATGTTCCGGCTGATCATAGACGCCCTCCACGCCAATGTGGTTCACCCGAGCACGAGGGAAAGGGTTGGGCTTCTTAGCTGAGCCCCCATTGCCGTTTCCAATCCTCTGCTTGGCCTCCGGGCAGTCGGTGGCATAGTGCCCTGTCTTCTGGCACTTGAAGCAGGTGATGTGACTCAGATCCTTCGGAGTCGGGGCAGAACGATGCTGGTTCCCATTACCGTTTCCATTGCCATTTCCATTGCCTGACCTGTTGTCCCGGCTGCGGTTGTTCCCATTGCCTCCATGGTTATGTCCTCCATGGTTGTGATGGATATGCCCTCGTGAGTATGGGGCATAACGGGGCTTCACGAGCTCCCGAGTTGTGCTTCCCCGGCTGTACTTCCGCTATGCTTTCAATCTGCTGCTGCTTGCCTTCAAGTACGATGGCCTTGTCTACCACCTGCCGGTAGTTGGCTAAAGTAGCCACCATAAGCTGCATACCCAGCTCGTCATTGAGTCCTCGAGAAACTTCTCCCGCTTATGCATCCGTGGCCACATCATCGGGGCATAGCGGGCTAGCTTGCTGAATTCATCCATGTCTTGTGCCACAAGACGGTTCCCCTGGCGTAAGTTGCGGAACTCACGCTTCTTCGCACTCATGGCTCCAAATGAAACATGAGCGGTGCGGAAGGCCTCGCTGAACTGATCCCATGTGATGGTGCCGACGGATAAGTGACGGTGTAGTTCTCCCACCAAGAAGCTGCAGGTCCATCAAGTTGATGTGCGGCAAAGCGCACCTTCTCTGCATCAGTGCATCCAACAGTGATTAGCTCTCTTCCGACCTTGCGGAGCCAATCATCGGCCACAATCGGCTCAAGGTCTGCTAGAGAACACCGGCGGATTCAGCCTCAGGAATCGAGTCAAGTTGTCAACAGGGGGTGGTGGTGGCGGTGGTGGATTGTTGTTGTTGTTGTTCTGATTCTGGATGAGCATCTGCATGATGGCGTTCTGCTGCTTTGAAGCAGCCGGGTGAGCTCCGCGGAAGTTGAGACCGGGTCACGCCTCGGAGGCATCTGGTGTTTTGGAGTGGATGAGAAAATTAGAATAGAACAATGGTATAATGAGAAATAACACTACCCATATGAATGCACAAACATAATCACACCAATCATTTATTCATTCCACTCAAACATGGTTCAATCTCGATTACAAAAGCTCATGACTAATCGAAAATAACGACCTAA
Source organism: Aegilops longissima (assembly GCA_021605205.1). Classification (NCBI taxonomy): domain Eukaryota; kingdom Viridiplantae; phylum Streptophyta; class Magnoliopsida; order Poales; family Poaceae; genus Aegilops; species Aegilops longissima. The sequence goes on along the minus strand of CM038682.1, from coordinate 486,264,540 downwards.
CTGATCGACGAAAAAGTAAAATAACATGGTGGTCGACTAAAAGTCTTCATCAATAATCCTTGCGTCCTTTGGTGCGATGTCCTCCGGTGTGGTGTCCTCTGTTGTGGCGCCTCCTCTTGCGGCTTCCTCCAGTGGAACTCCCTTCATAATCCTGATCATTGCTCACGAGGGTCCATCATCTCCACTCGGAAAAGGTCCTCTCCCAAGTCCATCTTTTCCTCAATTGCGCAAGCTTCATCTTCGGTCGTCGACTCTCTCCATGAAGTCCGCGATTTCTTCCTCATGGCCAAGGAAGTCTGCGTGTGCCTTCTCCTCCGCCCGATTCATGGAACAACAGCCTCCTGTGTACCTTCGAGCTACGGCGAGTCTAAATCTCCGCTTCTGAGGAGACACTCCAAGTCCTGGACATAAGAGAGAATGGAGTCGTCCTCTCACGGTGCGGATGATATCTCCATTCCTTGCTCGCGAGAAACCATGGCGAGGTCTCGAGGATCGAGCTCGCCTCAGATTCCTCTCGAGATGTCCAAGTGCACGATAGATCGCCATGTCCTTCCGATGATCCAGCTTGAAGTCGGTGAACTCAAAGTCAATAGGCTCCGTATGTCCTCCGAAGGTTCTCCTGGAATATGCACTTCAATCTCAGAAGCGGTGTCCGTCGGAAGTGCATTGGTTGGCTTCCCGGTGATCGAGGGCGAGCAATCTTCAGCTTCTTCACCATCTGGACCAACTTCCTTCCAAGGGCATCGCCTCGTCGGTGGCAAAACTCCGTAGCAAACTGGGTGAACTCGACGCCATCTAGAATGTTGAAAATCGGAGAGGAGTTAGAAATGAACAGGAGAATTACGGAATGATAAGGATATAAAGTAAATAGTCTCTTCCTATGGCTTTCCGATCCTAGGGGTTATGATCCTACGGTCAGCGTGTGCTCGATACCATCTCTCAGAGCGACCTGACCCAAAATCGGTCAAATCTACGTATGCTGTACCATCCCAAGATCATGCTGGTACTCACTGTACATCGATGAAATAATCAAAGTTCAATCACACCTGAATTTATTACACGGTTCTCATATAGAGTCTTTATTACAATAGAATAAATTCGGCCAAAGGCCAACTCATGAGAAATAAACTACTAATGTTGCGGAAGCGTAGACGAAAAATAGCGAGTCCATCCGACTCCAAAGGGCAATCGCCAAGCGCGGAGCGTAGCCTCACTCCTGATCGGAATAAATCTCTGCAATATAAGACGTTGCAGCCATGTAGGTCAGCTTTTTGAATAAGCTGGCAAGTCATGAAGAGAATAACAATAATAATTACTAACACTATATGCAAGTTGGCGGTGGAGCTCTAAGTTTCATCATTTTTGCGAAAAGCCAATTTTATCCTACTACAGTGGACTTGCTTGCAAATTACTACAAATTGTTGGTAGTTATTGAGATGGTTCCGCCAACCAATATATCATTCCCAAATTATTAAGTCATAAACCCCTCAAATTAATTTATTAGTTTTAGTGTTGAGATTTCCGAATACTTCCAAGTTCCAGAGCTCACATTGTCCGTAACCGGGGACACGGCTAATCGATTAGATCTTTAACTCTGCAGAGGTTTGCACACTTTACCCGCAAGAATCATTCCCTCCTTTTAAGTCTTCGCACTTCATGGTGTTTGAAGACGGACTAATGAAACAGGTCTTCCAAAGAGTTCTTCAGCTACTGCCGTACCCATCCAATCCTACCGTTCTTCTACATCTCGTAGTACCGCCCACCAGCGTCACAACTAGGGTTGACCCAGCCAGAGCCCATAATGGCTTGCGGCTGCACAGTAAGCTTCCGTCAATGGGGCATCCATCCGCCTCTTCGTGGCTGGGTGAAGCTTTCCGCAAGATGTCATGGCACTTCTCCATGCATCCCGCCAACCACCGGTTCTCCAGGTGCCCGTCAACCGTCCTCCACCCAAGAGTGAATTTCAAGTCCATCTTGATCATTGTAGTTCATGGGGTTGTCATCATCATTGACTCTCACATCTTACTTATGAATTTCACTCAACCAAACCCGCTTCACGAGCATAGCAAAATAAACTACTTCGTCCGGGGTCATCGTAACAAGGGAATTGGTTCATCCTACCACATGATACTACTCAAGATTGTAACTTCAAATTTCAACTCTGCATGCATGGTGGGGTGGTATAATTTCTAATGCACAAAATCATAGGTATTGAAAATAACATGATCAAGACTTGCCTTGTTGATGATCCTCGTAAGCTAAAGACTCAGAGTAGCAAGCTTCACTCCGAAACTCTCTTGAAACAAACAATAATCACAATAAGCATATAGCATAGGATCACATAATACAATAGCATAGTAACATAACACACCAAACAAACAAATCAAAACCCAAAGGGAAAACTCAAAGAAAAACCAACTCAAGTTTTTCCTACTTCAAGCAAAAAATAGTTTTATATAACAAAAATTTCTCAACATAACCTAAGCATGAGTTTTGTTAACTTAACAGAAAATATTTCATTAAGTAACTAGGAGCAAAAAGAATCAATTTAAAAGCTAATATAAAACTCCTATTAGGCCTAATTCAATTTCTATTAAGAAAACTAAAATAATAGTTTTATTTATTATAAATAAAAGTTCATCCTATAAAGTGACAGACACTATCCTAGAATAATCAATCACATGTGAAAAATAAATTTATTTACTAATTAAAATAATAGGAAAACAGAGCTAGTTAATTAATTAGGATTAACAAGATTCTGCTTAAAACTATTTATTTATTAATCCCAAAATACCCAAATTAATTCCTACGGTTAGACAATGTCAAAATAAAGTTGGGACAAAAGAATCATATAAAAATAATTTTCCTAGCTCATTTTATGACAGATTTACTATTCTGACTAAATCTAAAATAAAGCAATATAAAATAATTTTAACATAGCTAACAATATTTTCTACAGAAACTATAGAAAATTTGCAAACCAAGAAAAAAATCACCTAAAAATATTAAGTAGAATAAAAGATATGAATTTTTCAAATCAGGAACTATTCTGTTAAAACAGAAAACGAAAATAAAGAAAAAAAATGGCTAAATGGGCCTAACTAACGCACTGCGCGTAATATAACTAAAATGGGCCTAGGGTTAAACGAATCGGGCCGGTACTAAAAATAAAACCCTAACTAAAATTTAAACTGAACTAAACCGCCGAACCGGTTTTTATTAAAGAACTTACCCTTGAGGTGTTCTAATCCTAGCCGTGGATGTGAGATCGGACGGCGGGGTGGAGTCCGTGGCTTACCGGAGCTCGACGGCGGCGGCGGCGGCGGTGGCGAGTGTGTTGGCCTCTCGGTCGTCGGGAGGTCGGCGGAGTGGTCCGTGGTCTTGAGCGACGAGGGGGGGGGTTCTGGAGTCGACGAGGCTCGGGGAGGCTAGGGCGACGGCGGTGAGGTGAATGGCGGCGGGGGTTCGGCAAGTCCGGCGAAGTGTGAGAGAGGGAGAGGTTCCATGAGGGGCGAGGGGGAATGGGGTGCGGGGAGGGTTTATATAGGCGCCTCGGCTTGGGCGGGTGAATCGAGAGGATCGGATCCGGATCCGTCGGGATCCGGCGAGCGGCGGCGCGCGAGTGGCGGGCGGGGTTGAAGGAGGATGGGGCCCTTTGGCGAGAGAGAGAGGGCGGCGCGGCGCGGTCGGGCGACCGGTCCAAGCGATTCGGGCGCGGGAGGTGGCAGGCCGTCGGCTGGCTCATTGGGCCGCCTCGGTGGCGCTGGCCGGGCCGGCGCGGTGGGTTGCCTCGGCTGGCTGGGCCGATGCTTTGGTATTTGGCGCTGAGGTTTTTCTTTTTTTAAATTTACTTTTTTAATAAAAACAAAACAGAGATAACTTATAAAATATAAATATTTTATATAGGACATATATATACCAAAATGATCAGGGGAATATTCCCTATCATTTGAACATTTTTCCAAAGGCAAAATCCAAACTTTATAAAAAATCATTTTTTCCAATATTCAAATAAAACTCAAGTTTGAATTCAAAACTTTTGGCATTGTTTTCCTCTGATATTTTTGGAGTGTCATGTTTGCTCCCCTCATACTTTTGCTCAAGTATTTATCAGGCATAGTTTTAGAAATGATTCCCACTTGCCAAAGTTTGAATTCAAATTCCAAAACTCAAATTCTTCTAAAACTTCAAATGGCACTCAATTTCAAACAGAATGCATAGATGCTTAGCTATAATTGTAAAACATTCCAAATAGGAAATTTGGGATGTTACAAAATCCTTCTTGCTACCTCTTGAGCACAGCGTTGGTTTTCCCTTGAAGAGGAAAGGGTGATGCAACAAAGTAGCGTAAGTATTTCCCTCAGTTTTTGAGAACCAAAGTATCAATCCAATAGGAGGATACACGCAAGTCGCATCGTACCTAGACAAACAAGTAAGAACCTTGCAACCAACGCGATAAAGGGGTTGTCAATCCCTTCATGGCCACTTGCAAAAGTGAGATCTGATAGAGATAATAAGATAAATATTTTTGGTATTTTTATGATATAGATTGAAAGTAAAGATTGCAAGTAAAATAGATTGGAAACTTATATGATGGAAAATAGACCCCGGGGCCATAGGTTTCACTAGTGGCTTCTCTCAAGATAGCATCTACGGTGGGTGAACAAATTACTGTCGAGCAATTGATAGAAAAGCGCATGGTTATGAGAATATCTAGGCATGATCATGTATATAGGCATCACGTCCGTGACAAGTAGACCGAAACGATTCTGCATCTACTACTATTACTCCACACATCGACCACTATCCAGCATGCATCTAGAGTATTAAGTTCATAAGAACAGAGTAACACATTAGGCAAGATGACATGATGTAGAGGGATAGATTCATGCAATATGATAAAAAACCCCATCTTGTTATCCTCGATGGCAACAGTACAATACGTGCCTTGCTGCCCCTGCTGTCACTAGGAAAGGACACCGCAAGATTGAACCCAAAGGTAAGCACTTCTCCCATTGCAAGAAAGATCAATCTAGTAGGCCAAACCAAATTGATAATTCGAAGAGACTTGCAAATATAATTAAATCATGCATAAAAGAATTCAGAGGAGATTCAAATATTGTTCATAGAAAATCTTGATCATAAACCCACAATTCATCGGATCTCGACAAACACACCGCAAAAAGAATTACATCGAATAGATCTCCAAGAGAATCAAGGATAACTTTGTATTGAGATCCAAAGAGAGAGAAGAAGCCATCTAGCTAATAACTATGGACCCGAAGGTTTGAGATAAACTACTCACACATCATCGGAGAGGCTATGGTGTTGATGTAGAAGCCCTCCATGATCGATCCCCCCTCCGGCGAAGCGCCGAAAAAGGCCCCAAGATGGGATCTCACGGGTACAGAAGGTTGCAGCGGTGGAAATAGGGTTTCGTGGTGCTCTCGGATGTTTTCGGGGTATATGAGTATATATAGTCAAAAGAAGTCGGGCAGGGGAGCCTCGAGGGGCCCACGAGGGTGGGGGGCGCGCCTCCCTGCCTCGTGGCTTCCTCGTTGCTTGCTTTACGTCCACTCCAAGTCTCCTGGATTGCGTTTGTTCCAAAAATCACTTTGCCAAAGATTTCATTCCGTTTGGATTCCGTTTGATATTCCTTTTCTGCGAAACACTGAAATAGCCATAAAAAATAGCAATTTGCACTGGGCCTTTGGTTAGTAGGTTAGTCCCAAATATAATATAGAAGTGTATGATAAATCTCATTAAACAACCAAAACAGATAATATAATAGCATGGAACAATAACAAATTATAGATACGTTGGAGACGTATCATATCTCTGGGCCCTCTCGGTAATGCACATCATGATAAGCCTTGCAAATCAATATGACTACTTAGTTAGTTGCGGGATGATGCATTACGGAACGAGTAAAGAGACTTGCCGGTAACGATATTGAACTAGGTATGAAGATACCGACGATCGAATCTCGGGCAAGTAACATACCATGACAAAGGGAATTACGTATGTTGTCATTCCAGTTTGACTGATAAAGATCTTCATAGAATATGTAGGAACCAATATGAGCATCCAGGTTCCACTGTTGGTTATTGACCGGAGAGGTGTCTCGGTCATGTCTACATAGTTCTCGAACCCGTAGGGTCCGCACGCTTAACGTTCGATGACTATTTGTATTATATGAGTTATGTGATTTGGTGACCGGATGTTGTTCGGAGTTCCAGATGAGATCGCAAACATGACGAGGAGTCTCGAAATGGTCGAGAGGTAAAGATTGATATATTGGATCATAGTATTCGGACACCAAAAGTGTTCCGAATTGTATCGGGTACATATCGGAGTACCGGGGGGGTTACCGGAACCCCCCGGGGGAAGATATGGGCCATATGGGCCATAGGGGGAGGCACACCAGCCCACATAAGGGGTGGTGCGCCTCCCACAGGGAAGGAGGCCGAATTGGACTAGGGAAGGGGGCGGCGCCCCCCTTTCCTTCTCCCCCTCTCTCTCTTTCTGTTGGGGAACGTAGTAATTTCAAAAAAAATTCTACGCACACACAGGATCATGGTGATGCATAGCAACGAGAGGGGAGAGTGTAGTCCACGTACCCTCGTAGACCGAAAGCGGAAGCGTTAGCACAACGCGGTTGATGTAGTCATACATCTTCACGATCCGATCGATCCAAGTACTGAATGTACGGCACCTCTGAGTTCAGCACACGTTCACCTCGATGAAGTCCCGCGAACTCCGATCCAGCAGAGCTTCACGGGAGAGTTCCGTCAGCACGACGGCGTGGTGACGGTGATGATGTTGCTACCGACACAGGGCTTCTCCTAAGCACCGCTACGATATGACCAAGGTGGAATATGGTGGAGGGGGGCACCGCACACGGCTGGAATAGATCAACTGATCAACTTGTGTGTCTAGAGGTGCCCCTTGCCCCCGTATATAAAGGAGCAAGGGGAGGGGGTGGCCGGCCAGGAGGAGGGCGCGCCAGGGAGGAGTCCTACTCCCACTGGGAGAAGGACTCCCTCTTTTCCTAGTTGGAGTAGGAGGAGGAAGGAAGGGAAGGAGAGAGGGGGAAGGAAAGGGGGCGCCGCCCCCCTCCTTGTCCAATTCGGACTAGAGGTGAAGGGGGTGCACGGCCAGCCCTAGCCGCCCCTCCTCTTCTCCACTAAGGCCCAATAGGCCCATTACTTTCCTGGGGGGGTTCTGGTAACCCCCGGTACTCCGATAAAATCCCGATTTCACCCGGAACACTTCCGACATCCAAATGTAGGCTTCCAATATATCAATCTTTATGTCTCGACCATTTCGAAACTCCTCGTCATGTCCGTGATCATATCCAGGACTCTGAACTACCTTTGGTACATCAAAACACAAAACTCATAATACCGATCGTCATCTAACTTTAAGCGTGCGGACCCTACGGGTTCGAGAACTATGTAGACATGACCGAGACACGTCTCCGGTCAATAACCAATAGCGTAACCTGGATGCTCATATTGGCTCCCACATATTCTACGAAGATCTTTATCGGTCAAACCGCATAACAACATACGTTGTTCCCTTTGTCATCGGTATGTTACTTGCCCGAGATTCGATCGTCGTTATCTCAATACCTAGTTCAATCTCGTTACCGGCAAGTCTCTTTACTCGTTCCTAATACATCATCCCGCAACTAACTCATTAGTCACATTGCTTGCAAGGCTTATAGTGATGTGCATTACCGAGAGGTCCCAGAGATACCTCTCCGACAATTGGAGTGACAAATCCTAATCTCGAAATACACCAACCCAACAAGTACCTTTGGAGACACCTGTAGAGCACCTTTATAATCACCCAATTACGTTGTGACGTTTGGTACCACACAAAGTGTTCCTCCGGTAAACGGGAGTTGCATAAGCTAACAGAATGGGTCAAGTCAATCACATCATTCTGCTAATGACGTGATCCCGTTAATCAAATGACAACTCATGTCTATGGCTAGGAAACATAACCATCTTTGATTAACGAGCTAGTCAAGTAGAGGCATACTAGTGACACTCTGTTTGTCTATGTATTCACACAAGTATTATGTTTCCGGTTAATACAATTCTAGCATGAATAATAAACATTTATCATGATATAAGGAAATAAATAATAACTTTATTATTGCCTCTAGCGCATATTTCCTTCACTTTCCCCTTCCCCCCTTCGATAAAAGGAAAGGGGGGGGGGGGCGAATCCAACTAGGAGCCCAAGTAGGATTCCTCCTACTTGGGCGCACCTAGGGTCGTCCTCTTCCCCTCCCTCCTTTATATATGTGGGGGAGCCTACAACACACATCAATTGTTCCAAGCTGTGTGCGGCGCCCCCCTCCACAGTTTACGCCTCCGTTCATATTCACGTAGTGCTTAGGCGAAGCCCTGCGCGGATCACTTCACCATCACCATCACCACGCCATCGTCCTGACGGAATTCTCCATCGACACTTTGCTGGATCAAGAGTTCGAGGGACGTCATCGAGCTGAACGTGTGCAGAACTCGGACGTGCCGTATGTTCGGTGCTTGATCGGTCGGAACGATAAGAAGTTCGACTACATCAACCGTGTTAACAAACGCTTCTACTTTCGATCTACAAGGGTACGTGGACACACTCTCCCCCTTTCGTTGCTATGCATCTCCAAGATAGATCTTGCGTGAGCATAGGATTTTTTTTTGAAATTGCATGCTACGTTCCCCAACAGTGGTATCAGAGCAGGTCTATGCGTAGATGATATGCATGGGTAGAACAAAAAGAGTTGTGGACAGTGATAGTCATACTGCTTACCACCAACGTCTTATTTTGATTCGGCGGTATTGTTGGATGAAGCGGCCCGGACCAACCTTACATGACCACGTTCATGAGACTGGTTCCACCGACAGACATGCAACTTGTTTTTCATAAAGGTGGCTGGCGGGTGTCTGTTTCTCCAACTTTAGTTGAATCGAATTTGACTATGGCTGGTCCTTGTTGAAGGTTAAAACAACAAACTTGACGAAACACCGTTGTGGTTTTGATGCGTAGGTAAGAACGGTTCTTACTAGAAGCCCGTAGCAGCCACGTAAAACTTGCAACAACAAAGTAGAGGACGTCTAACTTGTTTTTGCCGGGCATGTTGTGATGTGATATGGTCAAGACATGATGTGATATACGTTGTTGTATGAGATGATCATGTTTTGTAAAAGTTATCGGCAACTGGCAGGGGCCTTATGGTTGTCACTTTATTGTATGAAATGCAATCGCCATGTAATTGATTTACTTTATCACTATGCGTTAGCGATAGTTGTAGAAGCAATACTTGCGAGACGACAACGACGCTACGATGGAGATCAAGGTGTCAAGCCGGTGCCGATGGAAATCATGACGGTGCTTTGGAGATGGAGATCAAAGGCACAAGATGATGATGACCATATCATGTCACATATTTTGATTGCATGTGATGTTTATCTTTTATTCATCTTATTTTTCTTAGTATGGTGGTAGTATTATAAGATGATCCCTCACTAAAATTTCAAGGTATAAGTGTTCTCCCTGAGTATGCACCCTTGTGACAGTTCGTCGTGCTGATACACCACGTGATGATCGGGTGTGATAAGCTCTACGTTCACATACAACGGGTGCAAGACAGTTTTGCACATGCGGAATACTCGGGTTAAACTTGATGAGCCTAGCATGTACAGACATGGCCTCGGAACACTGGAGACCGAAAGATCGAACGTGAATCATATAGTAGATATGATCAACATAGAGATGTTCACCATTGAAAACTACTTCATCTCACGTGATGATCGAACATGGTTTAGTTGATATGGATCATGTGATCATTTAGATGACTCGAGGGATGTCTATCTAAGTGTGAGTTCTTAAGTAATATGATTAATTGAACTTAATTTATCATGAACTTAGTCCTGTTGACGTATAGTGTGTTGCCTAGTTTCTTCTATCAAATCGGTCTTTTGGTTGCATTGGCTAGAACATGCACTTCTACATGGTATCGAAGCCAAGAGGTCTTGAGTTCAAGACCCGGCTGGTGCAATTAAATTGCAGCCCACTTTTGGTCCACGTTTAGCCCTGAGGGAGCCACACATGAGGGGGGGTGTTGACGCATAATGTGTTGCCTAGTCTCTTCCATCAAATCGGTCTTTTGGTTGCATGGGCTAGAACATGCACTTCTACAAGTCCTGATAGTTTTTGCATATCTATGTTGTAGATCAATGGCCCGTGTTACTGTTCCCTTGAATTTTAATGCGTTCCTAGAGAAAGCTAAGTTGAAAGATGATGGTAGCAACTACACGGACTGGATCCGTAACTTGAGGATTATCCTTATTGCTGCATAGAAGAATTATGTCCTTGATGCACCGCTAGGTGACAAGCCCCCTCCCGCTAATGTAGACGCTTTGAACGTCTGGCAGACACGTTCCGATGACTACTCTACAGTTCAGCGTGCCATGCTTTACGGCTTAGAATCGGGACTTCAAAGATGTTTTGAACGTCATGGACCATATGAGATGTTCCAGGAGTTGAAGTTAATATTTCAAGCAAATGCCCGAGTTGAGAGATATGAAGTCTCCAACAAGTTCTATAGCTGCAAGATGGAGGAGAATAGTTCTGTCAGTGAACACATACTCAGAATGTGTGGGTATCATAACCACTTGACTCAGCTGGGAGTTAACCTTCTAGATGATAGTGTTATTGACAGAGTTCTTCAATCACTGCCATCAAGCTACAAAGGCTTCGTGATGAACTATAATATGCAAGGGATGGATAAGACAATTCCCGAGCTCTTCGCTATGCTCAAAGCCGCGGAGGTAGAAATCAAGAAAGAGCATCAAGTGTTGATAGTTAACTGGACCACTAGTTTCAAGAAAAAGGGAAAGGGAAAGAAGGGGAACTTCAAGAAGAATGGCAAGCAAGTTGTCACTCCCGGGAAGAAGCCCAAGTCTAGACCCAAGCCTGAAACTGAGTGCTTCTACTACAAAGGGACTGGTCACTGGAAGTGGAACTGCCCCAAGTATTTGGCGGATAAGAAGGATGGCAAAGTGAACAAAGGTATATTTGATATACATGTTATTGATGTGTACCTTACTAATGCTCGTAGTAGCGCCTAGGTATTTCATACTAGTTTTGTTGCTCATATTTGCAACTCGAAACAAGGGCTACGGATTAAACGAAGATTGGCTAAGGACGAGGTGACGATGCGCGTCGGGAATGGTTCCAAGGTCGATGTGATCGCCGTCGGCACGCTACCTCTACATCTACCTTCGGAATTAGTTTTAGACCTGAATAATTGTTATTTGGTGCAAGCGTTGAGCATGAACATTATATCTAGATCTTCTTTAATGCGAGACGGTTATTCATTTAAATCAAAGAATAATGGTTGTCCTATTTATATGGTTTGTCACTCTGAGTATCGGAGAGGTATCTCTGGGCCCTCTCAGTAATGCACTGTTGGGGACGTAGTATTTCCAAATTTTACCTAATATCACGCAAGATCTATCTAGGAGAATCATAGCAACGAGCGGGGAGAGTGTGTCCACATACCCTCATAGACCGAAAGCGGAAGCGTTTAGTAACGCGGTTGATGTAGTCGAACGTCTTCGCGGTCCAACCGATCCAAGTACTGAACGCACGACACCTCTGCGATCAGCACACGTTCACCTTGGTGACGTCCCTCGAACTCTTGATCCAGTTGAGGCCCAGGGAGAGTTCCGTCAGCACGACGGCGTGGTGACAGTGATGATGAAGTTACCGACACAGGGCTTCGCCTAAGCACTACGACGATATGACCGAGGTGTGTAACTATGGAGGGGGCACCGCACACGGCTAAAACCTCAACTTGTGTGTCTATGGGGTGCCCCCTGGCCACATATATAAAGGAGGGGAGGGAAGAGGTGGACGGCCCTAGGGGCGCGCCAGGTGTGGGGAATCCTACTAGGACTCCCCAGTCCAAGTAGGATTCCCTCCTCTTTCCTATTCCTAGTAGGAGAAGGAGGGAAGGAGGAGGAGGAGAGAAGGAAAGGCCCCCCAACCCTAGTCCAATTCGGTTTTGGCTAGGGGGGGGGCGCCACTCCCTGGCCGGTCTCCTCTCTTCCACCACTAGGCCCATGAGGCCAAATAACTTCCCGAGGGGGGGGGGGGGGGCGGTAACCCCCGGTACTCCGAAACTCATCCGAAACGACTTGAACCATTCCGGTGTCCAAATGTAATCTTCCAATATATGAATCTTTATGTCTCGACCATTTCGAGACTCCTCGTCACGTCCGTGATCTCATCCGGGACTCCGAACAAACTTCGGTCATCAAATCACATAAACTCATAATACAAATCATCATCGAACATTAAGCGTGCGGACCCTACGGGTTCGAGAACTATGTAGACATGACCGAGACACATCTCCGGTCAATAACTAATAGCTGAACCTGGATGCTCATATTGGCTCCTACATATTCTACAAAGGTCTTTATCGGTGAAACCGCATAACAACATACGTTGTTCCCTTTGTCATCGTATGTTACTTGCCCGAGATTCGATCGTCGGTATCATCATACCTAGTTGAATCTCGTTACCAGCAAGTCTCTTTACTCATTCCGTAATGCATCATCTCACAATTAACTCTTCAGTCACTTTGCTTGCAAGGCTTATAGTGATGAGCATTACCGAGAGGGCCCATAGATACCTCTCCGACACTCGGAGTGACAAATCCTAATCTCGATCTATGCCAACTCAACAAACACCATCGGAGACACCTGTAGAGAATCTTTATAATCACCCAGTTACGTTGTGACGTTTGATAGCACACTAAGTATTCCTCCAGTATTCGGGAGTTGCATAATCTCATAGTCATAGGAACATGTATAAGTCATGAAGGAAGAAATAGCAATAAACTTAAACGATCATAGTGCTAAGCTAACGGATGGGTCTTGTCCATCACATCATTCTCTAATGATGTGATCCCGTTCATCAAATGACAACACGTGTCTATGGCCAGGAAACTTTAACCATCTTTGATTAACGAGCTAGTCTAGTAGAGGCATACTAGGGACACTCTGTTTGTCTATGTATTCACACATGTACTAAGTTTCCGGTTAATACAATTCTAGCATGAATAATAAACATTTATCATGATATAAGGAAATATAAATAACAACTTTATTATTGCCTCTAGGGCATATTTCCTTCAGTCTCCCACTTGCACTAGAGTCAATAATATCGATTACATAGTAATGATTCTAACACCCATGGAGTCTTGGTGCTGATCATGTTTTGCTCGTGAGAGAGGCTTAGTCAATGGGTCTGCAACATTCAGATCCGTATGTATTTTGCAAATCTCTATGTCCCCCTCCTTGACTTGATCGCGGATGGAATTGAAGCGTCTCTTGATGTGCTTGGTTCTCTTGTGAAATCTGGATTCCTTTGCCAAGGCAATTGCACCAGTATTGTCACGAAAGATTTTCATTGGACCTGATGCACTAGGTATGACACCAAGATCGGATATGAACTCCTTCATCTAGATCATTTGCTGCTTCCGGAGCAGCTATGTACTCCCCTTCACACGTAGATCCCGCCACGACGCTCTGTTTAGAACCGCACCAACTGACAGCTCCACCATTCAATATAAATATGTATCCGGTTTGTGACTTAGAGTCATCCGGATCAGTGTCAAAGCTTGCATCGACGTAACCATTTACGAGGAGCTCTTTGTCACCTCCATAAACAAGAAACATATCCTTAGTCCTTTTCAGGTATTTCAGGATGTTCTTGACCGCTGTCCAGTGATCCACTCCTGGATTACTTTGGTACCTCCCTACTATACTTATAGCAAGGCACACATCAGGTCTGGTACACGGCATTGCATACATGATAGAACCTATGGCTGAGGCATAGGGGATGACTTTCATTTTTTCTCTTTCTTCTGCAGTGGTCGGGCATCGAGTCTCACTCAACTTCACACCTTGTAACATCGGCAAGAACCCTTTCTTTACTGATCCATTTTGAACTTCTTCAAAATCTTATCAAGGTATGTGCTTTGTGAAAGTCCAATTAAGCGTCTTGATCTATCTCTATAGATCTTGATGCCAAATATGTAAGCAGCTTCATCGAGGTCTTTCATAGAAAAACTCTTATTCAAGTATCCTTTTATGCTATCCAGAAATTCTATATCATTTCCAATCAACAATATGTCATCCACATATAATATTAGAAATGCTACAGAGCTCCCACTCACTTTCTTGTAAATCTGAGCTTCTCCAAAAGTCTCAGATAAAACCATATGCTTTGATCACACTATCAAAACATTTATTCCAACTCCGAGAGGCTTGCACCAGTCCATAAATGGATCGTTGGAGCTTGCACACTTTTTTAGCACCCTTTGGATCGACAAAACCTTCTGGTTGCATCATATACAACTCTTCTTCTAGAAATCCATTCAGGAATGCAGTTTTGATGTCCATTTGCCAAATTTCGTAACCATAAAATGTGGCAATTGATAACATGATTCGGACAGACTTAAGCATCGCTACGGATGAGAAATTCTCATCGTAGTCAACTCCTTGAACTTGTCGAAAACCTTTTGCAACAAGTCGAGCTTTGTAGACAGTAACATTACCGTCAGCGTCAATCTTCTTCTTGAAGATCCATTTATTCTCTATGGCTTGCCGATCATCGGGCAGGTCAACCAAAGTCTACACTTTGTTCTCATACATGGATCCCATCTCAGATTTCATGGCCTCAAGCCATTTCACGGAATCTGGGCTTATCATCGCTTCCTCATAGTTCATAGGTTCATCATGGTCAAGTAACATGACCTCCAGAACAGGATTACCGTACCACTCTGGTGCGGATCTTACTCTGGTTGACCTACGAGGTTCGGTAGTAACTTGATCAGAAGTTTCATGATCATCATCATTAGCTTCCTCACTAATTGGTGTAGGAATCACTGGAAATAATTTCTGTGATGAACTAATTTCCAATAAGGGAGCCGGTACAATTACCTCATCAAGTTCTACTTTCCTCCCACTCACTTCTTTCGAGAGAAACTCCTTCTCTAGAAAGGATCCATTCTTAGCAACGAATATCTTGCCTTCGGATCTGTGATAGAAGGTGTACCCAGCAGTCTCCTTTGGGTATCCTATTGCTACCTCTTGAGCACTGCGTTGGTTTTCCCTTGAAGAGCAAAGGGTGATGCAGTAAAGTAGCGTAAGTATTTCCCTCAGTTTTTGAGAACCAAGGTATCAATCCAGTAGGAGACCAAGCTCAAGTCCCGCGCACCTACACAAACAAATAAGAACCTCGCAACCAACGCGGTAAAGGGGTTGTCAATCCCTTCACGGTCACTTACGAGAGTGAGATCTGATAGATATGATAAGATAACATTTTTGGTATTTTTATGATAAAGAGAAAATAAAGATGCAAAGTAAAATAAACGGTAATATAAATAGCTAAGTATTGGAAGATTAATATGATGGAAAATAGACCCGGGGGCCATAGGTTTCACTAGTGGCTTCTCTCAAGAGCATACGTGTTACGATGTGTGAACAAATTACTGTCGAGCAATTGATAGAATTGAGCATAGTTATGAGAATATCTAGGTATGATCATGTATATAGGCATCACGTCCGTGACAAGTAGACCGAAACGATTCTACATCTACTACTATTACTCCACACATCGACCGCTATCCAGCATGCATCTAGAGTATTAAGTTCATAAGAACAGAGTAATGCTTTAAGTAAGATGACATGATGTAGAGGGATAAAGTCATGCAATATGATATAAACCCCATCTTGTTATCCCCGATGGCAACAATACAATACCTGCCTTGCTGCCCTACATCCTTTGGGAAAGGACACCGCAAGATTGAACCCAAAGCTAAGCACTTCTCCCATTGCAAGAAAGATCAATCTAGTAGGCCAAACCAAACTGATAATTCGAAGAGACTTGCAAAGATAACCAATCATACATAAAAGAATTCAGAGGAGATTCAAATATTGTTCATAGATAAACTTGATCATAAACCCACAATTCATCGGTCTCGACAAACACACCGCAAAAGAAGATTACATCGAATAGATCTCTACGAGAATCGTGGAGAACTTTGTATTGAGATCCAAAGAGAGAGAAGAAGCCATCTAGCTAATAACTATGGACCCGAAGGTCTGAGGTAAACTACTCACACATCATCGGAGAGGCTATGGTGTTGATGTAGAAGCCCTCCGTGATCAATGCCCCCTCCAGCGGAGCGCCGGAAAAGGCCCCAAGATGGGATCTCACGGATACAGAAGGTTGCGGTGGTGGAATTAGGTTTTCATGGATGCCTCTGATGGTTTGGGGGTACGTAGGTATATATAGGAGGAAGAAGTATGTCGGTGGAGCAACATGGGCCCCACGAGGGTGGAGGGCACGCCTAGGGCGGGTAGGGGCGCGCCCTGCCTCGTGCTCTCCTCGTTGCTTTCTTTACATGGACTCCAAGTCCTCTGGATCACGTTTGTTCCGAAAATCACGTTCCCGAAGGTTTCATTCCGTTTGGACTCCATTTGATATTCTTTTTCTGCAAAACACTGAAATAGGCAAAAAACAACAATTTGGGCTGGGCCTCCGGCTAATAGGTTAGTCCCAAAAGTAATATAAAAGTGTATAATAAAGCCCATTAAACATCCAAAACATAATATAATATAGCATGGAACAATAAAAAATTATAGATACGTTGGAGACGTATCAAGCATCCCCAAGCTTAATTCCTGCTCGTCCTCGAGTAGGTAAATGATAAAAACAGAATTTTTGATGTGGAATGCTACTTAGCTTAATTTCAATGTAATTCTTCTTATTGTGGCACGAATGTTCAGATTCGATATGATTCAAGATAAAAGTTTGATGTTGACATAAAAACAATAATACTTCAAGCATGCTAACCAAGCAATTATGTCTTATCAAAATAACATAGCCAAATCAAGTTATCCCTACAAAATCATATAGTCTGGCTATGCTCCATCTCCCCCACACAAAATATTCATATCATGTACAACCCCGGTTTTAGCCAAGCAATTGGTTCATACTTTTCAACGCGCTTCAGCCTTTTCAACTTTTACGCAATACATGAGCGCAAGCCATGGATATAACACTATGGTGGAATAAGGTATAATGATAGGGGTTATGTGGGAAGACAAAAAGGAGAAAGTCTCACATCGACGAGTCTAATCAACGGGCTATGGAGATGCCCATCAATTAATGTCAATGCAAGGAGTAGGGATTGCCATGCAACGGATGCACTAGACCTATAAGTGTATGAAAGCTCAAACAAAAGAAACTAAGTGGGTGTGCATCCAACTTGCTTGCTCACGAAGACCTCGGGCATTTGAGGAAGCCCATAATTGGAATATACAAGCCAAGTTCTATAATGAAATTTCCCACTAGTATATGAAAGTGACAAAATAAGAGACTCTCTATCATGAAGATCACAGTGCTACTTTGAAGCACAAGTGTGGTAAAAGGATAGTAACATTGTCCCTTCTCTCTTTTTCTCTCATTTTTTTTTCTTTTGGGCCTTTTTATTTTTTTTCATGACCTCTTTTTTTTAGTCCGGAGTCTCATCCCGACTTGTGGGGGAATCATAGTCTCCATCATCCTTTCCTCACTTGGGACAATGCTGTAATAACGATTATCATCACACTTTTATTTACTTACAACTCATGAATTACAACTCGATACTTAGAACAAGATATGACTCTATGTGAATGCCTCCGGCGGTGTACCGGGATATGCAATGAATCAAGAGCAACATGTATGAAAGAATTATGAACGGTGGCTTTGCCACAAATACGATGTCAACTACATGATCATGCAAAGCAATATGACAATGATGGAGCGTGTCATGATAAACGAAACGGTGGAAAGTTGCATGGCAATATATCTCGGAATGGCTATGGAAATGCCATAATAGGTAGGTATGGTGGCTGTTTTGAGGAAGGTATACAGAGGTTTATGTGTGATAGAGCGTATCAGATCACGGGGTTTGGATGCACCGTCGAAGTTTGCACCAACTCTCAAGGTGAGAAAAGGCAATGCACGGTACCGAAGAGGCTAGAAAATTGCGGAAAGGTAAGTGTGCGTATAATCCATGGACTCACATTATTCATAAAGAACTCATATACTTATTGCAAAAATTTATTAGCCCTCGAAGCAAAGTACTACTACGCATGCTCCTAGGGGAAGGGTTGGTAGGAATTAACCATCGCGCGATCCCGATCGCCACACAAAGGATGACAATCAATAGATACCTCATGCTCTGACTTTGTTACATAACGGTTCACCATACGTGCATGCTACGGGAATCACAAACTCCAACACAAGTATTTCTCAATTTCACAATTACTCAACTAGCACAACTATGATATTACCACCTTTATATCTCAAAACAATTATCATGCATCAAATTTCTCATGATATTATAATTAAATCAAATTGCCATGCTGTTTTAAGACTCTCAAAATAATATAAGTGAAGCATGAGAGATCAATATTTTCTATAAAACAAATCCACCACCATGCTCTAAAAGATATAAGTGAAGCACTAGAGCAAAAACTATATAGCTCAAAAGATATAAGTGAAGCACATAGAGTATTCTAATAAATTCCGAATCATGTGTGTCTCTCTTAAAAGGTGTGTACAACAAGGATGATTGTGGCAAACTAACAAATAAAGACTCAAATCGTACAAGACGCTCCAAGCAAAACACATATCATGTGGTGAATAAAAATATAGCTCCAAGTAAAGTTACCGATGGAAGTAGACGAAAGAGGGGATGCCTTCCGGGGCATCCCCAAGCTTTGGATTTTTGGTGTCCTTAGATTATATTGGGGTGCCATAGGCATACCCAAGCTTAGGCTCTTGCCACTCCTTGTTCCATAATCCATCAAATCATTTACCCAAAACTTGAAAACTTCACAACACAAAACTTAGCAGAAAATCTCGTGAGCTCCGTTAGTGAAAGAAAATAAAACACCACTTTAAGGTACTGTATTGAACTCATTCTTTATTTATATTGGTGTTAAACCTACTGTATTCCAACTTCTATATGGTTTATAAACTCTTTTACTATCCATAGATACATCAAAATAAGCAAACAACACACGAAAAACAGAATCTGTCAAAAACAGAACAGTCTGTAGTAATCTGTAACTAACGCAAACTTCTGGAACTCAAAAAATCTACAAAAATAGGACGACCTAGAAAATTTGTTTAGTGATCTTCTGCAATTGGAATCAATATTTTATCACGTTCTGGTGATTTTTAACAATTGTTTTCATGAACAAAAAGTTTCTGGAATTTTCAGCAAGATCAAATAACTATCATCCAAGAAGATCCTATAGGTTTAACTTGGCACAAACACTAATTAAAACATAAAAACAAATCTAACCAGAGGCTAGATGGATTATTTATTGAATAACATCAAGTAAAAATATTGGGTTGTCTCCCAACAAGGGCTTTTCTTTAAAGCCTTTTAGCTAGGCATTGATAATTTTAATGATGCTCACAAGAAAGACAAGAATTGAAGCACAAAGAGAGCATCATAAAACATGTGACAAACACATCTAAGTCTAACATACTTCCTGTGCATAGGCATATTATAAGCAAACAAATTTGCAAGGCAAGCAAAAACTAGCATATGCAAGGAAGCGGAAAGAAACAATAGCAATCTCAAACGAGAGGTAATTTAGTAACATGAAAATTTCTACAACCATATTTTCCTCTCTCATAATAATTGCATGTAGGATCATAAGAAAATTCAACAAAATAGATATCACAAAACATATGCTTAACATGATCCACATGTATGCAAAGTTGACACTCTTCCAAAATAGTGGGATTAACATTAGCTAAAGTCATGACCTCTCCAAACCCACTTTTATCAAAAATTTCATAAGGTTGAACATTCTCCAAATATGTGGGATCTAAAGTTTACACTCTTCCAAACCCACTTTCAATAATATTGCAAACATTATTATCAGTCTCATATTCATCATGGGGCTTAAATAAATTTTCAAGATCATAAGAAGAATCACCCCAATCATGATCATTGTAACAAGTAGTGGACATAGAAACTTAGCATCCCCAAGCTTAGGGTTTTGCATATAATTAACACAATTGAAATTAATAGAATTTATAATAACATCATTGCAATCATGCTTTTTATTCAAAGATCTATCGTGAATCACTTCATAAGTTTCTTCTTTCAACACTTCATCACAATTTTTAGATTCACGAATTTCAAGCAAAACCTCATAAAGATAATCTAGTGCACAAAACTCACTAGCAATTGGTTCATCATAATTGGATCTCTTAAAAAGATTAGCAAGGGGATGAGGATCCATAACAATAGATTTTTAGCAAGCGAAGATGCAAGCACATAGAAGGCACATGGCAACACAAGCAAACGAAAAAGAGGAATGGAAGAGGGGCGAATAAAACGGCAAAGGTGAAGTGGGGGAGAGGAAAACGAGAGGCAAATGGCAAATAATGTAATGCGAGGGATAAGAGTTTGTGATGGGTACTTGGTACGTCTTGACTTGACTTGACTTGGCGCGAATCTCCCCTGCAACGGCGCCAAAAATGGCTCATTGACGGGAAATCAAATCTTGACGTGACTTGGCGCGAATTTCCCCGGCAACGGCGCCAGAAATCCTTCTAGCTACCTCTTGAGCACTGCGCTGGTTTTCCCTTGAAGAGGAAAGGGTGATGCAGTAAAGTAGCGTAAGTATTTCCCTCGATTTTTGAGAACCAAGGTATCAATCCAGTAGGAGACCACGCTCGAGTCCCACGCACCTACACAAACAAATAAGAACCTCGCAACCAACGCGATAAAGGAGTTGTCAATCCCTTCATGGCTACTTACGAGAGTGAGATCTGATAGATATGATAAGATAATATTTTTGGTATTTTTATGATAAAGAGAAAATAAAGATGCAAAGTAAAATAAACGGTAATATAAATAGCTAAGTATTCGAAGATTAATATGATGGAAAATAGACCCGGGGGCCATAAGTTTCACTAGTGGCTTCTCTCAAGAGCATAAGTGTTACGGTGGGTGAACAAATTACTGTCGAGCAATTGATAGAATTGAGCATAATTATGAGAATATCTAGGTATGATCATGTATATAGGCATCATCACGTCCGTGACAAGTAGACCGAAACGATTCTACATCTACTACTATTACTCCACACATCGACTGCTATCCAGCATGCATCTAGAGTATTAAGTTCATAAGAACAGAGTAATGCTTTAAGTAAGATGACATGATGTAGAGGGATAAACTCATGCAATATGATATAAACCCCATCTTGTTATCCTCAATGGCAACAATACAGTACGTGCCTTGCTGCCCCTGCTGTCACTGGAAAAGGACACCGCAAGATTGAACCCAAAGTTAAGCACTTCTCCCATTGCAAGAAAGATCAATCTAGTAGGCCAAACCAAACTGATAATTCGAAGAGACTTGCAAAGATAACCAATCATACATAAAATAATTCAGAGGAGATTCAAATATTGTTCATAGATAAAACTTGATCATAAACCCACAATTCATCGGTCTCGACAAACACACCACAAAATAAGATTACATCGAATAGATCTCCACGAGAGTCGTGGAGAACTTTGTATTGAGTCCAAAGAGAGATAAGAAGCCATCTAGCTAATAACTATAGACCCGAAGGTCTGAGTTAAACTACTCACACATCATCGGAGAGCTATGGTGTTGATGTAGAAGCCCTCCGTGATCAATGCCCCCTCCGCGGAGCGCCGGAAAAGGCCCCAAGATGGGATCTCACGGGTACAGAAGGTTGCGGCGGTGGAATTAGGTTTTCGTGGATGCCTCTGGTGGTTTGGGGGTACGTAGGTATATATAGGAGGAAGAAGTATGTCGGTGGAGCAACGTGGGCCCCACGAGGGTGGAGGGCGCGCCCCTGCCTCGTGCTCTCCTTGTTAACCATCAACACTTGATGCTCCTTCTTGATTTCTACCTCTGTAGCCTTTAGCATCGCGAAGAGCTCGGGAATTGTCTTATCCATTCCTTGCATATTATAGTTCATCATAAAGCTTTTGTAGCTTGGTGGCAGTGATTGAAGAACTCTGTCAATGACACTATCAACCGGAAGATTAACTCCTAGTTGAGTCAAGTGATTGTGGTACCCAGACATTATGAGTATATGTTCACAGAACTATTCTCCTCCATTTTGCAGCTGTAGAACTTATTGGAGACTTCATATCTCTCAATCCGGGCATTTTCTTGAAATATTAACTTCAAATCCTGGAACATCTCATATGCTCCATGACGTTCAAAACATCGTTGAAGTCCCGGTTCTAAGCCGTAAAGCATCACACACTGAACTATCGAGTAGTCATCAGCTTTGCTCGCCAGCGCGTCACAACGTCCCGGTGTTGCTCTCTATGAAGGGTCTTGCACCTAGCGGTGCTTCGAGGATGTAATTCTTCTGTGCAGCAATGAGGATAATCCTCAAGTTACGGACCCAGTCCGTGTAGTTGCTACCATCATCTTTCAACTTAGCTTTCTCTAGGAACGCATTAAAATTCAAAGGAGCAGTAGCATGGGCCATTTATCTACAACAACATAGACATGCAAAATACTATCAGGTACTAAGTTCATGATAAATTAAAGTTCAATTAATCATATTACTTAAGAACTCCCACTTAGATAGACATCCCTCTAATCATCTAAGTGATCACGTGATCCATATCAACTAAACCATGTCTGTGTTGGAAATATGCCCTAGAGGCAATAATAAAAGCATTATTATTATATTTCCTTGTTCATGATAATTGTCTTTTATTCATGCTATAATTGTATTATCCGGAAATCATAATACACGTGTGAATACATAGACCACAATACGTCCCTAGTAAGCCTCTGGTTGACTAGCTCGTTGGTCAACAGATAGTCATGGTTTCCTGACTATGGACATCAGATGTCATTGACAACGGGATCACGTCATTAGGAGAATGACGTGATGGACAAGACCCAATCCTAAGCATAGCACAAGATCGTGTAGTTCGTTTGCTAGAGCTTTTCCAATGTCAAGTATCTCTTCCTTAGACCATGAGATCGTGTAACTCCCGGATACCGTAGGAGTGCTTTGGGTGTACCAAACGTCACAACGTAACTGGGTGACTATAAAGGTGCACTACAGGTATCTCCGAAAGTGTCTATTGGGTTGACACGGATCGAGACTGGGATTTGTCACTCCGTATGACGGAGAGGTATCTCTGGGCCCACTCGGTAATGCATCATCATAATGAGCTCAAAGTGACCAAGTGCTTGGTCACGGGATCATGCATTACGGTACAAGTAAAGTGACTTGCCGGTAGCGAGACTGAACGAGGTATTGGGATACCGACGATCGAGTCTCGGGCATGTAATGTACCGATTGACAAAGGGAATAGTATACGGGGTTGCTTGAATCCTTGACATCGTGGTTCATCCGATGACATCATCGAGGAGCATGTGGGAGCCAACATGGGTATCCAGATCCCGCTGTTGGTTATTGATCTGAGAGCGTCTCGGTCATGTCTGCATGACTCGCAAACCCGTAGGGTCTACACACTTAAGGTTCGGTGATGCTAGGGTTATTAGGAAGACTTGTATGTGATTACCGAATGTTTTTCGGAGTCCCGGATGAGATCCCGGACGTCACGAGGAGTTCCGGAAGGGTCCGGAGGTAAAGATTTATATATGGGAAGTTGTCAAACGGACACCGGAAAGTTCCGGGGGCATATCGGTATTGTACTGGGCCACCGGAAGGGTTCCGGGTCCACTGGAGGGGCCACCCCTCCGGGGGCCACATGGGCTGCGTGGGGCAGGAGCCAGCCCCGGTGGGCTGGGCGCACCCTTGGGCCCTTGCGCCTAGGGTTTGGGGGAACCCTAGAGGGGCGCCTTGCTTGGGGGCAAGCCCCTCCCTTGGCCGCCGCCCCTCTAGATGCCATCTAGAGGGCCGCCTCTCTCCCTTCCCCTATAAATAGAGGGGTGAGGGGAGGGCTGCATACACAACTCAAGGCGCAGCCCCTCCCCTCCCCAACACCTCTCCTCCTCCGTGCGTGCTTGGCGAAGCCCTGTCGGAGTACTGCTGCACCAACAACACCACGCCGTCGTGCTGCCGTTGGAGAAATCTTCCTCAACCTCTCCTTCCTCCTTGCTGGATCAAGACAAAGGAGACGTCGTCCGTACCGTACGTGTGTTGGACGCAGAGGTGCTGTCCGTTCAGCACTTGGTCATCGGTGATCCGAGTACGACTCCATCATCACCATCCCCTTGAACGCTTCCGCACTCGATCTACAAGTGGTATGTAGATGCAAACTCACTCCCTTGACTCGTTGCTTAGATGAACTCATAGATGGATCTTGGTGAAACCGTAGGAAAATTTTAATTTTCTGCAACGTTCCCCAACAGTGGCATCATGAGCTAGCTCTATGCGTAGTTCTCTATTGCACGGGTAGAAGACAATTTGGTTGTGGGCGCAGATCTTGTCAACTTGCTTGCCGCTACTAGTCTTATCTTGCTTCAGCGGTATTGTGGGATGAAGCAGCCCGGACCAACCTTACACGTGCGCTTCGTGAGACCGGTTCCACCGAATCGACATGCACTAGTTGCATAAGGTGGCTGGCGGGTGTCTGCTCTCTCCACTTTAGTTGGAGCGGATTCGATGAAAAGGGTCCTTATCAAGGGTAAATAGAAGTTGACAAAATCACGTTGTGGTTATTCGTAGGTAAGAAAACGTTCTTGCTAGAACCCAATTGCAGCCATGTAAAAGATGCAACAACAATTAGAGGACGTCTAACTTGTTTTTGCAGTAATTGTCATGTGATGTGATATGGCCAAGTTGTGATGAATGATGAATGACATATTGTGATGTATGAGATCATGTTCTTGTAATAGGGATCACGACTTGCATGTCGATGAGTATGACAACCGGCAGGAGCCATAGGAGTTGTCTTTATTTTTTGTATGACCTGCATGTCATTGAAGAACGCCATGTAAATTACTTTACTTTATTGCTAAACACGTTAGCCATAGAAGTAGAAGTAGTCGTTGGCGTGACAACTTCATGAAGACACGATGATGGAGATCATGGTGTCATGCCGGTGACAAGATGATCATGGAGCCCCGAAGATGGAGACCAATGGAGTTTTATGATATTGGCCATATCATGTCACTACTATATAATTGCATGTGATGTTTATTATGTTAATGCATCTTGTTTACTTAGAACGACGGTAGTAAATAAGATGATCCCTTACAAAAATTTCAAGAAGTGTTCTCCCCTAACTGTGCACCGTTGCTAAAGTTCGTCGTTTCGAAGCACCACGTGATGATCGGGTGTGATAGATCCTTACGTTCACATACAACGGTGTAAGACAGTTTTACACATGCAAAACACTTAGGGTTAACTTGACGAGCCTAGCATGTACAGACATGGCCTCGGAACACGGAGACCGAAGGTCGAACACGAGTCGTATGGAAGATACGATCAACATGAGAATGTTCACCGACGATGACTAGTCCGTCTCACGTGATGATCGGACACGGCCTAGTCGACTCGGATCGTGTAACACTTAGATGACTAGAGGATGTCTAATCTGAGTGGGAGTTCATTAAAATAATTTGATTAGATGAACTTAATTATCATGAACTTAGTCTAAAACTTTTGCATAATATGTCTTGTAGATCAAATGGCCAACGCTCATGTCAACTTGAACTTCAACGCTCCTAGAAAACCAAGCTGAAAGATGATGGCAGCAACTATACGGACTGGGTCCGGAACCTGAGGATCATCCTCATAGCTGCCAGGAAACAATATGTCCTAGAAGGACCGCTAGGTGACGCTCCCGTCCCCGAGAACGAACCAAGACATTATGAATGCTTGGCAGTCTCGTGCTGATGATTACTCCCTCATTCAGTGCGGCATGCTTTACAGCTTAGAACCGGGGCTCCAAAAGCGTTTTGAGCAACACGGAGCATATGAGATGTTCGAGGAGCTGAAACTAGTTTTCCAAGCTCATGCCCGGTCGAGATATGAAGTCTCCGACAAGTTCTATAGTTGTAAGATGGAGGAAAACAGTTACACAAGGTGAGCACATACTCAAAATGTCCAGGTTGCACAACCGCTGTCCCAGCTGGACATAAACCTCCTGGACGAGGCGGTCATTGACAGAATCCTTGATCGCTCCCACCAAGCTACAACAGCTTTGTGATGAACTACAATATGCGGGGATGGTGAAGACCATTCCCGAAGTATTCTCAATCTGAAGTCAGCAGAGGTTGAAATCAAGAAAGAACATCAAGTGTTGATGGTCAATAAGACCACTAAGTTCAAGAAGGAAAGGGTAAGAAGAACTTCAAGAAGGACGGCAAAGATGTTGCCGCGCCCGTAAGCCAGTTGTCGGAAGAAGTCAAAGAATGGACCCAAGCACGAGACTGAGTGCTTTTATTGCAAGGGAAGGGTCCTTTGAAGCGGAACTGCCCCAAATACTTAGCGGATAAGAAGGCCGGCAACACCAAAGGTATATTTGATATACATGTAATTGATGTGTACCTTACCGATTACTCGTAGTAACTCCCGGTATTTGATACCGGTGCCGTTGCTCATATTTGTAACTCACAGCAGAGCTGCGGAATAAGCGGAGACTGGCGAAGGGCGAGGTGACGATCTTGGCGTCGGCAATGATTCCAGAGTCGATGTGATCGCTGTCGACACGCTACCTCTACATTTACCTACGGGATTAGTTTTGAACCTTAATAATTGTTATTTGGTGCCAAGTTTGAGCATGAACATTGTATCTGGATCTCGTTTAATGCGAGATGGCTACTCATTTAAATCCGAGAATAATGGTTGTTCTATTTATATGAGAGATATGTTTTATGGTCATGCTCCAATGGTCAATGGTTTATTCTTAATGAATCTCGGCGTAGTATTACACATATTCATAGCGTGAATACCAAAAGATGTAAAGTTGATAACGATAGTCCCACATACTTGTGGCACTCGCCGCCTTGGTCACATTGGTGTCAAGCGCATGAAGAAGCTCCATCTTGATGGACTTTTGGAGTCTCTAGATTATGAATCATTTGACACATGCGAACCATGCCTCATGGGCAAGATGACCAGACTCCGTTCTCCGGAACAATGGGCGAGCAACCAACTTGTTGGAAATCATACATACCGATGTATGCGGTCCAATGAGTGTTGAGGCTCATGGAGGATATCGTTATGTTCTCACTCTCACAGATGACTTGAGTAGATATGGGTATGTCTACTTGATGAAACACAAGTCTGAGACCTTTGAAAAGTTCAAGGAATTTCAGAATGAAGTAGAGAATCAACGTGACCGAAAGATAAAATTCTTACGATCGGATCGTGGAGGAGAATATTTAAGTCAGAATTTGGTACACACTTAAGAAAATGTGGAATCGTTTCACAACTCACGCCGCTGGAACACCTCAACAGAACGGTGTGTCCGAACGTCGTGTCGCACTCTATTGGATATGGTGCGATCCATGATGTCTCTTACCGATTTACCGCTATCATTCGGGGATACGCTCTAGAGACAGCTACATTCACTTTAAATAGGGCACCGTCTAAATCCGTTGAGACGACACCGTATGAATTATGGTTTGGGAAGAAACCTAAGTATGTCGTTTCTAAAAGTTTGGGGATGCGATGCTTATGTCAAGAAACTTCAACCTGAAAAGCTCGAACCCAAGTCGGAAAATGCGTCTTCATAGGATACCCTAAAGAAACCATTGGGTATACCTTCTACTTAAGATTCGAGGGCAAGATCTTTGTTGCCAAGAACGGATCCTTTCGGAAAAAGAGTTTCTCTCGAAAGAAGTAAGTGGGAGGAAAGTAGAACTCGATGAAGTACTACCTCTTGAGCGGAAAGTAGTGCAGCTCAGAAAATGTTCTGTGATGCCTACACCAACGAAGAGGAAAATAATGATGATGATCAAGATACTTGGATCAAGTTGCTCTTGAACTCAGAGGTCCACAAGGACACGTTCCGCACTGAGTGGTACGGCAACCCTGTCCCGGAAATCATGTTGTTAGACAACGGTGAACCTTGAACTATGAACAAGCGATGGCAGGCCCAGATTCCAACAAATGGCTAGAAGCCATGAAATCCGAGATAGAATCCATGTATGAAAACAAAGTATGGACTTTGACTGACTTGCCCAATGATCGGCGAGCGATAGAAAACAAATGGATCTTTAAGAAGAAGACGGACGCGGATGGTAATGTCACCATCTATAAAGCTCGACTTGTCGCTAAGGGTTATCGGCAAGTTCAAGGGATTGACTACGATGAGACTTTCTCTCCGTAGCGAAGCTTAAGTCCGTCCAATCATGTTAGCAATTGCCGCATACTATGATTATGAGATATGGCAGATGGACGTCAAAACAGTGTTCCTTAACGGTTATCTTAAGGAAGAGCTGTATATGATGCAGCCGAAGGTTTTGTCGATCCTAAGAATGTCGACAAAGTATGCAAGCTCCAATGATCCATTTATGGGCTGGTGCAAGCATCTCGGAGTTGGAACATTCGCTTTGATGAGATGATCAAAGCGTTTGGGTTTATGCTGACTTATGGAGAAGCCTGCGTTTACAAGAAAGTGAGTGGGAGCTCAGTAGCATTTCTCATATTATATGTAGATGACATACTTTTGATGGGAAATGATATAGAATTCTTGGACAGCATTAAGGCCTACTTGAATAAGTGTTTTTCAATGAAGGACCTTGGAGAAGCTGCTTATATATTAGGCATCAAGATCTATAGAGATAGATCGAGGCGCCTCATAGGTCTTTCACAAAGCACATACCTTGATAAGATTTTGAAGAAGTTCAAAATGGATCAGTCCAAGAAGGGTTCTTGCACAGATTGCAAGGTGTGAGATTGAGCTCGGCTCAATGCCCGACCACGACAAAAGATAAAGAAGAGATGAGTGTCATCCCTATGCTTCAGCCATAGGATCTATTATGTATGCCATGCTGTGTACCGGACCTGATGTAAACCTTGCCGTAAGTTTGGTAGGAAGGTACCAAAGTAATCCCGCAAGGAACACCGGACAGCGGTCAAGAATATCCTAAAGTACCGAAAAGGACGAAGGACATGTTTCTCGTTTATGGAGGTGACGAAGAGCTCGTCAGAAGGGTTACGCCGACGCTAGCTTCGACACGATCTGATGACTCTAAGTCACAAACCGGATACGTGTATATGTTGAATGGTGGAGCGATGGCTGGTGCAGCTGCAAGCGAGCATCGTGGCGGGATCTACATGTGAAGCGGAGTACATGGCAGCCTCGGAGGCAGCGCATGAAGCAATTTGGGTGAAGGAGTTCATCACCGACCTAGGATTCATACCCAATGCGTCGGGCCGATCAAACTCTTCTGGACAACACCGGAGCTATTGCACTTGCAAAGGAGCCCAGTTTCACAAGAAGACCAGAGCACATCAAGCGTCGCTTCAAATCCATCCGTGAAAATGTTCAAGATGGGGACATAGAAATTTGCAAAGTGCATACAGATCTGAATGTCGCAGATCCATTGACTAAACCTCTTCCGCGGGCAAAACATGATCAACACCAGAACTCTATGGGTGTTCGATTCATCACAATGTAACTAGATTATTGACTCTAGTGCAAGTGGGAGACTGTTGGAAATATGCCCTAGAGGCAATAATAAAAGCATTATTATTATATTTCCTTGTTCATGATAATTGTCTTTTATTCATGCTATAATTGTATTATCCGGAAATCGTAATACACGTGTGAATACATAGACCACAATACGTCCCTAGTAAGCCTCTAGTTGACTAGCTCGTTGGTCAACAGATAGTCATGGTTTCCTGACTATGGACATCAGATGTCATTGACAACGGGATCACGTCATTAGGAGAATGACGTGATGGACAAGACCCAATCCTAAGCATAGCACAAGATCGTAGTTCGTTTTGCTAGAGCTTTTCCAATGTCAAGTATCTCTTCCTTAGACCATGAGATCGTGTAACTCCGGATACCGTAGGAGTGCTTTGGGTGTACCAAACGTCACAACGTAATCGGGTGACTATAAAGGTGCACTCTGGTATCTCCGAAAGTGTCATTGGGTTGACACGGATCGAGGCTGGATTTGTCACTCCGTATGACGAGAGGTATCTCGGGCCCACTCGGTAATGCATCATCATAATGAGCTCAAAGTGACCAAGTGCTTGGTCACGGATCATGCATTACGGTACAAGTAAAGTGACTTGCGGTAGCGACACTGAGCGAGGTATTGGGATACCGACGATCGAGTCTCGGGCATATAACGTACCGATTGACAAAGGGAATAGTATACGGGTTGCTTGAATCCTTGACATCGTGGTTCATCCGATGACATCATCGAGGAGCATGTGGAGCCAACATGGGTATCCAGATCCGCTGTTGGTTATTGACCGAGAGCGTCTCGGTCATGTTCGCATGTCTCCGAACCCGTAGGGTCTACACATAAGGTTCGGTGGCGCTAGGGTTATTAGGAAGACTTGTATGTGATTACCGAATGTTGTTCGGAGCCCCGGATGAGATCCCGGACATCACGAAGAGTTCCGTAAGGGTCCGGAGGTAAAGATTTATATATGGGAAGTTGTCAAACGGACACCGGAAAGTTTCGGGGGCATATCGGTATTGTACCGGGGCCACCGGAAGGGTTCCGGGGGTCCACCGGGAGGGTCCACCCCTCCCGGGGGGCCACATGGGCTGCGTGGGGGCAGGAGCCAGCCCCTGGTGGGCTGGGCACACCCCCCCTTGGGCCCTTGCGCCTTGGGTTTGGGGGGGAACCCTAGAGGGGGCGCCCCCCTTGCTTGGGGGGCAAGCCCCCCTCCCCTTGGCCGCCGCCCCCCCCCTCTAGATGCCATCTAGAGGGGCCGCCCCTCCCTTCCCCTATAAATAGAGGGGTGAGGGAGGTTGCATACACAACTCAAGGCGCAGCCCTCCCTCCCAACACCTCTCCTCCTCCGTGCGTGCTTGGCGAAGCCACAGCCGAGATCTTGCTGCACCAACAACACCACGCCGTCGTGCTGCCGTTGGAGCAATCTTCCTCAACCTCTCCTTCCTCCTTGCTGGATCAAGACGGAGGAGACGTCGTCCGTACCGTACGTGTGTTGAATGCGGATGTGCTGTCCGTTCAGCACTTGGTCATCGGTGATCCGAGTACGACTCCATCATCACCATCCCCTTGAACGCTTCCGCACTCGATCTACAAGTGGTATGTAGATGCAAACTCACTCCCTTGACTCGTTGCTTAGATGAACTCATAGATGGATCTTGGTGAAACCGTAGGAAAATGTTAATTTTCTGCAACGCTCCCCAACAGTCTGATCATCACGTGAGATGGAGTAGTTTTCAATGGTGAACATCACTATGTTGATCATATCTACTATATGATTCATGCTCGACCTTTCGGTCTCAGTGTTCCGAGGCCATATCTGCATATGCTAGGCTCGTCAAGTTTAACCCGAGTATTCTGCGTGCAAAACTGGCTTGAACCCATTGTATATGAACGTAGAGCTTATCACACCCGATGATCATGTGGTGTATCGACACGACGAACTGTAGCAACAGTGCATACTCAGGGAGAACAATTGTACCTTGAAATTTAGTGAGAGATCATCTTATAATGCTATCGCCATACTAAGTAAAATAAGATGCATAAAAGGATAAACATCACATGCAATCAAATAAGTGATATGATATGGCCATCATCATCTTGTGCCTTTGATCTCCATCTCCAAAGCACTATCATGATCACCATCGTCACCGGCTTGACATCTTGATCTCCATCGAAGCATCGTTGTCGTCTCGCCAACTATTGCTTCTACGACTATCGCTACTGCTTAGTGATGAAGTAAAGCAATTACATGGTGATTGCATTTCATACAATAAAGCGACAACCATATGTCTCCTGCCAGTTGCCGATAACTGTTATAAAACATGATCATCTCATACAACAATTTATATATCATCACATCTTGACCATATCACATCATAGCAAGCCCTGCAAAAACAAGTTAGACGTCCTCTACTTTGTTGTTGCAAGTTTTACGTGGCTGCTATGGGCTTCTAGCAAGAACCGTTCTTACCTACGCATCAAAGCCACAACGATTTTTCGTCAAGTGTGTTGTTTTAACCTTCAACAAGGACCGGGCGTAGTCAAACTCGATTCAACTAAAGTTGGAGAAACAGACACCCACCAGCCACCTGTGTGCAAAGCACGACGGTAGAACCAGTCTCATGAACGTGGTCATGTAATGTCGGTCTGGGCCGCTTCATCCAACAATACCGCCAAATCAAAGTATGACATGCTGGTAACCAGTATGACTATTATCGCCCACAACTCTTTGTGTTCTACTCGTGCATATAACATCTACGCATAGACCTGGCTCGGATACCACCGTTGGGGAACGTAGTATTTCAAAATTTTACCTACGATCATGCAATATCTATCTAGGAGAAGCATAGCAATGAGCGGGGAGAGTGTGTCCACATACCCTCGTAGACCGAAAGCGGAAGCGTTTAGTAACGCAGTTGATGTAGTCGAACGTCTTCGCGATCCAACTGATCCAAGTAACGAACGCACGACACCTCCGTGATCAGCACACGTTCAGCTCGGTGACGTCCCTCGAACTCTTGATCCAGTTGAAGCCGAGGGGGAGTTCCGTTAGCACGACGGTGTGGTGACGATGATGATGAAGTTACCAGCGTAGGGCTTGCCTAAGCACTATGACGATATGACCGAGGTGTGTAATTGTGGAGGGGGCACCGCACATGGCTAAAAAATCAACTTGTGTGTCTATGGGGTGGCCCCTGGCCACGTATATAAAGGAGGGGAGGGAAGAGGTGGCCGGCCCTAGGGGCGCGCGCCAGCTGTGGTGAATCCTACTAGGACTCCCCAGTCCAAGTAGGATTCCCCTCCTCTTTCCTATTCCTAGTAGGAGAAGGAGGGAAGGAGGAGGAGGAGAGAAGGAAAGGGGGCCCGCCCCCAACCCTAGTCCAATTTAGTTTGGGCTAGGGGGGCGCGTGCCACTCCCTGGCCGTCCTCCTCTCTTCCACCACTAGGCCCATGACGCCCAATAACTTCCCTGGGGGGTTCCGGTAACCCCGGTACTCCGAAACTCATCCGAAACGACCGAACCATTCCGGTGTCCTGTAACCTTCCAATATATGAATCTTCATGTCTCGACCATTTCAAGACTCCTCGTCATGTCCGTGATCTCATCCGGGACTCCGATCAAACTTCGGTCATCAAATCACATAAACTCATAATACAAATCATCATCGAACGTTAAGCGTGCGGACCCTACAGGTTCGAGAACTATGTAGACATGACTTAGACACATCTCCGGTCAATAACTAATAGCAGAACCCGTAGGGTCATGTCTACATAGTTCTCGAACCCGTAGGGTCCGCACGCTTAACGCTCGATGATGATTTGTATTATATGAGTTATCTGATTTGGTGACCGAATGTTGTTCGGAGTTCCGGATGAGCTTACGGACATGACGAGGAGTCTCGAAATGGCCGAGAGGTAAAGATTGATATAGTGTATGATAGTATTCTGATACCGGAAGTGTTCCGAATTGTATCAGGTACATATCGGAGTACCGGGAGGTTACCGGACCCCCCCCCCCCTGGTGGAGGGAGATATGTGCCATATGGGCCATAGGAGGGAGGCACACCAGCCCATAAAGGGGTGGCGCGCCCCCCACAGGGAAGGAGGCCGAATTGGACTAGGGAAGGGGGCGGCGCCCCCCTTTCCTTCTCCCCCTCTCTCTCTCTTTCCCCTTTCCCCCTCCGGTAAAAGGAAAGCGGGGGGGGGGGGGTGCGAATCCAACTAGGAGCCCAAGTAGGATTCCTCCTACTTGGGTGCGCCTAGGCCCGGACTCCTCCCCCTCCCTCCTTTATATACGTGGGGGGAGCCTACAACACACGTCAATTGTTCCAAGCCGTGTGCGGCGCCCCCCTCCACAGTTTACGCCTCCCGTCATATTCACGTAGTGCTTAGGCTAAGCCCTGCACGGATCACTTCACCATCACCGTCACCATGCCGTCGTGCTGACGGAATTCTCCCTCGACACTTTGCTGGATCAAGTGTTCGAGGGACGTCATCGAGCTGAACGTGTGCAGAACTCGGAGGTGCCGTATGTTCGGTGCTTGATCGGTCGGAACGAGAAGCAGTTCGACTACATCAACCGCGTTAACAAACGCTTCCGCTTTCGGTCTACGAGGGTACGTGGACACACTCTTCCCCTCTCATTGCTATGCATCTCCTAGATAGATCTCGTGTGAGCATAGGATTTTTTTTGAAATTGCATGCTACGTTCCCCAACAAATATGACTGGGGGTGTAAACGGTGGAGGGGGGCGCCACACACGACTAGGCAATTGTCTGTTGTGTGCTAGGCACCCCCTCCCACATATATATAAGTTGGAGGGAGGGAGGAGCATCCAAGGGGGGCAGCCAAGTAGGGGGAATCCTACTTGGGGTCTCTCCCAAGCCGCGCCCCCTTTCCTTATTTGGAGCGCGGGGAAAGGCAGGGGAGGGTGGCGCCCCCCTTTTCCTTTCTCCCATGAGAGGGAAAGACAGGAGGGGCTAGCCCTTCCCCTTTTCCTTCCCTAGGGCTGGCCAACCAAGGGAGGAGGCGCACCCGCCCCCTTGTGGGTTGGTCTGTCCCCTCCTTTGGCCCTTAAGGCCCATAACTTGCCGGAGGGTGCCCGAAACTCCTTTCGGTGACCCGATTAGTTCCCGGTACGTCCCAAAACACTTCCGGTGTCTAAATACCATCATCATATATATAAATCTTTACCTCTCGACCATTTCGAGACTCCTCGTCATGTCCGTGATCACATTCGGGACTCCGAACAACATTCGTTCACCAAAACATATAACTCATATAACACTATATCGTCAATGAACGTTAAGCGTGCGGACCCTACGGGTTTGAGAACTATGTAGACATGACCGAGACACCCCTCCGGTCAATAAACAATAGCGGAACCTGTATGCCCATATTGGCTCCTACATATTATATGAAGGTCTTTATTGGTCGAACCTTATGACAACATACGTAATTCCCTTTGTCCATCGGTATGTTACTTGCCTGAGATTCGATTGTCGGTATCTCTATACCTAGTTCAATCATGTTACCGACAAGTCTCTTTATTCGCTCCGTAATACATCACCTTGTGACTAACTCCTTAGTCATTTGCTTGCAAGCTTATGATGTGTATTGCCGAGAGGGACCAGAGATAGCTCTCCGATACTCAGAGTGACAAATCCTAATCTCGATCCATGCCAACTCAACAAACACATTTGAAGATACCTGTAGAGCATCTTTATGATCACCCAGTTATGTTGTGACGTTTGATAGCACACAAGGTATTCCTCCGGTATCCGGGAGTTGCATAATCTCATAGTTGAAGGAATATGTATTTGACATGAAGAAAGCAATATCAATGAACTGAACGATCAATATGCTAAGCTAATGGATGGGTCTTGTCCATCACATCGTTATCCTAATGATGTTATCCCATTATCAAATGACAACACATGTCCATGGTTAGGAAACCTTAACCATCTTTAGGATCGACAAAACCTTCTGGTTGCATCATATACAACTCTTCTTTAAGAAACCCATTAAGGAATGCAGTTTTGACGTCCATTTGCCAGATTTCATAATCATAAAATGCGGCAATTGCTAACATTATTCGGACGGGTTTAAGCATCGCTACGGGTGAGAAAGTCTCATCGTAGTCAACCCCTTGAACTTGTCGAGAACCTTTTACGACAAGTCGAGCTTTGTAGACAGTAACATTACCATCAGCGTCAGTCTTCTTCTTGAAGATCCATTTATTCTCTATGGCTTGCCGATCATCGGGCAAATCCACCAAAGTCCACACTTTGTTCTCATACATGGATCCTATCTCATATTTCATTGCCTCAAGCCATCTGTCGGAATCTGGGCTCATCATAGTGATGCGTCTTGAACTACGTCGATATTTCCCCAAAGAGGAAGGGATGATGCATGCATCACAGTTACGGTAGGTATTTCCCTCAGTGATAGGACCAAGGTTATCGAACCAGTAGGAGAACCATCCAACACCACGTAAACAGCCCCGCACACAAAGAACAAATACTTGCAACCCGACATAAGAGAGGGGTTGTCAATTCCTCGCAGGTAAAAAGATAGATAAAATCGTAGTTGATTGGATAAATAGATCTCGTGGGGACGCAAGATAAAATAAATAACAATAAATTGCAAAAAGGTTTTTTTGTGTTTTTGGATTAATAGATCTGAAAATAAAAGCAAATAAAAATAGACCGTGAAGGCAAATATAATAAAAAAGAAACCCGAGGGCCGTAGATTTCACTAGTGGCTTCTCTCGAGAAAAATAACATATGGTGGGTAAACAAATTACTGTTGGGAAATTGATAGAACTTCAAATAATCATGACGATATCCAGGCAATGATCATTATATAGGCATGACGTCCAAGATTAGTAGACCGACTCCTGCCTGCATGTACTACTATTACTCCACACATCGACCGCTATCCAGCATGCATCTAGTGTATTAAGTTCATGGAGAAACGGAGTAATGCAATAAGAACGATGACATGATGTAGACAAGATCTATTTATGTAGAAATAGACCCCATCTTATTATCCTTAATAGCAATGATACATACGTGTCGGTTCCCCTTCTGTCACTGGGATCAAGCACCATAAGATCGAACCCATCACAAAGCACCTCTTCCCGTGGCAAGAAAAATCGATCTATTTGGCCTAACTAAACCAAAGATTTGAAGAAGAAATACGAGGCTATAAGTAATCATGCATATAAGAGATCAAAGAAACTCAAATAACTTTCATGGATAAAAACATAGATCTGATCATAAACTCAAAGTTCATCGGATCCCAACAAACACACCACAAAAAGAGTTACATCAAATAGATCTCCAAGAGACCATTGTATTGAGAATCCAAAGAGAGAGAGGAAGCCATCTAGCTACTAACTACGAACCCGTAGGTCTACAATGAACTACTCACGCATCATAGGAGAGGCACCAATGAGGATGATGAACCCCTCCGTCATGGTGTCTAGATTGGATCTGGTGGTTCTGGAACTTGCAGCGGCTGGAATTGGTTTTTGTCAACTCCCCTAGGGTTTCTGGATCATTGGGGTATTTATAGAGCAAAGAGGCGGTGCGGGAGGCCACCGAGGTGTGCACAACCCACCTGGGCGCGCCCAGGCGCGCCCTGGTGGGTTGTGCTCCCCTCGGAGCACCCCTCAGGTACTTTCTTGGCCCAACAGGAGTCTTCTGGTCCAGAAAAAATCCTCAAAAAGTTGCGCTGCATTTGGACTCCGTTTGGTGTTGATTTTCTACGAAGTAAAAAACAAGCAGAAAACAACAACTGGCATTGGGCACTATGTCAATAGGCTAGTCCCAGAAAATGATATAAAGTTGATATAAAATTATGGTAAAACATCCAAGAATGATAATATAACAACATGGAACAATAAAAAAAATTATAGATACGTTGGAGACGTATCAGTATCCCCAAGCTTAATTCCTGCTCGTCCTCGATTAGGTAAATGATAAAAACAGAATTTTTGATGTGGAATGCTGCCTAACATGTTCATCACATATTCTTTTCTTTGTAGCATGGACATTTGGACTTTTATATGGTTCTAAGCAATTTGACATGAGGACTTTAATACTCAAGCATATCAACAAGCAACCATGTCTTTCAAATATCAACAATAAGGCAAGTTATCCCTGGCCCATTATGCTCAATCATTGATCCATTCATGAAACACACTCTCATATTAGCTATACCCAATGCTCAAGTACGATCATAGTGCCCCTTAGTTGGTGCTTTATGAGAGAAGATGGAGACTCAAGTAAAAATAAAAATTGCATAAAGTAAATAGAAAGGCCCTTCGCGGAGGAAGCAGGGATTTGTAGAGGTGCCAGAGCTCAAAGCGGAAAAGATAGAGATAAAACATTTTGGGTGGCATGCTTTTCCTGTCAACGAAAACGGTCGAGTAGTTTCAAATACTTTCCATGCTAGATGTATCATGGGCGATTCCCAAACAGAAAATAAAGTTTATTCCTTTTTCCACCATACTTTCACTTTCCATGGCTAACCGTATCCACGGGTGCCTTCCATACCAACACTTTCCAAGGAATTTATTATTTGACAACATAAAGTAAATTCATTTTTTCATTCCGGGACTGGGCATCCCTAATACCTTTGCCGTACTCTCGTGCAATGACAAGTGAACAAACACTCATCTTGAGATTAACACATCTAGCATGGAAATATATCAGCCACCCCCTATCGTTTCATGAGCGGTACGAGCACATAAAAGAGAAGTTTATTTTGAAAATTAGAGATGGCACATACAAATTTGCTTAGAACGGCAAAATAATACCGCATATAGGTAGGTATAGTGGACACATGTGGAAAAAATTGGTTTAAGGGATTTTGGATGCACAAGTAGTGATCATACTTAGTGCAAATGAAGGCTAGCAAAAGATTGAGAAGCATCCAACCAAGAAACGCAAAATCTCATAAGCGAGCATTAAGCATAACTAACACCGAATAATGCACCACAAGTAGGATGTAATTTCATTGCATAACTATTGACTTTCGTGCTTGCATAGGGAATCACAAACCTTAACACCAATATTCTTACTAAAGCATAATTACTCATCAACATGATTCACATATCACTATCATCATATCTCAGAACTATTACAAAGAATCAAGTTTATTTTGTCCAATGATCTTCATGAAAGTTTTAATTATATCCTCCTTGGATATCAATCACTTTGGAGCTAGTTTCATATGTTGCTTTTAATAAGCTCAAACAAATATAAGTGAAGAACATGAGCATCATATTTTTCTCTCTCGAATTAATCTAAGTTAAGCAAGAGAGAATTTCTGCAAAGATAACAAAGCACACCATGCTCAAAAAGATATAAGTGAAGCACTAGAGAAATTCCATAGCTCAAAAAGATTTAAGTGAAGCATAGGAGAAAGCATAGCATAATTTGGGCTCTCTCAAATAGGTGTGTGCAGCAAGGATACTTATTAAAAATTAAAAAGAAAAACAAGCAAAGACTCATATCATACAAGACGCTTCAAGCAAAACTCATAATGTGTGACAAATAAAAATATAGTTTCAAGTAAAATACCGATGGTTGTTAGAAGAAAGAGGGGATGCCATTCGGGGGCATCCCCAAGCTTAGTTGCTTGATACTTCTTGAATATTATCTTGGGGTGCCTCGGGCATCCCCAAGCTTAGCCTTTTGCTAATCCTTATTCCTTCATCCATCACGATCTCACCCAAAACTTGAAAACTTCAATCACACAAAACTCAACAAAACTTCATGAGATCCGTTAGTATAAGAAAGCAAATCACTACTTTAAGTACTATTGCAAACCCATTCATATTTTATTTTTGCATTATATCTACTGTATTCCAACTTTTCTATGGCAAAAACTCTTCAAAGGAAACCATAGAATCATCAAAACAAGCACACAACACAAAGAAAACAGAATCTGTCAAAAACAGAATAGTCTGTAGCAATCTGAATATTTCGAATACTTCTGTAACTCCAAAAATTCTAAAAAAATAGGAAAACATGGGAAATTTGTATATAAATCTCCTGTAAAAATCTAGAATTTTTTGTCTCTTCTGTGATTTATAAAATTTATTTTACTGGATGCAAAAGTTTTTGTTTTTCAGCAAGATCAAAGCAACTATCACCCAAATCATCCCGAAGGCTTTGCTTGGCACAATCAGTAATTTAAACCACAAAAACACATCCAAGCAGAGGCATAATTGGGTATTTTATTGAAAATAGCAATAAAAAGCAAAAAGCAAAAAGATACAAGTTGGGTTGCCTCCCAACGAGCGCTATCGTTTTATGCCCCTAGCTAGGCATAACGCGAAGGATCTAAGTATTGTCATCTTTGTTTCTAGATCCATAAGATGCCCTCATGATTGATTCATATGGTGGACTAATTCTTGTTCTAGGGAAGTGTTTCATACCCTTCCTTAGTGGAAATTGAAATTTAATATTGCCTTCTTTCATATCAAGCACGTCACCAATAGTGCGTAAAAACGGTCTACCAAGAATAATTGGACAAGACGGATTGCAATCAATATCAAGAACAATAAAATATATGGGCACATAATTCCTATTTGAAAGAATGAGAACATCATTAATTCTTCCCATAGGCTTTTTAATAGTAGAATCCGCAAAGTGCAAATTTAAAGAACATTCTTCAATATCGGTAAGACCAAGCACATCACATAAAGATTTTAGAATTGTAGAAACACTAGCACCCAAGTCACATAAAGCAAAACACTCATAATTTTTAATCTTGACTTTGATAGTAGGTTCCCATTCATCATGTAATTTTCTAGGAATTGAAACTTCTAATTCCAACTTTTCTTCTAAAGCTTTCATCATAGCATCAACAATATGTTTAGTAAAAGCTTTATTTTCTTCATAAGCATGGGGTGAATTTATCATTGATTGCAACAAATAAATACAATCAATCAAAGAGCAACTATCATAATTAAATTCTTTGTAATCCGAAAAAGTGGGCACATCACTAGTTAAAGTTTTGACCTCTTCAAACCACTTTTATCAATTTTCTCAACAAGATTTTCACCCTCCGAATTATCGGGATGCCTTCTAGCTAAAGTTGACTCTTCTTCAGTACCTTTATTATCAATCTTAATTTTACTAAACAAAGAATCAATAGAAGAAACACCAACCATTTTAAGATCTTCATCACTTTTATGAAAGCAATCACTAGAAACCGCTTTTTCCAAAAATTCTCTTCTAGCTCTAAGCATAGCGGTTCTTTTCTTAATTTCATCCATAGAAACATAAAGAGCCTTAATTGATTCCTCAACCTTAGGCACAAAAATTTTCATCTTGAGATTTTC
Organism: Aegilops longissima; assembly: GCA_021605205.1. Taxonomy (NCBI): domain Eukaryota; kingdom Viridiplantae; phylum Streptophyta; class Magnoliopsida; order Poales; family Poaceae; genus Aegilops; species Aegilops longissima. Next base: position 486,223,444 of record CM038682.1, on the reverse strand, counting down.
CACATCATGAGAAATTATATCAATACTTCTAGACATGTCATCAATTTTATTCAGCTTTTCTTCTATTGTAGCATTGAAAACTTTTTGAGTATTGATAAATTCTTTAATATTATTCTCAATATCATAGGTGCTCCTATTATTATTATAAGATGGATTACCATAATTATTAGAGGAATTACTAGGAAAAGGCCTAGGATTAAAATTACCTCTATAAGCATTATTATTGAAATTGTTTCATGAGATAAAATTCACATCTACGGCATCACTATTTTGCTCAATCAAAGTAGACAAAGGCACATAATTAAAATCAATAGGAACATTTTTTATTAGCAACCAATTTCATAAGAGCATCAACTTTTTCACTCAAAGAAGAAATTTCTTCAACCGAATTAACTTTTTTACTAGTAGGAGCTCTTTTGGTATGCCATTGTGAATAGTTTAACATAATATTATCAAGCAATTTGGTGGCTTCACCCAAAGTAATTTCCATAAAAGTACCTCCCGCGGTGGAGTCCAAAATATTTCGAGAAACAAAATTCAACCCCACATACAGTTTTTGTATGATCATCCAAAGATTTAACCCATGAGTTGGGCAATTCCTTAGCATTAATTTCATCCTTTCCCAAGATTGTGCAACATGCTCATGTTCAAGTTGCTTGAAATTCATGATCTGGGTTCTAAGGGAAATAATTTTCGTGGGTGGAAAATACTTAGTAATAAAGGCATCTTTGCACTTATCCCAAGAATTGATACTATTGCGAGGCAAAGAAGAAAACCAAAATTTTGCATGATCTCGCAAAGAAAACGGGAATAATTTCAATTTCACAATATCATTGTCCACATCATTTTTCTTTTGCATATCACATAATTCCACGAATGTGTTAAGATGGGACGCGACATCCTCATTAGGAGTACCGGAAAATTGATCTTTCATAACAAGATTCAGCAAAGCGACATTAATATCACAAGACTCCGCACTAGTGGCGGGAGGAGCAATCAGAGTGCTAATAAAATCATTGTTGCTGGTATTGGAGAAATCACACAACTTGGTGTTCTCTTGAGTCATCGTGACTACGCAACAAGATTGCACTCAAAAACATATCTGACGAGAAAACGGCAAACGAAAAAGAGGGCGAATAAAACGGCAATTTTTTGTGAAGTGGGGGAGAGGAAAATGAGAGGCAAATGGCAAATAATGTAAATTGCAAGTAAATGATATTGGCGATTAGGAACCTGGTAGATGTTGATGATGTCTCCCCAGCAACGGCGCCAGAAATTCCTTTTGATGCGGCTTGAACTACGTCAGTATTTCCCCAAAGAGGAAGGGATGACGCAACACAGCTACGGTAGGTATTTTCCTCAGTGATGAGACCAAGGTTATTGAACCAGTAGGAGAACCACGCAACACCATGTAAACAACTCATACACATAAAGAACAAATACTTGCAACCCGACGTAAGAGAGGGGTTGTCAATCCCTCACGGGTAAAAAGATAGATAAAATTGTAGTAGATTGGAATAAATAGATCTCACAGGAACGCGATATAAAATAAATAACAATAAATTGCAGCAAGGTATTTTTGTGTTTTTGGATTAATAGATCTGAAAATAAAAGCAAATAAAAATAGATCGCGAACGTAAATATAATAAAGAAGAGACTCGGGGGCCGTAGATTTCACTAGTGGCTTCTCTCGAGAAAAATAACATATGGTGGGTAAACAAATTACTGTTGGGAAATTGATAGAACTTCAAATAATCATGACGATATCCAGGCAATGATCATTATATAGGCATGACGTCCAAGATTAGTAGACCGACTCCTGCCTGCATGTACTACTATTACTCCACACATCGACCGCTATCCAGCATGCATCTAGTGTATTAAGTTCATGGAGAAACGGAGTAATGCAATAAGAACGATGACATGATGTAGACAAGATCTATTTATGTAGAAATAGACCCCATCTTATTATCCTTAATAGCAATGATACATACGTGTCGGTTCCCCTTCTGTCACTGGGATCAAGCACCATAAGATCGAACCCATCACAAAGCACCTCTTCCCGTGGCAAGAAAAATCGATCTATTTGGCCTAACTAAACCAAAGATTTGAAGAAGAAATACGAGGCTATAAGTAATCATGCATATAAGAGATCAAAGAAACTCAAATAACTTTCATGGATAAAAACATAGATCTGATCATAAACTCAAAGTTCATCGGATCCCAACAAACGCACCGCAAAAAGAGTTACATCAAATAGATCTCCAAGAGATCATTGTATTGAGAATCAAAAGAGAGAGAGAGAGAGGAATCCATCTAGCTACTAACTACAGATCCGTAGGTCTACAATGAACCTCACGCATCATCGGAGAGGCACCAATGAGGATGATGAACCCCTCCGTGATGGTGTCTAGATTGGATCTAGTGGTTCTGGAACTTGCGGCGGCTAGAATTGATTTTCGTCAAGTTCCCTAGGGGTTCTGTAATATTGGGGTATTTATAGAGCAAAGAGGCGGTGCAGGAGGCCACTGAGGTGGGCACAACCCACCTGGGCGCGCCTGGGCCCCAAGGCACGCCCTGGTGGGTTGTGCTCCTCTTGGAGCACCCCTCAGGTACTTTCTTGGCCCAACAGGAGTCTTCTAGTCCAGAAAAAATCCACAAAAAGTTTCGCTACATTTGCAATCCGTTTGGTATTGATTTTCTGCGAAGTAAAAAACAAGCAGAAAACCGCAACTGACGCTGGGCACTATGTCAATAGGTTAGTCCCAAAAAATGATATAAGGTTGATATAAAATGATGGTAAAACATCCAAGAATGATAATATAACAGCATGGAACAATAAAAAATTATAGATATGTTGGAGACGTATCACATAGCTTCTTCATAGTTCGTAGGTTCGCCTTGGTCTAATAACATGACTTCCAGGACAAGATTACCATACCACTCTGGTGCGGATCTTGCTCTGGTCGATCTACGAGGTTCAGTAGCAACTTGATCTGAAGCTTCATAATCGTTATCATTTGCTTCCTCTCTAGTTGGTGTAGGCATCACGGAAACGATTTTCTGTGATGTACTACTCTCCAATTTGAGAGAGGGTACAATTACCTCATCAAGTTGTACTTCCCTCCCACCCACTTATTTCGAAAGAAACTCTTTCTCTAGAAAGGATCCAAACTTAGCAACGAAGATCTTACCTTCAGATCTGTGGTGGAAGGTGTACCCAATAGTTTTCTGTTGGGGAACGCAGCATGCAATTTCAAAAAAATTCCTACGCTCACGCAAGATCTATCTAGGATATGCATAGCAACGAGAAGGGGAGAGTGTGTCCACGTACCCTCATAGACCGAAAGCGGAAGCATTTGCTTAACACGGTTGATGTAGTCGAACGTCTTCTCAATCCAACCGATCAAGCACCAAACGTACGACACCTCCGAGTTCTGCACACGTTCAGCTCGACGACGTCCCTCAAACTCTTGATCCAAAAAAGTGTCAAGGAAGAGTTCCGTCAGCAGGAAGGCATGGTGACGGTGATGGTGAAATGATCCACGCAGGGATTCGCCTAAGCACTACGTGAATATGACCAGAGGCGTAAACTGTGGAAGGGGGCGCCACACATGGTTTGGAACAATTGATGTGTGTTCTAGGCGCCCCCTCCCCACGTATATAAAGGAGGGAGGGGGAGGAGGCCGGCCCTAGGCGCGCCCCAAGTAGGAGGAGTCCTACTTGGGCTCCTAGTAGGATTATGCCCCCCTTTCCTTTTACCGGAGGGGGAAAGGGGGAAGGAGAGAGAGGAGGAGAAGGAAGGGGGGCGCCGCTCCCTCTCCTAGTCCTATTCGACCTCTGAGGGAGTCTCGGATTACGGGGTGTCCGGATAGCCGAACTATAACCTTTGGCCGGACTCCTGGACTATGAAGATACAAGATTGAAGACTTCGTCCCGTGTCCGGATGGGACTTTCCTTGGCGTGGAAGGCAAGCTTGGTGATACAGATATGTAGATCTCCTTCTATTGTAACCGACTCTGTGTAACCCTAACCCTCTCCGGTGTCTATATAAACCGGAGGGTTTTAGTCCGTAGGACGAACAACAATCATACCATAGGCTAGCTTCCAGGGTTTAGCCTGTAACGCCCCGGATTCGATGCGCCAGGTGTCCATCAGTTATTCGTCGTCATTGCCATGTCATGTGCTTGCGTGTTGCACTTTGCCATGTCATCATTTGCATTTCATATCATGTCATCATGTGCATCTCATTTCGCATACGTGTTCATCTCATGCATCCGAGCATTTTCCCCGTTGTCCGTTTTGCAATCCGGCACTCCTATGTCTCCGGCGCCCTCTTTTACCTCTTTTCGTGTGTGGGTGTTAAACTTTCTCGGAATGGACCGAGGTTTGTCAAGCGGCCTTGGTATAGCATCGGTAGACCGCCTGTCAAGTTTCGTGCCATTTGGAGGTCGTTTGGTACTCCAACGGTTAACCGGGTAACCGTAAAGCCTCCTTCTCTTTGCAGCCCAACACCCCTTCCAAACTGGCCCAAAACCCAGCAAACTCCCCTCTATGCTCTCCGCCGTTCGATCACGATCGCGTGGCCGGAAACCGCACCTCATTTGGAGTCTCCTAGCTCCCTATGCCTATATAAACACCTCCCCCTCCGAAACCCTAGCTTCGTCCTCATCCCGCAGCCGGACATGTCCGAACCCCGCCGGACATGTCCGCGCCGCCGCCCAGGCCGAATCGGAGCGCGCCACCTGTCCGTCCGTCTCCCGCCTCCGCCGCAGCCCGCCAGCCCGCCATCGCGGCCAGCGAGCCCGCCTGGCGCCGCCGCCGCTCCGCCCGAGATCCGCCGCAGCTCGCGCTTATCGCGCCACGTCGCGCTGCCCGCCCGCCGCCGACGAATCCGGTCGCCGGACCTCGGCCCCGCCGCCGCGCGCTTGGCGCCGCTCTGCCTCCTTCTCTTCTTTCCCTCTCCTTCCTCTCTTCCTCATCTCTGTTCTCTCTCGATGCAGCCGCGCGCCGCCATGGCAGGAGCTTCGCCGCCCGGTGCCGTCCGCGCCCCGCCCGCGCCGCCGGATCCGGTGCGGCCGGCGGATCCCCGCCGCCGCCGCGCGCCCGCCACTTCCGGCCTCGCTGCCGCCAAGGCAGCGCCGCCATCGCCGCCCTGCCTCCCCTCGTGCGGGCACGAGGAGGAGGAGGACGCCCTCAGACGCCCACGTGGGCCGCGCTCCCCCCTCATGGGCCCGGCCTCCCCAAGGCCCAGCGCCCCGGCCCAGCTCCAGCCGGCCTGCCAGGCCACCTCCTCCGTCTTCCTGGGCCAGCCCAGTGGTGAGAAGCCCGCCTAAACCCCGCCCCGTGCGCTGAATAGTTATATCACGCTCATATGATTTTTTTCAGAAAAATGACCAAGTCCCGAATTTGTGTAATTTTCATGCCATGTTCATCGCATCATAACTCTGCATCCGTAGCTCCGTTTTGGGCGTGTAATATGTCAAATTGTTCGCCTCGACGAGTACTTCATTTCATTTCATTGCATCATATTCATTTGAGTTCATCTTGATGCCTGAATCTTCGTTGCAAGAGTGCTATATGATGTTAATCTGCTGAAACTGTTATAACTTGATGATTTGTCATTTTTGCCATGATTGATGTGTGCATCCTATGAACTTGAGTCCTACATGTGTTTTGTAATATGCCATGCCATATTTACAGGGGTGTATGCCATGTATTTTTGTGATCCCTGTGGTGACTAGCACAAGCATGCAAACTAGGCTTCATGATGTTGATGATTTCAGCCCCTGTTCTGCTGATATTTTTATGCCATGTAAACTTGTTGCTACAGAGAGATCCATGCATATTTTGAGATACTTCAGTAAGGATGTTTTGAACATATGGTTATTCTATATCCATCCATGCCCTTGTTTGCAATTATGGAGTGCTATAGCTTGAGTCAATCGAGCTCTACTTTTGCTATAAAATGTTTCCTGGCAGGTTGTTTACATGTTATTCAATTTTTCCAAGGTTTTTGTAGTTGATCCGTGTATGCTATGATGTTGTTCTTTCCATGTATAGCTTCATAAACATGTCTTCTTACTGTGAGTTGCCTTGCCATGCCATGTATTGCTCTGTGGTGAGTGGTTCAAGCTCACCAACATGCCTACTTATTGTTGTTCCTGCCATGTATGAATCTGTAATATAACTTGCCATGTTTACATGGGTGCCATCATGTTTTCTGATACTTTGTGGCTCATGGTCAGTAAGGGACTTTTGTTCTATGCATTTAGTAGTATCATGCCATGCCTTTGTTTGCCATGATAAGTTCATGTACCATGTTGTTTGATAGCTCTAAACATTGTAGCCTGATGTTATTTCTGCTAAGTCTGAAACTGTTATTATTTGCAATCTTGCCATGTGTGTTTGAGCATGTTATAGTCATTTCTGGAGATAGCTCAGTGTTCATGTTTTGTCATGCTTTACCTGTACATCATGTCCATGCCTTTTGTTCTCATGTTGGGGTGCTTTAGCATGTTTTTTGGATGCTTGCAATATGCCTAGTTGCTGTTTTGGACAGATTGTTGTCATGACTTGTATAGGGTGTATGTGTTGAACCGTTGCTCCGTTTTGAGTGTGCTCTATATGAAACTTGCTTGATTTTGCATGTAGTTTCATATTATCATGTTGCATCCTTGTTTTGAGGTGTTTTCTTGATGTTTGTATGCGTTTTGCATCAATGTCATGTTTAACTTGTTTTGCTCATATCTTCTAGGCCGTAGCTCCGAATTAAATGAACTTTATATGTAACTTGACTAGAATTTCGTGTAGATCTTCGTGGTGCATCTTAACTTGCTGTTTAACAACTTGAACATAAAGTTATTCAGATCTGGACCAATTTCGAAATTTGCATATGAGGACTTACCGGAGTTGTTCTATGTTGTTTCCGGCCTCATTTAAACTTGCTTTGATGTGTTGCTCTTGTTTGCATCATCTCTTGCCATGAGTAGCTTCATGTAGTCTTGTCATGCATCATGCTTGTTTGTGCATCATGCCTTGTTCATGTGTGGTGTGTTTACTATGTTGTTGTTTCTTCTCGATAGTTCCCGTTTCGTTGCGATCGTGAGGATTCGTTCGTCTATGCTTGGTTCGGCTTCATCCGTTCATCTTCTTCATGGACTCATTCTTCTTCCTAGCGGGATTTCAGGCAAGATGACCGCTACCCTGGATCTCATTACTATCATTGCTATGCTAGTTGCTTCGTTCTTTCGCTATGCTGCGCTACCTATCACTTGCTTCTCAAGCCTCCCAAATTGCCATGAACCTCTAACCTTTGACACCATTCCTAGCAAACCGTTGTTTGGCTATGTTACCGCTTTGCTCAGCCCCTCTTATAGCGTTGTTAGTTGCAGGTGAAGATGAAGTTTGTTCCTTGTTGGAACATGGAGATGTTGTTCCTTGTTGGAACATGTTTACTTGTTGGGATATCACAATATATCTTATATTATTAATGCATCTACATACTTGGCAAAGGGTGGAAGGCTCGGCCTTATGCCTGGTGTTTTGTTCCACTCTTGCCGCCCTAGTTTCCGTCATATCGGTATTATGTTCCCGGATTTTGCGTCCCTAACGCGGTTGGGTGATTTGTGGGACCCCCTTGACAGTTCGCTTTGAATAAGACTCCTCCAGCAAGGCCCAACCTTGGTTTTACATTTGCCTCACCTAGCCCTTTTTCCCTTGGGAGTCGCGCTCTTGAGGGTCATCTTTATTTTACCCCCGGCGGTGCTCGTCGTGAGTGCTGGTCCAAACCGTCGACCGCGGTGTACCAGGGCAACTCGGGTTCGCCTACCGAAGTTTGGACAATCCGGTGTGCCACGAGAACGAGATATGTGCAGCTCCTATCAGGATTTGTCGGCACATTCGGCGGCTTTGCTGGTCTTGTTTTATTGCTGTCGAAATGTCTTGTAGCCGGATTCGAGACTGATCGGGTCTTCCGGGGAGAAGGAATATCCTTCGTTGATCGCGAGAGCTTATCATGGGCTAAGTTGGGACACCCCGCAGGTATAAACTTTCAAAGCCGTGCCCGCGGTTATGTGGCGATGGGAATTTGTTGATATCCGGTTGTAGTAAACTTGAAGTAAACTCTTCTAAAATACACCAACCGTAAAGCGAATCGTGAGTGTCTCTTTTCGGGTTGATCGAGAGGAGAACACGGTTTCGGGTTATGTCGGCGTAAGTAGGAGTTCAGGATCACTTCTTGATCATTACTAGTTGACGACCGTTCCTTTGTTTCTCTTCTCGCTCTCATTTGCGTATGTTAGCTACCATATATGCTTAGCCGCTGCTGCAACCTCACCACTTTTACCTCTTCCTTACCCAGTAAGCTTTGCTAGTCTTGATACCCATGGTAATGGGATTGCTGAGTCCTCGTGGCTCACAGATTACTACACCACCAGTTACAGGTACAGGTTGTGCGATGATCATGACGTGAGAGCGATGTTTACTTGTGTTGGAGTTCTTCTTCTTCTTCGTCGATCGGGGATAGGTTCCAGGTCGGCAGCCCGGCTAGCAGGGTGGATGTCGTTTGAGCTTCTGTTTATGTTTCATCCGTAGTCGGATGTTGATCTTGTATATGATGTTGATGTATTCTTGTGGCATTTGTGCCTTATGTATGTATCCCCATCTATTATGTAATGTTGATGTAATGATATCCACCTTGCATAAGCATTTCAATATGCGGGTCTATCCTTGGTGGGACCGTCGAGTTCCTTTTGGATAGGGTCGCATATTGGGCGTGACATAGCCTCTCTGATCTCGTGGTAGATCTACTCTTGTACTACCCATATCGTCAATATTAATCAAGCAGGAGTAGGCTTTTACCTCCATCGAGAGGGCCCAAACCTGGGTAAAAACATCGTGTCCCTCGTCTCCTGTTACCATCCGCCTAGACGCACAGTTTGGGACCCCCTACCCGAGATCCACCGGTTTTGACACCGACATTGGTGCTTTCATTGAGAGTTCCGTTGTGTTGTCGCCATCAGGAAGGATGCCTCATCCCGTCTTTAAAGACGGCACTGTTGCTAAAGGAGCTTTGGCTATCGGCCAAACTCTTCGGCTAGGCGGTTTTCTTATGACCGCCTGTTCGGCCGCCGCGCCGATGATGACTTCTCGGGTCATCAAAAGCAATCTTCACGTCAACTCGGAACTCGCTGAGCAGTTAGATCCGATGGAGCTCTCTTCTTTAAACGAGCTCTTGGATCGCATCGCCGCCCTGGGAGTCACTATAGACTACGATCAGATTGGGCCTAAACCCGATCTGAGAGAGATTAACTCTCCCCAGGTCACCCACCACGTTGATGTGGTGGAGGAACAATGCGGTGACCCTTCATCTATCTTAAGGACTAACTATGTCCGGATTCCCAATCCCTCCAAGCCGGATACCCGCGAGGGAGGACGCCACTCAAGACCTGAACTTAGAGTCGTGCAACGGGCCGATTCAGTGGATAACATGCAAGAATCCAAGCTTCGAGTTCGAAACTCCTTGGCCCTTGAGCCTCAGATTGGGTGAGGTTTCGGATCTAATTCCACCCACCCGCCCAACATAGGCGATCTATCAATATCGAGCAAGAGCCCAAGAAAGCAGTACATCATTCTCGGGCTAGATTCCTCCTAGTTATGAACATGATAAAGGACTGCCGAGGAAGACGCAATTTCATTCTTCGCAATAATTGCACGGACAAGGGAATCCTCAACGCCATAGGTCGTCGTGAAATTACACGCTTCTTGACTTGGCGTCCATAGTACGAAAATACTGTGCGATGGAAAGCGCTGAAAAACGAAGTAAGATTTTGGGACAATCCGCCCCGAATACAAACCAGTCCGAAATAAAAGGGTGCATTATCGCCAATCACCCGGTTAAACACCAAAACAAAAAACCCCTACGGGCATGGAACCGTCTTCGGAGGGATGGCTCAACGAACCTGTAAAATTCATAGTACGAGGGCGCCACACTAACTCATAGCCTTAGAGCATGTTGGATACTCCGCGGTGGCCAAAAGTGGCGAAGAGCTTTAACCCCAAATCCACAGAGCACCAGCCCAGGGATACCAAAGACGGTATTAACGGTCTTGAGACTTTCGCATCAAACAATATGCGAAAACAAACACTCCACCGCTTTGCGAAGTCTACCAAGTAGCAACAATAAATCCATGGAGTGACACGACTATTACCTTTAATGCCAGTGATGAACCTAAACTCCGAACAGCCCGAGCACCAGCAGCATTGGTCCTCAGTCCAATAGTGGACGGCTTTCGCCTTACCAAGGTACTCATGGACGGTGGCAGCGGATTGAACCTCATTTATGAGGAAACCCTTCGAAAAATGGAAATAGACTGGAGCCGCATTGAGCGAAGCAACACAAACTTTAGAGGAATAATACCCAGTCAGGAAGCATGCTGCACAGGAAAAATCACACTAGATGTGGTGTTCGGCACGCTGGATAATTACAGGTCCGAGGAGGTCACGTTCCAAGTGGCCCCGTTCAGCAGCGGATACCACACTCTATTAGGGCGAGAGGCATTCACAAATTTTCAAGCTATACCCCATTACGGGTACATGAAGCTCAAAATGCCCGGGCCCAACGGAATCATCACTCTTGCTAGTGACCCAGACATAGCACTCTGCGCCGAAAACAAGACAGCTGCACTAGCCCTTGAGGCACTATCCGAGGCCCTAGCGGCCGAGGAACTGACTGCGCCGTGCTCCACGGTGAACAGGGACGATGTGATACTCGATAAAAGATCCAAGTCCACCTCGTTTAAACCAGCAGACGAAATAGTCAAATTCCAAGTCCACCCAATGGAACCTACAAAAATGGCCTCCATCGGGGCACAATTAAACCCTGGTGTAGACGCTGCACTACGAGAATTCCTACGCGAAAATTGGGACATTTTTGCCTGGCACCCTTCAGACATGCCAGGAATCCCACGCCGGCTGGCCGAGCACAGCCTAAACATCCTAAAAGGATTCAAGCCAGTCAAACAGGCTCTTGGCGTTTCTCCGAACCTAAGAGACCAAGCCATGGGAGAGGACCTAGCCAACCTATTGGAGGCCGGATTCATCAGAGATATAAAACATCCGGACTGGCTAGCAAACCTGGTGATGGTACCAAAGAAGGACAAATCTGGCGCCTATCGCCGATTTCAAGGACCTCAACAAGGCTTGCCCAAAGGATCCCTTCCCCTCCCCGCATTGATCAAATTATCGACGCTACCGCAGGTTCACGATTCATTGTGTTTCCTCGACGCATACTCCGGCTACCATCAAATTAAGATGGCAGATCCTGATCAAGCCACAACGGCATTTATCACCCCATACGGCCCATTCTGCTTCAACACAATGCCCTTCGGGCTCAAAAACGCCGGCGCAACATATCAGCGCATGATTCATACATGTCTGGCAAAATAGTGGAGGCATACATAGATGATGTGGTCGTCAAAACCAAGCATTTCAAAACTCTAGTAGACAACTTGAGGCTCACATTCAATAATCTCCGAACATATGACATCAAGCTTAACCCGGCAAAATGCGTTTTTGGCATACCAGCCGGAAAGCTCTTGGGCTTCATTGTATCCGGTAGAGGAATTGAAGCAAACCCAGCCAAGATCCGAGCTCTGTCACAATTGGATATCCCAAAGGACCTCAAACAAATACAAAATTGATTTATCTTGGGCGGCTCTAAGCCGCTTTATCTCCCGTTTGGGAGAAAAGGCATTACCCCTTTATCGCCTCCTCCGGCGCACCGAACACTTCGAGTGGACGGATGCCGCCACGGCCGGACTCGAAGAAATAAAAGCCATATTGGCAACAAACCTGGTCCTGGCCGCGCCCAACATGGGCGAACCAATGCTATTATACATCGCGACAACTCATCAAGTTGTAAGCGCGGTGCTCGTTGTCGAACGAGAAACAGACGGACACAAGTTCCCCCTTCAAAAACCAGTTTACTACGTGTCCACTATCCTCACTTCATGCAAGTCACAGTGTCCGCATTATCAAAAGATAGCGTACACGGTGTTTATGGCATCCCGGAAGCTGCGACACTACTTTCAAGAGTGTTCAATAACAGTAGCCTCTGAAGTACCTCTTAACGACATTATAAACAACCGCGACGCGACAGGCCGGATTGCCAAATGGGACATTGAGCTCCTCCCGTTCGACATAACCTATAAGCCATGGCGAGCCATTAAGTCGCAAGTTTTGGCCGACTTCGTCGCCGAATGGACTGAAGCCGAACTCCCTAAAGACTACGACACATATTCCAATTGGACCATGCACTTCAACGGCTCCAAACTGTTGGCTGGTGCGGGGTCAAGGCGTCGTTCGACGTCTAACAGAGATACGGTTCAATCGTACTCGGATAATGTATACGGACTCCAACAACGCAGCGAATCGAGGCCCTTCTACATGGTCTCCGGTTGGCGATCCATGGGCATTCAACGCCTAGAGGTGCGAGGATTCAACCTTGCAATATCCCAAATAAATGGAGACTTTGATGCCAAGGATCCGAAAATGGCAGCTTATCGCAACGCCGTCCTAAAAATGTCAGCTCGGTTCGAAGGGCTCGAATTTCACCATATAGCTCGGGAAAACAATCAGGCAGCAGATGTCTTGGCACGCATTGGTGCAAAGCGCGATGCCGTCCCCCCAATATCTTCTTAGAGTGGCTGTTCAAGCCATCCGTATTATGGGAAGGGGAGTCCGGAAATAACAGCCCGGACCCAACCGCATTGCATGACACCAAAAATTCTGACACAATTGGAGGCTCTGCCAAACGAAGTAACATCTTCAGCCCACATAATAATGGCAGTCATTGCCTCGTGGGCGGAACCATTCCTAGCCTACCTAACCAGGCAAGAACTTCCCGAGGACCAAAACGAGGCACGCAGCATAGTGCGGCGATCTAAAGCCTATAAAGTCCATGAGGGAGAGCTTTACAAGAAAAGCACCACCGGAGTCCTTCAAAGGTGTATCTCTGAAGAGGAAGGGCGGAATCTTCTGGCTGAAATTCATGCCGGACTCGGCGGGCACCACGCCGCAGCCCGGGCCCTTGTTAGCAAGGCCGTCCGTAAAAGATTTTATTGGCCGACGGCCCGGGCAGATGCTCAGGACTTAGTCCAACGATGCGTCGGTTGCCAGCTCTTTGCTAATCAAAGCCACATGCCACCCACCGCCTCCAAACTATACCCATCACCTAGCCCTTCATGCGGTGCAGGGGCTTGACATGGTTGGACCCCTTAAAGGAGGAACCCACAAGCAAAAATACCTACTGGTCATGGTGGATAAATTCACCAAATGGATAGAGGCCAAGCCTGTTAAGACGGCCGAATCCGGACCAGTGATAGACTTCATATCAAGGGTCGTACACCGTTACGGCGTCCCCCATAGCATCATCACTAATAACCGCATGAACTTCACGGCCGACGAGGTCAAACTCTGGTGCAAAAACATGGGCATCAAGCTCGACTATGCTTCAGTCTATCACCCTCAAACTAACGGTCAAGTCGAGCGAGCAAATGGTCTAATAATGAGCGGCATCAAACCCAGATTAGTGCGGTCCCTCAATGAATCTACCATGCACTGGGTAGAGGAACTCGACTCCGTACTCTGGGGGCTGCGGACCATGCTGAATCGCACCACCGGATTCACACCATTCTTTATGGTATACGGCGCAGAGGCAGTTTTGCCCTGCGACATAATTCATGACTCGCCTCGCATGCGCATGTACGAAGAAAGAGAAGCCGAGCTCGATCGGCAGGACATGTTGGACGCCTTGGAGGAGGAGCGTGACGTGGCAAAAGCCCGTTCCGCATTCTATCAACAGCAAGCTCGAAGAAATCAAAGCAGAGAAGTACGGGCCAAAACTTACAATGTCGGCGAGTTAGTTCTACGCCTGCCGGACAAGAAAAAGGACAAACTCAAGCCAAATGGGAAGGTCCCTTTATTATAGACCAAGTCCTAACCGGTGGAGCGTACCGTCTGTGAGATGCATCGGATAACCGACTCGAGCCGAACCCATGGAACGCAGCCCGTCTCCGAAGATTCTACGCCTAGCGCCGGATTCTGAGTTTGTCTCCTTCCTATGTCTATTTTTTCCACATTAGCTGTCTTATATTTCTCTCCTTCTCCCTCTTTTTCTCTTACAACCTTTAAAGGCTCGTTTGCGCATTGTTCGCACACACCTGACGCGCTATCCGCGCTCATTATACCTGGGGGCTTCTTTAACAGAAGCTTATTTGTATGGGCTTCATGCCTAACACATGTGTCACGCTTCTGCATGAACCTTTTATTCACCATTATATGCATCGATATGACTTAAGTTTTGGCCAAGCTGGGTTGCCTAGCTCCTGTGCTTACCCCTACGTTCCCGATTGTTCAGCTAGGTGGTAAAGGGAGCACCTCTGCGATTGCTACTGCCGGGTTAGCCGGATGTGTACCTCAGACTGGGTGAAGTCGAAAGCTAGCGTTCTTAAGGGAATATTCGGTTGGTGAATTAAAAGACGATTGCTCACTTATTTATTTATCTGCCCCCAGATGCTTTTCTGCTTTTTCCGCAGTCCGGACATGCACTTTAAGGCATGCCTCCCAGGGAAATGAACCCCTAACGGAAGTATTCTCCCTTGAAGATGTTTCTTACTAACCATGTAATATAACATAACTAGTTGGGCACTTGTCTGTTAAAGCACTAATGACCCCTACGCCTGGTCTCCACACATGCCCCGGTTCTTACATAACCGTGATGGTATTCGGACACACTCCGGACTATAGGGTCCCGAGGTTGAAGCGAAAAGGTCCGCCATGACAAACGATCTACAATCCGGCTAGAAGGCATTTTTACATGTCATCCTAAATTACATAGTCAATTTGACTGGGTGTATTCCTCCTCAATACCATCTAATAGGTTGTCTAGTTTACAGTCCTGTTGGCAATACTTTGCGGCCAATTCTACTTGGTCGTACACTAAGCTCACAGGGATCTCCTTCCCATCGGGCCCCACAGGTCCGACCTCGGCCATGTGGTTTGGGTCAGCCTCCATGTACCGCGTCTTCACCATGGCCCAGGCCTCCCTGGCGCCTTGACGGCAGGCCGATATCTTCCATAATCGGAAGCGCCGCCGCTCCCTTAAGCCTCTCTGCAAGCTCTTCAAGGCCTTCGGGCAGTGAGACAGATGGCCACAAGGCCTGGGCGACGCCTTTCATCACCTGCCCAACTCGTTCGTGCAGTTGTAAGAGCTCGGGAAGAGGGTCACCCGTAGAACCGGGCATTTCCTCTGTAGGACGACCTGTGAGCATACCTACAGACATAACTCTGTTAGTCGACTTCCTTGCCGAACTCTTTTTCAAACTTCGTTCAAGCACTTACTAAAAATGCCGCGTCGAAGCCGTCGATTCTCCTTCACGGAGTCCGACAGCTGGGCACGCACATCCTTTAGTTCCTCGCCCAGCTGGGTGTTGGCATCTTGAGATTATTCTTCTCTGCCTCACCCTCGTAAGCACGCTCGCCGGCCTTTAACCGGCGCAAGAGTTGTTGCTTGTCCGGATCCACTCCGGCGCCATCTGCAATGATATTGTCAGATTTACACACACGCCGCACTTCACAACATACTTATCTTTTGAAGCGTATATTACCAGAGGGGGTCTCCTTGGCCTCCCCTGCAGCGGCTAGTGCGGCCTCGAGTTGGGCTTTGCACTCTTCCAGCTCCTAGGATAGTTGGGTATTCTTTTTTGTAAGATCATGCATAACAAATGATCCTTAAATCAGTTATTATAACTGTTTCAAGTTTCGGGGGCTACTGGCATATATAACCATCAAATTTTCTCACCCGTATGTATTTCACGTACTGCTCCGTGGCTCTGGCTAGACCATTTTGAGCGGCACGGAGGTGCGCATCGCCCGAGTTGAAGGCATCTAGTGCCTCTTGGGAGAAACATGCGTCACGAAGAACCGTCCGGCGACGCCTGTGGTTCATGGCACTCTCCACCTCGGAATTGGTGGCAGACAGTCTGTCGGCATCCTCCGTCGAAGGAGCGTCCGACGCACGCCTCATGTTTGCCTCCGCTTCCGGACCTGGCTTTGGAGCCTGGCTGGTGGAGGCTCGATTGGCAACCTCTCCGGATATAGTCCGGCGAGCGCTCTTTTTCCTGAAGAGAGCACGAGCGTAGGATGCCTTCCGGGAATAAAACCTAGGAATAAGATGGCACGACATACCGTTGCGCCGGCATCTCAATCCGGACCGCACTTCTTTTCAACCTGTTGGGCCTTGCTGCCCCTTGTTGGCTAGCCACCGCAGGCTCGGCCTCCCACCTCACGGGCTCCCCCTGCAAAACACCATTGGTATACGGTGATAAAAAATAAGCACGGATGGACCATTTTCAAAGTATTGGGACTTCAGTCTCAGTTACCTGCGAGGCTGGAAGTATTCCGGGGTAGTCAGCCGTAATGGCGACCAAGGCATTGTCGATGCTCAGTTGGTAAAATACCCCATCAATCAGCTCCACGGCTTTGTCCGGATCCTCTTGGGAGGCCGGATCGAGGGACCGATCCGGATCCTCGGGTTGTGGAGGAGGGTTGTTTATATCCTTCACGGCCCGGCGCAATTCCTGCGTCGAAATCACAAGATAAGGTACTTAACTATGGTAATATGGAACGGATGGGCAAAAAGAAGTGTCCGCTTACCTAGCTTGGAGGATTGTACATAGAAAATCCGTCATGTGGATTGACGCGGAGGAACTCCTCCTCTTCTCCCTTGAATAATGCGGACAAGGCCTTCGTCAGAGCAGCAACCGATCCCGGCCCCTTACGGCCGTAGCGGGTGGCATCGTCCTCCCCGTTGAAATCCCACATGGGGTGGCCTCTATACTGAAGCGGCTGCACCCCCCGCATAATGCATGTGGCCATGACCTCGATCATGGTCAGTCCGGAATGAGCTAACAACCTTATCCGGCTCATCAGGTAAAGGATGTCCTTGTCGTTTTCCCTTTGAGGGCTCCGTGGGCGCCAGCCTAGGCGCTTCTTCAAGGGAGCATTATTGAACTCGGGGAGGCCGATCCGAATAGGGTCCGGCAGGGGGACATCTTCTATACAAAACCATTCTGAAGGCCAGTCTTCGGATGCCTTCCTTGGGGTTCCGGATAGATATCCGGTCCCGGCGATGCGCCATAGTTCGGCTCCGCCCACTTGATATATCGACCCCTCCTGAGAACGGGGCACAAGGCAGAACAGTTTCTTCCACAGCGCGAAATGAGCCTCGATGCCCAAGAACAACTCGCAAAGGGCTACAAAGCCCGCAATATGCAAAATGGAGGCAGGCGTAAGGTTGTGCAACTGGAGGCCGTAGAACTCCAGGAGCCCCCGGAGAAACAGATGAATTGGGAATCCGAGCCCCCTTATCAAATAAGGGACAAGGCATACCCGCTCTCCTTTGGAGGGATTGGGGACGCTCTCCGCCTGCTTTCCGCCATTATAGGTGGCGAGTCCGGCTCGAACCGGGACCATGAAGGCCGGGGGAAGGAATCCCTTGGTTTGGAGCGTCACTAGCTCGATGTGCGGGACGGAACATCTCTCCCAACCTCCAGGCTGACTGGGAGGACGAGAGGAGGAGCTGCGTCGACTGGCCATGATGGAATGGATCTCTGTCGGATGCGTTCCCATGAATGCTCGCAAAGGGAGGATGGTGTGATTCGGATCTAAATCCTCGTCTCTTTTATAGGGAAGCTTATTTGCGCAGCCAGGGGGGTAAATGTAAAAACACCCTGGCTTTTCACATTCGTTTGACACGTGGAAGACGGCCATCATTGGGCGTGGAAGCCAAGGAGCACAATATTCATGAAAAGCCGGACACTATTCAACAAGTACACAGAATTTGGAGAAGAACCCACCTTGCAATGCCGAAGACAATCTGCGCGTCGGACTCATTGTCATTGAAGCCTGGTTCGGGGGCTACGGAGGGAGTCCCGGATTATGGGGTGTCCGGATAGCCGAACTATAACCTTTGGCCGGACTCTTGGACTATGAAGATACAAGATTGAAGACTTCGTCCCGTGTCTGGATGGGACTTTCCTTGGCGTGGAAGGCAAGCTTGGCGATACAGATATGTAGATCTCCTTCTATTGTAACCGACTCTGTGTAACCCTAACCCTCTCCGGTATCTATATAAACCAGAGGGTTTTAGTCCGTAGGACGAACAACAATCATACCATAGGCTAGCTTCTAGGGTTTAGCCTCTCTGATCTCGTGGTAGATCTACTCTTGTACTAACCATATCATCAATATTAATCAAGCAGAGTAGGGTTTTACCTCCATCAAGAGGGCCCAACACAGGTAAAACCGTGTCCCTTGTCTCCTGTTACCATCCGCCTAGACGCACAGTTCAGGACCCCCTACCTGAGATCCGCCGGTTTTGACACCGACAACCTCCTTCCCTATGGGGGCGCGCCACCCCTATGTGGGATGGTGTGCCTCCCTCCTATGGCCCATATGGCCCATATCTTCCCCGAGGGGTTCCGTAACCCCGATACTCCGATATGTACCCGATACATTCCGAAACACTTCCGGTGTCCGAATACTATCATCCAATATATCAATGTTTACCTCTCAACCATTTCAAGAATCCTCGTCATGTCCGTGATCTCATGTGGGACTCCGAACATCATTCGGTCACCAAATCACATAACTCATATAATACAAATCGTCATTGAACGTTAAGCGTGCGGACCCTACGGGTTCGAGAACTATGTAGACATGACCGAGACACGTCTCCGGTCAATAACCAGTAGCAGAACTTGGATGCTCATATTGGTTCCTACATACTCTGTGAAGATCTTTATCAGTCAAACCGTAATGACAACATACGTCATTCCCTTTGTCATCGGTATGTTACTTGCCCGACATTCGATTGTCGGTATCTTTATACCTAGTTCAATCTCGTTATCGGCAGGTCTCTTTACTCGTTCTGTAATGCATCATCCCGCAACTAACTCATTATTCACATTTCTTGCAAGGCTTATCATGATGTGCACTACCGAGAGGGCCCAGAGATACCTCTCCGAAACTCGGAGTGACAAACCCTAATCTCGATCTATGCCAACCCAACAAACACCTTCGGAGATACCTGTAGAACATCTTTATCATCACCCAGTTACGTTGTGACGTTTGATAGCACATAAGGCATTCCTCCGGTATCCGAGAGTTGCATAATCTCATAGTCAAAGGAATATGTATAAGTCATGAAGAAAGCAATAGCAATAAAACTTAACGATCATTATGCTAAGCTAACGGATGGGTCTTATCCATCACATCATTCTCCTAATGATGTGATCTCGTTCATCAAATGACAACACATATCTATGGTTAGGAAACTTAACCATCTTTGATTAACGAGCTAGTCTAGTAGAGGCATACTAGGAACACTGTGTTTTGTCTATGTATTCCACACATGTATCAAGTTTCCGGTTAATACAATTCTATCATGAATAATAAACATTTATCATGATATAAGGAAATATAAATAACAACTTTATTATTGCCTCTAGGGCCTATTTCCTTCATTTTCTTAGGGTATCCTATGAAGACGTATTTTTTCGATTTAGGTTCGAGCTTATCGGGCTGAAGCCTTTTGACATAAGCGTCACATACCCAAACTTTTAGAAACGACAGCTTAGGTTTCTTGCCAAACCATAGTTCATACGGTGTCGTCTCAACGGATTTAGATGGTGGCTTATTTAATATGAATGTAGCTGTCTCTAATGCATAACCCCAAAATGATAGTGGTAAATCGATAAGAGACATCATACAACGCACCATATCTAATAAAATACGGTTTGGACATTCGGACACACCATTACGCTATGGTGTTCCAGGTGGTGTGAGTTGTGAAACAATTCCACGTTGTTTTAAATGAAGGCCAAACTCGTAACTCAAATATTCGCATCCGCGATCAGATCATAGAAATTTTATTGTCTTGTTACGATGATTCTCCACTTCACTCTAGAATTCTTTGAACTTTTAAAATGTTTCAGACTTGTGTTTAATTAAGTAGATATACCCATACCTACTCAAATCATCTGTGAAGGTCGGAAAATAACGATACCCGCCGCGTGCTTCAACACTCATCGGACCGCATACATCGATATGTATTATATCCAATAAGTCATCAGCTCGCTCCATTGTTTCGGAGAACTAAGTTTTAGTCATCTTGCCCATGAGGTATGGTTCGCAAGTATCAAGTGATTCCAAAAGTCCATCTGCAGGGAGTTTCTTCATGCGCTTTACACCAATATGACCTAAACGGCAGTGCCACAAGTATGTTGCACTATCATTATCAACTTTGCATCTTTTGGCATCAATATTGTGAATATGTGTATCACTACGATCGAGATTCAATAAACCATTTACATTGGGTGTATGACAATAGAAGGTTTTATTCATGTAAACAGAACAACAATTATACCCTGACTTAAATGAATAACCGTATTGCAATAAACATGATATGATCTTGTTCATGCTCAACACAAACACCAAATAACATTTATTTAGGCTACTATTTAACTTTGTACATATTAGGTATAGTACACCCCTTTTTGTATAGATTTCTTTAGAGTCTTCTTTCTTTTTGTTCTTTTTCCTCATCTTGAGGAAAACTTGTATGGTTTCTGTCGTTTATTAATAAAATGCTGTGGGGCTTAAGCCCTGCAGTCTTCACGGTAAAAAAACATTTATTTAGGCTCAACACTAATCGCAAAGGTAGAGGTAGTGTGCATGGTGATCATATCAACCTTGGAATCACTTCCAACACACATCATCACCTCGCCCTTAACTAGTCTCTATTTATTCTGCAACTCTTGTTTCGAGTTACTAATCTTAGCAACCGAACCGGTATCAAATACCCAGGGGTTACTACGAACACTAGTAAAGTACACATCAATAACATGTATATCAAATATACTTTTATTCATTTTGCCATCCTTCTTATCCACAAAGTATTTTGGGTAGTTCCGGTTCCAGTGACCATTTCCTTTGCAATTGAAGCACTCAGTTTTAGGCTTGGGTCTAGATTTGGGCTTATTCACGGGAGTGGCAACTTGCTTGCCATTCTTCTTGAAGTTCCCTTTCTTTCCCTTGCCGTTTTCTTGAAACTAGTGGTCTTATTAACCATCAACACTTGATGCTCTTTCTTGATTTCTACCTTCGCTAATTTCAGCATCGCGAAGAGCTCGGGAATCGTTTTCGTCATCCCTTGCATATTATAGTTTATCACGAAGTTCTAATAGTTTGGTGATAGTGACTAGAGAACTCTATCAATCACTATCTTACCTAGAAGATTATTAACTCCCATTTGATTCAAGCGATTGCAATACCCAGACATTCTGAGCACATGCTCACTAGTTGAGCTATTCTCCTCCATCTTGTAGGCAAAGTACTTGTCAGAGGTCTCATACCTCTCGACACGGGAATGAGTGTGAAATACCAATTTCAGCTTTTGGAACATCTCATATATTCCGCGGCGTTCAAAACATTTTTGAAGTCCCTGTTCTAGGCCGTAAAGCATCTATATGTTGATCATATCTACCATATGACTCATGTTCGACCTTTCGGTCTCCACTGTTCCGAGACCATGTTTGTAGGCTTGTCAAGTTTAACCCAAGTATTCTGCATGTGCAAAACTGCCTTACACCCATTCTATGTGAACGTAGAGTCTATCACACCCGATCATCATGTGGTATCTCGAAATGGCGAACTTTCGCAATGGTGCATACTCGGGGAGAACACTTATATCTTGAAATTTAGTGAAGGGATCATCTTATAATGCTACCATTGTTCTAAGCAAAATAAGATGCATAAAAGATAAACATCACATGTAATCAAAATATGTGACATGATATGGCCATCACCATCTTATGCTTTTGATCTCCATCTCCAAAGCATCGTCATGATCTCCATCTTCACCGGCTTGACACCTTGATCTCCATCGTTGCATCATGGTCGTCTCGTCAACTATTGCTTCTACAATTATTGCTAATGCATAGCGATAAAGTATAGCAATTGCATGGCACTTGCATTTCATATAATAAAGAGACAACCATAAGGCTCCTGCCGGTTGCCGATAAATTATAAAACATGATCATCTCATACAATAACGTATATCACATCATGTCTTGACCATATCACATCACAACATACCCTGCAAAAACAAGTTAGACGTCCTCTAGTTTGTTGTTTGCAAGTTTTACGTGGCTGCTACGGGTTTCTAGCAAGAACCGTTCTTACCTATGGCAAAAACCACAACAATGATTTACCAAGTTTGCAGTTTTAACCTTCTTCAAGTACCGGCTACAGTCAAACTCGATTAAACTAAAGTAGGAGAAACATGCACCCGCCAACCACCTTTATGCAAAACTAGTTGCATGTTAGTCAGTGGAACCGGTCTCATGTGCGTGGACATGTAAGGTTGGTCCGGGCCGCGTCATCCCACAATGTCGCCGAATCAAAATAAGACATTGGTGGTAAGCAGTATGAACATCACCGCCCACAACTTCTTTGTGTTCTACTCGTGCATATCATCTACGCATAGACCTGGCTAGGATGCCACTATTGGGAAACATTGCATGGAAAACAAAAAAAAATTCTACACACACGCAAGATCTATTAAGGAGATGCATAGCAACGAGAGGGGAGAGTGTGTCTACATACCCTCGTAGACCATAAGCGAAAGCGTTTAATAACGCGGTTGATGTAGTCGAACTTCTTCGCTCTCCAACCGATCAAGTACCGAACGTACGACGCCTCCGCGTTCTGCACACGTTTACCTCTATGACATCCTCCGCCTTCTTGATCCAGCAAGACGGCGAGGTAGTAGATGAGTTCCGGCAGCACGACGGCATGGTGACGGTGACGGTGAAGTGATCTCTGCATGGGCTTCACCTAAGGACTACAAAAATATGACCAGGGGTGTAAACGGTGGAGGGGGGCGCCGCACATGGCTAGGCAATTGTCTGTTGTGTGCTAGGCGCCCCCTCCCACATATATATAGGTGGGAGGGAGGGAGGAGCAGCCAAGGGGGGCACCCAAGTAGGGGGAATCCTACTTGGGGTCTCTCCCAAGCCGCGCCCCGTCTCGACCATTTCGAGACTCCTTTTTCATGTCCCTGATCTCATCAGGGACTCCGAACAACATTCGGTTACCAAAACATATGACACTATATAGTCAACGAACGTTAAGCGTGCGGACCCTACGGGTTTGAGAACTATGTAGACATGACCGAGACACCTCTCCGGTCAATAACCAATAGCGGAACCTGGATACCCATATTGGCTCCTACATATTCTACAAAGATCTTTATCGGTCGAACCGTTATGACAACATAGTAATTGCCTTTGTCCATCGGTATGTTACTTGCCTGAGGTTCGATCGTCGGTATCTCTATACCTAGTTTAATCTCGTTACCGGAAAGTCTCTTTACTCGTTCCGTAATACATCACCTCGTGACTAAATCCTTAGTCATTGGCTTGCAAGCTTATGATGTGTATTACTGAGAGGGCCCAGAGATACCTCTCCGATACTCGGAGTGACAAATTCTAATCTTGATCTATGCCAACTCAACAAACACCTTCGGAGATACCTGTAGAGCATTTTTATGATCACCCAGTTACGTTGTGATGTTTGATAGCGCACAAGGTATTCCTCCGGTATCCGCGAGTTGCATAATCTCATAGTCGAAGGAATATGTATTTGACATGAAGAAAGCAATAGCAATAAACTGAACGATCAATACGCTAAGCTAACGAATGGGTCTTGTCCATCACATCATTCTCCTAATGATGTGATCCCGGTATCAAATGACAACACATGTCCCTGGTTAGGAAACCTTAACCATCTTTGATCAACGAGCTAGTCTAGTAGAGGCTTACTAGGGACACGGTATTTGTTTATGTATTCACACATGTATTTAAGTTTTCGATCAATACAATTCTAGCATGAATAATAAACCTTTATCATGAATAAGGAAATATAAAATAACAACTTTATTATTGCCTCTAGGGCATATTTCCTGTAGCGACCCGACCTCAGACAGTCAAGTCTCTGTGCTTCAGTTTCATCCCTGGATCGGTAATGCTGACACACACAGTACTCGAAGGATTTATAACAGAGTATAAATCACACACTTACTACATCGAATGTCTCAAAAGAGAACTTACTACAATAAATAAGGCTTAAGGCCATCTAACACGATAACAGCGGAAAGCTTGGAAGATAAAGTGAGTCCATCAACTCCAACGGCATAGCTGAGTGCATGACAATGACCTATCGCACCTTTACTCGTCGTCTGAAAAGTCTGCAACATAATACGTTGCAGCCCGAAAACGGGTCAGCACATGGAATATGCTGGCAATATAACACAGTAGAACAATGAACAGATAAATGCTATCACTACATGCATATATGGCTGGTGGAGGCTCTATGGTTATATAGTTTTTGCGAAAAGCCAATTTTCCCCTACAACAAAGGAACAAATTTTATTTAACTATCATAGTAGTTGAAACATCATTGAGAAGGTACCTCCAACTCAATCCCAATTAAAAGTAATTATCAACCCAACAAATTAAATTAGAGTGATGAGATACAATAGGATAATCCAAGTACTAGATACTCAAGATGTCCATAACCGGGGACACGGCTAACCATGATTAGTTTGTACACTCTGCAGAGGTTTGCCCACTTTCCCCCACAAGACTTGATCTCCTCCGTTGGATTTCTCGCACTGCATGGTGTTTGAGAAACGGATGACCGAGACACAGTCTTTCAGAAGCATAAATCTTTACTCCGGGTGGACAGTTACACCTACTTTCCCTCTACATCTGCTAGCCCACCACTGAAAGAGGTCACACAACATACTCAACTATGCCAGAGCCCATAATGGCTTGTGGCTGCACACGGAAGTTTCTAGCATGAAATATCTCACGATCCCTTTGAGCCTGGGTGGCGGACCGTAGGAGGATCACACGGTATATCCCCGGGATCTCCTAGGACAACACTGGTATATCCCCAGGTGCCCAAACAAGCAATCAACCCAGATGTGTATTAAAGTTGCCACCTTAAGTTGAACCATTAATTAACAACTCACATCTGTCATGGATACACTCAAACTCAATCCACGTCTATGAGCATAGCATAGCAATATAAGCATAACGTAGAAGTAACTCCCAAGGGTTTGATATTAAAAAAGGTAATAGGTTCTACCTCATCATCTACTTCCCAAACCCACAAGTTAAACACATCATATTCATGCAATGTTTTGAGGATTGTAACTAATGCATAAAATCTAGGTATGGAATGAATATGATCAAAGTGTTACTTGCCTTGCTGACGATCCGCAAAACCTAGAGACTCGTAGTAGCACGCTTCGCACTCCGGGAATTCTATCGCAAAAAAACAATAGCATTCATAAGCAATCAAGCAAAGATGCATGGGTAAAACTCAAATAAAAAGATCTAACCAGAAAGTTCAACTTAAGAACTCCGGTTTGCAAAAAGAATCAAATCAAACGGAGCAACGAAACTCAAACTGCGAAAGAAACAAGATCTGATTACTAATCTAGACTAAAGTCAAATTTTACAGTGCCAAAATCTTGTTGAAGTTGTTTAAACAGAAAGAGCTTCGAGACGAAGATCTAGGCGCTTGAATCGCCTGATTCCGATAAACGAGCGAAAAGATAAACTAAAACGAAAATCGGGTCAGAAATCACGATCGAAAATAATCACGAAAAACCCTGGAAAAAGAAAAACTGATGAACAGGCTAACGAACGAACCTTCGCTGTCTGTGAATAACGGGTGAACGGCGTTCGTTAAAACGAACGAACGTCTGATGTTTAAGCGAACCGAGTAAACCGAAACAAAAACCAATCTAAATAAAAAACGGCTAGGGTTCGAAATAAACCGAACGGTTTTCGAGAAAAAACGACGAACGACGCGGCGACGGCGGCTACCTCGGCGAGGTCGGCGGCGGCAGCGGGGCGGCTTCGGCAGCAAGGGCGGGCGGCGGCCGGCGGTGGGCGAGGTGGCGGGGTCGGGCTAGGGTTTCGGGTGAGGTGGGCTGGCGGGCTGGCAGTTGGCGGCTTATAAGAGGCCGGCCGGGTGAAGTCCTAGTCGGTTACGGCCCGACTAAGTCGGTTGACTTTAAAAAAATATTTTGACGCGAAGAAAAAGAAAGAAAAGAAATACTAAACGGACTCCAAAAATCCCAAAATAAATTTTCGCCGTCCTCTAAAAATATGCCGGACAAGATGAACATTCATTTGGGCCTAACATGCAATTTTGAAAAACACGTATTTTTCCTAATTCAAATAAAATTGCAATAAAATCCGGATAAAATAAAATTTTTTATTTTAATATTTTCCCTCCAATATTTCATTTATTTTGGAGAAGTCATATTATCTCCTCTCATATATATTTTGATATGAAATATTTTCAGAGAGAGAAATTAATTAAAACCAAAGTGATCCTTGTTTCAATATTTAATAAAATTCAAATATGAAAATCGTGAAATCCCCAACTCTCTCCGCGGGTCCTTGAGTTGCTTAGAATTTCAAGGATCGCAAACGAAAATGCAATAAAATATGATATGCATGAATGACCTATGTATAACATTCGAAATTGAGAATTTGGGATGTTACAAACCTACCCCCCTTAAGATGAATCTCGTCCTCCATATTCGGGTTAGCTAGATAATAGGCGCGGTTGGTCTTTGAGTAAATCATCCTCTCGTTCCCAGGTAGCTTCATCCTTGGTATGGTGGCTCCACTGAACTTTGCAAAATTTGATAACCTTGCTGCGAGTAACCCGGCTGGCAAACTCTAGAATCTTGACAGGTTTCTCCTCATATGTCGAGTCGCTATCCAATTGTATTGCTTCCAGGGGCACTGTATCTCTCAGAGGAATATCGGCCATCTCCGCATGGCACTTCTTCAACTGGGAAACGTGAAACACATCATGAACCCCTAACAGTCCTTCGGGTAACTCCAACTTGTAGGCAACTTCTCCCATGCGTTCCAAAACACGGTACGGTCCTACAAATCTCAGGGCTAACTTTCCCTTAACTCCAAAACGTTTAACACCTCGCAAGGGTGACACTCGCAGATATGCTCGGTCTCCGATTTCATAGACTACCTCCTTGCGTTTTGAATCTACATAACTCTTCTCTCAGAACTGAGCTATCTTCAGTCTATCTCGAATCAGCTTAACCTTCTCCTCGGACTCCTTAATCAAATCTGGACCAAACAACTAATGGTCTCCAACTTCATCCCACATCAACGGTGTTCGGCATCTCCTTCCATACAGGGCTTCGAACGGTGTCATCTTCAAACTGGCCTGGTAGCTGTTATTGTAAGAGAACTCCGCGTAGGGCAAGTTGTCATCCCAACTAGATCCATAATCTAAAGCACAAGATCTCAACATGTCCTCCAGAATCTGATTAACTCTCTCGGTGCATCCATCCGTCTCATGGGTGAAAAGTCATCTTGAACTCCACTGGTACCCAAGGTCTGGTGCAGCTGGTGCCAAAATTTTGAAGTAAATTGTGTTCCTCTATCTGATACGATGGTCCTCGAAACTCCGTGCAGACATACGATCCTGGTCATATATATCTTAGCCAACTTTGCACTGGTATAGGTGGTTTTCACGGGGATAAAGTGGGCTACTTTGGTCAAGCGATCCACTACTACCCAGATAGAATCATATCCTGATCGGGTCCTGGGCAAACCGGTGATGAAATCCATGCCAAGCTTGTCCCACTTCCATTCGGGTATCGGCATGGGCTACAGTAATCCTGCTAGCTTCTGATGTTTTGCCTTCACTCTCTGACATACACCACATACAGCTACATACTCGGCAATATCCTTCTTCATACCAGTCCACCAGAAACGCTCCTTCAAATCCAAATACATCTTAGTGTTTCCGGGGTGTATCGAGTATGGTGAGTCATGAGCTTCCTATAGTATCAACTTCCTGATCTCTGCATTATTGGGCACATACACACGGTCCTCGAACCATAAGGTGTCGTGCTCATTGATACGTCTTCAACGTATCTATAATTTTTGATTGCTCCATGCTACTTTATCTATTGTTTTGGACTATAATGGGCTTTATTTTCCACTTTTATATTACTTTTGGGACTAACCTATTAACCGGAGGCCCAGCCCAGAATTGTTGTTTTTTTGCCTTTTTCAGTGTTTCGAAGAAATAGAATATCAAATGGAGTCCAAACGGAATGAAACCTTCGGAAACGTGATTTTCTCACCAAACATGATCCAGGAGACTTGGACCCTACGCCAAGGAACAACGGAGGCGGTCACGAGGGTGGGGGGCGCGCCCCCTGCCTTTGTGGGCCCCCTGTTGCTCCACCGACGTACTCCTTCCTCCTATATATACCTACGTACCCCCAAACGATCAGAACATGAGCCAAAAACCTAATTCCACTGCCGCAACTTCCTGTATCCACGAGATCCCATCTTGGGGCCTGTTCCGGAGCTCCGCCGGAGGGGGCATCCACAACGGAGGGCTTCTACATCAACACCATAGCCTCTCCGATGAAGTGTGAGTAGTTTACTTCAGACCTTCGGGTCCATAGCTAGTAGCTAGATGGCTTCTTCTCTCTTTTTAGATCTCAATACAATGTTCTCCCCCTCTCTCGTGGAGATCTATTCGATGTAATCTTATTTTTGCGGTGTGTTTGTTGAGACCGATGAATTGTGGGCTTATGATCCAGCTTATCTATGAATAATATTTGAATATTCTCTGAATTCTTTTATGTATGATTGAGTTATCTTTGCAAGTCTCTTCGAATTATCCGTTTGGTTTGGCCAACTAGATTGGTAGTTCTTGCAATGGGAGAAGTGCATGGCTTTGGGTTCAATCTTGCGGTGTCCTTACCAAAGGATGAAATGGTTGCAAGGCACGTATTGTATTGTTGCCATCGAGGATAACAAGATGGGGTATTTATCATATTGCATGAATTTATTCCTCTACATCATGTCATCTTGCTTAAGCGTTACTCTTTTTTTAACTTAATACTCTAGATGCATCTTTGGATAGCGGTCGATGAGTGGAGTAATAGTAGTAGATGCGAATCGTTTGGTCTACTTGTCACGGACGTGATGCCTATATACATGATCATACCTAGATATACTCATAACTATGCTCAATTTTGTCAATTGCTCAACAGTAATTTGTTCACCCACCGTAGAATATCTATGCTCTTGAGAGAAGCCACTAGTGAAACCTATGGCCCCCGGGTCTATTCTCATCATATCAATCTCCATCACTTTAATACTTGCTTTGTTTTTACTTTGCCTTTTACTTTTCACTTTGCATCTTTATACCAAAAATATCAAAAATATTATCTCTATCAGATCTCACTCTCGTAAGTGACCGTGAAGGGATTGACAACACCTAATCGCGTTGGTTGCGAGTGGCTATCGTTTTGTGCAGGTACGAGGGACTTGTGTGTGGCCTCCTACTGGATTGATACCTTGGTTCTCAAAAATTGAGGGAAATACTTACGCTACTTTGCTGCATCATGCTCTCCTCTTCGGGGAAAACCAACGCAAGCTCAAGACGTAGCAAGAAGGATTTCTGGCGCCGTTGCCGGGGAGTCTACGCAAAAGTCAACATACCAAGTACCCATCACAATCCCTATCTCTCGCATTACATTATTTGCCATTTGCCTCTCGTTTTCCTCTCCCCCACTTCACCCTTGCCGTTTTATTCGCCCTCTCTTTTCCGTTTGCCTTCCCGTTGCCATGGCCGAATCAATAAGAACTACGGGTTTTCTCCTGAGCTCTAGTGCCTTGGATAACCCCTCTATCCTCTCTAAGCTCATAAATAATGATGCTATAGAAAGACCCACTGGGGTCACCAATGAGAGCTTGAATAATTTTGATGAGGATGACTCTGGAATTTTTCGCTATTTACTTGATGAGTCTTTAAAAGATGCTTGGGATAGGTTACTTAGGATTCGGGCTAGCTATGTGCCACAATATCAAATTGAAATTTACTTAAAAAGTTTTTATGTTGGCTTGCCCGCTTCCTTCAAACAAGTTTTAGATTCCATCTTTGAGGAAGGTTTTCTTGAAGGGGATGCTATAGATACCTATGAAAAAATGAAAACTATATTTGGGCACCCTATGAATGATAAGGTTGAATCAACTACTCTCTTGTGCTTTTATCAAAATGAAATTATTAAAGAGATGAAGTCTAGTTTAGAGGCAAATTTCCGTAACGTGCTTAATCATACTTCTTCCATTAATAGCCATGTGCTTAACTTAAATAGAAGAATGAATGCCATAGAAAGGAGATCCTCCTCTCCGAATACCAAAGATGGCAATACCTAGATATATCCTCGCTTTTATGCCTAGCTAGGGGCGTTAAACGATAGCGCTTGTTGGGAGGCAACCCAATTTTATTTTTAGTTTTTTGTTTTTGCTTCTGTTTAGAAATAAATAATCCATCTAGCCTCTGTTTATATGTGGTTTTATCTTTTAATTAGTGTTTGTGCCAAGTTAAACCTATTGGATCTTCTTGGATGATAGTTATTTGATCTTGCTGTAATTTCCAGAAACTTTACGCTCAGTGCCCGAATTGTTAAAAATCACCAGAACGTGATAAAATACTGATTCCAATTGCTGCTGATCAATAAACAAATTTTACAGGTCGTCTAATTTTGGTAGAATGTTTTGAGTTCCAGAAGTTTGCGTTAGTTACATATTACCACAGACTGTTCTGTTTTTGACAGATTCTGTTTTGCGTGTGATGTTTGCTTATTTTGATGAATCTATGGCTAGTAAAATAGTTTATTGTCCATAGAGAAGTTGGAATACAGTAGGTTTAAAACCAATATAAATAAAAAATGATTTAATTACAGTACCTTAAAGTAGTCTTTTGTTTTCTTTCTCTAACGGAGCTCACGAGATTTCTATTGAGTTTTGTGTTGTGAAGTTTTCAAGTTTTGGGTGAATTCTTTTGATGGATTATGGAACAAGGAGTGGCAAGAGCCTAAGCTTGGGGATGCCCATGGCACCCCCAAGATAATCCAAGTACACCAAAAAGTCAAAGCTTGGGGATGCCCCGGAAGGCATCCCCTCTTTCGTCCACTTCCATTGGTAATTTACTTGGAGCTATATTTTTATTCACCACATGATAAGTGTTTTGCTTGGAGCGTCTTGTATTATTTGCGTCTTTGCTTGTTAGTTTAACACAATTATCCTTGCTGTACACACCTTTTGAGAGAGCCATACATGAATTGGAATTTGATAGAATACTCTATGTGCTTCACTTATATCTTTTGAGCTTGATAGTTTTGCTCATAGTACTTCACTTATATCTTTTGAGCGTGATAATTTTTGCTCTAGTGCTTCACTTAGATCTTTTAGAGAATGGTGGTGGATTTGTTTTAAAGAAACTTGATCTATCATGCTTCACTTAGATTATTTTGAGAGTCGTTAATAGCATAGTAATTTTCTTAATATTAATATACTTGGTATTCAAGATATGTGAAACTTTCTTTTGAGTGCGTTGAATACTAAGATAAGTTTGATGCTTGATAATTGTTTTGAGATATGAAGATGGTGATATTAGAGTCATGCTAGTTGAGTAGTTGTGAATTTAAAGAATACTTGGGTTGAAGTTTGTGATTCCCGTAGCATGCACGTATGGTGAACCGTTATGTGATGAATTCGGATCATGATTTATTTATTGATTGTCTTCCTTATGAGTGGCGGTCGGGGACGAGCGATGGTCTTTTCCTACCAATCTATCCCCCTAGGAGCATGCGCGTAATACTTTGCTTTGATAACTTCTAGATTTTTGCAATAAGTATATGAGTTCTTTATGACTAATGTTGAGTCCATGGATTATACACACTTTTTCCCATCCTTCCGCCGTTGCTAGCCTCTCCAATACCGCGCACCTTTCGCCGGTATCATACACCCACCATATACCTTCCTCAAAACAGCCACCATACCTACCTATCATGGCATTTCCATAGCCATTCCGAGATATATTGCCATGCAACTTTCCACCGTTCCGTTTATTATGACACGCTCCATCATTGTCATATTGCTAGCATGATCATGTAGTTGACATCGTATTTGTGGCAAAGCCACCGTTCATAATTCTTTCATACATGTCACTCATGAATCATTGCATATCCCTGTACACCGCCGGAGGCATTCATATAGAGTCATATTTTGTTCTAAGTATCGAGTTGTAATTGTTGAGTTGAAAGAAAAATAAAAGTGTGATGATCATCATTATTAGAGCATTATCCCAAGTGAGAGAAAGGATGATGGAGACTATGATTCCCCCACAAGTCGGGATGAGACTCCGGACGAAAAATAAAATAAAAATAAAAAAATAGGCCATAAAAAAGAAGAGAAAAGGCCCAAATAAAAAAATGAGAGAAAAAGAGAGAAGGGACAATGTTACTATCCTTTTACCACACTTGTGCTTCAAAGTAGCACCATGATCTTCATGATAGAGAGTCTCTCATTTTGTCACTTTCATATACTAGTGGGAATTTTTCATTATAGAACTTGGCTTGTATATTCCAATGATGGGCTTCCTCAAATGCCCTAGGCCTTCATGAGCAAGCGAGTTGGATGCACACCCACTTAGTTTCTTTTTGTTGAGCTTTCATATACTTATAGCTCTAGTGCATCCGTTGAATGGCAATCCCTACTCACTCACATTGATATCTATTGATGGGCATCTCCATAGCCCATTGATACGCCTAGTTGATGTGAGACTATCTTCCCTCTTTTTGTCTTCTCCACAACCACCATTCTATTCCACCTATAGTGCTATATCCATGGCTCACGCTCATGTATTGCGTGAAGATTGAAAAAGTTTTGAAAATGTTAAAGTATGAAACAATTGCTTGGCTTGTCATCGGGGTTGTGCATGATTCAAATATTTTGTGTGGGGAAGATGGAGCATAGCCAGACTATATGATTTTGTAGGGATAACTTTCTTTGGCCATGTTATTTTGAGAAGACATAATTGCTTTCGTTAGTATGCTTGAAGTATTATTTTTTATGTCAATATGAACTTTTGTCTTGAATCTTTCGGATCTGAATATTCATACCATGATTAAGAAGATTTACATTGAAATTATGCCAAAGTATCACTCCGCATCAAAATTCTCTTTTATCATTTACCTCCTCGAGGACGAGCAGAATTAAGCTTGGGATGCCCGATCGTCTCCAACGTATCTATAATTTTTATTGCTCCATGCTACTTTATCTATTGTTTTGGACTATAATGGGCTTTATTTTCCACTTTTATATTACTTTTGGGACTAACCTATTAACCGGAGGCCCAACCCAGAATTGTTGTTTTTTGCCTTTTTCAGTGTTTCAAGAAATGAATATCAAACGGAGTCCAAACGGAATGAAACCTTCGGAAACGTGATTTTCTCACCGAACGTGATCCAGGAGATTTGGACACTACGCCAAGGAACAATGGAGGCGGTCACGAGGTTGGGGGGCGCCCCCCCTCCTAGGGCGCGCCCCTGCCTCGTGGGCCCCCTGTTGCTCCACCGACGTACTCCTTCCTCCTATATATACCTCGCACCCCCAAACGATCGTAACAGGAGCCAAAACCTAATTCCACCGCCGCAACTTCCTCAGATCCACGAGATCCCATCTTGGGGCCTGTTCGGAGCTCCGTCGGAGGGGGGCATCCACAACGGAGGGCTTCTACATCAACACCATAGCCTCTCCGATGAAGTGTGAGTAGTTTACTTCAGACCTTGGGTCCATAGCTAGTAGCTAGATGGCTTCTTCTCTCTTTTGGATCTCAATACAATGTTCTCCCCTCTCTCGTGGAGATCTATTCGATGTAATCTTCTTTTTGCGGTGTGTTTGTTGAGACCGATGAATTGTGGGTTTATGATCCAGCTTATCTATGAATAATATTTGAATCTTCTCTGAATTCTTTTATGTATGATTGAGTTATCTTTGCAAGTCTCTTCGAATTATCCGTTTGGTTTGGCCAACTAGATTGGTAGTTCTTGTAATGGGAGAAGTGCATGACTTTGGGTTCAATCTTGCAGTGTCCTTACCCAGTGACAGAAAGGGTTGCAAGGCACGTATTGTATTGTTGCCATCGAGTATAACAAGATGGGGTATTTATCATATTGCATGAATTTATTCCTCTACATCATGTCATCTTGCTTAAGGCGTTACTCTTTTTTTAACTTAATACTCTAGATGCATGCTGGATAGCGGTCGATGAGTGGAGTAATAGTAGTAGATGCAGAATCGTTTCGGTCTACTTGTCACGGACGTGATGCCTATATACATGATCATACCTAGATATACTCATAACTATGCTCAATTATGTCAATTGCTCAACAGTAATTTGTTCACCCACCGTAGAATATCTATGCTCTTGAGAGAAGCCACTAGTGAAACCTATGGCCCCCGGGTCTATTCTCATCATATCAATCTCCATCACTTTAATACTTGCTTTGTTTTTACTTTGCCTTTTACTTTTCACTTTGCATCTTTATACCAAAAATACCAAAAATATTATCTCTATCAGATCTCACTCTCGTAAGTGACCGTGAAGGGATTGACAACCCCTAATCGCGTTGGTTGCAAGTAGCTATCGTCTTGTGCAGGTACGAGGGACTTGTGCGTGGCCTCCAACTGGATTGATACCTTGGTTCTCAAAAACTGAGGGAAATACTTACGCTACTTTGCTGCATCATCCTCTCCTCTTCGGGGAAAACCAACGCAAGCTCAAGACGTAGCACTCATCCTCACAAAAACCTTTGGCTTTTCCTTCGCTCATCTTCTCCTTTATCTCAGCAATCTCTTTGTCATCCTTCTGAGCTTCTCGAATCTTTCCCAACAATGTAGACTGAACTTCCATTGTTGTAACAAAACCTCTAGGAACAATCTCCAAACGTAGCTTCCTAAGATCCTCGGCTAACTCCTTTGGCATCCCTCCGCTTACAAGGGTGTTAACATAACTCTTACGGCTCAAAGCGTCTGCTATGACATTGGCCTTTCCTGGATGATAATGCAGCTTCATGTCATAATCCTTTATGAGCTCCAACCATCTCCTCTACCTAAGGTTCAGCTCCTTCTGGGTAAAGATGTACTTCAAACTCTTGTGATCCGTGTATACATCACAACGGTTTCCGATGAGAAAATGTCTCCAGGGCTTGAGTGCGTGCACCACAGCTGCTAACTCCAAATGATGTGTGGCATAATTCAATTCATAAGGTTTAAGTTTTCTTGAGGCATACGAAACAACCCTTCCATCTTGCATAAGTACTCCTCCAAGTCCTAAGCGAGAGGCGTCGCAATACACTTGGAAATCCTTGCGTATATCTGGCAGGATCAGCACTAGGGCTGTAGTCAAGCGTTTCTTCAACTCCTGGAAACTTGCTTCACATTCTTCAGTCCAATGGAACTTGGTGTCCTTCTTCAACAATGTCGTCATAGGCTTCGCAATCTTGGAGAAATTCCCAATAAATCTTTGGTAGTATCCCGCAAGTCCAAGAAAACTGCGGATCTCTCCAACTGAGGTGGGTGCCAACCACTCAGTGACTAACTGAACCTTGGTGGGATCCACTGCTATACCTTGTCCTGATATAACATGTCCAAGAAATCCAACTTCCTTCAACCAAAACTCACATTTGCTGAACTTGGCATATAACTAATGTTCCCTGAGCTTCTCGAGAACTAAACGCAAATGCTCCTTGTGTTCCTCTTCATTCTTTGAGTATACCAAGATATCATCTATAAACACCACGACAAATTTATCCAAGAACTCCATGAACACCTTGTTCATCATACTCATGAAATAGGCAGGGGCGTTAGTTAGTCCAAATGACATAACCGTATACTCATACAGCCCATACCTTGTGGTGAAAGCTGTCTTAGGTATATCCTTCTCCCGAATCTTCAACTAGTGATATCCCGATCGCAAGTCGATCTTCAAAAACACTTGTGCTCCTTGCAGCTGGTCAAACAAATCATTGATCATCGGCAGTGGGTACTTGTTCTTGATTGTTACTTCATTCAATGCACGATAATCTACCACCATTCTTAACGATCCATCCTTCTTCTCGACCAAGAGCACTGGGGCTCCCCACGGTGATGAACTTCGTCGAATGTAACATTTCTCCAACAATTCCTTAATCTGTTTCTTAATCTCCTCCAGATCATTTGCGGGCATCCGGTATGGTCTCTTAGATATTGGTCCGGTGCCTGGCAATAGTTCTATCAAAAACTCGATGTCTCGATCTGGTGGCATGCCTGGTAACTCCTCTGGAAATGCATATGGGTAATCCTTTACTACCGGCACTTCCTCCTGAACAACTCCCGTAAGAGAATTTACTTGAGTCCTCCTCGGCGCATGCCTGGATACATACTTGATCCTTTTTCCCTCCGGGGTGGTGAGTAAAATCGACTTACTCGCACAATCGATGTTTCCCCCATACATCGATAGCCAATCCATTCCTAGTATCACATCCAATCCTTGTGACTCCAAAATTACCAGGTCTGAGGAGAAAACATGGCTCCCAATGGTCAATGGAATCTGAAAACATCCTTGACTTGCCATATACTCCGCTCCTGGTGAACTTACTAACATTGGTGTCCTAAGTACCTTAGTGGGCAACTTATACTTATCCACGAATCCCGTTGATATGTATGAATGTGATGCACCAGTATGGAAAAGAACAATTGCACTAAAAGACTTAACCAAAAACTTACCGATAACTACATCTGGTTGCTCCTCAACTTCCTCCACGTTCATGTGGTTCACTTGTCCCCTGTTGAAAGGGTTGGGATTCTTCCCAGCGCTTCCATTGCCATTGTCGTTCTTCAATTCCGGACAATTGTTGGCGTAGTGCCCAGTCTTCCCGCACTTGAAAAAAGTAATGTGACTTTGATCCTTCTTGGCGGGTGTGGCTGGGTTAGAGCGGTTCTGATTGTTGCCTGCTCCATTCCCGTTTCCATTCATGGGGCCATTGTGATTATGGGAACTACCTCCATTGTGAGTGTGGCCTCTATGGTTATGGATAAGTCCTCCCGAGTTCGGGGTGAAACGAGGCTTCTACTGAGCTCCAGAATTGTACTTTCCTTGTCCATACTTCCTCTTGCGGCTCTCAATCTGCTGCCGCTTCCCTTCAATCATAAGAGCCTTGTCTACCAACTCCTGGTAGTTGTTAAATGTTGCCACCATCAACTGCATGCTCATCTCATCGTTCAGCCCTTCCATAAACTTCTCCTACTTCGCGGCATCTGTGGCCACATCATCAGGGGCATAACGAGACAACTTACTAAACTCATCTACGTACCGAGCCACAGTACGGTTTCCCTGGCGTAAGTTGCGAAACTCACGCTTCTTCATGCTCATAGCTCCAGTTGAGACATGAGCTGTGCGGAATGCTTGCTGAAACTGACCCCAAGTGATATTGGCTATAGGGAAAGTGGTTGTGTAATTCTCCCACCATGATGCTGCTGGTCCATCCAATTGGTGTGTGGAAAAACGCACCTTCTCAGCATCTGTGCAACCTACGGCGGTGGTCAACTCCCTTCCAATCTTGCATAACCAATCATCTGCAACTATGGGCTCGGTGCTACTGGAAAACACCGGCGGCTGTAACCTCAGAAAGCGGGCTAAGTTGTCAACTGGAGGTGGTGGCGGTGGGTTGTTGTTGTTGTTGTTGTTGTTGTTGTTGTTGCCTTGGTTCTGGACTAATATCTGCATCAAGGCATTCTGCTGTTGAATCAACTGGGTGATCTCCGGTGGGAAGACAAATCCGGTGTCACGTCTCGGAGGCATCTGATGGGTTTAGAGGGGAGATATTAGAATAGAAAAAGGTCTAGTGAGAAAGCACTACCCATATGCACATGAGACAAACACAATCATATCATATCACTCAATAAAGCAAGCAAGGGCATACAATCGGTCTAGAACTATCGTTAAAAAGTGCTCAGACTACTACTATGTACAGGGGGAATACTACTAGCCATATGGTGGTCATCTAGAAATATTGATCGATGGAAGACTCCATGATATCCGCTCCAGCTTCGTCTTCATAATCATCATCACTATCGTCAGGGTTGGAGTTGGTGTCGTCGATGATGATGTAGTTCTCCGGACAAGTGGAATCGTCGTCCTCTCTTCCTGGCGCAGGGTCTCCCATGAAAACTCCTAGCTTCCTTGTCAGGTCGTCGTTCTTCTCCATGAGTATGATGATTTCCTCCTCATAATCGTCGCGTGTAGCCTTGAGTTCCTCTTCAAGCTCGGTGGTCCTTGTCATCGCCTTCTTCAAATCTATCATGCCTGCGCACATCTGGTTCTCCTGGCGTCGAATGTGCTAGTTTAGCTCCTGGATGAATGCTGCAATGGACCTGTCCCTCCTGGTGCTGACTATCTCCCACTGCTCATCTCTGCGCCCACATATCTGGTAGATAGTATCCTTGAGATCCTTGTGGTCAACTTCGCCGATGCGTCCCACGGTGATGTGGGCTGCCATGCTCTTTCCTAGACTCCAGGTTGGGGCATCAAAGGAAAACTCTATAGGTTCCGTAACTGGCGTGAATGTCCTTCCTAGAACTCGAACTTGAATCATCCAGCGCTCCTCTTCTGGTAATGTGGCGTTGTAGGTCCCGGTGAAGCTTGGTATTTCAATATTCAGGTATCTAGTGACTTCCTTCAAGTGTCGTCCAAAGGGTGCGTCTTCATCCGGTTGTGCAAACTTGTTCCTCGGGTCCGCCATCCTAAAGAGTAGAATATGGAGAGGGGTCAGAAATGAGTAGAGAAGAGTGACCTATGGCTTTCTTAGTGGTCGTGTCCTACATTCAGTGTGTGCTCTGATACCATCTTGTAGTGACCCGACCTCAGACGGTCAAGTCTCTGTGCTTCAATGTCATCCCTGGATCGGTAATGCTGACATACACAGTACTCGAAGGATTTATAACAGAGTAGAAATCACACACTTATTACATCGAATGTCTCAAAAGAGAATTTATTACAATAAATAAGGCTTAAGGCCATCTAACACGATAACAACGGAAAGCTTGGAAGATAAAGTGAGTCCATCAACTCCAACGGCATAGCTGAGTGCATGACAATGACCTATCGCACCTTTACTCGTCGTCTGAAAAGTCTGCAACATAATACGTTGCAGCCCGAAAACGGGTCAGCACATGGAATATGCTGGCAATATAACACAGTAGAACAATGAACGGATAAATGCTATCACTACATGCATATGTGGCTGGTGGAGGCTCTATGGTTATATAGTTTTTGCGAAAAGATAATTTTTCCCTACAACAAAGGAATAATTTTTATTTAACTATCATGGTAGTTGAAACATCATTGAGAAGGTACCTCCAACTCAATCCCAATTAAAAGTAATTATCAACCCAACAAATTAAACTAGAGTAATGAGATACAATAGGATAACCCAAGTACTAGATACTCAAGATGTCCATAACCGGGGACACGGCTAACCATGATTAGTTTGTACACTCTGCAGAGGTTTGCGTACTTTTCCCCACAAGACTCGATCTCCTCCATTGGATTTCTCGCACTACATGGTGTTTGAGAAACGGATGACCGAAACACAGTCTTTCAGAAACATTAACTCTTTACTCCGGGTGGACAGTTACACATACTTTCCCTCTACATCTGCTAGCCCACCACTAAAAAGAGGTCACACAACATACTCAACTATGCCAGAGCCCATAATGGCTTGTGGCTGCACACGGAAGTTTCTAGCATGAAATATCTCACAATCCCTTTGAGCCTGGGTGGCGGACCGTAGGAGGATCACACGGTATATCCACGGGATCTCCTAGGACAACACTGGTATATCCCCAGGTGCCCAAATAAGCAATCCACCCAGATGTGTATTAAAGATGCCACCTTAAGTTGAACCATTAATTAACAACTCACATCTGTCATGGATACACTCAAACCCAATCCACGTCTACGAGCATAACATAGCAATATAAGCATAACGTAGAAGTAACTCCCAAGGGTTTGATTTTAAAACAGGTAATAGGTTCTACCTCATCATCTACTTCCCAAACCCACAAGTTAAACACATCCTATTCATGCAATGTTTTAAGGATTGTAACTAATGCATAAAAACTGGGTATGGAAGGAATATGATCAGAGTGTTACTTGCTTTGCTGACGATCCGCAAAACCTAGAGACTCGTAGTAGGACGCTTCGCACTCCGGGAATTCTATCGCAAACAAACAATAGCATTCATAAGCAATCAAGCAAAGATGCACGGGTAAAACTCTAATAAAAAGATCTAACCAGAAAGTTCAACTTAAGAACTCCGTTTTGCAAAAAGAATCAAATCAAATCAAACGGAGCAACGAAACTCAAACTGCGAAAGAAACAAGATCCGATTACTAATCTGGACTAAAGTCAAATTTTACAGCGCCAAAATCTTGTTCAAGTTGTTGAAACAGAAAGAGGGCTTCGAGACGAAGATCTAGGCGCTTGAATCGCCTGACTCCGATAAACGAGCGAAAAGATAAACTAAAATGAAAATCGGGTCAGAAATCACGATCGAAAATAATCGCGAAAAACCCTGGAAAAAGAAAAACTGACGAACGGGCTAACGAACGAACGTTCGCTATCTTTGACTAACGGGTGAACGACGTTCGTCAAAACAAACATACTAACGTCCGCTGTTTAACCTAACCGAGTAAACCGAAACAAAAACAGATCTAAATAAAAAAAACAGCTAGGGTTTGACCGAATGGTTTTCGAGAAAACCGACGACGACGCAAGGGCGGCGGCTACCCCGGCGAGGTCGGCGGCGGCGGTGGTATGGGCGGCTCTAGCGGCGAAGCGAAGGCGGCGGCGGCAACTCGGCACAAGCAAGCGAAAAGCGGCGGCGGCGGTGTGGGTGGGGTCGGGCTAGGGTTCGGGGGGTGGGTGGCGGGTCAAGGCGGCTTATAAGAGGCCGGCCGGGCGATGTCCTAGTCGGTTGACTTAAAAAAATATTTCGACGCGCAGAAAAAGAAATACTAAACGGACTCCAAAAATCCCGAAATAAATTTTCCCCGTCCTCTAAAAATATGCCGCACAAGGTGAACATTTATTTGGGCCTAACATGCAATTTTGAAAAACATGTATTTTTCCTAATTCAAATAAAATTGCAATAAATCCGGATAAAATCAAATTTTTGATTTTAATATTTTCCCTCCAATATTTCATTAATTTTGGAGAAGTCATATTATCTCCTCTCATATATATTTTGATATGAAATATTTTCGGAGAGAGAAATTAATTAAAACCAAAGTGATCCTTGTTTCAATATTTGATAAAATTCAAATATGAAAATCATGAAATCCCCAACTCTCTCTGCGGGTCCTTGAGTTGCTTAGAATTTCAAGGATCGCAAACGAAAATGCAATAAAATATGATATGCATGAATGATCTATGTATAACATTCCAAATTGAGAATTTGGGATGTTACATTTCCTTCACTTCTCTCCACTCCATCGACGCATATCAGAGCTGCAAGCCAGAGGACTTCACCGCCAGGAGCGAGAGATCGATCCCAGAGCTTAGCTCTGTATTTGTTCAAACGTTTTGTAACTTGTTGCCAAAGGAGGGGGGGAGTAAATATAGATCATAGGGCTTTGAGAGAGAGTGTGTGTCTTTCTCTTTTGCTCGTTTGTTTCGTGCTTGTGCTACTTTGGTTACTTTGCTGGTGCTTGTGTGTGATATTATGCTACGTTTGTGATTGATCATACCGTACTTCATTGCTATGCATGCCACTTATCCATCATTTGTGATTATTGCTATGATCATTCACTTGTACGTTTGGTGATGAGTGCTTGATGTATTTCATTCATATCATTTTGTGTGCTCCACCAAGATGTATGTGATATGGACGAGTTACTCATGATCCTAATCGATTATGGATTTGCATTCAAACACAAATTTTAAATAATGCATAACTTTAGGGGGAGCTCTTACTTATCACATACTTTTCGAAGCGGTGATATTATTCATTGATAATGTCGAAGGTTTGATCTATATGTTGTCATCATTTACCAAAAAGGGGCAGATTTAGAGGGGAAGCTAGCTTTGATCTTGCCTTTGTTTTATTTTTAGGGCTTGTTGAACTGTGCCCTCAGCAGAACCCATGTACTTTGTGTCATGCTACCCTTTGGGCGTGTGTGTGTGGTATGAACTTTGTTGGACCATGTGCTTGTGGTGGTTTGATTTATATATAAAGCGGGGCGAAAGCCTTTTCGGTAAGTGCAACCAATACTCGGGTGGTTTTGATAATTAATAACAACATATACATCATTGAACTAATTCCTAAACAAAGATCATTTCACGCAAGTTCAATTAGGCATGGCAAAGACATGTGATTGTGGACCCTTAAAAATGCAAAGGACATGCATTGGCAAAAGCTCCAAGACTATTTTTGGTTGAGTGATCAAAGATCACATTGAGTTCATAGGAAAGCCAATACTATTAAAAGGGGATGAGGTTTTGATCATGAGTCACTTGCTCAAGTGCTTGAAGATACCAAAAAACCCAGCCACATTCTCACTATCCAATATGTCCAAAACCCTAAATACATTCTCGGTCCCACAGAAACATATACACTCGGACCCACCGAGATACACAAGGCACAACCACAGCCTAAACCCTAGAAACTCGGTTCCACCGAGATGGCATTCGGTCCCACCGAAGTGCATTGGCAAACTTTCTATAACCCATCATGTTCATTTCGGAATTACAGAGTGAAACCGGTCAGAATTACCAAAACGATGCAAGTGCTTAGGTCATCACATATGGGAACCACTGAGTGGATGCATCCGGTCTCATCGAAAGATCCAACATTCGAATCTTTTATACTAGTCGGTCTCACCGAGTTTTTTACCCGGTCTCACCGAGTTGTGCATAAAGTGTGTAACAGCTAGATCTTTGGTGATGGCTATAAATACCCCACCCCACCACATACTCTCAGAGAGAGCAACTAGGACGAAACTACACTTTCC
The DNA here is from genome assembly GCA_021605205.1 of Aegilops longissima. NCBI lineage: Eukaryota > Viridiplantae > Streptophyta > Magnoliopsida > Poales > Poaceae > Aegilops > Aegilops longissima. The sequence continues at coordinate 486,180,341 of CM038682.1, read as the reverse complement.
ATATCCATTTCCTAAGAGAGAGCCACTACTTGTGTTGAGATCAAGGCATTCCACTCCAACAATTTGATCCTTGATTTCTAGCCCCCTCAAGTTGCTTTTCACTCCAATCCTTCTCCCACCACCATGCCAAATCTATGAGAGAGTGATTGAGTGTTGAGGAGACTATCTTTTGAAGCACAAGAGCAAGGAGTTCATCATCAACAACAGCATCTATTATCTTTTGGAGAGTGGTGTCTCCTAGATTGGTTAGGTGTCACTTAGGAGCCTCCAAAGCTTGTGGAGTTGAACCAAGGAGATTGTAAGGGCAAGGAGATCGTTTGCTTCATGAAGATCTACCCCGAGTGAGGCTAGTCCTTCATGGGCGTAAACCATGATGGAATAGACAAGGTTGCTTCTTTGTGGACCCTTTATGGGTGGAGCCCTCCGTGGACTTGTGCAGCCGTTACCCTCCGTGGGTTGAAGTCTCGATCAATGTGGATGTATGATAGCACCACCTATCAGAACCACGCCAAAAATCTCGGTGTCTTCATTGTGTTTGATATCTCCGATCCCCTCCTTTACATTCATATGCAAAGTCTTTACTTTCCGCTGCCTACTATCTAGACTTGCATGTGTAGGGTGTTGCTTGACTTGTGATTGTTGCTAAAACTTGCCTACAACTAAAATTGGAAAAAGGCTACGTTTTATTTGGTCAAGTAGTCTAATCACCCCCTCTGGACCTACTTACGATCCTACACGCCCCCTTTCACATGGAAAGGAGAGAGGAGGCCGAATTGGGGAGGGATTCCCCCTCCCCTGGGCCGACTCAGGGGGGAGGGGACTTTCCCCACTTGTGTGGTGCCCCCTCCTCTCCCTCCAACCTATATATAATAGAGGCTTTGGCACTTTTTCTCTGCACAAGTTTTGGAGTCTCCTCTAGTTCTTTAGTTCTAGTTCTAGTTCGCTCTAGTTGATCGATTAGATCTATACCTAGATCCTCTCATCCTCATAATTAGAAGCCCGGTGTGGTTCTAATCTCCTTCCTCTAATTCTCCGGTGACGATTAGCTCTGGAAGGTGAAACGCTGACCGTACGCTTGCAACTCATAGAGAGGCCGTGCTTTCGGTCTTCCGTTCGAGAGACTGTTTGTGGGCGGTTCGCGGGATCGTTCACCTACGTTTCGAGGGACTTCAAGTACGATCAACACTGACTCGTCTTCTTCCGCTACAACTCGGAGTCGGTAATGATCTGATCCAAACCATTCATCGCACGTTCATAGTGTTCTTGAGTGATCATGGGGCGATTCTTTTTCGTTTGTTTTCTACTACGTTTCCCAACACCTTGGAAATAAAGTTCTCTCGTGCATTGGAGCTGCGTGTGTTTCCATTTTTCTACTACTAACATCTAAAGGGGAGCTTGCACTTGTTGCTTCCATCACTTCGACCTCCTCCCACCGTGTACATGCCCCCTCCCAACGTCTCACCTCGTCACCCACCGATTTTTTTCTACCCCCAAGCAACATAATGGAAACCATGCCTATCCACGTCGAGCCCGATCAACCAAGGCTTGTTGTTGCTGTCTTTGGATGCCAGGTTGCCTCCTTCCCACAACAGTATTTGGGACTGCTGCTCTCGCTAACCAAGCTCCACATCATGAATTTTTAACCCTGATCGCCTGGATCGACATATATCTGGCCGACTGACATGCCACCCTTCTCACGGCGGATGGTCGTGGGATCCTCTTTAACATCGTCCTCTCCGCACTTCCCACCTATGCCATGGCGGCCTTAAAATTCTTCGAGGGTAGCCACGTCGCCATCGAGTGTTGCTGTCTGGCCTTCTTTTGGGCCAACAACACCGCTATCTCAGGTGCTTAGTGCAAGACTGCGTTGTCGAAAGTCTGCCTTTCACGCGCGCTTGCAGGGCTCGTGGTCTGTGACCTATGTCTGCAAACTCCTACATGTTGATGAAGATCCTCACCAGGATATACAAGCCCGTCTCCACCATGTGGTAAAGTTGGTTCGCCACCCTCTACGAATGGGGCGACGGTGGGGACATAGATCTCGACGATGCTGGGAGCCTGGATATGCCCACTTGGAAATGCCTGTTGGTCGTCCTCCCTGCTTTTAGGTGTTGCACCACTATGGTAATCGGAGAAGGGAGGAACACCGCCTTCTGGCTGGATCACTGGATGGGCTTGGGCAGAGCCATGCTTGGTCCAATTCTGTGCTCTCCTCTCGCACTCCCTCCGCCCCAGTTTATTGGTCGCCGTGGTCTTCTCCAAGCTCCCTGCCCACCTCCAACCTCGACTCTCCTCCATCGCGGTCAAGGAGCTCTGTCATCTGTCCATCGAGCTGCAGCAGATGACACTGCGCCCCCTCGTCGCAGAAAAACGCGAGCTCTCCAGCTCCCATGCCGTGTTCGCCATCAGTGGGGTGTATCACCTCCAACTTGTTTCCCTCCCTATCGACGATATCACGTAGGCTCTTCCTGTGGCTCTGCCATTGAGTCGCCTGCCTTGTGTGTCGCTCCTACATCACCGCCACATTATCAACTCGCCCGCCTGCACCTTCTAGATGTCGACAAAACCACCTGGCACGTTCTTCGGGCGCATGCACGCGCAAGGCATGTGGGACGTGGTGCTCCTCGATGGCGTACTCCCTGTCTCTTCACATGCGGTCCATAGTGGCGACTACCACCCGATGAGAGATTTGGGAGAGCAGGAACTCCATGGTCTTCCGCCAAATCACTGCCCTCCTGGTAGTTGCTCGCAACATCACCGCTGATGTCTTGGTCCATCAGAGCATGTTGAAGGTTTGGGTCCAAAATTTCTCCCTTGTAGCATGAGCTTGCGTTTTATGCACGCCGACCTCCGCCCACCCCTGTATGCTACACTTACCCTTGTCGTGTTAACCGTGACTTAATGAAAATGTTCAGGTTGGCGATCACCCTCTTAGGCTTTTCAAAAGAAACTCTCTTTATTAATCTGCACGTGCAAAAGAAAAATCAAAATAAAATAAATATCATGTTTGCTACTCCATCCGTTGAACTGCAAAAACGTCTTATATTTAATACAGAGATAGTATTTGACATGCGCCTGTAATTTTTCAGGCGCCAATCACCTTCCCCAAAGCGCAGCGGCGGAGCTCTTCAGGCCGAGCAGGAGGCGAGCTATAGCCAGAGACGCTGAAGACGGAGTCGAGTTGACGGCTTGACAAGTGCAGATGTGGGGCCTTTTAGTATTCGATTCAAGCTCGGATTAGATGGAGCCATGAGACGGTGACGCGGCAGAGAGCCCCGACATGAACTCGCTGGACGAGAGGCAGGGGGTGGTACGGAGGATGGCATCCATTGGATTTGAATCCAACGACAAATTTGATTGAACGGCAAAAAATATCAGGCCTGTAAACAGACAGTCGCTCCTAATAAACACCATCATATGGTGACAAATTCTTTCCAGATCGTTACATCGCTCTCTTTCTGGTTATAATAAGAGAATCTGCCCCGCCCCCGCGACCCGCTTCGCAACCCTAGCCGCCACCTCCCCCTGCCCGTTGCCGGCGGGATCCGGCCCTCCCTCCCCCCGTCCTTCCTCCCCCTCCCCTCCTTTCGCCCTCGCGCCGCCTCCCGAGGCGGCCGGGCGGCCTCCCTGCCGCTTCTTGGCCTCGCTCCGTTCTTCCTCTTCCCTGCCGCCGCTGGCGGGCGCCCCGGCTCGCCCGGTGTCGGCGGCGGATCTCTCCTCGCTGCGTCCTCCTCGCCAGGCACGGGCGGCGGCGGTCGCTTCGGCTTAGCGGCGGTCCGGTGACTGGCGGGGTGGCCGGCGGCAGACGTGGTGGCGGCTGCTCCTTGGCGGCGGGCGGCGTGGTGGTCTTGGTGTCCGATCTCGCGCCCGGCCCAGATCTGGGCCGCGGGCCCCATCTGGTCCTAGCGGGCGGCCCCGCTGCGTGGCCTCGTTGTCTGCGGCGCGCGGTGAGGAGGAGCGGCTCGGATATGGGCGTCGGCGTCGATGGCGTCTTGGCGGCGCAGCTGGCGGGAGCTTTACGGGCCCACGAGGGCTCGGCCGGGCCTGTGGGCCCACAGCTGGTGTGCTCTGCTATTGCGTCCGGACGGCTACCGTCGGCGATGGTGGAGGTGGGGCCCTCCCGCGTGCGACGGTGCCGATGCCCTAGTCCGGCTCGATCTTTCGCCAGACCGCCTCATTTCGTGGTGCCGTGGTGAGGCGGCGTGGGGCCTCATGACCGCGTTGGCGCGGGGTGGTGGTTGGTTTGGTGGATGGATCCGGGCGCCCGAGGTGCGGGTTGGGATCGGAAAACCCACGCCGGCGTGGCCGACACCGCGCTGATGGCGCTTGAGGGTGCCACCGACCTTCCGGAGGCGTCGGGGCTACCTCTCTCGCCTCGTCGTGTACCGGAAACCCTTGGCAGCAGCGTCGTCGTCGTCGCGATCCTTCTTGGAGGTATTGATAGGTGTCGACGCTTCGGAGTCTTGGAGCCTAGGGGTAGATTCCGATGGGCGCAGCGATCGCGAGGCTTCTTCGTTTTTGTTGATCCGCCGTTATCGGCATTTGTTTCTTTTGCTCTTTCTCTGTCGTTTTTTTTGGCGTGTCTGTGCTGCTTCCGCCCCAGCACCTATCCCTGTATGGTTCGGTTGGTTGCTTTGTATACAAAGCGGGGGGAAACCCTTTTTCGGTAATAAGAGAATCTACATATAAGCCCACATAACTCCATCATATAGTTGCCAGTTGTGCGGTGCCTTAGAGAATTCCGAGCATATCTTTTTCCAGAGCTCTCTGGCTAAATTCATATGGAGCTGCATTAGACTATGGCTTCGCGTCAATTGGAACCCGTCCTCTTTTGAGGATCTTCGGCGATGTATTAGCTCTCTTGCTGGCCGGTCTAAGCGGGTGTTCTTGGTGGGTTGGGCTGCGATTTGTTGGACGCTTTGGACCACTAGGAACAAGATCACTATTGAACACATTTTCCCGGCTAACCCAGTCAGTTGTTTATTTAAAACCAATGTACTTTTGCAGCAGTGGAGATCATTGACTAAGGAAGGGGACCTTGAAGCTTTCGACGATATGCTATCCAGAATGAAATCTACGGCTTCTTCTCTTATGCGGCGTTCCAGGACGGTTTCTTAGTGGTTTGGTTGCTCGTTTGGCTGGCCTGCGCGCCATTATAGGCTGGATGCCTTGTACTCAGACTTCTTTGCTGTTTCTTTTAAATTATGTGAAGCCGTGTGTTGGTTATGACTCTGCCTGATGGCTTTATCTATAAAGTCGGGCTTTCGCCTTTTCTTTAAAAAAAATATAGTGGCTACGGGTAAATTTGCAGACAAAATCATGCATAGCGGAGACGAGAACTTGGAATACAGACAGACGCATGAGACGGCAATCTGAATTCTTAACAGGGCATTTGAACCGGTCACTCTTGGCGTCTTCAGGACGTCACTCGGATATTCTCCGCTTATCCCATCAGTGAAAATGTCATGGACGATGACGTGTTTAGAAAGGTCTAATCCGCCTGCACTCCCCTGGGAAAGAAACAAATAACTGCCGAAACAACACATGCTTGCCCAAGACTTGTTTCCTCTGTAGCTTCCAGTCGGCCTTCTGGACTGCATCTCGAAAAGCTAGCTGCAAGACATACGCGCTTTCGCCCCCAAAATCCGAGAACAAACCGCCCAGCTGCCGTGCCGAAAGCCCGCACAATGCGGTACGGCGCAGCTGTTAGCTTTGGCCAAAATTTGATGAGAAATGAGCACATGAGTTCTGATAACACATAGAATTTCATGCTCGCTTTGCATTCTATCTCTTTGGACGCTCCTTCTTGGACACAGGTGCATCAGCAAACTGGTGCAGGTGCAAACAAACGCCCCGAGCTGGTTGCGGACAGTCTAGACATCGACAACCTCGAGTTTTTATCTGCAGTCTGAAAAGGCATATGCTCGAATTATGCCCAAGTTATTCCAAGACACCAACATTGGTTATGTAAGCACTCATTAACATATTATTATGCACATCAAAATTTTCTTGATCTTAACTACATATTCAACTATTTTGAGGAATCATATCACCTCCAGGATGCCAGAAATATTAGTTAACTGGCAGCCTTGGGGATCTCTCAAGTGAGATCCTGGACATTATTAACCTGGTTGCCAGATACATCTAAGTCAAGGTGAAGGAAAAAATTGAGTTGTTTCACACAGAAAACTATGCAAAACATCATTAATGTATCACATGCTTTCTCTATTCCAACAGAACCAACAGCCATATTATTTCGAGCCGTTCATTCTCCAATGAAAAATGAACTTGGCAGCACACTTACCCTGCCAAAACTAAAGCAAACACTGCTATATAAAATCGATGTAATATGCTAATGTATACCTTGACCACCTCGGCATATTTTGTTTTCAACCTTGAGAGTACCTACGTTTATTGTTTCACACCATTTTTGGAAACATGTTCGTCAGCACCTACATGTAAACATGCACATAGGTATGCAACACCTACGCCTATAATACCATGCCATCTACGCACCTCCTCTTCCATGGTTCCCTGCTGTAAAAGCGCAACCAAGACCACCGGAAACAATGGCCACAGCCTATGACGAAGACCACTCCATTTCATCATCTCAGCATGATGACACGGATGACAGGAGGAGCACCATCCCAGCAGCTAGTGCTGATGAGAAGCCATTCCCGTTCTTCGGGCTGCTTTGCTACGCTGATAAGGTGGACTGGCTACTCATGGCCCTGGGAACCGTCGGGTCTGCCATCCATGGCATGGCATTCCCGATCGGATATCTCCTTCTCGGGAAAGCACTTGATGCCTTCGGAACCAACATAAATAATCAGGAGGCCATGGTCCATGCATTGTACAAGGTAAACATGCATGCACATATTACCCTCCTGAACTTGGGTTGTATTGGTCTACAATTGCTTTCAACACCATTGTTTATGCTTGAAGGTGGTTCCGTATGTGTGGTACATGGCGGCAGCTACTTTTCCTGCTGGAATGGTTGGTAAGTCAAGACTCAAGGGACCTTTAGTTTCTTCGATGATGCACGTTGCATTAAGTTTGGTAAAAAGAAATGATAACAAGCCACACACTATTTGCATTCTCCTGTAGTGGTTCAAAGAGGAACTAATATGGAGAGACAAGAATGGAAAATATAGACTCCACAACTTCTTTAAATATTTTCCATTGATTTATGGTCTGATTTTATACACTTCGCTCATTGATTGCTCAAAAGAGAACTTTTTTTATGATCGCACGTTTGCCCAACCCCTATTGCTTCAAAATCCATGATTTTTTTAAGGACATAAAAGCACATCCTAAAATCTAATAGAAGTACACTAATGTGCAGGATGAATGATATATTAGAAACATAATACTCCCTCTGTTCCATATAACTGTCGTGGTTTTAGTTCAAATTTGAACTAAAACAACTAAAACCACAGCACTTATTATGAAATGGAGGGAGTACTTGGTTATGTTCGGAAAAAAATGAGAATTATAGGAGATCTAATGGTAGCAATATTGGCTGGCAAAACATTGCTTACATTTCCCCTGATAAACTGGCTGCAGAGATCTCCTGCTGGATATACTCGAGTGAGAGGCAGTTAGCACGCATGCGGCTGGAATATCTGAGATCAGTTCTTAATCAAGAGGTTGGGGCCTTCGATACAGACTTGTCCACTGCAAACATCATCACCGGGGTAACCAACCACATGAATGTCATACAAGATGCAATTGGTGAGAAGGTAATGCATTTCACAATCATATCGAACAATAACTGTATGATTTCTAAAGTCCTGTGGAGAAGTTGCATCTGAGCTCAATTTCTGCAGCTCGGTCATTTCGTCGCAAGTTTCTCCACTTTCTTTGCTGGTATAATAATTGCATTTGCCAGCTGCTGGGAAGTCGCGATGCTCTCCTTCCTGGTCATTCCTCTGATCCTCGCTATTGGAGCCACATACACAAAAAAGATGAATGTCATATCATTGTCACGCAATGCTATTGTCTCACAAGCAACATCTGTCGTAGAACAGGTAACCACGTAGATGAGTCAACGCTCCGTACCTGAAGCTAGGTTATTTGAATAAACAGAAATATAAAAAATAAAAATTTTATTAGAAAAAAAAATTAACTTTGTAATCCTTGTGTGCATTTGTGGGCAGACTTTGTCACATATCAAGACTGTCTTCTCCTTTGTCGGAGAGAACTGGGCCATGAAATCCTTTGTGCAGTGCACAGACAATCAATACAAATTAAGCAAGAAGGAGGCGATGATAAAGGGAATAGGGCTGGGCTTGTTCCAAACAGTGACCTTTTGTTCATGGGCACTGATGGTTTGGATTGGGGCAGTTGCAGTAAGCAACCGGACAGCAACAGGAGGTGGCACGATAGCTGCCATCATGAGCATCCTCTTTGGCGCAATGTAATAAAACTACACCCTATCTGATTTCTTCAATCGCCTAAACAATTTTCATTCAAATATGATTTTTTGCAAGGTACATAGGTAGTATGCATGCATATTCTTTCCTTTTCCATGAATTATAATCAATAGACTTGACTGATTTCACCACATGGAGTGCAGATCAATTACCTACGCTGCACCAGATCTTCAGACCTTTAATCAAGCAAAGGCTGCAGGAAAAGAGGTCTTCAAGGTGATCAGAAGGAATCCATCCATAAGTTACGGAAAAGGTGGAGCGATATTAGAAAAGGTTTATGGAGAGATCAAACTGCATGGGGTGCATTTCGCCTATCCCTCCCGCCAGGATAAGCCAATTCTCCAAGGATTCTCACTGTCGATCCCCGCAGGCAAAGTCGTTGCTCTGGTAGGAAGCAGCGGCTGTGGGAAGAGCACAGTTATTTCACTACTTCAAAGGTTCTATGATCCAACCTCAGGTAGGCTTCCATCATTTGCCTGGTGCAACTGTATGTGTGCTCTAAGTCAATAAGTATATATTATTAAGTTCTATGTCAGAATTAAGGTTAGAATTTGGCTGTCATCAATAAAAATGCCTATGTACTTGCAAGCTAAACTAGTCATAATATTTCAGTCAGTGATGAGACATAATGTTGCAGGTGACATATTCATTGATGGCCACAGTATTAAGAAACTAGATCTGAAATCCCTGCGGAGAAATATAGCTTCAGTATCTCAGGAGCCATCGCTGTTTTCTGGTACTATCAAGGACAACTTAAGGATTGGTAAAATGGATGCAACTGATGAAGAGATAATTGAAGCAGCAACAACAGCTAATGTGCATTCGTTCATATCTAAACTTCCCAATGAATACTTAACAGAGGTACGTATGTGTTCAGCAAGGAATGCAAGAAAAGGTAATTCTGTATATTTGACTGAAGGCTAGCTACGTTCTGCACTTAAACATGAATTGTCTTCCTTTATGGTTTTTATTAGGACACGAAAAGGTTAAGACCATTGAAAGTTAAAACAAAAACATTGTGATACTATTACAATGACAATAGTTTTTCTTTTTTCATCAGACTTGTGATTGGCGCTTTGACAATAACGTGGCACTATTATGATCATGCCAATTGCATTGCCTTTTATCAGACTCATAGTTGGCACTTTGTCAACAACGTTCTGTCAATAATTTTACTCCCTCCGATCCATATCAATTGTCGCTGACTTTGTACTAAATCAGCTAAGTCAGCGACAATTAATATGGATCGGATGCAGTATATTACAACGGAATTGGCTGGTAAAGTAAATAGATAATAATGAGTAGTATGCAAATGACCTTCCAATAGTAATACCGCATATGAATTTCCAAATTTAAACATGAAAGACACACAGAGCTTTGGCTGAAAATCAAATGTGCATACAACTTGCAATGGAAGCCAGAACAACAGAAGTAGAGGTTAGTAGAAAAAAAATCACAACAAATCCTTTTTAGTTGTACAGTTAATAAACTAAGCGCAATGAATGCCTATTCCAAGGAACCATTTGAAAGTTCAAGATAAATCATAAAACTCCTGTTATCTTATGATCAAGAAAATTCCAAGAATAAAGTACAATGAGTAGTCGATATATTATAATTAGAAGTTCAAAAATATATAATAGACAGAACTTGATCTTGTTGGAGAATCATGGGTGGTTCTGTAATAGTTCATTATGTATATCAAGTTTTTTTTAAAAGAACTCCCCTTGTTCCTTACAACATCTTGGTTCATCAGGTAGGAGAAAGAGGTGTGCAGTTGTCAGGAGGCCAGAAACAAAGAGTAGCTATTGCAAGGGCAATGCTGAAGGATCCACCAATTCTCCTTCTGGATGAAGCGACAAGTGCCCTTGATTCAGAGTCAGAAAAGCTAGTGCAGGATGCACTTGAGAGAGCCATGCATGGAAGGACAGTTATCCTGATAGCCCACAGGATGTCCACAATTGTAAATGCTGACACCATTGTTGTCGTAGAGAATGGAAGTGTGGCACAGACCGGGACACATCAAGAGTTGCTCGAGAAAAGCACATTCTACTCAAACGTATGCAGGATGCAAAATATTGAGAAGGAATCTGGAAAGATGGTAGCAAGGTAACTTAACTTTAGCCAAGGGAAAGCTTGCTTCACCAACGTTTTATTCTTGCTGAAAAAACAGTATATGCATGTTAGGTATTTCATGACGTGCTTTGCTAAGTAGTGCACATTTACCCCATAAGAAACTAGTAAACGGTGCAGTTGATACCGTTGATGTGTTTTCTCGTTCAGTTTATTCAACTGCATTTTTTCGCGTAGTTGACTTGATGCAGTTGATTCACGTGTCTCAACTGTATCACTTACAAGTTAAGAAATTGGTAAACGTTTACTCCGGAGTTGTGCCCTTAGTGATTACTTGCTAAAGATTTCCCAAAATGTAACTGAACTCACTTTTACCAAGATGCTGATAACAAGAATTTGTATACCATTTTTAAGGGTTAGGTGATGCTCACAAAATCTACGGCACAGAAGTTAAGTGATAATATAGCAAGTAGGATTACTCCATAAGAATTTACTAATCTGTTTATGTTGATTTATGAAACAGCCCTTCTGATAAAGTAATAGAAGAACAAACTGATGAAGCATACAACAGACAGCCCTCCACGAAGCAAGGACAACAGACCAAACTAGAACCACTAAACTCAAAGCAATCAAAGCAAGAGGTCAGAAAGGAAATACCTCCTTTCTTCCGAATTTGGTATGGGCTACGCAGAGATGACATTGCAAAAATTCTATTAGGATCCTCAGCAGCGGCCATCTCTGGAATCTCAAAGCCCTTGTTTGGTTACTTCATCATGACAATTGGCGTGGCATACTATGATCAAGATGCAAAAAGAAAAGTCAGCAAATATTCTTTGATTTTCTTCGGGGCTGGGATGGTCACACTGGCCAGTAGCATCTTGCAGCACTACATTTATGGTGTTATTGGAGAAACGGCAATGAAAAACCTAAGAGAGGCCCTCTTTTCATGTATGCCATATGAAAACTTTCTTCACTGGTCTTGTCAATATCTTGCACGAGTTTTCATTGTTCACAATATGACAAGTTTTTTTTGTTTTAATACACTGCAGCTGTGCTCCGAAATGAGCTTGGTTGGTTTGAAAAGCCAAAGAATGGTGTAGGATCTCTTACCTCACGCATTGTCAGTGACACATCAACAGTAAAGAGCATCATATCTGATAGGATGGCAGTCATTGTGCAATGCATCTCTTCAATCCTGATAGCAACAACGGTAAGCATGTTCGTCAACTGGAGGATGGGTTTAGTATCATGGGCAGTCATGCCATGCCATTTCATCGGCGGCCTTATCCAAGCCAAGTCAACCAAGGGATTTTATGGCGACGCTGCTATTGCTCACCAGGAGCTCGTGTCCCTTGCTTCGGAGGCTGCTAGCAACATCCGGACCGTGGCATCCTTTGTTTATGAAGATGAAATCATGAAGAAAGCAGAACTGTCGCTGCAAGAACCCATGAGAATCACCAAGATTGAGAGCATGAAGTATGGGATAATCCAAGGGATCTCGCTCTGCCTGTGGAACATCGCACATGCAGTGGCACTCTGGTACACCACAGTTCTGGTCCAGAGAAAGCAAGCATCATTTGAGAACAGCATACGGTCATACCAGATATTCTCGCTCACGGTTCCTTCCATCACAGAGTTATGGACCCTGATTCCCATGGTCATGTCAGCCATAACAATACTGAATCCTGCATTTGACATACTTGACAGAGAGACGCAGATTGTGCCAGATGAACCAAAAGCGACAAGTGACTGCTGGCTTGTGGGGAGAATTGAGTTTCAGGGTGTGAACTTCAACTATCCATCACGCCCAGAGATCACCATTCTGGATGGCTTCAATCTAGTCATCGAGCCTGGCCAAAGGGTAGCATTGGTTGGCCCAAGCGGTGCAGGAAAATCCTCTGTCCTGGCTCTCATACTGAGATTCTACGATCCGCACAGAGGTACAGTGCTAGTTGACAACAAAGATATAAGGGACTACAACCTCAGATGGCTCAGGAGGCAAATTGGATTAGTTCAACAGGAACCAATTCTGTTCAACACATCCATCAGAGATAACATTAGTTATGGAAGTGAAGAATCTTCAGAAACTGAAATCATCCAGGCTGCCATGGACGCAAACATTCACGAGTTCATCAGCGGTTTGCCAGAAGGGTACGGCACAGTCGTTGGAGACAAAGGAGGTCAGCTTTCAGGAGGGCAGAAACAGCGCATAGCTATCGCAAGAACTCTACTAAAGAGGCCAGACATTCTGCTTCTTGACGAGGCAACTAGCGCACTCGATGGTGAGTCTGAGAGGGTGGTGATGACTTCTTTAGGGGCCAAGGAGTGGAACAACAGAGGTGAGCGATCAAGCAATATTACAAGCATCACAGTGGCGCATAGATTGTCCACAGTCATAAATGCAGACATGATTGTTGTGATGGAGAAAGGGAAGGTGGCTGAAACCGGTGACCACCAAACACTGATATCTGCAGATGATGGTGTTTACTCAAGGCTGTTTCACTTGCAAAGCAACATGAAGGATTGATAGCTCTATCAAGCCCCATTGTAGCCACGAGACCCGATCTAAATATATTTAGGTGCTTTGCCAGCATTTGCAGTATTGCTCTCAGATGCATTTACTGTCAGTTGACAGATTGTAATAACATAGCTATCTCTTCATATGTTCAAGATGCTTCATCCATGAGTTAAAAAAATGGGTCACATTGTCCTCCATCCAACTTAATATTTGCCACATTTTGGAGTATCATACTGAAGTACTCTTTTCTATCAATTAGGTCATTCCTCTGATTTTTTTTTCGAAAAGAGGGGACATCCCTCGGCCTCTGCATCGAGTGATGCACACAGCCCTTTATTTATCAGATCAAAGTTCATCATCCGACCATAATACAGTTCAACAAATAAATTGTCGCACATGGCTGCCTCAAGGGCAAATTAAAAAAAAATGTAGAGAAATGAGCCTCATGCATCACAAATCCTACTAGTAGGCCGCAACCAAATGAGTCTCTATGATATGTACTCCCTCCGATCAATAATAAGTGTCGTATTACTCCTATAGGCAATAGAAAACAAACTGGCAAACCGAGGCATGCCAGATCACCAGATTTGGTGAGTACAAGGAGCATACAACAACAACAAAGCCTTTAGTCCCAAACAAGTTGGGGTAGGCTAGAGGTGAAACACATAAAATCTCGCAACCAACTCATGGCTCTGGCACATGGATAGCAAGCTTCCACGCACCCCTGTCCATAGCTAGCTCTTTGTCGATACTCCAATCCTTTAGGTCTCTCTTAACGGACTCCTCCCATGTCAAATTCGGTCGACCCCGCCCTCTCTTGACATTCTCCGCACGCTTTAGCCGTCCGCTATGCACTGGAGCTTCTGGAGGCCTGCGCTGAATATGCCCAAACCATCTCAGACGATGTTGGACAAGCTTCTCCTCAATTGGTGCTACCCCAACTCTATCTCGTATATCATCATTCCGGACTCGATCCTTCCTCGTGTGGCCACACATCCATCTCAACATACGCCGCCACACCTAACTGTTGAACATGTCGCCTTTTAGTCGGCCAACACTCCGCGCCATACAACATTGCGGGTCGAACCGCCGTCTGTAGAACTTGCCTTTTAGCTTTTGTGGCACTCTCTTGTCACGAGAGAATGCCGAAGCTTGGCGCCACTTCATCCATCCGGCTTTGATTCGATGGTTCACATCTTCATCAATACCCCATCCTCCTGCAACATTGACCCCAAATACCGAAGGTGTCCTTCCGAGGTACCACCGCCATCAAGGCTAACCTCCTCCTCCTCACACCTAGTAGTACTGAAACCGCACATCATGTACTCGGTTTTAGTTCTACTAAGCCTAAACCCTTTCGATTCCAAGGTTTGTCTCCATAACTCTAACTTCCTATTTACCCCCGTCCGACTATCGTCAACTAGCACCACATCATCCGCAAAGAGCATACACCATGGGATATCTCCTTGTATATCCCTTGTGACCTCATCCATCACCAATGCAAAAAGATAAGGGCTCAAAGCTGACCCCTGATGCAGTCCTATCTTAATCGGGAAGTCATCGGTGTCGACATCACTTGTTCGAACACTTGTCACAACATTATCGTACATGTCCTTGATGAGGGTAATGTACTTTGCTGGAACTTTGTGTTTCTCCAAGGCCCACCACATGACATTCCGCGGTATCTTATCATAGGCCTTCTCCAAGTCAATGAACACCATATGCAAGTCCTTCTTTTGCTCCCTATATCTCTCCATAAGTTGTCGTACCAAGAAAATGGCTTCCATGGTCGACCTCCCAGGCATGAAACCAAACTGATTTTTGGTCACGCTTGTCATTCTTCTTAAGCGGTGCTCAATGACTCTCTCCCATAGCTTCATTGTATGGCTCATCAGCTTAATTCCACGGTAATTAGTACAACTCTGAACATCCCCCTTGTTCTTGAAGATTGGTACTAATATACTCCGTCTCCATTCTTCTGGCATCTTGTTTGCCCAGAAAATGAGGTTGAAAAGCTTGGTTAGCCATACTATCGCTATGTCCCGAGACCTTTCCACACCTCAATGGGGATACAATCAGGCCCATCGCCTTGCCTCCTTTCATCCTTTTTAAAGCCTCCTTCACCTCAGACTCCTGGATGCGCCACACAAAACGCATGCTGGTCTCATCAAAGGAGTCGTCCAATTCAATGGTAGAACTCTCATTCTCCCCATTGAACAGCTTGTCGAAGTACTCCCGCCATCTATGCTTAATCTCCTCGTCCTTCACCAAGAGTTGGCCCACTCCGTCCTTGATGCATTTGACTTGGCCAATATCCCTCGTCTTCCTCTCCCGGATCTTAGCCATCTTATAGATGTCCCTTTCACCTTCCTTCGTGCCTAGCCGTTGGTAGAGGTCCTCATATGCCCGACCCCTTGCTTCACTAACAGCTCGCTTTGCGGCCTTCCTCGCCATCTTGTACCTCTCTATGTTGTCTGCACTCCTATCCAGGTATAGGCGTCTGAAGCAATCTTTCTTCTCTTTAATCGCCTTCTGTACATCATCATTCCACCACCAGGTATCCTTATCTTCGCTTCTCCTTCCCCTGGACACTCCAAACTCCTCCGAGGCCACCTTACGAATGCAAGTCGCCATCTTCATCCACACATTGTCCGCATCCCCTCCTTCCTCCCAAGGGCCCTCCTTAATTACCCTTGTTGGGTTCTACGGTAGGGTGCGTCGACTGCAAATTAAAAATTCCTACGCGCAGAACATCCAGAACATGCTACGGAGATGGATCATAGTTCGTTACCACTAGACGCCATGCCGTGCAGCGGAAGAAGAGTTGGGGCAGCGGCGTCTGCGTGGATCGCCTCCTCCTCGCTCGATCTCCTCGAGCGGCGGTCGTCCGATCCCACGACGAAGTTCGCGGAGCGCGCAAGTGCACCGCCTCTAACGGTATCCGCTAAGGCGGGAGGAACGTCGTCGGCGGACTGCTAGGTCCGATCACATTGCCGGCGGCGAGTGGAGGTGGCTATTCGCAACACATGCAAACCCTAGTCGCAGCGCCAAGCGATCAACCGCTGAGTGTGCCGCACCTCCACTTTATATAGGCGTCCGTCATGAGCTCAACACTTGGGCCTCGCACGGACCCTAAAGCCAAAGTCTACTCGGTCACGTTCCTAGTCCAGCTGGATCACATCCGACCGGTGTCCTACGAACGACCTCGAGGTTCCTTCCTTGCTGCGACCCCTTAGGTTCAAGTCAGCTTGGTCACAGCTCGGATCACCTCCGACCTGTACGGTTGGTAGCGGCCTCTAGCAAGGCGTGCCGACCACCAAGCGAACTATGAAGCTGGTTAGGCGAACCTGCATAACGTGTCACACTTCGCTCCCTTTGCCGCACGATATATGTTGTCGGGCTCAAGGCGAGACTGTCATCCTTGTGCTAACCCGACCTCTTTCGCTCGCTCCATGATATCGACCACCGTCCGGATTATCTCATAATCCTTGTCGCATGGCCATGCTGTTCCTGGTCGATCACACGAGGGGCCCAGAGTATATCTCTCCCGATCGGAGGGCAATCCCATCTTGCTCGACCATGTCTCGCAGCATGGACCGGACAAACCCGAAACCTACCTTTGTAACTACCCAGTCACGGAGTAGCGCTTGGTCGGCCCAAAGCAAGTCTATCACCATCTCGAGTACATGCGCCACTCAGGTCTTAGGACATAGAACGATGTTGTACTAGAGACTCACAGATGACATATCGCCGCGTCTCATAGTTGGGTCTGTCCGACTCGGACCTTATCTCGACTTCGGATCCGACTATGTCGAATCCGACCAGACCTTTCCAAGTCCATATTATCCGGTTAGCATCCAATGCTCCATGGCTAGTGAGACCGAGCCATCGACCGTGTCATATGCTAGTCTAGTCGGCTGCGCGTCCACACAGCCCTTTCGACTAGGGACCTTTTAGGACAGTCATCATACAGTGCATAGTCCCACAAACAAGTCACGTACTTGCTGATACACATCATTGATAATGTCCAAGGACTATCTTTATTCATAAACACATAGGAAATATCATCATACATGATTGCCTCTAGGGCATATCTCCAACAACCCTCTCCTTGAACACCTGAGCTACCTCTCCCTTGAGCTTCCACCACTTCGTTCTAGCGACTTTGGCACGCTTATCCCGCTGGACACGAATCCGAAAGCGAAAGTCAGCAACCACCAGCTTATGCTGGGGTACAACACTCTCTCCAGGTATCACCTTACAGTCTAGGCACGCACGCCTATCTTCTCTTCTCGAGAGGATGAAATCAATCTGGCTAGAGTGTTGGCCACTACTAAAAGTCACTAGATGTGATTCTCTCTTTCTAAAGAGGGTGTTAGCTACAATCATGTTGTAGGCTAGAGCAAAGCTTAAGACATCTTCTCCTTCTTGATTCTTGATGCCATAGCCAAAGCCCCCATGCGCCCCTTCAAAACCTGTGTTAGATGTACCCACGTGGCCATTGAGGTCTCCTCCTATGAAGAGCTTCTCACCAATCGGTACACTCCTAACCATGTCTTCCAAGCCTTCCCAGAACTCCCTCTTGGTGTTCTCATTGTGGCCTACTTATGGGCATACGCTACTGATAACATTAAGAACCAAGTTCTCAACTACCACTTTGACTAGGATAATCTGTCCCCACGCCTCTTGACGCCTACCACTCCATACTTGAGGCTCTTGTTGATCAAGATGCCTCGCCATTTCTGTTTGCAGCCGTCCCGTGTACCACAGCTTGAAGCCGTATCCTCCACCTCCTTCGCCTTCCATCCTCTCCATTTGGTTTCTTGGACACAAAGGATATCAACACCTCTCCTCACCGCTGCATCAACTAGCTCCCAAGCTTCCTGTCGAGACCCTACATTCCAGCTACCTAAGCGAATCCTCCTAGGCTCGGCTAGCTTCCTTACCTTCGTGACTCGTCGAGTCAAATGCGAAGACCCTTGCTCATTTTCCACTACATCCGGGCGCCGATGTAGCGCGCCGCTAAGGATGCGACGACCCGATCCTCGCTCACTTGCCACCGTATCCGGATCAAGATACGGCGCGCCACTTGAGGGGTGACGGCCCGGCCCTTGCCCATTTTCCACCACACCCGGGTTCCGATGTGGCGCGTCGCTGAGAGGGTTACGCCCCAACGAAAATCTTACTTCTTACAAGGAGCATAATCTAAGTAAATAGATACGCCACAAGAACATGGTTGTACAAAATGATTTGGTATCTTTTGTGGACATATCACCTAATACGTGGACTTGAGCAGAAACTACCGCCTATTACTAGAACTATAGGATCGGGAAGCGAATGGACAGACTGCCACCCAAGTTCAAGTCTTCTTCAAGTTAAATTTGGGGTGCCTATTCTTCTTGTTAAACTGATAACTAGTTCCTCCAAGGTATCCATTATTTTGATTTACTAGACAACTCTATATGTTGACCTAATCTGTAAAATACTTTGCAACAGAAACTGGAAAAATGTTTTAGCAGAGCATCGTGTATTTATGCAACGAGGCTAGACAGTTTGTTTAATCAAATCTGGAAGGAAACAAGAAACCTGCAAAGTAATATCAAAGTATGCTAGAGTGCTAGAGTGCTAGAGTAGCTTTCACCAAATGTCATAGCACTGGTCATGGCCAATCTGGACTAGTCTGCAGCTGGCCTAACTCTATGCAAGTCGTGGATGAAAACAAGGTTGCCCTCGTGTCCCTCAATTTGGTTACAACAACAACAAAAGATTCATGCGTAGCATTTGACACAACAACAGAAGATTCATGCTTAGTATTTCACAATGATGTGACATCGAACGAATAACTGAGTTCCACGCGTCACTAAAAACAAGTAATTTGTTTCTTGTGAATTTTCACAAGAGGTTGATCTGTTCATGCCAGCAACCTAGTTTTAATTTAAAACGTCAACCGCTAGGATCGGTTCAATAACTATTGATATTTGATTCCATGCTGATGTAGTGCATACATAATATAAACCTTGGGAGTAACAATTGTTTGTCTTATCTTGTAACTATATAGTTACTCCTGTTACTCTACATATTTGCTCGGTGCTCTTTGCTACTCTCCTGCAAATTATCTGAATGCTCACAAATACAATGCCATCCATCCAAGAGAATGACTTCCCCGTCGAATCATGTACACCCGATAGTGCTGTTGACAAGAAAAACACATCACCGCCGGCACCATCAACGCCAGAAAAGGTGGCCATGGACGAGCCGTTCCCGTTCTTTGGTTTGCTTTGCTACGCTGATGCACTAGATTGGATGTTCATGGTGTTGGGGACCATGGGCTCCCTTGTGCATGGCATGGCGCCTTCGATGTCCTATTACATACTCGGGAAAACTGTTGATGCGTTCGGGAACAACATAAACGATCTGAACGCCATGGTCCATGAATTTTCTAAGGTTACCTTCTACCCAGAATAGTTTCAAGCTATTATATATATAATTATTATTTGGTTTGGTTAAATGCTTTTCTTCCATTTTATTGGAGGAAAAATTATTTGTCATGTTATTGACAGTGTATTTTTGTTTTTCTGTTGCAGTTAGTTCCATATATGTGGTTCTTGGCACTTATCACACTCCCTGCTGGAATAATTGGTGAGTACAAGCTTCTACCTTTGCTATTTTTAAGAAATCTATGAAAATTTGAAAATCACAGTGAACTAAACTACTCCCTCCGTCCCAAAATATAAGAACGTTTTTTATACTACACTAGTATAAAAAACGTTCTTATATTTTGGGACGGAGGGAGTAGTATTTAAAAAGCACGAGTGTATGTGAAGAACAATAGAATATTTCAAGTATTCAGGCTGGAGAAATGAGAACAACAGCACTAGTAAAACCTGACAGCATACATTCAGAAGAAAAAACTTCTAACAACTGTTCGTAAAAAAAGCTGCATACAATCATGGTCAATCAAATTAGATATAACCTAAAGTAGGAGAGCCAAAGAATTAGTCACGATACGGCGAGACACACTCAGAAACAACCGTCCTCTCGTCCCTCCTCCTCAGACTTCAAGGCCGCCCCGAAGGGGCGACTGGGCGCCCTCCTCCCTCGCCGCCCAGCCCCTCCTCCCACCCTCCTCCCGCCGCTGCCGCTGGCTGGCGTGGCTGGCGCTGCCACAAGAGCGCCATGGCGAGGCCGGCGGTGGCGGCCCTCTTCCTCTTCCCCTCACGGTTCCCCAGCTCGGGCGGCGGTTTCCGGCGATGGTGCACCTCGGCGGGCGGTGCTCTGATGTAGATCGGGCGCAGATGCGGCGGCGGTGGCGGCTGCCGGCGTGGGTCGGCCGGCGGAGCCCTGCAGGCCCAGATCTGGGCCCTTTTGGGTCCGATCTGGGTCAGGGTGGGCTGGTCTGGCCTCCGGCGGGTCTCCTCCGGCTGGGCTGTCGGGATGCGGTCGTTGGGATCGGCGGCTCCGCGCTGCGTCGGCAGGAGCTTAACGGGCCCGTTCTGGGCCCGGCTGGGCAGGGGGTCCTGCGTGCTCCCGCGCCTGCGTCCGGTCTGCTACTGCTTGTGCCAGTGGAGGTTGTTCCCTCCCACGTGGCTGTGGTGCTCCCGGTCCCTATCGGCGGTGGTCTCGTTTGGTTCGGCCGGCCTCGCAGTGTCTTCGATGGAGAGGCGACGGTGGTGTCCTCGTGATTGTAGTGGCGCAGGGTGGTGGGCGGTTGGCATGGTGGAGCCGCCGTTTGGTCCTGGGTTGTGGGTTTGAGGGGTAGGGCGAAATCCCTCTCTGGTCCGCCCGGCACCGACGCGGTGACGCCTACGGGCGCCATCAACCTTCTTGAAGGGCGCTGAGTACCTCTCCCGCTTCCCTCCGTGTACCGGAGAAACTTAGGATTCGTCCGGCAGCAGCGCTGTCGCTGCCGCAGTCCTTCCTGAAGGTGTTGCTTGGTTCGCGGCGACTCGATGGCATTGGGCGTGGTGGATATCTCCGTGGGCGAACGGTTATGGATGCTTCAGCTTGCTCATCCGGTGCTGCCGCATTTCTTTCTTTTGCTTTTCTCTTGTTTTTCTTTTGGGCATGGTTGTGCTGTTTGCCCCAGCGTCGAACTTCTGGTTGTATCGGGTGGTTGCTATATTAATATAGCGGGGCGCAAGCCTATTTCGGTATAACCTAAAGTAACTTCAACTACCTTCTGCCTGACATTCTTGGCGAGTTGCATGTAAACTAGAGTTCGAGTAAGTTCACAGAAACTAAAGGCTGGTGTACCAAGTGAATTTGGGTTGAGCTTGCGGAAAAGTGTGGATCGGGGGCTCATTAATATATCAGTGAAGTTACAAAGAGAATGGTTCAAGCTGGCTAGAATTTTATCTTTTTGTTGAATTCCTTAACCAAACATCATCTAGTAGACACCTGAAGATATGCTATGATGGTGACAGATTTCATAATAACACCAGTCCTCATTTGGTTACTTGCCCTCATGTACAGTAACAAGAGAACACCGCATGATGGGAGCACTAGCAATATGAATAGAATTAGTGTTATTCCAATAAACAGTCTTACCTTTCTTGTCACAACGATCCTGCCGCAGAAATCGCATGCTGGATGTATACAAGTCAAAGACAAATGACACGCATGCAGATGGCATATCTGACATCAGTGCTCAGTCAAGATATCGGAGCTTTTGACACTGACTTAACCACCGCGACTATCATGGCTGGAGCAACCAACCACATGAGTATCATAAAAGATGCAATTGGAGAGAAGGTATTGCATGTTTCAGCAAGTGAAGCACTAAAATGTCTTTTTATGATAACAAACCGCAATCATGCCTTACTTTTTTCCCCCTCAGATGGGTCACTTTATGTCCAACTTCTCCACATTCTTAGTTGCTGTCATTATTGCCTTTGTGTGTTGCTGGGAGGTGGGTATGATGGCATTCTTGGTAGTTCCGATGCTCCTCGTGGTTGGAGCAACATATGCGAAAATGATGGTTGGCATGTCGGCGACAAGGATAGCTTTGGTCTCTGAAGTAACCTCAGTTGTAGAACAGGTACTACGTAAATGAATACCTTGTTAGAACTAAGCCTCTGCCATATTAAATTTGTTAGTGCCATACTAATATTTTTAGCATACCAATACAATGTGTGCACAGACTATTTCACATATCAAGACCGTCTTCTCATTTGTTGGAGAAAACTCGGCGATGAAATCCTTCATCGAATGCATGGACAAGCAATACAAGCTAGGCAAGAAAGAGGCAATTACAAAAGGACTAGGTTTGGGAATGTTACAGATTGCAACCTTCTGTTCATACTCATTGACCATCTATATTGGAGCATTGGCAGTAACTAGAAGATCTGCAAAAGGGGGTGAAACAATTGCTGCAGTCATTAATATCCTCTCCGCTGCGATGTAATACTGAGTATTATATTTCCAGCAATCTAGCATATACCATATGATGTCACTCCAGCTGATATTTTTATCTGCAATTTCAGATATCTCTCAAACGCTGCGCCGGATCTTCAGACCTTCAGCCAAGCAAAAGCTGCTGGTAAAGAAGTATTTAAGGTTATCAAAAGAAAACCAGCGATAAATTATGAATCAAACGGAAGAATCTTAGAAAAGGTCACTGGACATATTGAAATAAGAGAGGTGGATTTCACATATCCGTCCCGTAAAGACAAGCTGATTCTTCAAGGTTTCACACTAGTTATACCAGCAGGCAAAGTGGTGGCTCTTGTGGGGAGCAGTGGATGTGGGAAGAGCACTGTGATTTCTCTGGTTCAAAGATTCTATGATCCTATATCAGGTAGGCTTTTAGAAGAGAACGCTATCCCTGCATAAATATTTCCTGAGGTCTATATTCTTCATTTGTTGTGTTCGATTATGTTCACGAGTGCTTTTAGATTACATACACAGTAATGAAATGTTTGCATTTCAAACAGAATGCAGTTTTCCATAGAAACAAAAATCGTATGATTCATAGTGTAACTTTCCGATTTTTTTGCGTGTAACAACACAGGTGGCATTACTGTTGACGGTCAAAACATTAAGGAACTTGACCTGAAGTCCCTGAGGAGAAATATAGGCTCAGTCTCTCAAGAACCAGCACTATTTTCTGGTACTATCATGGATAACTTGAGAATTGGAAAACTGGATGCAACTGATGGAGAGATAATTGAAGCAGCAAAAACAGCTAATGTGCACTCTTTCATATCCAAACTTCCAGATCAATACTCGACTGAGGTAAGACTTTATGTTTATGAAACAAAAGACTAGTGACAACCTCACAAATTTCTCTATTTTGTATGGTTGTGAATCAAATAATTTCAAGTAATTTCAAGTTATTAACAGATAGGTCTAAATAGCCTTAAGAAATGTGGTCTATACTTTTGAGTTCGCAACTGGTATATTGTTTTAGTTCATGCATTGTTTTTTGGAAAGGAGTTCATGCAATGCGTTACTCCCTCCGTTTGACTATTCGCGGCTGGCCTCGGGAAGCTCTGTTTTAATATATCCGTCCATTGAGGGAATCAAGAGTGTAGTTGTTGCAATGTTTTCACTCTGTACCCCTATTAAATTGTTTCAGGAATTTCTGATTGGTTGTAGTATGTTATCTAAGGTTATCTTGTATTAAAAAATTCTTAGGTTTAGTGTTTCCTTTGTCACATGGTGTGTAGTGAGACAGAGCATGTACGTATGCACCACCAAATTACTTAGGACAACATCAATTTGTTGCACCAAACATAGCTAGTTGTACAGAATTTAGTTACGTACCAAGTCTATATAATAGTAGGCATCACTCATATGCTTTATTGCGAACCACTTAAGGTAGGAGAAAGAGGTGTGCAACTATCAGGAGGTCAGAAACAGAGAATAGCTATTGCAAGGGCTATACTAAAAGATCCCCCCATTCTTCTTCTTGATGAAGCCACAAGTGCACTTGATTCAGAATCAGAGAAGCTAGTTCAGGATGCTCTTGACAGAGCTATGAAAGGGAGGACTGTTATCTTGATTGCCCACCGAATGTCAACAATAATAAATGCAGACAAGATTGTTATTGTGGAGAATGGGAGAGTAGCTCAACACGGAACACATGAAGAATTGTTGGAGAGAAGTACATTCTACTCGAGTGTATGCAGTATGCAAAGTCTAGAAAAGAAATCCAGCAAGAGTGAAGACAGGTAAATGCGATCAATTGCACACTTCTTTTCACACTGTATAATGTTTATTCATGGAATCCATAATTGCATTGTACATGTGGAATTATGAATGAAAACTATTCGATGCCATACATGCCAGAAGATGCATCAGTGTAAAGTTGAAAATATGTTTTTTCTGCAACTAAACCAATGATGAATAAGAGTATAGTTTACTCACTTGTTTATTTTGTTAAAATAGATTTACTGATCAGGTCGAAGAAGAACAAGACAGTGCAACGTATAAAGAACAATCTTTTGCTGCATATGAACAAGAGAAGAAACCAGAACCGACCTCAAAGCAATCGAAGCAAAGTATCAGAAAGAGAACGTCTGCTTTCAACAGGATATTCCTCGGAACTCTTAAACTGGTGCCAGGAAAGGTTCTGGTGGGCTCCACAGCAGCAGCAATCTCTGGGATCTCAAGGCCTCTATTTGCTTTCTATATCATGACAGTTGGCATAGCATACTTCGATGCAGATGCAAATAAAAAAGTCAGCAAGTACTCAATTATTTTGTTCCTGATAGGGATGTTAACATTTTTCAGTAACATCTTCCAGCACTATATCTACGGCCTGGTCGGCGAAAGGGCAATGAATAACCTAAGGGAGGCCCTGTTTTCAGGTATCTCACAAAGTCATGAGTTGCACTTAATAAAGTATATACTGTGTTCTTGTTTTCAATGTAACAATAATTCTCTTTAATAAATGCAGTTGTTCTTCGAAGTGAAATAGGTTGGTTCGAGGAACCAAAAAACAGTGTTGGCTTCCTGACCTCACGTGTTGTCAGTGACACCTCCATGGTAAAAACGATTATATCTGATCGAATGGCTGTCATGGTTCAATGCATCTCTTCAATTATTATAGCAACAGCGTTAAGCATAGCAGTGAACTGGAGGATGGGTCTAGTTGCATGGGCTATGATGCCATGTCACTTCATCGCTGGCCTTGTACAGGTCAGGTCAGCAAAAGGTTTTGCCACTGACAACTCTAAGTCTCACCGGAAGCTCATCTCACTCACTTCAGAGGCTGTTAGCAACATCCGCACTGTGGCCTCTTTTGTTCAGGAAGAAGAAATACTCAGGAAAGCAGATTTGGCATTGCAAGAACCGATGCGGATAAGCAGGATTGAGAGTATCAAGTATGGTGTGGTACAGGGGATTTCCCTCTGCTTGTGGCATATGACACATGCTATTGCATTGAGTTATACCATTGTGCTACTTGACAGGAAACTAGCAACATTTGAAAACTGTGTACGATCATACCAAGCATTTGCAATGACAATACCTTCCATCACAGAGCTATGGTCCTTGATCCCTATGGTCATGTCCGCCATTGCGATATTGGATCCTGCACTGGACATTCTCGACAGAGAAACACAGATTGTGCCGGATGAACCAAAATTGAACTGTGAGGACAGAATTGTAGGTAATGTTGAGTTCGAAGATGTCAGTTTCAGCTATCCCTCGAGACCAGAAGTGATCATACTAGATGGATTCAGTCTAGCTATCGAATCAGGTCAAAGGGTCGCATTGGTTGGGCCAAGTGGTTCGGGAAAATCCACAGTGTTGGCTCTGCTGCTAAGATTCTACAATCCTTGCAGCGGCCGAGTACTTATAGACGGGAAGGACATCAGAGGCTACAACCTCAAGAGCCTGAGAAAGCAGATAGGACTGGTGCAGCAAGAGCCAATCTTGTTCAACCTGTCTATAAGACGGAATATCAGCTATGGAAATGAAGGCGCATCAGAAACAGAAATAGTGGAGGCCGCAATGGAGGCAAACATCCATGACTTCATAAGCAGCCTGTCAAAAGGGTATAATACCGTGGTCGGGGACAAAGGAGGCCAACTTTCCGGAGGACAAAAGCAGAGGATAGCTGTGGCAAGAACTATACTGAAGAAGCCCGTCATACTGCTACTAGATGAGGCGACAAGTGCTCTAGATGGTGAATCTGAGAGGGTGGTAATGAACACCCTCGGTGCAAAAGGGTGGAAAAACAAGGGTGAGCTCTCAAGCAAGATCACAAGTATCACGATTGCCCACAGGCTGTCCACAGTCACAAACGCAGATGTAATTGTCGTGATGGACAAAGGTGAGGTGGTAGAGACGGGTAGCCACGCAACATTAGTCTCAGCAAGCAATGGTGTTTACTCGAGACTGTACAATATGCAAATCAAAGCAGGGAAAGACTGATCTCATGATCAGTCCTTTTGCTGGTAGCATCATTTTTCAAGCATTTGATGCCAGATGGGGGGGATGTAAAGACAGAGTTTGACAGTTTTTGCCTACTGAATAAGTTGGTTATTCCAAATAGGGCAAATGCTATAATATATGGAAAAGTTATTAGCTATAAGTCACTGTTGTGAATGTGACAGATGCAATCCTTCAACGTGCAATGGAGTTATTGCTTTGAGTCAAATTTCTAGGCAAGGTGCAATGTAGCGCCAGTGCCATAAAACTATTTTCCAGTTCTTTTACCAATCTTAGCTTCATAAATTCATTTCTACTTGAATAAAAAGCTTCTGGGAATGTGTAACCCCCCATGTTCCAACACATACATTTCTCCGGCAGACGCATGTTTTGCTTATTTACATATCCAAATCTTCAACAAAGTATAGACCGAAAAAGGCTTTCGCCCCGCTTTATATATAAAGCAAATGCCCAAGCCAACATCCAACAAGGTTCAAGAACACACACGCACACACACGAAAGTTTCAGACAAATAAGTAACGATAGGGTTAATGCTGAGGGCACAGCTCAACAAGCCCTAAAAGAGAAACAAAAGGCACACACGCCGGAGAGACATGGAGACTAGTCCGCCCGAGGTGGCGGGGAGCGGGGCGCCAGCGGAAGGCCATCGAACGAAGATCGGCGAGGAGGAGCTGATGACGTGCGGTCCTGTGGCGGCTAAGCGGCCGCCAGAGCTGCAAGTAACCACACAATTTAAAGATGGAGTCGAGTACGCCAAGAGGCACCTTCGATGACTAGCTTATTGCGGACAGTCCATAGCGCCCGTGCAAGGATCCCCACGCAAGGAGATGCCTGAATTTCCGCGAGCAGGTCGTGGACGCTGGTGTTGCGCCATCGCCCCCAACCGCTTTCGCTGAAACAGACCAAAGGAACTGTGCTGTAGCACGAGAAGAAGATGTGGTTGGTATCCTCACCGCGCCGCACATGGGGCACATCCCATCCCCAGTGTCCGTGGCGCTTAAGGACCTCCACGCCGACGGGAGGCGGCCGCGATCCATTGCCACGTGAAAATCCTGATCTTCGTGGGCAGCGGATGTCCCAAATCAAATCAAGGGCTCGGGGCCGCCGATGGAGCGATAGCCGCAGATAGGGATCTTGTGGAGAAGCGGCCGAGGGTTCCAGCCGCCAGAGATGGCGCCCGAGAGTCGGTAACGCCTATCGGCAGGAGGCGATGTCTCGAGTAGGGTATCCCAAGCCGCAATCTCAAGGGGCAAGGGCGGCGGCGAAAGCGAGGCGCCCTAAGTCAATAAGGGCCGCTCTCGACAGAGACCCGAGGGTTAACAACAATGTCAAGAGGATCGAAATCGGGCAGCTAGGGTGTGTCTCCACCATCTATCAAGCTGCAATAGGTCGAGGACCCAGACCCACCGAGATGGAAGTGCCAATGCGCAAAACAGTAAAGAATGGACGACGGCTTGCCAAAATCGGGAGCCGCCAGAGCGCCGACAAAATGCGAGAGGCTGTCCACGCAGTACTTGTTCGATTATCGTGAGCCGAGACCCCATCTCCATTGGCAATGCGCCAGAGCTAACGTGTCGAGGGCAATGTTCATGCGCCGAGGACAAAATCCCAAGACCGCCTCGTCCTTGGGTTTGCATATATCCGCCACCGACCATGTGGTACTTCGCTTATCCCTTCGCCGCCCAAGAGAATCTGGATTGGTATTTGGCAATCTCGTGCAGGTTTCATGGAGGCTATAGAAGCTCATTAGAAACCAAAGGAGGCTAGTGTTTAAGAGTTGATAAGGATCACTGGCCGCTTTAGACAGCCAAATACTTTTCCAAGGCTCAACGCTGTGTTGCATACGGGTCACCGTGGGCGAAGATCAGCCACGGTGAGGCGCGAATCGCTAATGGGGATCCCTGATAGGTCGTGGGAAAGAACCCACCGACGCTTTAGTCGGTTATGATGGCCTGTGCTTCCTCCAAGGGGAACCCAAGGACCATCACTTCACTCTTATCGGGTTAATGGTTAGGCCCGACATTTGTTGGAAGCACAGAGGAGGAACTTCAAAGTTAGTAATATCAAGTGTGGATCCCTCAACCATTATAGTGGTATCATCCGCATATTGTAGGAGGAGACCCTCCCTCCTACTAGGTGGGGAACTAAGCCGTGAATATGGCCAGCAGCCTTAGCCCTATCCAAGATGGATGCCAGGCATCGACCACCATGTTGAACAAGAACGGTGAGAAGGGTCACCTCGACGCACTCCTACGTAGGGTGGGAAAGTAGGGTCCAATGTCCCGCTGATGTTTACCGCGTCCGCCACAGGAGACAAGTCGCATGACGCGGGTCACCCAACGATCGTCAAGCCCTTGGCGGCGTAACATCTCGCAGAATGGCCAAGGACCGTGTCATAGGCCTTATGAAAGTCTAGCTTTAGAAAGACCGCTGATGGCGCTTTTACTCGGACCTCGTAGGACCTCGTGGAAAACTAACACGCCATCGAGAATGAATCGCCTTGTATGAAGGCGGATTGATTCGGATGGGTGATCGTGTCGCCTAGAAGGGTCACCCTATTGGCGCATCTTTGGCCAAGATCCAAAAGATCACGTTAATCATCGTGATTGGGCGGAATCGGCGAATATCCGAGGCGCCGGACCTTGGGGATGAGGGTCACGATCCCATAATTGAGACGCCCAAGGTCCATTGAGCCCGTGATAGAATTCTTCGAACAGAGCCATGACCTCCGCTTGATGGTATCCCGTAACGCTTTAAAGAACGCCACGGCAAACCATCCGGACCGGGGCCGAGGAGGGTTCATCCCTTAATGGCTGCGAGGACCTCGCCTCATCAAGGGGGCCACTAATGCCGCGCTGGCCTCAGCCTAAGACCATTGCGCACCACCAAATGTCGGGGTCAGATTAGCCTCACCTCATGGGGGGGGTAAATAGGGCTTTATAGAAGCCGCTACATGGGTACGGATGGCCGAGGGAGAACGATAGGATTGTCGCCATCCCATAGGCAAGTGGATGGAGTTACGACGACGCCGTTGCTCGCCACCGCCGAAAGTAGGCGGTGTTGGCATCTCCCAAGGACCCACTGGTGCCTCAAGACGCCAAGAGGCTTCCTCGCTTGTGTAAATGGTGGATAGTGTTAGGAATATGCAACTTGTATTCTATGAGGCCATAGGCCGATATATATACATGTACAGTGTGGAACATATGCAGAAACCCCTTATACAACGGGATAAATACAAAGGGTACATGACTTATATTATAACTCTAACACCCCTCAAACTCATGGTGGATGAACAACACCGAAGTTTGAGAGATAAAGCTATGTTGTGCTCTAGTCCGGCCTTCGCCAGAAATCCGCCAATCAGAATTCGGAAGGCACATATCAAGAGCAATAACTCGATCTCGCACACCAACACAGCATATAGAAAGCATCAACACCAATATGCTTGGTGAGCTCATGCTTCATGTGATCGCTGCAGAATGCCGAGTAGCACTCGATCGCCGATAAGAGCAGTAGTCGGTGTAGTGACAAACACCAAAATCTCAAGTAACCACCAGAACCAAGTCACCTCTGCCAAAAGGGCTATTGTCGTAACTCAGCCTCGGCACTCGAACGGAAATCGCAAGTCGCTTTCTTCGCCTTCCGTGCAATGAGAGAACCACCAAGAAAAACACAAGAAGCGTAAAGTGAACGGCGATCCAAGGATCACTAGCCCACGAGCATCCGAATAGGCTCAAGTCAGAAAGAATCGGAGCGAGGAAAGAATAGATTTGAGAGATCGTGCCTCAAGATATCAAGAACACGAAGGAGATGACTATAGTGAACCGAAAGGGAGTAGAGACAAACCGACTCGTAATATGAACCGGATAAGAGATGTCCGGACGAGTGATGCTTAGATAGACAAGATCGCCAACAAGATGACGATATCGCTTCGGGTCGTGGAGAGGATCACCATCAAGAGTACGGAGGTGAACATTGAGCTCCATAGGAGTCTCAACAACGCTACGCCAAGAAGAGCAAAGACGAGCAAGAAGATCCTCGGATATACTTTTCCGGGATATAAAAAGCCATCGAGGTAGAAGAGACTTCAATCCCAAGAAAGTAGCGAAGAGGTCCAAGATCGCATATAAGAAACCGCTCACTAAGACGGGCCTTTACGAAGGCAATATACTGGGTCATCCCCGTGATGATCATGTCATCAACATAGAGAAGAAGAAGAGTCCCACCACGAGGAGAAAGGTGAATAAACAATGCCGGATCATGAGCACTTGTCAAAAACCAGCAGCAGAAGTGATCACAGAGGCAAAGCGCCAAACCAGCGCGGGGCTTGCTTAAGGCCATAGAGAGAGCGACGAAGACGACATACCATGCCATCAGAATGTAATACCCGTGTGGTGGCTGCATGTAGATTTCTCACGCAGCTCACCATTAAGAAAGGCATTCTTAACATCAAGCCGAGATATAGACCAAGAGCGCAGAGGCAACGGCAAGAAGTGTACTAACAAAGGGTCATATGGGCCACAGGAGCAAAAGTCTCGCCATAATCACGACCGTGTTCTCGCTGAAACCACGAGCCACAAGACGAGCTTTGTGACGCCAAGAGAACCATCGGAGCGAAGTCTTAACCTTGTAGACCCACTTACAAGTGATCGGACGGACCGGGAGGAAGAGAAACAAGATCCTGTACCAGCATGCTCAAGAGCGGCAATCTCTCTCGCCATCGCAAACCGCCATTCAGATGAACAACAACCGATGATAAGAAGTCGGCTCAAGAACAAAGAAAGACCAAATGGGAAATCCAAAGCGATCAACAAAGTGACGAGGACGAGAACGCAAGCCATAAGTAGGCTGAGAGGAAGATGACGACTATCCACGAGGCATCCATGTGTCGTGAACGACGAGTGTAATGCCGAGGAAAAGATGGAACAATAGAAGGAGGAATCGCCAAGGTAGAATCGGGTGGCGACGAAGAAGTCACCGGAGATGAAGGTGTAGAATCCGTGACATGCTAGGCGAGGAGACCGGAAAGATGGTGGCTGCAAATCGACTAGAGGTGGAGAAGGTATGAGTGGAACGACTAGGCACAGTTCGATAGGGGTAATAGGTGAGTCAGAAAAGCGAGGAAGAGATATCCTCCATCAAAACAATGAGGAGGATGGGCGGGGGTAGAAGGGACGAGACTTGTCAAAAGTCACGCCTCGAGAGATACGATCCGACGCACCGATAGGATCCCAACAACGATAGCCCTTATGCTCATCATCAGAGCCTAAGAAGACACACTCAACAGATCGAAGCGGTCAGGTTTGTGCGCTCATGAGGGGCAAGTAGAACATAGCAAACACAACCAAACAAGCGAAGCATCGAATAATCGGAGAACGATCAAAAGACGCCGAAGGAACACCACTCGCAGAGCAGCGGAAGGTCAGATGTTGATAAGATAGGTGGAGGTGGAGACGGCCTCAAACCAAAAGTGAGGCGAGAGAGGCAAGAATCATCAATGCACGAGCCGCCTCAAGAAGATGTCGATGCTTTCGCCACCACACCATTCTCGAGCATGAGCACCGTGACAAGAGAATTGAGAGAGAGTTCTTGCTCAAAGAAGAACACCACGCAACATCTTAGAGATATACTCGCCAATGAGTCAGCATTTAAAAACACGTAATGGGTGAAGAGAATCGAGCATGAACCATGGCAAGAAAACGCTTATAAATAGACAACACCTCACTACGAGAAGTCATGAAATAAAGCCATGTGTAACGAGAGAAATCATCTATGAAAATAATATAATATTTATGACCACCTTCAAGCGAAAGGAGCCGGACCCCATACATCGTAATGGACTAAATCGAAGGACGCTTAGACACCGACTCACTATGTGAATATGGTAATCAATCGCTTGCCAAGACGACAACCCCGACACTCTAAAGAGACATCTCCCGAGATGCACTTCTAAGACCTCGATTTAACTAAAGACGACAACCGAGAACCACACAGATGACCAAGCCGATGATGCCATCGCTGGAAGGAACCAAGAATCGAGGCGATCAAGCGAGGAACCGCGATGGTGGTGGCAGCGAAGGAACATGAAGCCACCCAACTCCCAAAGACCCCGAGAATCACGGCGCGCAGGGCCAGCCCCAACCGTGTGTGTGTGACGGTCCCGATGTAACAAGAGTCAACGCTAAGGATGACGCGACAACCGTAATCGTGAAGTCGACCGCGTAAAACAGATTCATGGTAAGTCGAGGAACATGAGCAACATCAGAAATGTAATAAGAAGGAGGGAAAGATTGCCTCTACTAGCAATGTAAAGTGGAGTACCATCAAGAAGTGAAGACATGAACAGAGAATCCAACAATCAAGAGAGGACAAAGTGGAAGAATGAGAAGACATATGAAAAGAAGCTCCAGAGTCCGTAACCCATGGGGATGTACTGACCGTAGAGGGCGGTTGCTCGCAAGGGAAGCATCAACACGTAACCAAAGCAGACTCCATCGAGGAAGAACTCGAAGCCGCGAAAGCGACGCTTAAGTCTAAGAATATCCCGCCACCAAAGCAATGGTCAAGTCTGCGAGGTAGATGACGAAGTCCTCGAAGATGATGATCGCGCCTGCGCAGTGTTTCCTCTTCGTAGCACCGACTCAATATGACCATCATTGCTGCAGAGCCGCAATGTGGACGGGCGCACCGAGCCTCCGTATGAGCGGGCAAAAGCGGCGGAGCACTCGAGCGAGAAGGGCCGGCAGCAGCAGTGATGTGGAAGAAGCCCGAGTAGCGAGCATGTATGAACCTCCAAAGAAACCAAAGACCACGTAAGCGTAGTCTCCCCACACGAATCTCGTAAAGCGCCCATGAGAGAAATACGCCACGAGCAAACAATCGAGCACGCCGGGCTCAAACTCCTTACGAGCCGAGACAGAACTCGAGACGCGATGAAACTCCAAATTGGCTCGACACCCGCAACAGGGGCAAGTACGACAACCAAAGATCATGGAGAGAATCAAGTCGGCGCCAGATAGCGTAACTCAGGTATAGAAGTCATCAACAAGAGAGTCACCTCGTCGAAGAGCATGCTCGACGGACCACGTAAAGATATAAGGCATCACCAGAGGGCTCATAGCGCCGACGAAGACGGGTCCACATCTCAAAGACAAGAGGAAGACCCGTAAACTCGTAGCAAATCGAGGCGTAACACTAGCAAAGGAGAACAAATGCAAAGACGAGCATCATCATCAAGCCACCGGGTGTAAACAGACAGAGCACCATGATACGTCCAAGAGCCTCCTCATAAGCCAAAACCTCTCATCATAAGCACGATCGCTAGCCTCATCAAGAAGCTTAGCCGCATCCTTGGCGGCCCGATTAGCATCCGTAGGAAGAACCAAAGGAGTCGGCGAGTAGGGCAACCGGAGAACCTGGACGTGGCGGACAGCAGACTCGCCAGAGAGAACACCCTGAGACGGATGCCACGCATGTGAATGCGATAAAGCCGTGAACTCAGTGTAGTTAGTACCATCAAAGATCACCGGACAAATGAGGACAAAGAACATAGCCCGATGCAAGCAGACATGGTTTTTTTTTTTTTACCGAATCCGACGAGAGAGCAGGACTTATGGAGTCCAGAGCAGCATAGGCCGGCCGAGGGAATCGATCGGCTCAAGGCCACTTGGGGCCGGCTGAACGAGACAGCCATCGCGAAGCGGCTTCGAAGGGACTAGGACGAGCGGCCGGTTGGGCTTCGATCCGATCGGAGATCGAGGAAGAGGGCTTCACCGACTAGGACGAGCGACGCTGGGCTTCGATCCGATCGGGAGATCGAGGAAGGGCTTCGAAAGGGAGAAGACGAGCCGGACGAGATCGATCCGATCAGAGATTTCGGAGATCGAGGCCATGCGGCTTCGATCGGGAGATGGATTAAACGCACGAGTTGCAGCTGCAAAAAATTAACCTAGCTCTAATACCATGTTAGGAATATGCAACTTGTATTCCCATGAGGCCATAGGCCGATATATATACATGTACGTGTGTGAACATATGCAGGAAACCCCTTATACAACGGGATAAATACAAAGGGTACATGACTTATATTATAACTCTAACAGATAGTCGGTTCTCTGTGTCGTAACGCAAGATTCACTCATCCGTGAGATCCTGGCCGAGTCGGCGCAAGGCCCGTGGCTTGATAGCCAACAGAGGGCCTTTTTGCGCCTCTAAGATCCCGCCAAGGTTCGCTTCACCCTTCATGAATTGGCGGCAAGCTTACGCAAAATGCCACGAGTAGATGGCGGACATGGATCGATGGGGAGCAGAGCGGCAAAATCCAATGGGCGACAACACCTCCCTGAAGCCGGCCCGATTGAGCCGTAAGGGTTCGAACCGAATCGCAAGGCCAAGGGGGCGCTCGTCCGGTGGAGAGGAGGAGGACATGGTCGGACCCGATCCGGTGACAGCCCGAGCGGCTGCCGGGCGCTGTAATTCCCATTCCGGGAAACTAGGACACGATCCAAAGACGGATCGTGGTCGGACAATTGTTTGGTTCGCCCAGCGAACTCGGCACCCGTCTGACAAGTACGCGGAGCCCCAGCCCGATCCAATCGCTGAATAGTTGCATCCGAGGAAGGTTGATCCGGTTATTATTCTTCTCATCCGGGATCGGATGAGATTAAAGTCTCCGCCCACTAGAATCGGGAGGAGGGAGTTAGAGATCTTCACCGCAGCCTGCTAGGAAGGCCGGGAGCGGTGGTCCGCCGACCATAGACAATAATGACCTCCCATTTGAAATTTAGGGCGCCAGAGATCTCCATACTAACGAAGAATTCGCCCGGTCCATGCCACCCACCTCAAAGGTGGTATCCTTACCCCTAAGAGGATGCCGCCAGAGTGGCCCGAGGTCCCGCCAGAAGGGAGCCAGCAAGCTTAAGAGGCGGGAGCTAAGGCGCCAAGCTTCAAGGGCGCTTAACTCGGGCGCAAGGTTTTCGGATGGCGGCGATGTCAATGCGTTCGCCACTAATGTACTTATGAGTTGGCGGCGACGACCATCATGGCCAAGCCGCAGATGTTCCGCATCAGGCTCGATCTAAGCCCCCATCGGCCGCCGACCCTGCACACGGAAGCGCTTTGCGCGAGGGCTGCAGCGGCGCGAACGGGTGCGCCCACGGACTAATCCGTCTTGCCAACGGAGGGGCCAGCCCATGAGGGATGGGCGTCCTTCGTAGCCAAGCAGCGGGTTCGGTCTCGCAAGCTTGCCGTCCAGATCTCCCGGCCCTAATGGCCGCGATCCGTTCTAAGGGGGACCAACTTCGAAAACTATGGTCGAGTCATCGCCACCTTAGCGAGGCAGGGCTGGCGGAGCGGCCTCAAGAGCGGAAAATGAACAATCGGAGGAATTGGGAAGGTCGGAGTCCGCGACCACTCGAGAGTTCGGACCGCCGCTGAGCTCCGCGCGATCGGCGATGGACGGCGCCGAGAGTCGGCCGGTTGCGTGCCGGCCGAGGCGGGCGCCGCGCGGAGGACGCCACCGCGCCGAGGTGGAGCTGGTCCGCCGGGCGACGCCACTGCCGGAGGGCGCGGAGGCGGAGGAGGAGACGCCCACAGCCACCGAGGCGACGGGAGGTCGGCGAGGAGGAGGCCGACGGAGGCCACCGGCGGAGCGGGCGGGTCGGCGAGCTCCTTGCTGGCACCGGCCATGACTCCTCATGGAGGAAGGGCGAGAGGTGCAACGGACTCGTGATCCGCCCACCAGCGGGGCCGGGAGGTCGGGCCATGGGGACGGAGGTCCGCCCCGGGCAAGGAGGGAGCCGACGAGCGGAGACGGTGTAGGGGAGCGACGCGATGATGGAGGCGACGAGAAGCCCAACACCGAGATGTCACCGGCCGACCCGACGGAGACAGAGAGGGCTCGACCGCTGGGGTGGCTGCGGAGGGCCACCGCGAGGTCCACGGCCGACACTGAGCGCCTCGCCCGAGCCACCACGACCAACAGCGGGTTGATAACTCGCGGAGGGGGAGCTGGAGTGCCCGAGTCATCCTCATCCTCTCCCGGGTCGCCGAGGCGGGAGCGGCGTGAGCGCTCGGCGCGGGAGTCGCTCAAGATCACCGGGCCACCCCTGTGGCTATCATCCGAGAAGCGGGCGGCCGACGGGTTCGAGGGCTCGGGCAGATCTTGAGGTCGGGTTGCCGTCGTTGAAGAAGACACGGATCGTGACGCGGAGCTTGGAGGAGTCCGCATTTCACCTTGACCCGACCTCCTCCTCCTTGCGTAGGAGAGCTCGCCGACCACCACCACCTTGCCAAGGATCTTCGACATGCCGCGATGACTCGCCGCACCGGGCCACATCCGGCAAAGTCGGAGATGAGGAGCCACGCAGTTGTCCGTGACAGCGACGGCCTTGGGATCCCAACGCTGCTCGTAAATGTTCACCACAATGTCGTTGAGGGCCAGGTGATGTTGTTGCTGCGGTACGTAATCCCATACTCATGGCGCCGGGAAGATCACCGAGAAGGCGCTGGAGGCGCGGGGTCACCGCCACCCCACGCAGCATCTGCACAAGTGGTTGAGCTCACCTCAAGCAGCTCCGGTGGCGACGGCCTCGCCCACGACCGTCTGTCGCCATCGCCGAGGGAGGAGGATCTCCGCACTCGATGTGGAAGAAGGCTATGTCCTCGATGCCGTGGCCATACATCATGATCTCTTCCACCGGCGATCCGGACAGAGAATCACGGATGTCTTAATCCTTGCATGTAGCACATCGGGGATTGGGGCAAGTTGACCGAAGTGGCCGGTCAAAGCCACAGTTGAAGCACGGCGGGCTGCCGGAGGGCCATTGAGCCCGAAGGGGAGCTGGCGGCGGTGGATGCGGCAGCTGAGGGCGCGGGTGCCCTTCTTCTTCTTCTTCTTAGGGCGCCTCGGTTGCCATTATCGCCGTTAGACGGCGGAACGCAGCCCGGCGTGCTGGCAGGTAGCGCCTGTGGTCCACGAAGTTGTTGGAGTTGGCGACGCGTGAACGGGCGGGGAGCGGACCGTCCCGGCGATGGTCGGCGACGGACCGCCACGCGAGGTCGGCCGCTGTCTCTGGCCGGCGATCACCACGATCCCGGACTCACCCTAGGAGGAGCGGCGGGTCGGGACCGCGAGCGACGGCCGCCATGGACCGGCGAGCAGGCGGGGCGCGGGAGGGGCGGCGAGACTCAGACGTCGAGGAGCCGAGCCGAGCCGCCGGGAGCGAGCCGCCTCAGATCGCCTTCAAGGCGTTAGCCATCGTGGAGGGACGGGAGGGTCGCGATGGTCCGTCCGCCTGACGCTAGGCGCCACGTATCCCCCACTCCCGAGTCATGGGTGGTGAGGGGCATGGAGGAGGAGGCGGCACCGCGCAGGGGGGGTCGGGACGGGACGGCAGAGACCGGGCGAGGCAGTGGCTCATGGCCGCGGGAGTGAGGAGCGGGGCGAGGAACCTTACGGGCGGCCAAATGGAACGCCTAAATGGGCCTCGATCGCCAGTAGGCGAGATTGGGCCAAAGGGACCGATCCACTGCTTAGCCGCCCACCCCACCACCGAGGCCGGCTTTCCCATGGGCCGAACCCGCACCCACCATCTCGAGGGGGCTCGCAACCAGCCCGTGGCCGCCCAGATCACAAATGCCCTAAGACAACTGTCCCCGGTGTGACCAAGCGGGCGCTAGGGTTTCTCGAGCACCGCCATGGTGGTCATGGGGCGAACGGGCGCGCGAGAGGGCGGGCGAGGGGCGGCCATGAGGTTGGGGCCCCGACCCACGGGAGGAAGAAGGGCAGAAGGGTCCGACGGGAGAGATCCATGAGCCCCAAGGGATCGCTTGAGTCTGGACCGCCGTGGCAGAGAGGATGAGCAGGAGGCACCGCCATGGTCGGGGTTTCAGGAGGCGAGCCGGCCCCGTCCACGGCCAAGCAACACCCCACCGCCAACATGACGCCACGGGGGCAACCCCGACCCAAAGGTCTGCGCTTGCATCCTTCGTCGGGAGGCGGCAGGAGGAAGACGACGGCGCCGTCCCGACCCACGGCGATCGAACTCCCACCTCGGGAGTAGGGCCGCCAGCCGAGGTCAGGCGGCATGCAGGGGCCTTGGGGAACCCGATCCCGCACACGACGGGGCGGCCAACGGCAACGTCGTCGGCCTCGGCGATGTCGGCCCACAGCAGCCGCGGAGAGCCAGAGGCTCGCCAGTCGCCAGAGCCATTCTCCAACAAAGTATAGAAACCATTTGGTAAGTCAATGATGTACCGCAACTATCGATAGAGAAACTAAAACATCACCAGAAAATCCAAACCTATAATCCATAGCCACGAAAATCCCCTTTTCTTTTTTTGAAAATTCCACCAAGATTTCTCATCCACATTATGCATATCCTAGTCTTGAGTTTGCGAGGAACTACGGCCAGTGGGTTATTATTGTCCATAATTGCATTCACGACCAAATCGAAGGGAAATGATGTTTGGCACTGGTGCCACACCACTGACATACAGCAGATACAAACCAAGGATATGAGTCCAGTTTACAGGCGAGGCGAAATGTAGCACCGAGCCTTATAAACAAACTCGTTCGCACTCGAAAACCCTGTCCTGGGATGCAATTCTCCAGAAGATGCATGTTTTGCCAATTTGCATACCCGAATCTAGCTTTGGAAAACTTCCGAGAAGATTTCGCCCCCACATGATGCATATGCTATAGTGGTAGGATATGAATTTGGAAACCCGTGCCCTCGAGAAGTGCGGGATGACGCGATTGAACTCACCAGCTGCGCTGTCGCTTCCGCCTTCCTCCGTTTCGCCCCCTTCCTTGTTCGGAACGGCCCAGAGCGGCGCCGTCGCCGGAGTTCGGAAATGCGGCGGCGGACCATCAGAGGGAATGCGCACATAGATCCTTCTATATATTCTATCAACCCTTTTCCACGGTCTTTTAATTTAGACAAGGACACTTCATATTTTTATCTAATACTCCCTCCGTCCCAAATACTAAGTCTGAGACAGTTATTTTAGAACGGAGGAAAGAAAGTACTCCCTCCGTTTCTAAATATTTGTCTTTCTAGAAGTTTTAAATGGCGACTATATATGAAGTAAAATGAGTAAATCTACACTTTAAAATATATCTATATATCTGTATGTGGTGACCATTCGAAATCTCTAGAAAGACAGATATTTAGGAACGGATGGAGTACTATATAACACCGATTTTAATATTTTATCAATAAAAAAGTGAGTTGTATGCCAATAAAAAGAACTTCCTCCTATGGGAAATAAGTGTGGCAACTAAAATGGACACTTATTTTCGAACAAAGGGAGTATTTCATTAAATTCATGTTTCGAAGAATTTCCCAATGATAAATTTTTGATGACATATAATTCACATTTTATTGATCAAAATTATAAGTCAAAGATTGACACAAAAGACGAATGGCCTGTATACCAAAATAGAGGGAGTACAAGATATTCATATTCTGGGTACACATTTGCAACTTCAAGAAGTTAGGGCATCTTCAAATCTATCACAATATCCGTCGATAGAAATGACACGGCCATCTAACTGTGTACCTTAAATATCCGGACACATCTCAAACAAAATTTGAATACACTGGAGGATTTTCATGCAAACCAAACCAAATTCATGGCTTTTTCGACATATTTCATTAAACAGAAACTGACAAGGCATTTTATAACTTAGCAATAATAAACCTAGTCTTCTTCACCGGTGTCCGTGTCCTAAGTCCTTATTGTTTCCCATGTCCGGCATCTTTGTCGGTCTTGAGCTCCGGAAAGTTAAGTTATGGGTCGCTGGTGTGGAAGAGTAAGACATGGGACACAGATGTACCCACATGGCACACAAACACCTCCGTCTCTCATGTTCTATCCTTCCTTGTCATAGTCCACCGCCAAGACGTCGTCAGTCGAGGTGAGGTCCACGATCTAGGTTGATGGGCCAACCCTGAGGTTGTTGCAGCCGGTCACGACAGACATGAAGCTGTCGACGTAGGCGTTCCGTCTGCGATCATCTGCTCCGCCTCTATGTCCGCCTCCGCATCAATCCCCCGAACACGGCGTTGGTGTCCGCCAACAGGACGTGCAGCCACCATCGCTCTCAGCGGATGTCACGGGCGTTGTGCATGGACTGGCAAAACGCTCGTTGCTCATACAGGAAGCCCGGTTTCTCCATGACCATGAATGCGGCGACATACTCAAGGAGTAGGAGGTTGTACCAGTACTCCTCCTGCAGCGTCTGGATCTTGGACATCGGTGGCGCAAGCCACGTCGGCTGCTTCTCCTCCGCCATGACGGCCTCATAGTGCGCCCGGGCCTGCGCCATGGTGAAGCTAGAAACCGGTGCGGGCGCGGGCTCGGCCTTGCCGTCGGGCGCCTCCTCCATCGTGCGGTCGTCGTCCTTCAAGCTCGTTGAACATGTGTCGCACACACCGGGCCTGCCATCTCGTGCTTCTGCGCCGACGAGAGCCGCTTCCACGGCGCGCTGTCGGTCGGGCGTGGACGGAGAAGGAAGAAGAAGCGAATGATGTGCATTTACGCCAAAGTCAAAATTTTAAAACATGATAAATCTGAGTCCGGGATGGCAAATTATGTTGTTGCGAGCACGAAAGTTTTCTTCAACAAGCGTGGCAAATTTTTGTATGGGTGCTGAAGAAAATCCCATGCTCGCGATAACATAATCCTGGACATCAATTTTGCCATGCTTAATAATCTGAGCCAGATTATTTAATTTTTGAAATGACAATTCGGAATTCACCGAATCATCATTAGTTATCTGATACTCTCTGTCCCATAATGTTAGACGTTTATATTATGAGACGGAGGAAGTAATTTATAGAGGACACTAGTGTGACGCCCTCGATTCAATCATACACTAATCATGCACGCAAATGTGTACGATCAAGATCAAGGACTCATGGGAAGATATCACAACACAACTCTAGACACAAATTAAAATAATACAAGCTTTATATTGCAAGCCGGGGCCTCGAGGGCTCGAATACATAAGCTCAATACACAAGAGTCACTGAACCAACAATATCCGAGTACGCATATGAGTTAGACAAGTTTGCCTTAAGAAGGCTAGCACAAAAGCAACAACGATCGAAAAGGCAAGCCCTCCCCGCCTGAGCCTCCTAACTACTCCCGGTAGTCGACGGCCTCCACGTAGTAGTAGGCACCCTCGGGTAGTAGTAGTCGCCGCTGGTGTCGCTCGATCCCGGCTCCACCATCCGGTTACGACAAC
Source organism: Aegilops longissima (assembly GCA_021605205.1). Lineage (NCBI taxonomy): Eukaryota > Viridiplantae > Streptophyta > Magnoliopsida > Poales > Poaceae > Aegilops > Aegilops longissima. The sequence continues at coordinate 486,138,667 of CM038682.1, read as the reverse complement.
CATAAAGAAGAAAGAAGGGGGAAAAGGGGAAGCAAAGCAACCGTGAGTACTCATCCAAAGTACTCGCAAGCAAGGATCCACACTACATATGCAACATTATCAAAGGAAGGTCAGATATGTGGATCTGGTGCAGAAATGCCGTAATAGGGGAAGGTTTAGTCTTATCAAGACTAGCATCTTCGAAACCACCATCTTGCAAAGAACAGAGGGAGTAGAGTAGCTTAAAGTAAAGTAGTAGTAGTGTTATCAACTCGTCGGAGATCCTTTCTCGACTCATGAGAAAGATATCCCGTACATACTATCCAGCTTATCATCACCATCCATTTCTCATCACCATCTAGTTCCCATCATAAGTATCCAGTTCTAGTTGTATCGATCGATACAACTCCAAGTGTCCGCTATCGTAGGACAAAGCTATCGATAGATGTTTTCTTCCCTGCAGGGTGCACCAACTTACCCACCACGCCGATTAACTCCGGCCGACACACTTTCTCGGTCATGTCCGCCTCGCCAAACAATACGCCGCAACCCGACCTAGGCTTAAATAGAGAGGCCAGATGTCGACTAAACCTATGCCCCTGTGGGTCATGGGCCATCGCCCGAACTCCTCAGACGCTATGCGGGCGGCCGGTGAGCGACCTAGCTACCTCCTTCAACAAGGCAGGTGCTTACATAGTCCAACCCGGCGCACGCCGCTCAGTCGCTGACGTCTATTAAGCTTCGGCTGATGCATACGACGCAGAACGCCCATAGTATGCCCACGTGATGGTTAGTGCTATCAGGCCAGAGGCCCCTTGGATAAAATATCCAAATCGTAGTGGATTAGGAGCGCACGGTAACAAGCAGAGACTCACGAAAGATGTGACCCCGTTGCCCCTTCTCGAGGACTTGCGGCAAGGGCTAGGAATGCCCGCCACGCCAGAATTATCTCGCGGGCACCCTCCGTGTCAACCCGACTCCACATCACTGCAATTAAGTTCGCTGGTACCCCTCGTGGTCAACCGCCTTTCCAAGTAACAAAGTGGTAAAGTCCAAGTATCGTGTGCAAACATCAAGGGAAAACCCGAGGAATCACCCCGATGAATTCCACTAGATGTAATCATCAAGGTGAACGAAGAGGAATCACCCCGAGGTTCACACTTGAGGGGTTGCACGACGAGCCGTGATCGAAGTGGTTAAAGAGGAAATCACCCTCGATGACCACGATCGAATGACTACACCACAGGTTAACATCGAAGTGTTGAATGTGTCTCACCCCAGACTCGATAGTAACCCAAAGAGTGTCGAACAACTAAGGGAAAGTGATGTGCGTGTCGGGCTCTGGTCTTCGATCCCGCTGATCGGTCTTCGATTATTCAACAAGGCCGGACAAAGTGGGGGGGTCACTGACGGGTCACTAACCAACCTATACGAAGCGCTTTAGGATAAGGTAGGTAACAATGAGCAAAGTTACAAAAGGCACTATGCATCGAATAGGAGCAAACAATAATAAGAGTAAAATCTAATGCAAGCATGAGAGAATGGAATGGGCGATATCGGGATGATCAAAGGGGGGGGCTTTCCTGGTTGCTCTGGCAAGGAGGGGTCGTCGTCGACGTAGTCGATCACAGGGGCAGCAGCGTTCTTGGGGTCTACCGGAGAGAAAAGGGGGAAGAAACGGTAAATATAAAGCAAACATAGCATCACAAAGCATAACGTGGCAATATGCTGTGCCGGGAGTGACCTAACGTATGGCTACATGATAAAGGTGAAGGAGGGAATCAACCGGGAATGTTTTCCCGGTTCCGGACCTGTGTCAGACAGATGACCGGAGGGGGAAAGTTACATGTTAAGATAGTTAGAGGCATGTGACAGATGAACGGACCACGTATTCGGATTCGTTGAATTTTTCTGAGCAACTTTCATATAGAAAACATTGTCATCCGAGATACAGTTTATTTTCTATGAATTTTCAAAGATTAAACCATTTTTAGAAATTATTTGAATTAATAGAAATGGATTTATGACGTCAGCAGAGTGTCAGCATGACATCAGCAGGTCAACAGACCCGCTAACTGGTCAAACTGGCCAATGGGTCCCACCTGTCATTGGCAGTGGGCTAACAACAATTCATTTTAATTTAAACATAATAATTAATGACTGGACCCTACTAGTGAGTGACTCATTAGTTTAGCTAATTATGCTTATTTAGGAAAATGTTTTAATTAGGTTAATTATGCGGGGGGGGGCCGCGTGTCAGTGGCACTGAGTGTTGGGGAATGTTGCAGAAAATTAAAATTTTTCCTACGATTTCACCAAGATCCATCTATGAGTTCATCTAAGCAATGAGTCAAGGGAGTGAGTTTGCATCTACATACCACTTGTAGATTGCGTACGGAGCGTTCGAGGGAGCGGTGATGATGGAGTCGACTCGACGTGATTCAGATCACCGATGACCAAGTGTCTGAACGGACAAAGACCTTCGCGTTCAACACACGACGCAGACGGGTGACGCTCTCCGCCTTGATCCAGCAAGGAGGAAGGAGAGGTTGAGGAAGACAGCTCCAACGGCAAAGACGACGGCGTGGTGTTGTTGGTGCAGCAAGAATCCGGCTGTAGCCGCCAAGCACGCACGGAGGAGGAGAGGTGTTGGGGAGGGAGGGCTGCGCCTTGAGTTGTGGTTGCAGCCTCCCTCACCCCTCTATTTATAGGGGAAGGGATAGGGGCGGCCCCTCTAGATGGCATCTAGAGGGGGCGGCGGCCAAGGGAGGGGGACTGCCCCCCAAGCGGGCGCCTCTAGGGTTCCCTCAACCCCAGGCGCAAGGGCCCAAGGGAGGGGTGCGCCCAGCCCACCAGGCTGGCTCCTCCCACGCAGCCCAAGTGGCCCCGGGAGGGGTGGCCCTCCGGTGGACCTCCGAACCCTTCCGGGCCCCAGACAATACCCCAGACGCTCAAACTTTCCTGTCCGCTTGACAACTTCCCATATATAAATCTTTACCTCCGACCCTTCCAACTCCTCGTGACGTCCGGATCTCATCCGGACTCAACAACATTCGTAATCACATACAAGTCTTCCTAATAACCCTAGCGGCCACCGAACCTTATGTGTAGACCCTACGGGTCGGGAGACATGCGACATGACCGAGACGCTCTCAGTCAATAACCAACAGCGGATCTGGATACCCATGTTGGCTCCTACATGCTCCTCGATGATGTCATCGGATGAACCACGATGTCAAGGATTCAAGCAACCCGTAGATACTATTCCCTTTGTCGACGGGTATGTTACTTGCCCGAGACTCGATCGTCGGTATCCCAATACCTCGCTCACCTCAAGCACGCAAGTCACTTTACTTGTACCGTAATGCATGATCCTCGTGACCGCACACTTGGTCACTTTGAGCTCACTATGATGATGCACTACCGAAAGTGGGCCCAGTGATACCTCTCCGCCATACGGAGTGACAAACTCGCCTCGATCCGTGTCAACCCAATGTACACTTTCGAGATACCGTAGTGCACCTTTATAGTCACCCGCCACGCCAGGATGTTTGGTACACCCAAAGCACTCCTACGGTATCCGGAGTTACACGATCTCATGGTCTAAGGAAGAGATACTTGACATTGGAAAAGCTCTAGCAAAACGAACTACACGATCTTGTGCTATGCTTAGGATTGTCTTGTCCATCACGCCATTCTCCTAATGACGTGATCCCGCTTGTCAATGACATCGATGTCCATAGTCGAAACCATGACTATCTCTGACCAACGAGCTAGTCAACTAGAGGCTTACCAGGACGACAGTCTATGTATTCACACGTGTATTACGATTTCGATAATACGCTTATAGCATGAATAAAAGACAATTATCATCAACAAGGAAATATAATAATAATGCCTTTATTATTGCCTCTAGGGCATATTTCCAACAGCCTCCCACTTGCACTAGAGTCAATAATCTAGTTACATTGTGATGAATCGAACACCCATAGAGTCCTGGTGTTGATCATGTTTTGCTCATGAAGAGGTTTAGTCAACGGATCTCGCGACATTCAGATCTCAGATGCACTTTGTAAATTTCTATGTCTCCATCTTGAACATTTTCACGGATGGAGTTGAAGCGACGCTTGATGTGCTCGGTCTTCTTGTGAAACCTGGCTCCTTGGCAAGTGCAGAGCTCCAAAGGTTGTCACAGAAGAGTTTGATCGGCCCCGACGCATTGGGTATGACTCCTAGGTCGGTGATGAACCTTCACCCAAATTGCTTCATGCGCTGCCTCCGAGGCTGCCATGTACTCCGCTTCACATGTAGATCCCGCCACGACGCTTCGCTTGCAAAAATGCACCAGCCATCGCTTCCACCATTCAACATATACACGTATCCGGTTTGTGACTTAGAGTCATCCAGATATGTGTCGAAGCTAGCATCGACGTAACCCTTTACGATTTAGCTCTTCGTCACCTCCATAAATGAGAAACATGTCCTTCGTCCTTTTCGTGTACTTTAGGATATTCTTGACCGCTGTCCAGTTGTTCCTTGTCGGGATTACTTTGGTACCTTCCTACCAAACTTACGGTAAGGTTTACATCAGGTCCGGTACACAACATGGCATACATAATAGATCCTATGGTGAAGCATAAGGGATGACACTCATCTCTTCTTTATCTTTTGTCGTGGTCGGCATTGAGCCGAGCTCAATCTCACACCTTGCAAGACAGCAAGAACCATTTCTTGACTGATCCATTTTGAACTTCTTCAAAATCTTATCAAGGTATGTGCTTTGTGAAGACCTATGAGGCGCCTCGATCTATCTCTATAGATCTTGATGCCTAATATATAAGCAGCTTCTCCAAGGTCCTTCATTGAAAAACACTTATTCAAGTAGGCCTTAATGTTGTCCAAAAGTTCTATATCATTTCCCATCAAAAGTATGTCATCTACATATAATATGAGAAATGCTACAGAGCTCCCACTCACTTTCTTGTAAACGCAGGCTTCTCCATAAGTCTCAAGATAAACCCAAACGCTTTGATCATTTCATCAAAGCGAATGTTCCAACTCCGAGATGCTTGCACCAGCCCATAAATGGATCGCTAGAGCTTGCATACTTTGTTAGCATTCTTAGGATCGACAAAACCCTCCGCTGCATCATATACAGCTTCTTCCTTAAGATGCCCGTTAAGGAATGCCGCTTTGACGCCCATCTGCCATATCTTATAATCATAGTATGCGCAATTGCTAACATGATTCGACGGACTTAAGCTTCACTACGGAGAGAAAGTCTCATCGTAGTCAATCCCTTGAACTTGCCGATAACCCTTAGCGACAAGTCGAGCTTTATAGATGGTGACATTACCATCCGCTCCGCCTTCTTCTTAAAGATCCATTTGTTTTCTATCGCCACGATCATCGGCAAGTCACCAAAGTCCATACTTTGTTTTCATACATGGATTCTATCTCGGATTTCATGGCTTCTAGCCATTTGTTGGAATCTGGCCCGCCATCGCTTCTTCATAGTTTGAAGGTTCACCGTTGTCAACAACATGATTTCCGTGACAGGGTTGCTGCACCACTCGTGCGGAACGTGTCCTTGTGGACCTCACGAAGTTCAAGAGCAACTTGATCCGGTACCTTGATCATCATCATTATTTTCCTCTTCAGCTTGGTGTAGGCATCACAGAACATTTTCTTGAGCTGCACTACTTTCCCGCTCAAGAGATAGTACTTCATCGAAGTTCTACTTTCCTCCCACTTACTTCTTTCGAGAGAAACTCTTTTCCGTAAAGGATCTGTTCTTGGCAACAAAGATCTTGCCCTCGGATCTTAAGTAGAAGGTATACCCTATGGTTTCCTTAGGTATCCTATGAAGACGATTCGACTTGGGTTCGAGCTTTTCAGTTGAAGTTTCTTGACATAAGCATCGATCCCCAAACTTTTAGAAACGCATACTTAGGTTTCTTCCCAAACCATAATTCATACGGTGTCGCCTCAACGGATTTAGACGGTGCCCTATTTAAAGTGAATGTAGCTGTCTCTAGAGAGTATCCCCAAAATGATAGCGGTAAATCGGTAAGAGACATCATAGACCGCACCATATCTAATAGAGTGCGACATTATATGTTCTGGACACACCGTTATTACCGAGGTGTTCCAGTGGCGTGAGTTGTGAAACGATTCCACATTTCCTTAAGTGTGTACCAAATTCGTGACTTAAGTATTCTCCTCCACGATCCGATCAGAGGAATTTTATCTTTCGGTCACGTTGATTCTCTACCTCATTCTGAAATTCCTTGAACTTTTCAAAGGTCTCGATTTGTGTTTCATCAAGTAGACATACCCATATCTACTCAAGTCATCCGTGAGAGTGAGAACATAACGATATCCTCCGCGAGCCTCAACGCTCATTGGACCGCACACATCGGTTGTAGCGACCTGACCCAAAATCGGTCAAGTCTCTGTGTCTGTACCATCCCAAGATCATGCTGGTACTCACAGTACATCGATGAAATAATCAAAGTTCAATCACACCTGAATTTATTACACGATTCTCATATAGAGTCTTTATTACAAGAGAATAAATTCGCCAAAGGCCAACTCATGAGAAATAAACTAGTAAAGCTGCGAAGCGTGATTTAAAATAGCGAGTCCATCCGACTCCATAGGGCAATCGCCAAGCGGAGTGTAGCCTCAATCCTAATCGAATACTCCTCTCGCAACATAAGACGTTGCAGCCGTGTAGGTCAGCATTTTGAATATGCCGGCAAGTCATGAAGAGAATAACAATAAAATTACTATCACTATATGCAATTTAGTGTGGGACTCTAAGTTTCATCATTTTGCTAAAAGCCGCTTTTTCCCTACTACAAAGGACTTGCTTGCAAATACTACAAAATTGTTGGTAGTTATTGAGATGGTTCCGCCAACCAATGTCTCATTCCCAAATTATTAAGTCATAACCCCTCAAATTAATTTATTAGTTTTAGTGTTGAGATTTCCGAATACTTCCAAGTTCCAGAGGCTCAATTTGTCCGTAACCGGGGACACGGCTAATCGATTAGATCTTTAACTCTGCAGAGGTTTGCACACTTTACCCACAAGAATCATTCCCTCCTTTTAAGTCTTCGCACTTCATGGTGTCTGAAGACGGGATGAATAAAACAGGGTCTTCCGAAGAGTTCTTCTGGCCACTGCCGGTACCCATCCAATCCTACCGTTCTTCTACATCTCGTAGTACCATCCAGCCAGCGTCACAACTAGGGTTGACCCAGCCAGAGCCCATAATGGCTTGCGGCTGCACAGGTAAGCTTCCGGTCAATGGGGCATCCATCCGTCTCTTCGTGGCTGGGTGAAGCTTTCCGCAAGATGTCATGGCACTTCTCCATGCATCCCGCCAACCACCGGGTTCTCCAGGTGCCCACAACCGCCCTCCACCCAAGAGTGAATTTTGAAGTCCATCTTGATCTTGAAGTTCATGGGGTTGTCATCATCTTGACTCTCACATCTTTCTTATGAATTCACTCAACCAATCCCGCTCTGAGCATAGCAAAATTAAACTACTACGTCCCGGGTCATGGTAACAAGGGGAATTGGTTCATCCTACCACATGATACTACTCAAGAACAATTAACTTCAAAATTTCACCTACTGCATGCATGGTGGGGAGGTATAATACTAATGCAATAAAATCATAGGTATTGAAAGAGTATGGTCAATGACTTGCCTTGCTGACGATCTTCGTAAGCTAAGGTCTCGTAGTAGCAAGCTTCAGACCGAAATTCTACCGAGACAAACAATAATCACAATAAGCATATAGCATATGATCACTTAACACAATAGCATAGTAACATAACACACCAAAACAAACGAATCAAAACCAAAGGAAAACTCAAGAAAATCCAACTCAAAGTTTTCCTACTTCAAGCAACAACTAAAAATAGTTTTACATAACAAAAATTTTCTTAATATAACCTAATCATGGGTTTATGTTAACTTAACAGAAAAGAATGCATTAAGCAACTAGGAGCAAAAAGAATCAATTTAAAAGCTATTATAAAACTCCTATTAGGACTAATTCAATTCTATTAAGAAAAATAAAATAAAAGTTTTATTTATTATAAATAAAAGTTCATGCTCTAAAGTGACAGAAACTAACCTAGAATAATCAATCACATCTGAAAAATAAATTTATTTGCTAATTAAAATAATAGGAAAACAGTAGCTAGTTAATTAATTAAGAATAACATGATTCTGCTAGAAACTATTTTTTATTAATCCTAAAATGCCCAAATTAATTCCTACGGTTAGGCAATGTCAAAACAAAGTTGGGACAAAAAGAATCATATAAAAATAATTTTCCTAACTCATTTTATAGCAGATTTACTATTCTGACTAAAACTAAATTAAAGCAACTTTAAATAACTTTAACATAGCTAATTATATATTCTACAGAAACTATAAGAAATTTGCAACCCAAAAAAAAATCACTTAAAAATATTAAGTAAAATAAAAGTTATGAATTTTTCAAATCTGAAACTATTCTCATTAAAACAGAAAAACAAAAATAAAGAAAATGGCCTAATGGGCCTAACTAACGACCGAGCGTAACTTAACTAAAACGGGCCCTAGGGTTAAGCGAATCGGGCGGTCTAATAAAAAAACCTAACTAACCTAAACCGAACTAACCGAATAAAACCCGTTTTATTTAAAGTGCATACCCTTCTGGGTTCTAATCCTAGCCGTCGAGATTAGATCGGACGGGGAGAAGAAGTCCGCGAGTTATCGGAGTTGGACGGCGGCGGCGGCTGGGCGGCGAAAAGGCCGCGTCTCCGGTGGTCGGGGCGCGACGGAGTGCTCAGGGCGTCTTGGCGACGAGGGGTGGTTCGTGGAGTCAACGGGCTCGGGAGGTCTAGGGCGTCGCTGCGAGGTTAATGGCGGCGGCGGCGCTCGGGTTACTCCGCATGAAGGCCAGAGCGAGGGAGAGAGGGTCCGTGAGGGGCGAGGGGGGAATGGGGTGCGGGAGGGGTTTATAGGGGCGCCTCGGCTTGGGCGAGGGTGAATCGAGGGATCAGTGAGATCCTGAGATCTCGGATCTCCGGCGAGGGCGACGCCGTGGCATGGGCGAGGGTTGAGGGAGGTGGGGGCCCACCCGGCAAGGGGAGAGGAGCGGGGGCTCGGCTCGGTCGACCGACCCAACGGTTTCGGCCGAGGGGGCGCGGGCTGGCTCATTGGCTGGCTCGGCTGCTGGTCAAGGCAGTTCGGTGGGCAGGTGGGTGGAGTCCCAGTGCCGGGTCTGGGCCAGTCGGCCTGGCTGGTGCCTGGGCATTTTTCTTTTTCCAATTAATTTTTTTTAAAATAAAAACAAAGATATAAAATATAAAATATAAATATTTTATATAGGACATATATATATCAAAATGATCAGGGGAATATTCCCTATCATTTGAACATTTTTCCAGGGGTAAAATCCAAACTTTATAAAAATTCATTTTTTCAAAATTCAAATAAAACTCAAGTTTGAATTCAAAACTTTTGGCATTGTTTTCTTCTGACATATTTGGAGTGTCATGTTACTCCTCTCATACTTTTTCTCAAGTAGTTATCAGCATAGTTTTGAAATGATTCCCACTTGCCAAAATTTGAATTCAAATTCCAATACTCAAAATCTTCTCAAACTTCAAATGGCACTCAAATTCAAACAGAATGCATAGATGCTTAGCTATAATTGTAAAACATTCCAAATAGGAAATTTGGGATGTTACAAACCTACCATTTTAAGATGAATCTCACCCTCGAGATTCGGGTTGGCTAGCAAATAGGTGCGGATGGTCTCAAGAAGGTCTTCTTCTCGCTCCCGGTGGCTTCTTCCTCGAGTGATGACTCCACAAAGACCTTGCAAAACTTGATGATATTGCTGCGGGTGACTCCGCCGCAGTCTCGAGAATTCGGACGGGTTTCTCCTTATAAGTCGATCACCGCAAGCTGTATGGCCTCTAGGGCACCGTGTCTCTCAACGGAATATCGCCATGTCGGCATGACACTTCTTCGCTTGAGAAACATGGAAGACATCATGAACTCCGGACAATCCTTCCGCAATTCCAACTTGTAAGCAACTTCTCCACGACGCTCGAGGATTTTGTAGGGCCAATGAATCGGGTGCTAACTTTCCTTGACACCAAACCTCTTGATTCCACGGTGGGGACACACGAAGATATGCTCGGTCTCTCGCCGTAAGTTACTTCCTTGCGCTTCTCGTCGGCATAACTCTTCCATCTCGATTGTGCTATCTTGAGTCTATCCCAATCAGCTTGACTTTCTCTTGAATCTCGATAAGATCGGAACCAAAAGTGATCGATCTCCAACACCATCCCACAAAGAATGGTGTTCTGCGCCTCCTTCAGATAGAGCTTCGAAGGGGCCATCTTCAAACCGATTGATAATCGTTGTTGTATGAGAACTCACGTATGGCAAATTATCATCCCAGCTAGACCCATAGTCTAGCACACAAGCTCTCAACATGTCCTCCGTAATCTGATTGACTCTCTCGGTCTCGTCCATCTGCTCATGGATGAAAAGTCAGATCAACTCCAGCCTCGCACTCCAAAGTTTCATGCAACCGATTCCAAAACTTTGAGGTAAACTGTGTTCCTCTATCGACACGATACTCCTCGGAACTCCATGCGATATACGATCCTGGTCATGTATATCTTGGCCAACTTAGCACTGGTATAGGTAGTCTTCACGGAATGAAGTGAGCTACCTTGGTCAAACGATCAACCACTACCCGATAGAATCATAACTCGAACGGGTCCCGGTAATCCTGATAAAATCCATTCCAAGTTTTTCCCATTTCCAATCGGAATCGGCAAAGGTTGAAGTAACCTGCTGGCTTCGATGTTCGCCTTTACTCGTTGGCAAACATCGCATAATCGCTACGTACTCGGCAATATCCTTCTTCATACCGCCCACCGTAAACTTTCCTTCAAATCCGGTACATCTTGGTGTTACCGGGTGAATCGAGTACGGTGAATCATGAGCCTCCAAGAATTAGCTTCTGAGTTCGGGATCATTGGGCACATAAATACGATCCTCGAACCATATAGCTCCGTGTTCATCCTTACGAAATCCTTTAGCTTTTCCTTCATTCATCTTCGCTTTATCTCATCAATTTCCTTGTCCGACTTCGGGCTTCACGAATCCTTTCGCCAAAGTGGACTGAACTTCCAGAGTTGCACATATCCTCTCGAACTATCTCGAGTCGGAGATCTCGAGGTCATCGACTAACTCCTGGGTAATCCTCCTGCATAAGAGTATTCACATAACTCTTACGGCTCAAAGCATCTGCTACAACATTAGCCTTACCCGGTGATAATGCAATCTCATGTCATAGTCCTTGATTAACTCTAGCCATCTCCTCCGCTCGAGGTTCAACTCTTCTGCGTGAAAATATACTTCAAACTCTTGTGATCCGTGTAAACATCACAACGGTTTCCGATAAGGAAATGTCTCCAGTGTCTTGAGTGCATGCACTACGGCTGCTAACTCCAAATCATGTGTGGCATAATTCATCTCGTGAGGTCGTAGCTGTCCGGAGGTATAAGCTACAACCTTTCCTTCCCGAATGAGTACTCCTCCGAGTCCCCGACGAGAAGCGCCACAATAAACCCGTAATCCTTGTGTATGTCCGCAGAATCAAGATCAAAGAACCAAACGCTTCTTCAATTCCTGAAAACCGGCTTCACAATCCTCGGTCCAAATGTACTTGGCTTCCTTCTTCAACAGCTCACCATGGGCTTGGCAATCTTCGAGAAGTTCTCAATAAATCTCCGATAATATCCTGCGAGTCCGAGAAAATGCGGATCTCCTTGATCGAGGTGGGCGATCGCCAATCGGTGATCGATTCAACCTTGGCGGGTCAACTGCTATTCCTTCTCCTGAAATAACATGTCCGAGGAATCCAACTTCCTTCACTAAAATTCACATTTGCTGAACTTGGCATACAACTGATGTTCTCAAGTTTCTCCGTAACTAGACGCAAATGTTCCTTATGCTCTTCCTCGCTCTTGGAGAAAATCAAGATATCATCGATGAACACCACGACAAACTTGTCCAGATATTCCATAAATACCTTGTTCATCAAATTCATGAAGTATGCAGGAGCATTAGTCAATCCAAATGACATGACGGTATACTCATATAAACCATACCTGGTGGTGAATGCTGTTTTGGGTATATCCTTCTCACGGATCTTCAACTGGTGATACCCTGGTCGAAGATCGATCTTGGAGAATACCTTGGCTCCAACTAGCTGATCAAACATATCATTAATCATCGGCAGAGGGTACTTGTTCTTGATGGTCACGTCGTTCAACGAACGATAATCCAAGACCATTCTCAAGGTTCCATCCTTCTTCTCTACCAAAAGAACTGGGCTCCCCAAGGTGATGAGCTTGGCGAATATATCCTTTCTCCAATAACTCATTAATTTGGTTCTTGATCTCTTTCAAATCGCTCGGGGCATCCGATAAGGTCTCTTGGATATTGGGGCTGTGCCGCAATAAATCAATCGAAACTCAATGTCTTTGTCCGTGGCATTCTCGTAATTCCTCGGAAACACATCGGGAAAATCTTGCACCATCGGCACTTCCTCCCAACAACTCCGTGAGGGAATTCACCGATTCTTCATCCGCTACGCCTGGATGCATACTTGATCCTCTTCGCCCGGGGTGGTGAGCAGAATAGACTTCGGGAGCACGCCTATGTTCCTTCAAACTTCGTCAACTAATCCATGCCTAGGATTACATCCAAGGTCCAGGTTTCCAATACTATGAGGTCTGCGGGAAATTTATGATTTCCGATGTTGAGGGTTGCATGACAGCCTAAACCCGCCATCATTTCTCCTCTGAATCGACGCGAAGGGGGTTTCTAAGGGTTTTAGTGGGCAACCTGCATTTTTCCACAACTACCCTTGATATGAATGAATGCGTTGCACCGTAATCAAAGAGTACCAAACTGAACGTGAATTCAATAAAACTTACCAACCACAAAGTTGTTCGGCTGATCATAGACGCCCTCCACGCCAATGTGGTTCACCCGAGCACGAGGGAAAGGGTTGGGCTTCTTCACGAGCTTCCATTGCCGCTTCCATTCCTCCGCTTGGCCTCCGGGCGTCGGTGGCATAGTGCCTGCTTTACCGCACTTGAAACAGTGATGTGACTCAGATCCTTCGAGCCGCGTAACGATGCTGGTTTCCATTAACGCTTCCATTGCCATTGCCATTGCCCGACTGTTGTCCCGATTATGTTGTTCCCATTGCCTCCATGGTTATGTCCTCCATGGTTGTGATGGGTATGCCCTCCCGAGTATGGGGCATAACGGGCTTCGCCGAGCTCCCGAGTTGTGCTTCCCCGGCTGTACTTCCGCTATGCGCTTCAATCTGCTGCTGCTTGCCTTCAAGTATGATGGCCTTGTCTACCAGCTCGGTAGTTGGTGAAAGTAGCCACCATAAGCTGCATTCCCAGCTCGTCATTGAGTCCTCGAGAAACTTCTCCTGCTTTGCGCATCTGTGGCCACATCATCCGGGCATAGCGAGCTAACTTGCTGAACTCATCCACGTCATCGTGCCACAAGACGGTTCCCGGGCGTCGCTATGGAACTCACGCTTCTTCGACTCATGGCTCCAGCTGAAACATGAGCGGTGCGGAAGGCCTGCTGGAATTGATCCCATGTGATGGTGTCGATGGGATAAGTGGCGGTGTAGTTCTCCCACCAAGAAGCTGCAGGTCCATCAAGTTGATGTCGCAAAGCGCACCTTCTCTCGCATCGCAGCATCCAACAGTGATTAACTCTCTTCCGACCTTGCGGAGCCAATCATCGCCACAATCGGCTCGGTCTGCTAGAGAACACCGCGGATTCAGCCTTAGGAATCGAGTCAAGTTGTCAACGGGGGTGGTGGTGGCGGTGGATTGTTGTTGTTGTTGTTGTTCGTTACGGATGAGCATCTCATGATGGCATTCTGCTGTTGGAGCAGCCGGGTGAGCTCCGCGGAAAGTTGAGACCGGGTCACGCCTCGAGGCATCTGGTGTTTTGGAGTGGATGAGAAAATTAGAATAGAACAATGGTCTAATGAGAAATAACACTACCCATATGAATGCACAATCATAAACACACCAATCATTTATTCATTCCACTCAAACATGGTTCAATCTCGATTACAAAAGCTCACGACTAATCGAAAATAACGACCTAACTGATCGACGAAAAAGTAAAATAACATGGTGGTCGACTAAATGTCTTCATCAATAATCCTTGCGTCCTCTGGTGCGATGTCCTCCGGTGTGGCGTCCTCTGTTGCGGCGCCTCCTCTTGTGGCTTTCTCCAGTGGAACTCCCTTCATAATCCTGATCATTGCTCACGAGAGGTCCATCATCTCCACTCGAAAAAGGTCCTCTCCCAAGTCCATCTTCTCCTCAATTGCGGCAAGCTTCATCTTCGGTCGTCGACTCTCTCCATGAAGTCCGCGATTTCTTCCTCATGGCCAAGGAAGTTCGCGTGTGCCTTCTCCTCCGGCTCAGTTCACGGAACAACAGCCTCCTGTGTACCTTCGAAGTTACGGGTGAAGTCTGGATCTCCTGCTTCTGAGGAGACACTCCAAGTCTTGGACATAAGAAAGGATGGAGTCGCCCTCACGGTGCGGATGATATCTCCATTCCTGGCTCTGCGTGAAACCATGGCGAGGTCTCGATGGATCGAGCTCGCCTCAGCTCTTCTCGAGATGTCCAAGGGCACGATAGATCGCCATGTCCTTCCGAGGATCCAGTTGAAGTCGGTGAACTCAAAGTCAATAGGCTCAGATGCCTCCGGTTCTCCTCGAATATGCACTTCAATCTCAGAGCGGTATCCGTCGGAAGTGCATTGGTTGGCTTCCGGTGATCGAGGGCGAGCAATCTTCAGCTTCTTCACCATCTGGACCAGCTTCTGCCAAGGGCATCGCCTCATCGGGCCGGCAAAACTCCGTAGCAAACTGGGGTGAACTCGACGCCATCTAGAATGTTGAAAATCGGAGAGAAGTCGAAATGAACAGGGAGAATTACGGAATGATAAGGATATAAAGTAAATAGTCTCTTCCTATGGCTTTCCGATCCTAGGGTTACGATTACGGTCAACGTGTGCTCGATACTATCTCTCAGAGCGACCTGACCCAAAATCGGTCAAGTCTCGTGTCTGCATTCATCCCAAGATCATGCCGGTACTCCCAAAGACATCGATGAAATAATCAAAGTTCAATCACACCTGAATTTATTACACGATTCTCATATAGAGTCTTTATTACAAGAGAATAAATTCGCCAAAGGCCAACTCATGAGAAATAAACTAGTAAAGCTGCGGAAGCGAGAAGCGAAAATAGCGAGTCCATCCGACTCCATAGGGCAATCGCCAAGCGCGAGCGTAGCCTCAATCTCGATCGGAATACTCCTCCGCAACATAAGACGTTGCAGCCGTGTAGGTCAGCATTTTGAATATGCCGGCAAGTCATGAAGAGAATAACAATAAAATTACTATCACTATATGCAATTTGGTGTGGGGCTCTAAGTTTCATCATTTTGCAAAAGCCGCTTTTCCCTACTACAAAGGACTTGCTTGCAAATACTACAAAATTGTTGGTAGTTATTGAGATGGTTCCGCCAACCAATGTCTCATTCCCAAATTATTAAGTCATAACCCCTCAAATTAATTTATTAGTTTTAGTGTTGAGATTTCCGAATACTTCCAAGTTCTAGAGGCTCAATTTGTCCGTGAATCGGGACACGGCTAATCGATTAGATCTTTAACTCTCTGCAGAGGTTTATGACTTTACCCACAAGAATCATTCCTCCTTTTAAGTCTTCGCACTTCATGGTGTTTGAAGACGGATGAATGAAACAGGTCTTCCAAGAGTTCTTCCGCCACCGCCGTACCCATCCAATCCTACCGCTTCTTCTACATCTCGTAGTACCGTCCAGCCGGCGTCACAACTAGGGTTGACCCAGCCAGAGCCCATAATGGATTGCGGCTGCACAGTAAGCTTCCGTCAATGGGGCATCCATCCGCCTCTTCGTGGCTGGGTGAAGCTTTTATGAGATGTCATGGCACTTCTCCATGCATCCCGCCAACCACTGGGTTCTCCAGGTGCCCGTCAACCGCCCTCCACCCAAAGAGTGAATTTCAAGTCCATCTTGATCTTGAAGTTCATTGGGTTGTCATCATCTTGACTCTCACATCTTTCTTATGAATTCACTCAACCAATCCCGCTCACGAGCATAGCAAAATTAAACTACTACGCCCGGTCATGGTAACAAGGGAATTGGTTCATCCTACCACATGATACTACTCAAGAACAATAACTTCAAAATTTCACCTACTGCATGCATGGTGGGGAGGTATAATACTAATGCAATAAAATCATAGGTATTGAGAGAGCATGGTCAATGACTTGCCTTGCTGACGATCTTCGTAAGCTAAGGTCTCGTAGTAGCAAGCTTCGCACTCCGGAAATTCTACCGAGACAAACAATAATCACAATAAGCATATAGCATATGATCACTTAACACAATAGCATAGTAACATAACACACCAAAACAAACGAATCAAAAACCAAAGGAAAAACTCAAGAAAATCCAACTCAAAGTTTTCCTACTTCAAGCAACAACTAAAAATAGTTTTACATAACAAAAATTTTCTTAATATAACCTAATCATGGGTTTATGTTAACTTAACAGAAAAGAATGCATTAAGCAACTAGGAGCAAAAAGAATCAATTTAAAAGCTATTATAAAACTCCTATTAGGCCTAATTCAATTCTATTAAGAAAAATAAAATAAAATTTTATTTATTATAAATAAAAGTTCATGCTCTAAAGTGACAGAAACTAACCTAGAATAACCAATCACATCTGAAAAATAAATTTATTTGCTAATTAAAATAATAGGAAAACAGTAGCTAGTTAATTAATTAAGAATAACATGATTCTGCTAGAAACTATTTTTTATTAATCCTAAAATGCCCAAATTAATTCCTACGGTTAGGCAATGTCAAAACAAAGTTGGGACAAAAGAATCATATAAAATAATTTTCCTAACTCATTTTATAGGAGATTTACTATTCTGACTAAAACTAAATTAAAGCAATTTTAAATAATTTTAACATAGCTAATTATATATTCTACAGAAACTATAAGAAATTTGCAACCCAACAAAAAAAGAATCACTTAAAAATATTAAGTAAAATAAAAGTTATGAATTTTTCAAATCTGGAACTATTCTGTTAAAACAGAAAAACGAAAATAAAGAAAAATGGCCTAATGGGCCTAACTAATGCACTGAGCGTAACTTAACTAAAACGGGCCCTAGGGTTAAACGAATCGGGCCGGTCTAATAAAAAAAACCTAACTAACCTAAACCGGAACTAACCGGAATAAAACCCGTTTTATTTAAAGTGCATACCCTTCGGGTTCTAATCCTAGCCGTCGAGATTAGATCGGACGGGGAGAAGAAGTCCGCGAGTTACCGGAGTTGGACGGCGGCGGCGGCTCGGGCGGCGAAAAGGCCGGCGTCTCCGGTGGTCGGGGCGCCGACGGAGTGCTCCGCGGTGCGTGCGCGACGAGGGGTGGTTCTGTGGAGTCAACGGGCTCGGGAGGTCTAGGGCGTCGGGCGAGGTTAATGGCGGCGGCGTTCGGGTTACTCCATGAGCGCTGCAATGAGGGAGAGAGGGTCCGTGAGGGGCGAGGGGGAATGGGGTGCGAGGAGGGTTTATAGGGGCCTCGGCTTGGGCGAGGGGTGAATCGAGGATCGGTGAGATCCCGAGATCTCGGGATCTTGGCGAAGGGGCGCCGTGGCGTGGCGAGGGGTTGAGGAGGTGGGGGCCGCTTTGGCAAGGGAGAGAGAGCGGGGCTCGGTCGGTCGACCGACCCGAACGGTTTCGGCCAGGAGCTGGCTGGCTCATTGGGCTGGCTCGGCCGCTGGGCAGTTGGTCCGTGGCCGCTGGGTGGGTCGCCAGTCTTTGGTGGGCGGTCGGCTGGCCGTGCCCGGGCATTTTCTTTTTCCAATTAATTTTTTTGAAAATAAAACAGAGATATAAAATATAAAATATAAATATTTTATATAGGACATATATATATATCAAAATGATCAGGGGAATATTCCCTATCATTTGAACATTTTTCCAGGGGCAAAATCCAAACTTTATAAAAATTCATTTTTTTCAAAATTCAAATAAAACTCAAGTTTGAATTCAAAACTTTTGGCATTGTTTTCTTCTGACATATTCGGAGTGTCATGTTACTCCTCTCATACTTTTTCTCAAGTAGTTGTCAGGCATAGTTTTGAAATGATTCCCACTTGCCAAAATTTGAATTCAAATTCCAATACTCAAAATCTTCTGAAACTTCAAATGGCACTCAAATTCAAACAGAATGCATAGATGCTTAGCTATAATTGTAAAACATTCCAAATAGGAAATTTTGGATGTTACATCGGTATGTATGATTTCCAACAAGTTGGTTGCTCGCTCCATTGTTCCGGAGAACGGAGTCTTGGTCATCTTGCCCATGAGGCATGGTTCGCATGTGTCAAATGATTCATAATCTAGAGACTCCAAAAGTCCATCAGCATGGAGCTTCTTCATGCGCTTGACACCAATGTGACCAAGGCGGCAGTGCCACAAGTATGTGGGACTATCGTTATCAACTTTACATCTTTTGGTATTCACGCTATGAATATGTGTAACATTACGCCGAGATTCATTAAGAATAAACCATTGACCATTGGAGCATGACCATAAAACATATCTATCATATAAATAGAACAACCATTATTCTCGGATTTAAATGAGTAGCCATCTCGCATTAAACGAGATCCGGATACAATGTTCATGCTCAAACTTGGCACCAAATAAAAATTATTAAGGTTCAAAACTAATCCTCAGTAGGTAAATGTAGAGGTAGCGTGCGACGGCGATCACATCGACTCGAACCATTCCCTCACGCCGCATCGTCACCTCGTCCTTCGCCAGCCTCCGCTTATTCCGCAGCTCCTGCTGTGAGTTACAAATATGAGCAATGGCACCGTATCAAATACCGGGAGTTACTACGAGTAATCGGTAAGGTACACATCAATTACATGTATATCAAATATACCTTTGGTGTTGCCGCCTTCTTATCCGCTAAGTATTTGGGGCAGTTCCGCTTCAAAGGACCCTTCCCTTGCAATAAAAGCACTCGGTCTCGGGCTTGGGTCCATTCTTTGACTTCTTCCCGCAAATCGGCTTACGGTAGCGGCAACATCTTTGCCGTCCTTCTTGAAGTTCTTCTTACCCTTGCCCTTCTTAAACTTAGTGGTCTTATTGACCATCAACACTTTATGTTCTTTCTTGATTTCAACCTCTCACGACTTCAGATTGAAAATACTTCAGGAATGGTTTTCACCATCCCCTGCATATTGTAGTTCATCACGAAGCTCTTGTAGCTTGGTGGGAGCGATCAAGGATTCTGTCAATGACCGCCTCGTCAGGAGGTTAATTTCCAGTACAACAGGGGCAGTGCAACCTGTACATTTTGAGTATGTGCTCACCGATGTAACTATTTTCCTCCATCTTACAACTATAGAACTTGTCGGACACTTCATATCTCTCGACCGGGCATGAGCTTGGAAAACTAGTTTCAGCTCTTCAACATCTCATATGCTCCGTGTTGCTCAAAACGCTTTTGGAGCCCGGTTCTAAGTCGTAAAGCATGCCGCATCAACGAGGGAGTAATCATCAAGACGCGGTTCCGCCAAACGCTCAAATCGCCTTGCAAGGGGAGAGCGGTGGGTCACCTAACGGTGCTTCTAGGACATATGCCTTCTTGGCAGCTATGAGGATGATCTCGTGTTCGGACCCAATCCGTATAGTTGCTACCATCATCTTTCAGCTTGGTTTTCTAGGAACGCGTTGAAGTTCATGTTGACATGAGCGCTGGCCATTTGATCTACAAGACATATTTTGCAAAAGTTTTAGACTAAGTTCATGATAATTAAGTTCATCTTAATCAAATTATTGAATGAACTCCCACCAGATTTGACATCCTCTAGTCATCTAAGTGTTACACGATCCAAGTCGACTAGGCCGTGTCCGATCATCACGTGAGACGGACTAGTCATCGCCGGTGAACATTCTCATGTTGATCGATCTTCTATACGACTCGTGTTCGACCTTTCGGTCTCCGTGTTCCGAGGCCATGTCTGTACATGCTAGGCTCGCAAGTAAACCCTAAGTGTTTTGCATGTGTAAAACTGTCTTACACCGTTGTATGTGAACGTAAGGATCTATCACACCCGATCATCACGTGGTGCTTCAAAACGACGAACTTTAGCAATGGTGCACGCTTAGGGAGAACACTTCTTGAAATTTTGTAAGGATCATCTTATTTACTACCGCTGCTCTAAGTAAACAAGATGCATAAACATAATAAACATCACATGCAATTATATAATAGTGACATGATATGGCCAATATCATAAAACTCCATTGATCTCCATCTTCGGGCTCCATGATCATCTTGTCACCGCATGACACCATGATCTCCATCATCATGATCTCCATCATCGTGTCTTCATGAAGTTGTCACGCCAACGACTACTTCTACTTCTATGACTAACGTGTTTAGTAATAAAGTAAAGTAGTTTACATGGCGCTCTTCAATGACACACGTGTCATTCAAAATAAAGACAACTCCTATGGCTCCTGCCGGTTGTCATACTCATCGACATGCAAGTCGTGATTCCTATTACAAGAACATGATCTCATACATCACAATATATCATTCATCATTCATCACAACTTCGCCATATCACATCACATGACAATTGCTGCAAAAACAAGTTAGACGCCCTCTAATTGTTGTTGCATCTTTTACGTGGCTGCAATTGGGTTCTAGCAAGAACGCTTTCTTACCTACGAATAACCACAACGTGATTTTGTCAACTTCTATTTACCCTTCATAAGGACCCTTTTCATCGAATCCGCCCAACTAAAGTGGGAGAGATGACACCCGCCAGCCACCTTATGCAACTAGTGCATGTTAGTCGGTGGAACCGGTCTCACGAAGCGCACGTGTAAGGTTGGTCCGGCCGCTTCATCCCACAATACCGCGAAGCAAGATAAGACTAGTAGCGGCAAGCAAGTTGACAAGATCTACGCCCACAACCAAATTGTGTTCTACTCGTGCAATAGAGAACTACGATAGACCTAGCTCATGATGCCACTGTTGGGGAACGCTGCGTAAAATTAAATTTTTCCTACGGTTTCACCAAGATTCATCTATGAGTTCATCTAAGCAACGAGTCAAGGGAGTGAGTTTGCATCTACATACCACTTGTAGATTGCGACGGAAGCGCTCGAGGAGCGGTGATGATGGAGTCGACTCGACGTGATTCAGATCACCGATGACCAAGTGTGAACGGACAGCACCTTCGCTCAACACACGTGACGCAGACGGGTGACGTCTCCTCCGTCTTGATCCAGCAAGGAGGAAGGAGAGGTTGAGGAAGACAGCTCCAACGGCAGCACGACGGCGTGGTGTTGTTGGTGCAGCAGTAATCCGACAGAGCTTCGCCAAGCACGTACGGAGGAGGAGAGGTGTTGGGGAGGGGAGGGGCTGCGCCTTGAGTTGTGGTTGCAGCCCTCCCCTCACCCCTCTATTTATAGGGGAAGGGAGATAATGCCCCTCTAGATGGCATCTAGAGGGGGGCGCGCCAAGGGAGGGGGGGACTTGCCCCCAAGCTGGGGCGCCTAGGGTTCCCCTCAACCCTAGGCGCAAGGGCCCAAGGGAGGGTGCGCCAGCCCACCAGGCTGGCTCCCTCCCACGCAGCCCAGTGGCCCGCCGGGAGGTGGCCCTCCGGTGGACCTCCGAACCTTCCGGTGGCCCCAGACAATACCGATGACGCCCCAAACTTTCCTGATCCGCTTGACAACTTCCCATATATAAATCTTTACCTCCGACCCTTCCAGAACTCCTCGTGACGTCCGGATCTCATCCGGGACTCAAACAACATTCGTTAATCACATACAAGTCTTCCTAATAACCCTAGCGCCACCGAACCTTATGTGTAGACCCTACGGGTTTGGGAGACATGCGATATGACCGAGACGCTCTCAGTTAATAACCAACAGCGGATCTGGATACCCATGTTGGCTCCCACATGCTCCTCGATGATGTCATCGGATGAACCACGATGTCGAGGATTCAACTAACCCGTATACTATTCCCTTTGTCGACGGTATGTTACTTGCCCGAGACTCGATCGTCGGTATCCCAATACCTCGCTCAGTCTCGTTATCGGCAAGTCACTTTACTCGCATCAGAATGCATGATCCCGTGACCGACACTTGGTCACTTTGAGCTCAGATGATGATGCACTACCGAGTGGGCCCAGGATACCTCTCCGTCATACGGAGTGACAAATCTGCCTCGATCCGTGTCAACCCAATGACACTTTCGGAGATACCGTAGTGCACCTTTATAGTCACCCGCTTCGCCAGACGCTTGGTACACCCAAAGCACTCCTACGGTATCCGGGAGTTACACGATCTCATGGTCTAAGGAAGAGATACTTGACATTGGAAAAGCTCTAGCAAAACGAACTACACGATCTTGTGCTATGCTTAGATTGTCTTGTCCATCACGCCATTCTCCTAATGACGTGATCCCGCTTGTCAACGACATCCGATGTCCATAGTCGAAACCATGACTATCTCGCTGACCAACGAGCTAGTCAACTAAAGGCTTACTAGGACGACAGTAGTCTATGTATTCACACGTGTATTACGATTTCCGGATAATACGCTTATAGCATGAATAAAAGACAATTATCATCAACAAGGAAATATAATAATAATGCCTTTATTATTGCCTCTAGGGCATATTTCCAACACTGAGTGCCCAGTCAGCATAGTTGACCACGGTCAACGTGGTCAACTGGGTCCAGGGGGCCCACGGGCAGCGACCCAGAGGCGGGCCCTGCCGGTGCCAGGTAGGCGGGGCGCTGGAGAGAGCTTCGACGAGCCTCTCCCGCGGCGGCCCTTCGCCGGAGACGGCCGGAAAACGAGCACTGTGGCCCGCTTGACATCCGCCAGTGCGTCAACGCAGACGTCGGCAGCGTCGGACGATGTTCATTGCGCGAGCAGGGGAGGACGGAATCGAGCGCGGCGAGCTCATCGGCGGACGGCCGGAGTCGGGCGTGAGAGGGAGCGACGATGCAGCGCATTAGCGAGCGAACTGAGAGGCCATGCG
The DNA here is from genome assembly GCA_021605205.1 of Aegilops longissima. Taxonomy (NCBI): domain Eukaryota; kingdom Viridiplantae; phylum Streptophyta; class Magnoliopsida; order Poales; family Poaceae; genus Aegilops; species Aegilops longissima. The sequence goes on along the minus strand of CM038682.1, from coordinate 486,115,386 downwards.
AGACCTACGTGAAGCGGCGAGTGCAATGGGCGCTGGCCCCTGACCATTTGGCCACCGGAGTCTCGCCGGCGACGAGATCCGCGGCGGAGCGTTCGGGCATCTCCAATGCGACCACTACGGCGGCGGAAACGCGGGGAGAGAGGAGAAGGACGACGACCGCCACCGGGCCCCGTAGTTGTGCTCAAATGGGCTCGGGAGGCGTGTCGTCACCGGAATCATCGCCGAGTCAAGATGGCCGTGGGGAAGAAGAGGTCGCCGGGCTTGTCTCGGTGGCTTCCGGCTCCAATGGCTTGGACCGGACGACGCAGAGGACGACGGTAGAGCGCTACGTCATCGGGGCGAGGCGAGGGGTCGACGGGGAGCGTGGGATCGACGGCGCGCGGCAGCGGCTGCGCTCGGTGAGGGAGGAGAAGGGTGAGGGGGAGCAAGGATTAATCTGGTGGGGAGAGGGAGAGGCGGAGCGGGGCAAGTGGTGAGGTGAGTGGGAGACGAGGGGGCCGAGGCGTCGGGGAGGCGCAAGCCTTATCCCCTCGCCTGGGGGTCGCCGGCGAGGCAGGTCCGGCGAGGACGGCGCCTGTAGCGACTCGGGTCGGCGGAACAGTGGGAGGTGGGAGACGATAGGGGAGGGGGAGTGGGCCACATGGCCTGTTGGGCTGCTAGGTGGGCTGAGGCCCATGGGGGGCGCGGTGGCCAGCTGGGCCAGTCGGCCCAGTTGAGGGGGGGGCCTTTTCCTTTCTTTTTTTAAAAAGCTTTTCTGTTTTAGCTATTTTAGGCCACTTAGACATTTTGCAAAAAAATGTTGGTTCACCACCAATATTACAAGAATAATATGTTCCACATGATGAACATTTTAGTTTTCATGTCTGAGCATTTTGGAATTCACTCATAATTTGAAATTGAATTCAACTGGAATTTAAAAGAGAGAGGAGACAATGATGATCAAACACCTGTTTAGCATAATGATTAACTTAACCCTAGGGGTTACTGTAGCATCATTATACCGGGGTGTTACAACTGTCCTCCTCTAAAAGAAATTCTCGTCCCGAGAATTAAGAGGTTGAAGGGAACAGGTCGGGGTATTCAACACGGAGGTTATCCTCGCGTTCCCAAGTGGCTTCATCTTTAGAATGATTCGACCATTGCACCTTAAGGAACTTGGTAACCTTCTGGCGGGTTCGACGTTCAGCTTCATCAAGAATGCGGATCGGATGCTCTTTGTATGTGAGATCATCTTGAATTTCAATCAATTCGGATCCACTTCACGCTCGGATCCTTGAAGCATCGACGAAGTTGCGACACGTGGAAGACGTCATGAACGTGAGAGAACTGAGGTGGCAACTCCAATTGATAAGCCACCAGTCCACGACGGGCGAGAATGCGGAAGGGACCAATGTAGCGTGGAGCTAGCTTGCCCTTGACTCCAAACCGATGAGTGCCTCTCAAAGGAGTGACACGCAGATAAGCTTGTTCACCAGGTTGATAAGTTGAACCCGGTGTTTCCGATCATAGTTGCTCTTCTGACGGGACTGGGCCGCTTTGAGATTATCCCGGACAATGCGAACCTGCTCTTCAGCTTGTTGAATAATGTTTGGACCAATGTCGTCCGCTTCCCGCTTCGACCAATTCGTAGGGGTTCGCACTTACGCCCATATAGCACTTCGAAGGGTGCCATCTTCAAGCTGGCTTGATAACTGTTGTTATAAGAGAACTCCGCATAAGGGAGAGATTCTTCCCACTTCTTGCCGAAAGAAATAACACAAGCTCGAAGCATGTCTTCAAGAATTTGACCGACTCGCCGACTTGGCCTTGGGATTGGGGATGATAAGCAGTGCTCCGTAAATATGAGTTCCCATTGCCTCTTGGAAACTATCCCGAACTTAGAAGTGAAAATACTGTCATGGGTCCGAATCGATCTCCTTCGAATGCCGTGGAGTGACACAATTCGGAGATATACAAGTTTGCTAATTGACTAGCAGTGATAGTCTCCTTGACTGGCAGAAAGTGAGCAACCTTCGAGAATTGGTCGATGACGACAAAGATAGCATCGTTACCTTTTTGAGACTTGGGAAGGCCAGTGACGAAGTCCATCTGAATCTTATCCCACTTCCATTCAGGAACCGGAAGCGGTTGTAGAAGTCCAGCCGGTTTCTGATGTTCTGCTTTGATGCGACGACAAACGTCACATTCTTCAATATATCGAGCAATGGCTTGCTTCATATTAGACCACCAGTACTTCTGACGGATGTCTAGATACATCTTGGTACTTCCCGGATGAATAGAGAGAGGGGTGTCATGCGCTTCTTCCATCACCTTCTCCGCATAAGCTCGAACCGGGTACTACAATGCGATCTCTCAAGTATAAGGTTCCATCTTCACCAAGTGAGAAATCTCTGGATTTCTCTAAGGCAAGATCCTTTTTCATCAAATCAACGTGAGCATCTTTGGCTTGAGCAGACTTAATTGCTTTCAGCAGAGTTGGTTCCAAGACAAGGTTATTCAGAGAACCCTGTGGAACTAGTTGAAGGTTCAGCTTGCATAGCTCTTCATAAAGGCAGGGTTGAGCTTTGTAGACCATGTGATTGTTGCAATATGACTTGCGACTCAAGGCATCGACCATTACATTAGCTTTACCAGGGGTATAGGATATACCGCAATTGTAGTCTGCAATAGCTTCCATCCATCGCTGCTGACGGAGGTTCAGATCTGGCTGAGTAAACAAGTACTTCAGACTCGGATGATCGGTGAAGATCTCGCAACGATTACCGAGAAGGTACTGTCGCCATAGCTTCAGTGCAAACATAACCGCTGCAAGCTCGAGGTCATGAACTGGTAGTTCTCTTCATGAGGACGCACTTGACAAGAGGCATAAGCAATCACTCTGCGCTCTTGCATTAGGACACAGCCTAATCCTTGACGTGAAGCGTAGCAATAGATGATGAAGTCCTTGCGAGAATAAGGGGGAGCAAGCACTGGGGCAGAAGTCAGCTTGTCCTTGAGTGCCTGGAAACTTTCCTGACATTTGTCTGTCCAGCCGAACTTAACGCCTTTGTGAAGCAGATTAGTCGCTGGCTTGGCGATCTTGGAGAAATTCTCAACAAAGCGGCGACAATAGCTGGCTAGTCCGAGAAAGCTTCGACTTGCTTGACAGTCTTGGAGGGGTCCATCAAGAATAGCCCGAACGTGCTTCGGGTTGACGGCAATACCATCCTTGAGATGACATGACCAAGGTAGGTGACTTCGGCAACCGAATTCACACTTGGAATACTTGGCATAAAGTTGATGCTCTCAAGCTTTTCCGAACAAGACGAAGATGTTCAGCATGTTCTTCTTTATTCTTTGAATATACAAGAATATCATCCAGATAGACTACGACGAACTTGTCGAGGTAATCCATGAATATATAGTTCATCAAACGAGAGAATGTAGCTGGAGCATTGGTTAAACCGAATGACATGATGGTGTACTCGTAAGAACCATAACGAGTCACGAATGCGGTCTTTGGAATATCCTCTTCACGAACACGGATCTGGTGGTAACCCAACCTCAAGTCGAGTTTAGAGAATATCGATGAACCAGCCAGCTTGATCATACGATCATTGATCCGAGGAAGGGATATTTGTTCAATTGTAGCTTGGTTGATAGGACGGTAGTCTTGGACCAAACGGTTCGTTCCGTCCTTCTTCTTAACGAAGAGAGAAGGTGCTCCCCAAGCAGAGGAACTTGGACGAATGAAACCCTTGTGAAGAGATTTGTCGATTTCCTCCTTAAGTTCAAGGAGTTCATGAGGTGGCATCTTGTAGGGTCGTTTGGCAATAGGAACGGTGCCTGGCTTCAAGTCGATGACGAACTTGACGGCCCGGGCAGGGGGTATTCCTGGAAGTTCTTCTGGAAAAACGTCTTGGAAGTCGCGAACGACTGGAATCTTTTCAATTCCCTCAAGAGGTGCTGCGTTCAACGCATTCAAAGCATAAAGTCGTGCTTCAGCGTTTTGAACAAGCTGAGCATGGTAGGTTACTATCTCATCGGAAGGATGTAGGAGGTGAACAACCTTGGTGGCGCAAACGATAGGGGCAGTATGCGCTTTCAACCATTCCATTCCCAGAATGAGGTCAATATTGGAAGACTCCAGAATAATGGGAGAAACATGAATTTCCAACCCTTCAATTTCAACGGGGACGTCGCGACCAATCATGGTAGTTCGACACTGACCCGCAGGGGTGCGTACCACTATCGGAGTGTTCATGGGCTCGCATCGAATGTCGTGTGCGTATGCAAAATTTTCTGACATGAATGAATGCGAGGCTCCTGAATTGAACAAAACAGAAGCCGATACTGAATTAACGAGAAGAGTACCCATCACAAAGGCGCAGTTGATCTTGAGCTTCATTCAGATCAACATGATTAGCGACCACGACCATAAGGTCTGGCATTGTTGTTATGGGGCTGATTGTTACGACCAATTGAAGGCAGAGCCAGCTGATTCTGATTCCGAGGGCATTTCCTGGAGCGGTGACCTGGAAGGCCACACTTGAAGCATAGACCATCATTGGGATTGGGAGCAGAAGCTTGGGGTGGTATAGCCCGAAGGGGCTGCCTCTTCAAAGGAGGAGGCGACTAGGTGCAACATAGGACTGTCTTGGTGCAGTGCGGTTGGACGATACATGCCGGGGGGAATCCATATCCGACGCTTCGCTACTGATGGGCCCAAGATGAGCCAACGTCGCGACTACGCCTAAGGGATCCCTCGGTGTTCTCAAGACCAGCCTCAACCTGAATAGCCTTGTTCACCAAGGTGGCAAAGTCGGCAAAGTCATGAACGAGAAATGCTAGCTTGATATCAGGGTGAAGTCCATCATGAAACTTCTCTTGCTTACGAGCATCGCTTGCAATGTCTTCTTGAAAGATAACGTGACAAGTCCAGAAATTCCCATTGATAAGCATCTATAGACTTGTTGCCTTGGGTGAGGTTATGGAACTCTCGCTTCTTCCTGTCCATGGTTCCCCGAGGAATGAAACGGCACGAAGGCAGCTTGGAACCGCCAAGTAATGACCGCTCCAGCAGGTAGGGTACGCCGTGGCTGTCCCACCATTGAGCAGTGGGACCCTTCAGAAAGAAAGATGCAAAGGTGACGTAGCTAGCAGGGGCCACACTAGCAGACTCCATTTCATACGTGATGTCGCAGAGCCAGTCATCAGCATCAAAGGGCTGAGTTGAGCTGCGGTAAATAGTTGGGTTGAGGCGCATGAAGTCCTGCAGAGTTATGGGGGTTGGTTGTTGATTCATGTTCGGACGAGGAAACTGAGCCATCATTCCTTCCATGAACTAGCGGTTCAACTCAAATTGTTGCATCATTCCAGCAAAGAATTCGGGCGGTGGTGGATCGTTGGCACCATGGCCACGACCAGCGGGTCTAACCATCCTGCTAACATGTAACAGGGGGTAGTTCAGCATTGAGCATTTGCAAAGACAAGGATCATTCATGATGAAACATGCATAATGAAAGAGGTACGATGGATACCACATAGTAGTCAACACGACATTGTGTGTACTATTCAAGTTGCTATTCTAAGGAATAACTATGGCTTATCCAACTTTGGGGTGAATGTGGTCACGGGATCCTAATGTTAGAGTTAGTAAATTCGTTTAACCCGAATAGAAGAGAGTTCAGAGTCCCAGAGTATAGACGAGGAGTAAAAGATCCTAATACCACCCAATGGCGACGTGGGCCCGTAAGACACACAACCATGTTAGTAAAAGTTTTTCAGTGACTAGTCTCAACTTGGGCCAAGGAGTTGGAAAGGGGGCTACCTACAGGCAGTCGGCTCTGATAACAACTTGTGACGCCCTCGATTCAATCATACACTAATCATGCACGCAAATGTGTACGATCAAGATCAAGGACTCACGGGAAGATATCACAACACAACTCTAGACACAAATTAAAATAATACAAGCTTTATATTGCAAGCCAGGGGCCTCGAGGGCTCGAATACACAAGAGTCAGCGGAAGCAACAATATCTGAGTACAGACATGAGTTAGACAAGTTTGCCTTAAGAAGGCTAGCACAAAAGCAACAACGATCGAAAAGGCATTGCCTCCTGGCTGGGAGCCTCCTAACTACTCCTGGTCGTCGACGGCCTCCACGTAGTAGCAGACACCCTCGAGGTAGTAGTAGTCGTCGGTGGTGTCGTCTGGATCCTGGGCTCCACCATCTGGTTACGACAACCAGAAAGAAGAAAGAAGGAGGAAAAGGGGAAGCAAAGCAACCGTGAGTACTCATCCAAAGTACTCGCAAGCAAGGATCTACACTACATATGCAACATTATCAAATGAAGGCTGTATATGTGGACTGGGCTGCAGAAATGCCAGAATAGGGGGAAGGCCTAGTCTTACCGAAGACTAGCATCTTTTGGAAACCACCATCTTGCAGCAACAGGAGGGAGTAGAGTAGTTTAAAGTAAAGTAGTAGTAGTGTCATCAACCTCGACTGGAGATCCTTTCTCGACTCCCTGCGAGAAAGATATCCCAGAGCCATACTATCCAGTTATCATCACCATCCATTTCTCATCACCATCCAGCCTCATCACAAGTATCCAGTTCTAGTTGTATCGGTCGGGATACAACTCCAAGTGTTCGTTCAGAGGACAGGCTATCGATAGATGTTTTCTTCCTGCGGGTGCACCAACTTACCCACCACGCCGATTAACTCCGCCGGACACACTTTCTGGGTCATGCCCGGCCTCGCCAAACAATACTGCGCAACCCGACCTAGGCTTAATAGAGAGGCCAGCGCGGACTAAACCTATGCCCCGGGGTCATGGGCCATCGCCGGGAACTCCTCACTGACGCTATGCGTGCCGGCGAGGCGCACCTAGCTACCTCCTTCAACAAGGCAGTGCTTACGCAGTCCAACCCGGCGCAAGGCTCGATCGGCCGACGCCTATTAAGCTTCGCTGATGCATACGACGCAGAACGCCCATACTATGCCCACGTGATGGTTAGTGCTATCGGACGAGGCCCTTGGATCAAATATCCAAATCGTGAGTGGATTAGTAGCGCGGTAACAAGCGAGACTCACGCAAGATGTGACCCGTTGCCCGCCTCGAGGACTTGCGGCAAGGGCTAGGAATGCCCGCCACGCCAGAATTATCTCGCGGGCACCTCCGTGTCAACCCGACTCCACATCCTCGCAATTAAGCTCGCGCGGGTACCCTTTAGGGTCGACCTGCCTTCAAGTAACGAGAGTAAAGTCCAAGTATCCGTGTGTCCAAACATCAAGGAAAACCCGAGGAATCACCCCGATGAATTCCACTAGATGTAATCATCAAGGTGAACGTAAGAGGAATCACCCCGAGGTTCACACTTGAGGGTTGCACGACAGAGCCGTGTCGGAAGTGGTTAAGGAGGAAATCACCCTCGATGACCACGAATCGAATGACTACACTACAGGTTAACATCGGTGATGAAGAGGTCTCACCCTCGGTACTCGATAGTAACCCAAAGAGTGTCGAACAACTAAGGGAAAGTGATGTGCGGTGTCGGGCCTGGTCTTCGATCCCGCTGATCGGGTCTTCGATTATCGGTAGGCGCCAGACAAAGTGGGGGTCACCGACGGGTCACTAACCAACCTATACTAAGCAGTTTAGGATAAGGTAGGTAACAATGAGCAGGTTACAAAACCAGGCTATGCATCAGAATAGGAGCAAACAATAACAGTAGAAAAATCTAATGCAAGCATGAGAGAATGGAATGGGCGATATCGGGATGATCAAAGGGGGGGGGGGGGCTTGCCTGGTTGCTCTATTAAGGAGGGGTCGTCGTCGACGTAGTCGATCATAGAGGCAGCAACGGTCTTGGGGTCTACCCGAGAGAAGAGGGGGAAGAAACAGTAAATATAAAGCAAACATAGCATCACAAAGCGTAATCGTGGCAATATGTGCGCTAGAGTGACCTAACGTGTGGCTACACGATAAAGGTGAAGGGGGAATCAACCGAATGTTTTCCGGTTCCGACTGCGTCGAACGAGATGACCTGGAGGAAAGTTCCATGTTCACATAGTTAGAGGCATGTGACGGATGAATGATCATGTATTCGGATTCGTTGAATTTTTCTGAGCAACTTTCATATAGAAAACATTGTCATCCGAGATACAGTTTATTTTCTATGAATTTTCAAAGATTAAACCATTTTTAGAAATTATTTGAATTAATAGAAATGGAGTTATGATGTCGTGAGTGTCGACATGACATCAAGAGGTCAACGACTACCGACCGGTCAAACCGGCGATGGGTCCCACCTGTCATTGGCGGTGGGCTAACAAAGCAGCTCATTTTAATTTAAATGTAATAATTCTCGACCGACCCCACTAGTCAGTGACTCATTTGTTTAGCTAATTATGCTTATTTAGGAAAATATTTTAATTAGGTTAATTATGCGGGGGGCCCACGTGTCAGTGGCACTGAGTGCCCAGTCAACATAGTTGACCACGGTCAATGTGGTCAACTGGGTCCAGGGGGCCCATGGGCAGCAACCCAGAGGCGGGCCCTACCGGTGCCAGGTAGGCGGGGCGCCGGAGAGAGCTCCGAGGAGCCTCTCCCGCGGCGGCCCTTCGCCGGAGACGGCCGGAAAACGAGCACATGGCTCCGTTTGACATCCGGCCAGGTGCGTTCGAACGCGTCGCCAAAGGCGGCGCGTTCGCTCTTGCGAAAGGTGGAGGACGGAATCAAGCGCGGCGAGCTCATCGGCGGACGGCCGGAGTCGGGCGTGAGAGGGAACGGCAATGCAGCGCGTTAGCGAGCAAACTGAGAGGCCAGGCGAGACCTACGTGAAGCGGCGAGTGCAATGGGCGCTGGACCGTGACCATTTGGCCACTGGAGTCTCGCCGGCGACGAGATCCGCGACGGAGCGTTCGGGCATCTCCAATGCGACCACTACGGCGACGGAAACGCGCGGGGAGAGAGGGAGAAGGACGACGACTGCTCACCGGGCCCTGTAGTTGTGCTCAAATGGGCTCGGGGAGGCGTGTCGTCACCGGAATCATCGCCGGAGTCGAAGATGGCCGTAGGGGAAGAAGAGGTCATCGGGCTCGTCTCGGTGGCTTCCGGCCCAATGGCTTGGACCGACGACGCAGAGGGCGACGGGCGGAGCGCTTCGCCATCGGGCGAGGCGAGGGTCGACGGGGCGTGGGATCGACGGCAGTGGCTGCCTTCGGTGAGGGAGGAGAAGGGTGAGGGAGCGAGGAGGAATCTGTGGGAGAGAGAGAGGCGGAGCGGGGCAAGTGGTGAGGTGAGTGGGAGACAGGGGCCGAGGCGTCGGGAGGCGCAGCCTTATCCTCGCCTCGGGCGTCGCCAAGCAGGCGGGTCCGGGGACGGGCGCTGTAGCAACTCGGGTCGGGGGAACAGTGGGAGGTGGGAGACGACAGGGGAGGGGGAGTGGGCCACATGGCCTGTTGGGCTGCTAGGTGGGCTGAGGCCCATGGGGGGCACGGTGGCCAGCTGGGCCAGTCGGCCCAGTTGAGGGGGGGGGGGGCCCTTTTCCTTTCTTTAAAAAAAAAGCTTTTCTGTTTTAGCTATTT